>CM061531.1:258714420-259321920 GCA_030545055.2 Neoaliturus tenellus
GTAGTATGGTTTTATTTAATTAAAATAATGTTTTACACATATCTGTACAAAACTAATTCTGAACCTTAAGGCTTAGAACCCTGACATATTGTCTTTACTTCATAGATATAGCTCAACCCTGTGATTATAAATCTTGTGAATTTCGAAATAAAATAATAAAAGGATAAAACACATTAACTTTTATATTTATAGCTACACTACATATTTGTGCCACCTTTACATAAAATATATATTAATTCAATTATGATGATATTTTTATGTATTTATTCTAAATTTAGGCACAAATTAAAAAAAATCATACATATAATGATGTGATATACTCCTTATTCTATAAACACAGCTTACTCTCTGATCGTTCCCCTTAGAAACACTTTTTATACAAAAAAAAAAAAAACTTTTGCTATTATAAAAAAAAAAAAAAAAAACTATTAATATTCACTTTTCTTTATTTGTTCTCTGATTTTACATATATGATAAGGAAAGCCAGAACTGCTATATTAAGTTATGATTTCAAGGCTAAATAGAGCTACAACCAAATAAGTGAACCTGTTTACTGAAGAAACGAGAAACATATATTTATGAATAAACAATTTTACACTTCCTTAAACTAACTGTTGCCTGTTTACACTCCACAAATAAGACTCAAATCTCTAATTATAAATCATAACATTTTAAACATAATTATTTTTAATCTTTTAACGTAATAAAATTTACTTCCATAATTAAATAAAATTGTGGTATAATGTAGGAAAAAGCTACATATATATCCAATTACGAAACATTTCCATTCATTTAAACTAAATGTAACCCGTTGTTTACTCTATACAGAAGGCTAAAACCTTGAAATCCGAACTTTTGGATATGGAATCCTAATATTTGGTCATTTTTTCATATACAATTTTTAGTACTCTTGCTCTGGGCTTTGTGAATAAAATCTCAAGATATAACTGATGGCTTGATTTGGACCTTCAACTGATGTAAACTTCCATCCTGACCCTCCACCTTCATGCTCCGGCAGTTTTGTGAACAATTCTTTCACACATTCATTAATAATTTTATATACATCAGAATACGATTTTTTGTTATAAAACCTCTCATTGATATTTCACCATCTGTGTTACTGCATCCAAAAATAAACCAAATTTTACAAAATGTAATCACGATTCTTCTTTTAAAGTTTGTCCAATCAATAATTTTGCCCCTGTTAAAAAAAAAAGTTTTCCAAATCAAACTGTACATCATTAATTTTGTGATAACCGTCGTCCTTGTAATGCTGTAGTCGTAGCTGTATGGTTCCGTCTTTTTCTTTTTCCGTGTCTGTGTCCATATTTTTTATCTTGGTAGCTAGGTATGTCTTGCTGACAACTAAAATTTTATTTGTAGCGTGGGCTGTTTCTCAATTTGATCGTATTTTTCATTTTTACAGTAAAAACTTGACTGATAAAGGGAATTAATTGAGTTTTGTTGAAGCTGCTTATTTAAGGTAAGCTGCTTATTTACAGGCAAGCGAAACCTGTATTTTCGAACAAGATATTTTACAGCGAAACGGGTTTTAGTACAAAGAGTTTGCTTTTGGTTTATTTTACTCTGATCCACAGAAACTAAGCTAAAAATAAAGAAAAATAGAAAAAAGGGAAAAGAAAACAAAAGAAAAAAAGTTGAAAAACAATAGAAAAAAAAGAAAAAAAAGTTGAAAAACAAAGAAAAAAGGACAAAATTGAAAAAACAAAAGAAAAATAGAAATAAATTCTGAAAAAGTTTTGCGCCCAAAATTTACTTTTTAAGAATTTTTTTCTATTTTTCTTTTGTTTTTAAATTTTGTCCTTTTTTCTTTTGTTTTTTTTCAATTTTTTTCTATTGTTTTTTAATTTTTTCTTTTGTTTCTTTTCCTTTTTTCTATTTTTCTATATTTTTAGCTTGTGTTTTCTGTGGATCAGAGTAAAGTAAAAAAGGAAAAAAGGGAAAGGAAACAAGGGAGAAGAAGGGAAAAGAAACAAAAGAAAAATTAAAAAAAAGAAAAAATAGAAAAAAACAATAGAAAAAAAATTAAAAAACAAAGAAAAAATAGAAAAAAATTCTGAAAAAGTAAATTTGCGCGCAAAAGGAAAAAAGGGAAAAGAAACAAGGGAGAAGAAGGAAAAGAAACAAAAGAAAAATTAAAAAACAAAGAAAAAATAGAAAAAAACAATAGAAAAAAAGAAAAAAAATTTAAAAACAAAAGAAAAATAGAAAAAAATCATGAAAAAGTAAATTTTGCGCGCAAAATTTACTTTTTCAGGATTTTTTTCTATTTTTCTTTTGTTTTTTAAATTTTTTTTCTTTTTTTCTATTGTTTTTTTCTATTTTTTCTTTGTTTTTTAATTTTTCTTTTGTTTCTTTTCCCTTCTTCTCCCTTGTTTCTTTTCCCTTTTTTCCTTTTGCGCGCAAAATTTACTTTTTCAGAATTTTTTTCTATTTTTTCTTTTGTTTTTTAATTTTTTTCTATTGTTTTTTTCTATTTTTTCTTTTTTTTAATTTTTCTTTTGTTTCTTTTCCCTTCTTCTCCCTTGTTTCCTTTCCCTTTTTTCCTTTTTTACTTTACTCTGATCCACAGAAAACACAAGCTAAAAATATAGAAAAATAGAAAAAAGGGAAAAGAAACAAAAGAAAAAATTAAAAAACAATAGAAAAAAATTGAAAAAAAACAAAAGAAAAAAGGACAAAATTTAAAAAACAAAAGAAAAATAGAAAAAAATTCTTAAAAGTAAATTTTGGGCGCAAAACTTTTTCAGAATTTATTTCTATTTTTCTTTTGTTTTTTCAATTTTGTCCTTTTTTCTTTTGTTTTTCAACTTTTTTTCTTTTTTTTCTATTGTTTTTCAACTTTTTTTCTTTTGTTTTCTTTTCCCTTTTTTCTATTTTTCTTTATTTTTAGCTTAGTTTCTGTGGATCAGAGTAAAATAAACCAAAAGCAAACTCTTTGTACCTAAAACCCGTTTCGCTGTAAAATATCTTGTTCGAAAATACAGGTTTCGCTTGCCTGTAAATAAGCAGCTTACCTTAAATAAGCAGCTTCAACAAAACTCAATTAATTCCCTTTATCAGTCAAGTTTTTACTGTAAAAATGAAAAATACGATCAAATTGAGAAACAGCCCACGCTACAAATAAAATTTTAGTTGTCAGCAAGACATACCTAGCTACCAAGATAAAAAATATGGACACAGACACGGAAAAGAAAAAGACGGAACCATACAGCTACGGACTACAGCATTACAAGGACGACGGTTATCACAAAATTAATGATGTACAGTTTGATTTGGAAACTTTTTTTTTTAACAGGGGCAAAATTATTGATTGGACAAACTTTAAAAGAAGAATCGTGATTACATTTTGTAAAATTTGGTTTATTTTTGGATGCAGTAACACAGATGGTGAAATATCAATGAGAGGTTTTATAACAAAAAATCGTATTCTGATGTATATAAAATTATTAATGAATGTGTGAAAGAATTGTTCACAAAACTGCCGGAGCATGAAGGTGGAGGGTCAGGATGGAAGTTTACATCAGTTGAAGGTCCAAATCAAGCCATCAGTTATATCTTGAGATTTTTATTCACAAAGCCCAGAGCAAGAGTACTAAAAATTGTATATGAAAAAATGACCAAATATTAGGATTCCATATCCAAAAGTTCGGATTTCAAGGTTTTAGCCTTCTGTATAGAGTAAACAACGGGTTACATTTAGTTTAAATGAATGGAAATGTTTCGTAATTGGATATATATGTAGCTTTTTCCTACATTATACCACAATTTTATTTAATTATGGAAGTAAATTTTATTACGTTAAAAGATTTAAAAATAATTATGTTTAAAATGTTATGATTTATAATTAGAGATTTGAGTCTTATTTGTGGAGTGTAAACAGGCAACAGTTAGTTTAAGGAAGTGTAAAATTGTTTATTCATAAATATATGTTTCTCGTTTCTTCAGTAAACAGGTTCACTTATTTGGTTGTAGCTCTATTTAGCCTTGAAATCATAACTTAATATAGCAGTTCTGGCTTTCCTTATCATATATGTAAAATCAGAGAACAAATAAAGAAAAGTGAATATTAATAGTTTTTTTTTTTTTTTTTATAATAGCAAAAGTTTTTTTTTTTTTTTGTATAAAAAGTGTTTCTAAGGGGAACGATCAGAGAGTAAGCTGTGTTTATAGAATAAGGAGTATATCACATCATTATATGTATGATTTTTTTTTAATTTGTGCCTAAATTTAGAATAAATACATAAAAATATCATCATAATTGAATTAATATATATTTTATGTAAAGGTGGCACAAATATGTAGTGTAGCTATAAATATAAAAGTTAATGTGTTTTATCCTTTTATTATTTTATTTCGAAATTCACAAGATTTATAATCACAGGGTTGAGCTATATCTATGAAGTAAAGACAATATGTCAGGGTTCTAAGCCTTAAGGTTCAGAATTAGTTTTGTACAGATATGTGTAAAACATTATTTTAATTAAATAAAACCATACTATATTTTAATTCTTATAACTATTTCAAGATAGCACCCATTTTTTCGTTGCTACCTTTATTTTATCTTGAAAATAAGTAGTAAGTTTTGAGTTTTTACTATCTTATATAAAAATCAAATGAATGAGAATATGATGGATGAGTTGTATCTATAAAGTATAAAGTGTCATGGATTATATATGGGCAAATTTCAGATCTAGTGGTTTTAGCATTATGTGTAGAGTAACAATCGGTAAAATTAAAGTTTGAATAAATAAAACCAATTTTATAGTTAAATGTAAGTAGCGATTTTATTAACTTAATGTAGCTCTGATTTAGTACTACCTAAATAAAGGTCTTAAAACCAGTATATATTGTATGTTTTAGCTTCTTTATTATATTTTTTATGGTTCAAAATCAGTTTATTAACACGTTAGTTTGAAATAAAAAAAACATGTTAAATATAATATTTAGGCAAATATTTTTTTTCCATTTTTTTTTGCATATATAAGGCTTTTACTCTATTTAAAGGTAGCACTGATTCGGTGACACCAGCATTTGTATCTTAGACACAAGTGTTTATTGGATTTTTCTTCATTATTTGTAAGCAAAAACAAATAGGTTTGACATTTTCTATATTAACCTATAACTATAAAGTACAAACAGTATAATTGTAGCATACAGATAAAAATCCTTTTCAATTTCACATATATGAAGCTAATTATGTGCTACCTAAATATAGGTTTTAAAACCAGTGTTTATTGTATTTGTAGTTAAAAGCCTTTTCCCTTTATATATATTTACACTGATTGGATGCTACCTTCAAATTTTGTATACTCTAAGAGTTTATTGCATTTTCGGTTTTACTATTTTGTAAAGTAACACTTATTTGATGCTATCTTTATTTCTTTTTTCTAGCTTCATTAATTACAAGACTTATATTTGTATATCAATATATATACACATTCCACTGATTTCATCTATAATTATCATTAGTAAAGCATGAAATGTTTTGCTACAACATTTATAAATTGTATGTATTTAAAATGCTTTTAATTTGTTTAATCTAAACTGTTTGTTACAAATTTATTTTAAATAAAAGTTATTTCTATAAATAGCTATGAATACATTAAAAATAAATAAATAACAAATCCATGTGGTTTACAAGATATTAGTTGTACACCTCTTACAACTACCCAGAAAACACTACGAGGAGGTGGGTGTACGTCGTTTTCCACACACATACACATGGTTTACGGGTCTTTTAGTCAACCGCGCCAGTGACCTTCACTCAAACCACACTTTTCGAAGGAGTAGCCAAAGTAAATACCTTAACTTCTCAATCTGATAAGTCTCACATTCACACATACATTCATACAATTTATTCATTAAGAACAATTTTAACAATATTTACAAAATTATGGGGTGTCAATATGTTATTTAAAGAAGATTCATAATGCATACCATAATCATGCATAACCTCCTTAGCTTTATTCAGTATATTTATACTGTTTGGTACAGAATATCTTGTATAACTTGGTACAAAACCATCTTTCTTAGCTTTCTTCAATGCTCTTTTAAATCGTCTTTTTTCTGTACGAATACACTTGTACTCAATTACTCCATACTTTTCATAGTATGTGTTTTTTTTCCAGTACACAAAAGATATGTTTTAAGTCCATATCATCAGGCATAACAGCAACCTTAGGCATTTGATCAACTAACGTTTCAATTAGTTTTTGATTATTTGCCAACACTTTATGTAAGGAGTGAGTCAACTTAAGGTTTTCTCTTTTAATTTTATACTCTCCATACTTGCGAATTGATGGTAGGATTTCTTCAAACACCCAATCTTGAAAGCGTTTAGCTATTTTCATCTTAGACGATATAATTAAGGAATATAAACCTGGTTCATTTATGAATACGGTTCTTTCTTGAAAATTATAGGGTAAAACGGAACTAGTTCCATTTATATCCTTACGCAACTTTTTATATTTCTCCTTAACTAGATCATTTATTGCTTTTCGCGGTCTTTTGTATTCTAGAATCTCTGATATATCATTAGCCTTAAACCATGGATTGTTTTCACGATCAAATAATACAGCTACGGGCTTATTATCAAACATGTAACACTGCAGTGCAGACATAGTGAAGTCGTTTATTTTTCTATTTACTTTCAATATTAATTGAATATTACAAAATAGCATACAGATTTAAATATCCGGAAAAACCGAAATTGTGAATAAGCTGTTCACTCGGCAAAAGTTCACCAAACAATGGAGTACGTGGTTAACCGAGCTGCTTATATACTCGATGAAGAGTGGTGGAAAACCTGCGCGTACACAATTCTATGTTTTATTTTAAACATTTCTTGTGAAGATTCGTCAATAATAAGGGGCACGCTCAACAAACCACTTTATAAATGCTGAAGCGCAACCGCGCGTGCAAAAATAAGGGAAAGTGCTGCACATACACAGTAATATGATAAATTTGAATTTTTTGACAATTTTCTGAATAATGTATCTAAACTGATTATTAACACATCTTACATTAATGTCACATTTATATTCATTTAGTGGATTGAACTTAAAAATATTAGCTTTACATATATGTGATACAAATGATTTTTTTAAACATCAAAACGACGTTTGCTTGACTAAAAGACAAATGTTCAAAACAATAATAAAATTAAATACAGAACTAATCAGGTTAAAATTTACTCATAAAAGACATTATTAAAATAGTACATTAATGGTAGCGACAAAACGGTGGTCCAATATCTGGCTAAAAATAGAAATTCCTATATCACCATTCAATTAGTAACAAAAGTTTTGTTAAGAATTCACATAGATAAAAAATGTATTTATTGGTTTGGCCTTAAAACATTACTTAAAAGTGTTGTTAAAAACCTATAGCAAAATTTTACATATAGATAAAGAACATCAAGGGTAGCACCAAAATGGTGGTATCTTTAAGTAGTAACATTTAAATGGTTAAGCTCAATTAAAAGTTTCAAAATAAAGTTTAAGGTTAAAACTAAAAATTGTTGTTTAAAAACCTATTGCAAAATTTTACATATGAATTTTAGTACATAAAAAGTAGCACCAAATTGGTGATATCTTTAAGTAGCAACATTTAAATGGGTTGAGCCCAATTAGAAGTTTCCGAATCACGTTTAAGGTTAAAACTAACGATTTGTTAGAAATTCACGCAGATAAAAACATATTTGATCGTTTGACTTTAAAGCAATACTTAAACGTGTTGTTTAAAAAGCCTGAAGCAAAATTTTGCATATAAAAATACTACATCAAAGATAGCACTAAAACAGTGCTACCTTTAAGTAGCAACATTTAATAAATGCGTTAAGCTCAATTAGGAGTTTTCCGAATCAACTTTAATGGTAAAACTAAAGTTTTGTTAAGAATTTATACATACATAAACATATCTAGTAGTTTCACATTAAACCAAAACTTAAAAGTGTTGCTTAAAAACCTAAAGAAAGTTTATCTAATAAAATTCAATAAAAAGTAATACATCAAAGGAACCACAAAAACGATGCTACCTTTAACTATGGGTTTAATCCAGTTAGCAGTCTCTAAATTACCTTAATCGTTAAAACTAAGGTTTTGTTAAGAATTTACATATATACACACATCTATGGTAGTCTGTCCTTAAACCAATAATTAATAGTGTTCCTTGAAAACCTAAAGAATTTTTTCCATACACCATTCTATAAAAATAGTAAATCAAAGGTAGCACCAAAACGGTGCTACCTTTAATTATAACTATATGTACACACATACCATGTCTGACGATAATTGGATCAACCACTTCTGAGATGTACGATATTTAAGTTTTGCCCCTTATTTTTTTTGGATGCACCACGCCACGCAATGGTAAACAATTAATGTTTATTCATACCAGCCTACATACCAAATAAGAAGTTAATTGGTCTAGCAACTCATGAGATATACAATATTTAAATTTTGCCCCTTCATTTTTTGATGCAACCCGCCACGCAATGGTAAACAATTAATGTTTACTCATACCAACCTACATACCAAGTAAGAAGTTAATCGGTCCAGCTACTCCTGAGATATACAATATTTAAGTTTTGCCCCTTCATTTTATGGAGGCACCCCGCCACGCAATGGTTAACAATTAATGTTTACTCATACACATCTACATACCAAGTAAGAAGTTAATCGGTCCTGCTACTCTTGAGAAATACAATATTTAAATTTTGCCCCTTCAATTTTTTAATGCATTCCGCCACGCAATGATAAACTTTTATTGTTTACTCATACCAACCTACACACCAAGTAAGAAGTTAATCAGTCCAGCCACTCCTGATATATACAAGATTTAAATTTTGCCCCTTCATTTTTTTTATGCACCCCGCCATGCAATTGTAAACAATTATTGTTTATTTATACACACCTACATACCAACTAACAAGTTTATCGGTTCAGCTAATCCTGAGATATACAGAATTTAAGTTTTGCCCCTTCATTTTTTGGATGCACCCCGCCACGCAATAGTAAACAATTAATGTTTACTCATACCAACCTACATACCAAGTAAGAAGTTAATCGGTCCAGCTACTCCTGAGATATACAATATTTAAGTTTTGCCCCTTCATTTTATGGAGGCACCCCGCCACGCAATGGTTAACAAATAATGTTTACTCATACACATCTACATACCAAGTAAGAAGTTAATCGGTCCTGCTACTCCTGAGAAATACAATATTTAAATTTTGCCCCTTCAATTTTTTAATGCATTCCGCAACGCAATGATAAACTTTTATTGTTTACTCATACCAACCTACACACCAAGTAAGAAGTTAATCAGTCCAGCCACTCCTGATATATACAAGATTTAAATTTTGCCCCTTCATTTTTTTTATGCACCCCGCCATGCAATTGTAAACAATTATTGTTTATTTATACACACCTACATACCAACTAACAAGTTTATCGGTTCAGCCAATCCTGAGATATACAGAATTTAAGTTTTGCCCCTTCATTTTTTGGATGCACCCCGCCACGCAATGGTAAACAATTAATGTTTACTCATACACACATACATACCAAGTACGAAGTTTATCAGTCCAACCAATCCTGAGATATACAATATTTTGGTTTTGCTCCTGCATTTTTTTGGATGCAAACCGCCACGCCAATGGTAAACATTTAATGTTTATTCAAACCAACCTATATACCAAGTAAGAAGTTAATCGGTCCAGCCACTCCTGAAATATAAAATATTTAAGTTTTGCCCCTTCATTTTTTAGATGCACCCCGCCACACAATGGTAAACAATTAATATTTACTCATACACACCTACATACCAAAGAAGAAGTTTATCGGTCCAACCACTCCTGAGATATACAGTATTTAAGTTTTGCCCCTTCATTTATTGGATGCACCCCGCCACGCAATGGTAAACAATTAATGTTTACTCATACACACCTACATACCAAGTAAGAAGTGAATCGGTCCAGCCACTCCTGAGATATACAATATTTAAGTTTTGCCCCTTCATTTTTTGGATGCACCCGCCACGCAATGGTAAACATTTAATGTTTACTTAAACCAAAATATATACCAAGTAAGAAGTTAATCGGTCCAGCCACTCCTAAGATATACAATATTTAAGTTTTGCCCCTTCATTTTTTGAATGCACCCCGCCATGCAATTGAAAAAATTAAAGTTTATTTATACACACCTACATACCAACTAACAAGTTTATCGGTCCAGCCAATCCAGAGATATACAGAATTTAAGTTTTGCCCCTTCATTTTTTGGATGTACCCGCCACGCAATGGTAAACAATTAATGTTTACTCATACACACATACATACCAAGTACGAAGTTTATCGGTCCAACCAATCCTGAGATCTACAATATTTAGGTTTTGCCCCTGCATTTTTTGGATGCACCCCGCCACGCAATGGTAAACATTTAATTTTTATTCAAACCAACCTACATACCAAAGAAGAAGTTTATCGGTCCAGCCAATCCTGAGATATACAATATTTAAGTTTTGCCCCTTCATTTTTTGGATGCACCCCGCCACGCAATGGTGAGCATTTAATGTTTACTCATACCAACCTACATACCAAGTAAGACGTTAATCGGTCCTGCTACTCCTGAGATATACAATATTTAAGTTTTGCCCCTTCATTTTTTGGATGCACCCCGCCACGCAATGGTAAACATTTAATGTTTACTCATACCAACCTATATACCAAGTAAGAAGTTAATCGGTCCAGCCAGTCCTGAGATATACAATATTTAAGTTTTGCCCCTTCATTTTTTGGATGCACCCCGCCACACAATGGTAAACAATTAATATTTACTCATACACACCTATATACCAAGTAAGAAGTTTATCGGTCCAGCCAATCCCGAGATATACAATATTTAAGTTTTGCCCCTTCATTTTTTGATGCACCCCGCCACGCAATGGTGAACATTTAATGTTTACTCATACCAACCTATATACCAAGTAAGAAGTTAAAGGGTCCAGCCACTCTTAAGATATACAATATTTAAGTTTTGCCCCTTCAATTTTTGGATGCACCCCGCCACACAATGGTAAACAATTAATATTTACTCATACACACATACATACCAAGTACGAAGTTTATCGGTCCAACCAATCCTGAGATCTACAATATTTAGGTTTTGCCCCTGCATTTTTTGGATGCACCCCGCCACGCAATGGTAAACATTTAATTTTTATTCAAACCAACCTACATACCAAAGAAGAAGTTTATCGGTCCAGCCAATCCTGGTATAGACTGTATTTAAGTTTTGCCCCTTCATTTTTTGGATGCACCCCGCCACGCAATGTTAAACAAATAATGATCACTCATACACACCTACATACCAAGTAAGAAGTTTATCGGTCCAGCCAATCCTGAGATATACAATATTTAAGTTTTGCCCCTTCATTTTTTGGATGCACCCCGCCACGCAATGGTGAGCATTTAATGTTTACTCATACCAACCTACATACCAAGTAAGACGTTAATCGGTCCTGCTACTCCTGAGATATACAATATTTAAGTTTTGCCCCTTCATTTTTTGGATGCACCCCGCCACGCAATGGTAAACATTTAATGTTTACTCATACCAACCTATATACCAAGTAAGAAGTTAATCGGTCCAGCCAGTCCTGAGATATACAATATTTAAGTTTTGCCCCTTCATTTTTTGGATGCATCCCGCCACGCAATGGTAAACATTTAATGTTTACTCAAACCAACCTATATACCAAGTAAGAAGTTAATCGGTCCAGCCACTCCTGAGATATACAATATTTAAGTTTTGCCCCTTCATTTTTTGGATGCACCCCGCCACACAATGGTAAACAATTAATATTTACTCATACACACCTATATACCAAGTAAGAAGTTTATCGGTCCAGCCAATCCCGAGATATACAATATTTAAGTTTTGCCCCTTCATTTTTTTGATGCACCCCGCCACGCAATGGTGAACATTTAATGTTTACTCATACCAACCTATATACCAAGTAAGAAGTTAAAGGGTCCAGCCACTCTTAAGATATACAATATTTAAGTTTTGCCCCTTCAATTTTTGGATGCACCCCGCCACACAATGGTAAACAATTAATATTTACTCATACACACCTACATACCAAAGAAGAAAATTATCGGTCCTGCCACTCCTGAGATATACAATATTTAAGTTTTGCCCTTCATTTTTTGGATGCACCCCGCCACGCAATGGTAAACATTTAATGTTTACTCAAACCAACCTATATACCAAGTAAGAAGTTTATCGGTCCAGCCAATCCTGAGATATACAATATTTAAGTTTTGCCCCTTCATTTTTTGGATGCACCCCGCCACGCAATGGTAAACATTTAATGTTTACTCATACCAACCTATATACCAAGTAAGAAGTTAATCGGTCCAGCCACTCCTGAGATATACAATTTTTAAATTTTGCCCCTTCATTTTTTGGATGCACCCCGCCACGCAATGTTAAATATTTAATGTTTACTCAATCAACCTATATACCAAGTAAGAAGTTAAACGGTCCAGCCACTCTTAAGATATACAATATTTAAGTTTTGCCCCTTCATTTTTTGGATGCACCCCGCCACACAATGGTAAACAATTAATATTTACTCATACACACCTACATACCAAGTAAGAAGTTTATCGGTCCTGCCACTCCTGAGATATACAATATTTAAGTTTTGCCCCTTCATTTTTTGGATGCACCCCGCCACGCAATGGTAAACATTTAATGTTTACTCATACCAACCTATATACCAAGTAAGAAGTTTATCGGTCCAGCCAATCCTGAGATATACAATATTTAAGTTTTGCCCCTTCTTTTTTTGGATACCTCGTGCCATGCATTTGTAGACACCAAATAAGTTTACACACATACTTATAATTACAAAATGCCTATTAGCCTATTGACTCAAAGTTAAAGCCCTACGCTAGCAAAAGGCAATAATAATGTTAATTTTAGTTTTTTTTTGACAGTTTGACCTTAGATCTGGTAAGTTGATTTTAGCATTTTATTACATGTTAACATTACATGTATACACATACCAAGTTTGAAGTATGTACATATTGCCATTCAAAAGATATAAAATAAAACTTTTTTGCGCCTTCATTTTTTGGATACCTTTTGCCATTCATTTGTAGACAGCAAGTAAATGTACACACATACCAAGTATGAAGTTAATACATAGAGCCGTTCCTAAGATATGGAATTTCAAAGTTTTGTCCCTTCATTGCCCCTTCATTTTTTAGATGCAACCCGCAACATTTTGTTAATTTTATAATTATGGGTACTCACCCCCTGGGGGTACCTCTACTACGTAGTAGGTAGTTTTTTGGGGTCCCCGGACCCCTAGGATGCACCGTTTTCGAGATATTAGCGATTTTTGTGTTTTTTAAGCTGAAGTTTGCATGTTATTCACTTTATATAGTACTGTATGCGTCGTATATAGTATGATAACGTTCTTAGTTGCTTAACAGCTTCTAGCCATTGATTTTATGTGCTGTATAGCCAACATTTTTGTGTTTTATTCACTTTTTATAGTATAGCCTTGGACACATTTCATATAGTATAACTAGATTAGAAATATTTAACATTATAGTCATTGATGTATATTATATAGTAAAGTAGCATTCTCATTTTATACAGTGTAACCGTTGATTATATACATTTTACATTATAGCCATTGATGCAGAGAACTAGTCACAGGTACATTTCATATAGTATAAGCGTTGATCATGTTTATTAACATTATATTCATTGATATTTTGTATAGTATAGCGGCGAATGCATTTCATATAGTATAAGCATTGATCGCGTATATTTAACGTAAAGTCGTCAATGCATAATATATAGTATAGCCTTGGGCACATTTCATATAGTATAACTAGATTTAACATTATAGTCATTGGTGTATATTAAATAATATAGTAGAGTTTTCATTTTATATAGTGTAACCGTTGATTATGTACATTTGATGTTATAGCCATTGACGCTGAGAACTAGCCACAGGTAAATTTCATATAGTATAACTGTTGATTAGTGAATGACATAAAGTGGTTGATTTTATATATTGTATTGCAGCCATCTTTGGGTTTTATTCACTTTTTATAGTATAGTCCCCAGCATTTCATATGTTCTTGTTCCGGCCGATCCAGGTGTTCTTGTTTTATAGTGAATGACGTAAGTTGGTTGATTTTATATACTGTATTGCCAACATTTTTGGGTTTTATTCACTTTTTATAGTATATATCCCAGCATTTCATATGTTCTTGTTTTATAGTGAATGACATAAGTTGGTAGGACTGCGAGGAAATGTGGGAAATTGCAGGGTATTTTGGGGAATTTCAGGGTAATTTGGGTAATTCATGGGGATATTTTGGGGTAAACTGGGTGTAGCCATAACACGTGCTGCGATCTGTTGGAGAAATAGTGAACTAGCTGCAGCCCTAGTACATGCTGAACTCTGGTGGAGGAATTGTGAACTTGCCGCAATCGTAGTACGTGCTGCACTCTTGTGGACAAGAAGCGAACCACAGGCACAATATTATCAGACACATTTACACTAATCTACTCCAAGTACCTCGGTGGCTCAGGGGTAACGCACTGGCCTCACACGCCAGCGGGCCGGGTTCGAATCCTACCCTCGCCTGTGATAAATTTTGTTCTTAAACTCTAACCCCTCCAACCTTCCCCGTTACCTTCCCCTCGCCAGCTGCGTCTGGTTAATTTATGGGCCAATTAGCGAGGGCCTCCACTTCCTCATTTAATAACTCTCGACCTTGCCCGCTCCCCTCGTTGCGTGACTCGCCTAACCGCCGGAAGCTATGTGCCCCGGCACGTGGCTTCCGGGGCAGCTGACCTGAGCCAGAAGTAACCAAATCTAACTACTCAAATTTGTTAAAACTTCAGCTGATTAAACCTCGAACTTCGATACGCCCTTTAGTTAATGAAACCCCTTCTCATCAAAATGATAGGGATCAAGGATTGTGAATTAAATTAGTTATCTATGAATATCTTTAAGTGATCGCACTGGTACGGTTTCAGAAAAACAAAAAGATACAGCAGAGAATAATTTTATGTTGGGCAAAGCAAAACTTTTAGCCAAATATCAACCCAACATTTATTACTGTAGTTTACTTTCTCTATTTGGTACAATAGTTGACTTTTTCGGACTTAATGTATTCCTTGATTTTCCTAATTTTGAATACGAAAAACAATCAATGTAATTTCTACCACTGATACTATATAATATATTCAATTTGTGGTAAGATAATTGGAAACTTCCTCATACAACTCCTTAGGAAATATCTTTTTTACTTTATTATGTATTTATGAATTAATTAATTATGATTCATCCGACCATTTTGAGAAATTTAACAGCTTATAATGTTTGTCCTTCCATATCTTTTCCTTGATAAATATTCGAGTTCCTTGCATGCTAAACAGTTAGTTTTGAATACAGTAGTAAAATATTTCCGTTAAATGTGTTTTAATGAAAAATGTTTTTATTGTAAACTTTAACGGCTAAATATGAAATACATCGAAGTTATAGATTTGAAAATTAAAAAAAACGAAATAAAATTAATTAATCTTAGACCATTTCATTTAGACCGTTTACCATGAGTGATCCTGTTGAGAGTTTAGTAAATTTTTAGGCTAATTTGTATTATCAATATTGAGATGACACGTGAATACTAAAACATACTGTTAAGAATAAATTGTAAAATGATAGGTCTTTAGCACCAATAATGACTAGTAATTACCAGTTCACTAGTTATAATGCTACACTTTTCACATCTGACATATTCAAACGATATTGTAAAGAGCGTGGAATTCTGCAACGTTTTATAGCGCCTGGTCATCCTGCCACCAATGGACTAGCTGAACGTAACGTGCAAACCCTGAAACGGCGGCTAAAATCTATAACTAACGAACCAGGAACAATCCATGATAAAGTTAGAAAGGTTCTTTTCCATTATCGAGGCACCCCTCTTTCATGTGGTTCTTCTCCGGCCGAATTGTATTTAAATAGAAAACTAAGATTGAGACTGGATGCAATATTTCCAAAAGCTGAACATAAATTGGAAACCCAGTCAAATCCAGTTCGTACATTGCATGAGGGAAGTAGAGTTCAAGTCCGATTGCACAGAGACAATAAAGACGTCTGGGATTTTGGTGAAATTTTTAAGCGCCTAGGAACTCGGCATTATTTAGTGAGGTTGGATAGTGGGCAAATTATTAAACGCCACATTAACCAGCTGGCTTCAACTCAAGTCCCTTCTCTTACAAAACCTTTTTAAGTCAGAATGGCCAAGGATACAACCATCGACCGATTTCATTCAATGTTCCCTGGAAAGTTCATGGAGGAACAACTCCCAAAGACACGCAAGTCCCAGGGACCCAGCCAATGCCAGTTATTGACAACCCTCAGGAATATCAAAGAAATTCTCGAACTAGTGGGGAGGAACCTCGCCGTGAGTATCAGAGGCCTCAAAGAGAAAGACGCCGCCGTCCAGCATACCTTAAAGATTACGTCACCCAAGCATAGAACTTGTTTTTTTTTCAGCGGCGGATAATTGTTATATCTTTACATTGTGATATGTTTTAAATTCTTTTTGTTTATATATATTTTCTAAAATCATATGCTTTTTGTTGTGTGTTCATTATAAATGAAATTTAGAAAATACACATTTTTATTCAAGCTGTTTATTATTGAATTTCATTAATAAGAATACTTTAAAACAATTACCTCGTTTTAGTACAGTATTTTCTTCTTTTAAACAAATTCTGGAAAATTATTCCTGATGTAATGCATTTAAATAGTGACTTAATAATTTGAATATGAATAAGCTTAGCAGCAACGTAACTATATTAAAGAGTTTTTAGTTGTGAACCCTACCTACAAAGTACATCTACAATATTTAGAGTGAAAATACACCCTTCATTATCCAATAACCTACAAAGGGGAGATATTGACATTATTTAAAACAAGTTTTATCATTTCACCCATACCACTCCACCAAAGTCGCTTACAAAGTATTATGGAGGCAATTTTAGAAACTCAAATTAAAAATACTTATTTAGTAAATATTTTTTTCTAAAAATTTCTTATAGAATCCTCTATAGAATAGTCTCACTAAAAAAAAAAAAAACATGTTCCTTAATTAGATATTTTTAATGTTGGTCTATCGAGGAGTGTAAAAGTAAGGTGACAAAAAAGGGAAACATGGAAAGTCCACCTGATTAAACTTTCACCAAGGGTTTGCAACCCTTTCCTGCACCGTCGTCGTTTATTTAACACCAGCTAAACGTTTATCCTTCCGGTTGGAAAATGGTCTTAAGCATCAAGTTATGGTAATTTACAGAATTAAAAAAAAAAATAATAATTTCGTTTGCTATATCACAGGAAATAATCCGTTCTCTAATACACTCCAGTAAAATCTAACAATTAAAATATTTGTAAGTATAAATTTTTCTCTGCAACAAAAAACTTATGATAAAACAGTCATGTACGATTAACGTAGCAAATGGTTCAAAGAGATGTTCGTTGTGTATGTTAATTAGACAGCTTGTATACTTACATATTCAAGCGATTTTAACAAAGAAATAAAATAAAATAAAATATGGTTAAAATATTTACAAATGTATTTAGAAATTTTACAGGTCAACCATTATACCAGTATATTTGAAGTAAACAGTCCAATTCCAATCAAACATTGCATAGCTTTAGAACATTGCAAATGAATTATTGGAAGAACAGATGGAAGAGGAGTGAAGTCCTCACACATGAATGTAGGTGCCACACTGTATTGATGAAGCCTGATTACAGTGGCGAGCGATGACTTTCGAGGTAACTGTCAGATGGACTTTAAACTATCAGAGTAATTTCTTTTTCGAAATTTATAGGTGTATTTTCTTTGTGGAAGTAATTCTGTGCATTAATAAACTAATGAACCGTAATCAAATTCTCCATAAGAAATGCATTGAAGGCTGTTTTAGTGGTGATTGGGTTTTTTTACCAACGTCCATACGTCAGGAATAGAGTAATTCTATACTAATACTTAGTATTTACTTATAACTATATATAAATTTTAAATCTTTAAATTAAATCTATTTCCTGCCCACTGCAGATACTAATCGAAATGTAATTTGATATTTACGAATTAGCTGACGAATAGCTAAAGAACAATACAAATCAAGATTTGTATGAGCTAATAACAATAATAATATCAGTATTAAAAATTGAAACTGACAGATCCAGTCCAAAGCAAAAACTGTAGTAAATGATCAGCTCACGACTGCAAGAGAAGACAAATTTCAGAAGAGAAGTAAAATTGTAGTAAACAAACAGTTCTGACAAATATTTTTTGTTAAAATAACGTACTATTTATTTTCTTATACTACTTTCTAGAGGTAATCAAATGAGTAAGAGCCTAATGAACATTTTAGTAGGTGTATGATTTGTGAGTCTTATTACATTATTGGCAGGGTTGTCCGCTCTTATCCACACGCCCAGAATAAGCATACTCCTATGCTCAACAGACAATACGTATGTTCATTCACAAATGATTATCCTACGTCGATATTAATTAATTATTTAATCTGAGTGCTGTCAAAGATTCAAAAGTATTCAGCAACATACTAAAACACAGACGAGTACCTAAATATGACAAAGTTATTTTCATATCAGAACTATCTTACCCGTTACTAACTCAAAATAAACTATTCTAGCAAACAATGTATTGAGGAAATTGGAAGGTGTTAAAAGATAGATTAATTTACTAGCCTGTGGGTAAATTTATTTTGAGTATTTCCGTCCGTTGGAAAAAGACCATCAGTTTTTTACGCCATTGTAACTTTCTGATGAAATATTTTTGATCATATTTTATACTTAAAGTTTTGTAGTCAATTATGGTTTTTTGATTGGGAATCTGGTTTTGAGAGAGAAACATAGAATGATTGTGAATGGAAGTCTTTGATGAATATAATCGGGCTTTATTATGATCAGAGATGTTTTTCGACGCTTGATGCTCTTTCATACATGCATGGCTAAAGGTACTGATTTTTGCCCTGCTAAAGTGAGATCTGTCCGTTTCCGGTGAACACAGGAGTAAGGCCCCATATATTGCGGTGGATGACCCACCTTGAGTTGTTTCAATATCCTGGACGGTTGGCAAGTATTTCTCTTCGTTGAACATTATAAATAAACTGTCACTTTTTTACAGTAAATACTATCAAATCACCCTGTATACTAAATCTCTAAGCAAATATTATTCTAGATGAAAAAGTTAAATACCTTAACGCCGTCGTCAATCCAAATAAATTTCTCTGTGAATAACTAGTTTCAAAACTGCTGTCACATAGACAAATCCGTAGCAACGTCGTCAAACACTTTAAAATGCGGTTATAATCACGATAAAAAATAACCAACGTTCGCGACATTTAACAATTAAATTGATTTTGGCCGGCCAAGCCATAGGTTACCGAACACCAGGCGGGATGACGGATGCGACACGGCCAAATATTCTAATAATTAATACATATAAAGAAGACCGTCAATCGTAAAAAAATTCTACCCTTATCTTTAATAAAAACTTCACTGAATAATTAGACATTATTTATTTTAAATAACACGGTTTGCTAAAGTAGCATTAATTAACTTAGTAAAGTATGAGTAAAAGAAAATTTAATTAGTTTAAATGTTGATGTTAGATTTTAAGCTTACTTGAATATTCAAGTCCGCCTTTGTAACTCATTACTTTGATACTCTTTTACTCATATCATATAAATAAAGGTAAATAATTAGAAAAATATCCCTTTAAAATAATTGTACCCTAGGGCCATGCCTCCTGAATTATTTAATAATAGTTAACAATCTGGCCAAAGTTTACGATTGAAAATTATGCAGAATATTGCACTTATCCCAATGTGTAATTGGTAATATCCTTAAGTGATCGTGCTGGTACGGTTCCAGCGAGTTCTGAGTTACTATATAGAATAAACGGATATATCAACTGCTCTCATCGGAATAGGATATAACTAGTCTAGACGCAGTAATATGGTTATTCTTTTATACATAACCACCCATATTTTGCAACACAAAAAAAGTTAAATTTAAGTTATTTATTACTTTGTTTAGTTCTTTATGTATTTTTATTTGAAAAAAAAAAATCACTTTACAGAATTTAAACAATAGGAAAAGCATAGATATTACGGTTTACAAATATGTAGTGCTTTTGATTTTTTGTTTGTCATCATTTCAATTATGTGACCAAACTGCTTGTTGTATTTATTTTTCATTTGTCAAAAAGAAGTGAATAAGAAAAATAAATAGAGAACGTATTTTAATATGCCTTGAAAATTTTTCACTAATGTCCATCTAAAACAGTTTTAAAATGTATTAAAATAAATTTATGTATTTTATTGCGATTTTTATTGTATACCGAGTCTAAATACAATATTCCTAGTATTTCCCACACACAAATATTAAATTACAATTGTAAGTTGTACTGTAATACAATGGAGCATTAGTTAACGAATGGTGTGTTTGATGTTGATGTACCGAGCCAATATTGATGAGGAGGATCAGATTGGTCGGTATTAATGTCTAAATGGAGATGTCGAGTCGTCTTCAATTAACAGTTACACTGAACCACATCCTTCATTAGGGAGTAAGGCTGAGCAAATTGATCCCTCACGTAGTTCAACCTTTTCATAGTAAATCTTACATTTTCCCAATTTAAAGCTTGGTTTTCATTAAACAAGAAACTTTGCATAACAAAAACTGTAAGAACTTACTATACGATTCAACGCTATCTTTATTGTGAACAAAATGTTTAGCTGAAAAATAAAGGAGCCCTTAAAACGGAGATCTTGCTAACAATTACAAGTCTCTCTGGGAGTATTCACATTAAAAATAAACAGCAAAAGAGCCAAACAGAATATTTAGACGCGAGAAAAGTCAGCTGGATACAAATGTTTCACTTTTATTTGGTTTAGCTGAATTTAAATTAAAAGACTTTCTATTGTCCTCGACGATGTTATACAATTATTAAAAATTCTCTTAAAAAGTATGAATTGTCGAAATTTTCTCGAAATATTCTCCTTAGCCGTTAATCTAAAGCTTATCGAGACGCTTAATTAAAGTAACAATTAAAATTTTAAAACAATTGTGGTGATATTTAAAAGCATTATTTTATTATTGTTTTCTTACTTTCCATCTCCAGCTACGAAAGGATATATTTTTATTTGTTCTATGTCCCCCCCCCCCCCCCAAATTAACACTAAGTTGTTTTTTATCGTGTACCTTGAGATATGGCATTCAAAATTATACCTTCATTAGTTATATCTATGCCTATATGACAACTATAAATTTGGGCTTTTAATGAATTTGGGGCAACCCCTAAGGGAGCATTTGAAGCCCCCATCGAGCCGTAGGCTAGTAGAATTAAGTATATTGTGTAGTGTTATAGGTTTTTTAAATTGTTTTACTAAATAAAAAAGTTGATGAAAACCTTTATCGCCTGGCTTTTATTACATTACATAAAGGTATTCTAGGTTGAAAAAATAATAAATAAAAACATTATTTTTCAAGTGTTAAGTAAGATTATAGTAATTTATCCAATTAACTAATCAATGAAACACCCCCTATGTTTTTGTCAGTATAATAAAAAATAACTAGTTTTTTACTTAAATAAAAATAGAAACCTACAACAGGTTTATGACATAAGGGACTTAACGAAGGTGAAATGTGACTTGGATATAAAGTATTTTACGAGAAGAATGATGCAACGATATAAAACTTTTATCCATTGTTGTTCGTGATGGAGTGGTTGAGGAAATAATTTCACTATCTAGGCAAATTTTACAGGAATCCTCGCTAGGAGTAATAACAACGTACTGTGCCAAGAAATTGATGTTAATGTTAAATGTATTTTAGTGTTTTGCTATAGCAGTGATAGAAATTTCTTTTGATCAAGCAAAGTAAAACATCTCAATTTCACATTGTATGCAAACTATTAAGTATTTACTTATTTGCAGTTCTAAAATGACAAATGTTAAAGTGAAAGTTCCTTACAAAGATTTCACTTTACTTGAAAATGAGACTAATTCTACGTTATATGTGCGGTGTGTATGCAGCACGTGTTCTACATCATCTTAGGTCAAATTAGTATTGTTATTTGGAGACGTCATTAGCTCCTGTAATGAGTACATTGCCCAACAAAGAGCATAAACCCAATCAGAGGTTTAGCTTTGTTTGGCGCCTTTCATTACTTACAGCAGGGACCATTAGACTATTAAACTAATTACGAATTGTACAGTAATTAGCTGTTTAAATAGTAATTCGTGATTATATAACTATATATCTTAATTTTGATTCTAATTAACCAACTATATCGTTTAGACTTGTCGCTGCTTCATAACCGTCTCACAAATCGTAACTATTGTGAAGGCTTTCAATGTACAGGGTATACACATTAATACAATGTTTTTACACTGATCATGTTATGAGGACCATATGAGGATCAAAAGAGCAGAAATATTGTCATCGAGCAGCCCTGCCGGCATTACAGCTCCAGATATCTGTTCTTGGTAGAATAAAATAAAGTAAAAAATATCCCTCACCTTCAACATTCACAGGAGAGGATTGTTGAAGCAATTGATTCTTCTAAACTCGCTCGGCTGGTACGAATAATTAAACAACAACTTTATTTTCACTTACATTTTATTTTTCATTACAAATAAATGCTCTTATTGAACTGAAAAAAAGAGTTCGGCCACATGCCCTTTCAGAATATATTATTATTATAATGTAATAACCCTTAACATTAGAAAGGTTTTTTATAATTGTACTTTGTATTTAATTTCTTACCGTTTATTTTTTTAGTTACTGTATTGAACACTTTGGTACTCCGATTGTTAATGTATTTTAAGAATAATTTAGAAAATAAATATAAATGTGCCTTCAGTGTAAACATACTTTTGATATCCGGATTCTGATGGAATAGTTATTCTTAGTTTCATCATTAGTACGGATATAAAATCCGTCTTACGAAAATTTATGGTAAACGCAAATTAGCTGATACGTCTTCTCTAAAGATATTGAAAGGTATTTTGAGTTACTGCTGAGTTTACAGCCACAATAAAGTTCCAAGAACAATACAGACACAAATGGATCTATCAGCTGTATTTTATATCTAGATCCTATGATAAAGTTTATGATGATTTAATTACATCTGGCCGGGTTGTGAGACATAAAGTGTACGGTTCCATGTGCCGCTTCAATAGCGCCGTCAGTATTGTTGATTCTTTTATGGACGCAGCTGTTATGCGCTCTTTCACTTCCTCGATTAAAAGATTATGGTATTAAAAAATGAATGAACTTTTTAAACTAAAAAAAAAAACGGTAACTTCAAAATTAAAAATAAATCAATAGAAATATAATCCAAACTAAATGACAACAACTTAGTGATAACATAACACAGAGTGTTGAGAAAAAATGTAACATAAACAAATTAAGAACTGTTATTTTTTAAATAGCTTATTTTATCTGGTTGATTAATTTATTTTCATTATCAGATAGGATAAAAAGATGTTTTAAAAATTTTCAATAACATAACAAAGTAAATCTCTAGTTTGTGATATTGTCAAAAAACGACGTAGATGATTGAAAAACAAATATTTTTCATAAATGTGGGGTGTAGATCGTCTTTTGTTGTAGGGGGTACAGAATTCTCATAAAAATGATTGGTATGTTATGTGAAAGATTTGGTTTAGAAGCAAATTGTAAACGACGGATTTTTTAACAATAAAATATTTTGTAATACATTTTTTTAATTGTTGGATGTTGAGCCGTGACGTTTTGCCCACCATGCGTGATGTCACGTCTCATTTGTTATAGTGTTGTGTTTCATCTGGCCAGTGTTTGCTGTCTGTCGTTTTCTGGAACTTTCTGTGTTGTTTTTGTTTTGAACTCCTGAGAGCGTTGGTGAGCCCCTCCCGTGGAGCGCTTTGGGCAGGCGCGTTTCCAATGGTAGGGTGCGTTTCCGCGGGGGTGCGGTTCAGATGAACCACGCTCTGCTACCATCTGAGAGCAGCATGATATCGGAGATGCCCGGGTGTTCCTTAATTCTCAAACCCTTTTAATAATAATAATAATAATAATAAGGAGAAAGAGGAGAAGGTGGCCGCAGACTTGTCAGCAAGGTTAACTCTATGATCAAAAAATACCGTTTTCATCCAGGAACTCCTGAGACCCGGAACAGAAGAATAGCAGAACTAATGGATACATTAAAACAAAAACTTGACGTATATGTGGCAAGGGTCCGTAGATATCGTAAATCGACACATAGAAGGCTGGATAACAAAAAATTCCAGCGAAATGAAAAGGCCTTTTACAGGGATATTGAAAAAGAGGAAGTTACAATACAAGATCGCCCTCGCAAGAACAACTTGAGGCTTACTGGTCCTCGTTATGGTCGATCCCAACTGACCATAATACCAGTACTAGTTGGGTAGCTAATGAAGAGGCTAGATTTAGTACAATACCTGAAATGCAATTTTCCGGTATAAATGTAAACACGATGAAAAAAGTTATGTCACTAGCAGCAAACTGGAAAGCACCTGGTCCAGATGGTATTCACAATTTCTGGTGGAAAAAGTTTACCTGTGTTCATGAGTATGTCGCTGAGCATTTCACAAATTTTATTAATAATCCTTCAGAAATGCCGTACTTCATGACGGAAGGCATAACTTATCTAAAGTATAAATCAGGGAATCCTGTTGAACCTGCCAACCATAGACCCATCACATGTCTGAACACAGCATATAAACTACTCATAAGTAGTGTGTTTTTGCGGTTGCTGGCTCAGTTCAATGACCTCTGAGGAATGTGATGACGTCATCGCCAAGGTCAATGACCCCGATGACGTCATCGATGACGTAATCGATGACGTCATCGACGATGACGCAATCGATGACGTCATACCCATGACGTCATCAAAATGACGTCATCGATGACGTAATTGATGACGTCACCATCGATGACGTCATTTCCGTGACGTCACACCCATGACGTCACAGAAATGACATGCTGATGACGTCATCATCCATTACATCATCAAAATGACGTCACTGACACTGTTAAGGTCAAGGTCACGCCGAAACTCAAAATTTTTTGGCACTTTTGCCGTTTCTCGCACTACGCTCCGAGTTTCAGTCAGAGTCCACGTGACCATTGACGACTTGGAGCGAATTTGCGATGAGAAACGGCAAAAGTGCCAAGTCAAACTCAAGTTTGCGACATGACCTTGCTTAAACCGTCATCCACTAGTCCTCAGAGGCCATTGAACAAGCACAACATCCGCAATTTCATATTACTGTGACCTTGAACACGTAACAACTACAGAGCGCCGACACCGATGCGCACCCCACGACAGCCACCGAGTGACTGAATGTCAGGCTCTGTGTATGCTAGGTATATCGGCTTGAGAGACTAAGACTCTAAACTGTCAGGAATGGGAGTAACTAACTGAATTTTGCAAGGAAAAGTCATTTCATCCAATATTTTAAACAAATCCTCATCAGTAAAACTGACATTAGTCTGTTTTGTATAAAACTTAGGGTGTCCGCGCAACAGTTTGCGCCACTTAGCTAAAGTTGAAACCCTCTTAACTTTGAGTGGTGGACATTGAGCAACTAATAAAGTCTTAACACGGCTAAGTTTCTTACCTAAAGTGTCCTGCGACATGGCTTCACCTCACAAAAGTCCGCACAATACTGAGAGAATGCTTGTAGCGCATGAGTCAAGGGAAAAGAGGTGGGGGAAACAGCAGGAGTGGGGGAAGGTCACAGTGGCGGGGAAGGTGAGGTGGTACGCTGGAGTATCGCATCACTTCACCATGAGCTGTCCTACAGTCAACACACTGTTCTCTTGGCCCGAGTTGGCACTAGAAGAAACATTTCTGTACAGCTTAGGCTGTGAGAGCCGAGGAAGCAAAGTCAAAGTGGAAATTGTGTTAAACTCCAAGATGAAGAGTCTCCTAAATAAACTAATTGTATCCTTGCAATCTCCTATAAATTTAGAGAAATACCATTTTATTAAGTGACACCTTATACTTTGGCAAAACGAAGCGGAAATGGAAAAGATTACAGTAAAATTAATTTAACTTAAAACCTGGACTGGACACTCATGGCGATACCACGTGGCGTGCAAACGCCACCCTAAACATTACAAGTTAGGTTATTGAGCACCTCTGGTACGATAACCGATGTGCTAGAGTTAAAGTGTGATGACCTTGAGTCAAAACACTGAAATACTACAAGTCGATATCGTCCCAGAGTTAAAGTGTAGTGACCTACATTCAGAACTTGTAAAATTACTTACATATAGAGAGCTAGAGAACAGCGAGACGCACCGCATGGAAGCCGGAGACATACTGGCGAAGCGGTGTTGTGCAGCCTAGGGACCCAGTTGTGGTGGGGGTATAGCCAACACTTAGAGTACAAGTGTTGTGGGTGACCTTGACCCACTTTACTTACCTGACCCCCCCCCCCCCCCCCCCCCGACAAAAAAGTGCCCCCCCCCCCCCCCGGACAAAAAGTGCCCCCCCCCCCCCCCCCCCGGACAAAAAGTGCCCCCCCCCCCCCCGACAAAAAGTGCCCCCCCCCCCCCCCGACAAAAAGTGCCCCCCCCCCCCCCCCGGACAAAAAGTGCCCCCCCCCCCCCCCGGACAAAAAGTGCCCCCCCCCCCCCCCCCCCCCCGACAAAAAGTGCCCCCCCCCCCCACACCCCCACCCCCACCCCCACCCCCACCCCCACCCCCACCCCACCCCCACCCCCACCCCCACCCCCACCCCCACCCCCACCCCCACCCCCACCCCTGATATCCTGGGCGTGGCAGCCCCGGCGGGGATATAAGGGGGTCCAGCCAGAGCCGGCTCGCAGTCCGCTCCCGCGCGTTGAACGTGAACGACCGGGACGGACCGCCATAGGCATCACTAAACATTGAATGGCGCCTTCAGTGTTTAGCGAAGTCTACTCTAACTTTAAGACTTGTATTAGTTGTAAGATATTGCGCTTGCGTTTGGGTATTGGGAATTGATTTATATGAGAGTGTTTTACTTGTACCCTATGTCTCCTGTGTCTTTTATCCTTTGTGTCTTGTTTGTTATATGTGTTTAATGTGTATGTGCTTGTTCCAGCATTGACTACGTTGAGCTCAATTGTGTGTTGTAAGTGTGTTATATGTTTGTAAAGTGTATACGCTTGTTTTAGCAATCCCCCCTTGAGCTTTTTCAATGCTCAAAGTAAATTGTAAAGTCAGGGAACGGGAGTAGGCCCCCGTGTAAAAGCATTTTATACCAACGTTAGCATGAGTCCTCTCAGGCATGCAATATTGCGGCTGGGTTTGGGACTCGGTCCGTTTGTATGCTGACATGCAGACCACAGCTGTGGCCAATTTGCGGTGGCCTCTGCACTCGGACCGAGGGCGTAAGCCACTAGGGCTGTCCTCAACCTCTTGTTTCCCTTCTGGAAACTCAAAATTATGTAAATGAATCTTTGTTAGCTATTTGTGTTTTTAGTCCCCAAGGCCCCCGAACATTCGTGGTTCGCCATGGATGTACGGGGGCCGAAATTTTTTTAATGTCCGTGTGGCCTTGACCCACAAAGATTTATAAAAATTTACTGCATTGATAAAGTTAAATAGTAAAGGTAGGGTACGGGAGTAGACCCCCGTGTAAAACAATTTTAAACCAATTTTAGCATGGGTCCTCTCAGGCATGCAATATTGCGGCTGGGTTTGGGACTCGGTCCGTTTGTATGCTGACATGCAGACCACAGCTGTGGCCAATTTGCGGTGGCCCCTGCACTCGGACCGAGGGCGTAAGCCACTAGGGCTGTCCTCAACCTCTCTCAAAATTAAGTAAATGTTTTGTTAGCTATTGAAAAGACAATGCAGTAAATGTTTACAAGTCTTGCGTGGCGAAGGGAACACGACATTGGATGTTGCCTTGTTGTCATAGTTGGGTCTCTTTGGAGGCTACAGCGATGACAACCCAAGTGCCCCACACCCCCATCGGGGGTGTGGGGCTTAATTTTTTAAAGTTTTACCGTGACCTTGACCTAAATATATAAAAGTTTTCAAAATTCTTTAACAGTCAGGTCTTATTAACAAGGTAAATATATTAAGCTCTTTTAAAAAAATGTACAAGTCAAGTAACACACAAGGTTTGACTCGTCTATAAGTGTGTCTTTTTTGGAGGCTTCAGCGATGTTAACATAAACGCCTTAAGTGAGGCTTATTGTTTTAAATTGACCCCCCCCCCCCCCCCGACAAAAAGTGCGAACCCCCCCCCCCCCACCCCCACCCCCACCCCCACCCCCACCCCCACCCCCACCCCCACCCCCACCCCCACCCCTGATATCCTGGGCGTGGCAGCCCCGGCGGGGATATAAGGCGGCCGGGTGGCATGCACTTCTCATTCCTGTCCAGGTTCCCGTACCGGACGGTCCTCTCTCGCTCCTGAGATTTTATTTACTTATTTCAATCTTCTTTTCATATTTACTCTTTTCATATTTACTCTTCATTTATTCGCTTCATCAAGATGGGTCTTAAGCTCAAGAATTACCCACCAGCTTCTTCAACCTCGGCCAACACGCCTCAGCCCTCATCGTCGTCCGCTCCGATCCTAGAATACCTCATGACAGCGCAGATTCTGAGCTGCCTGACGATGCCGCCACCGCCGCCGCCACCGCAGCCTGCCTCGATGCCCAGCCTTTCACCATTGCCACCAACATTGGAAGAGGTTGGCGCACCTTCGGCTTCGGAAGAGGCTGGCGCACCTGCGGCATCTTCAAAGAACCCCAGCGGACGAGTCCTGATAGCCTCTCCAGCACTCTCTCTGCTATCGGACTCGGGATCGGAGTCTGCGGTGTTCGAAGAGGCGCCAAGGTCGAGGATAACCCCCTACAGTCGAACTAAGAAAATCCTATCCTACACCAAATCCCAATGTCCCTCACCCATATCCCCCATGCCACCTACACCAACCAAACCACCCCGTAAATCAATCTTCTCCCCCGAACTTCCCTCAATCGACCTAACCCGTTCACCTACCCCACCCAAAATTGTCTGCAGCCTACCTTTTGACCTACTTAAACCTTCACCTCCCACCCCCATTCCTTCTAGCCAGCCTAAACCTGACAAGCTCCAAAACACTCCAGTAAAGCGTCCAACACAAAAACGTAAGCGTGTTAAACTCCCTGCTGGCAAGGGTAATAAATGCGATTACGTTTGGATGTCAAAAGACTTTGGGATTCTTTGCTGTCAGAAGTTTGCTGTTTTAGATAAAGACCGTTGCCAAACGCACTTGAACAAAAACATCAATCTTCCGAGAGTAAGACCCTACAGTCTTAACAACATTAGGTCTAAAACATCCCAACCCAGACATCCCCACAGTCCGCAACCGCTTGATATTAGAAGACTTAAAGTGGATGAAAAATATTATTTTATTGCTCAAACTTATGGAGTTTTGATGCCAAAGTAGAAATCATTGTAAAAGGTGATGGCAGCCTTCATACAATGAAAGTACCCGTTCGGATGGTACAAAGACAATTTTTCATCCATAAAAAAGGCTATCTAATACGAAGGGAAGGATGCCAATCTGTGTGGGAAATGGATTAGGATGTAGGCCTACCAAAATAAATTCTAAATTGTTAGGTTGTGTTGGACAATATTTAAAAGTCTTTTTCCAAATTATTTTTCCAAATTTAGTCTTAACTCTCTTAAAGTAAGGGAGAGGGGTATTATACAAGTCAACTAATAAAAAAAAAATACTTGACTTGTATAATACTTTAACCTGGCGGTGATGTAAAGTCACTGGGACAATCTCAAACCGTGTCCTTGAGGGTGAAGACTAAGTTACAAATAAATCATTAACAAATAAAAACTTACCTCCAAACACTTGTAGCTTGCTACAAGTGTTTGGAGGTAAAAATTTTTCAAAGTTTGAATGACCTTGACATATATATCAGTCTTAATTCTTAACAAAAAACCTCCAAACACTTGCGGCTTGCCACAAGTGTTTGGAGGTGAAAATATTTTTCAAAGTTTGAATGACCTTGACATATATAAACTACACTTTAAGTAAAGTGCTAACCATGCGATTAAGGTGTGTGTATTACGTGATACCCCCACTCTGACGCTTTACTAAGCTTGTATGAACCGTTTATTTGCTTCAGTCTGTTCTGTGAGGGGGTCACCCTTGGCTTGGTGGGGGATATAAGGCGGCCAGGTTGCACGCACTTCTCATTCCACATCCAGCTATCGTACGGACTGGTTATTCCCGCCTTCAACACTACATTCCCATTATCACCGTTTACATTATTTCACTTTTCCATTTTCAAAATGCCTCCGAAGCTCAAGAACTATCCACCAGCTTCCAAAACCACGACCGACACGCCCCCTGCTCCAATACTCCAATATTTGATAACCGCAGAATTCCTGAGCAGCCTGAAGATGCCCAGCCTGCCACCATTACCGTCGACAGTGCCACCAACATCGGAAGAGGCTGCCCTACGTCCAGCGCTGAAATTGTATAAAATATTCTGTTGTTTACTTGATAAAATGCTAAAAAAACAACCACCGATACCAAATACTTTCACGTACAAGCTACCCCTGATAGACAAGGATGATGTAAGCAAACTATCATCAATTCAAGTGAAATTTCTGGAAGAAAAAATTCTTGTTTCTGTAAAAGAAGTGTTTCATAATGAATATTCAAAAAGATTGGCTTTCAACTTTATTAGGGAACATGCAGGACGTGAAAAAGCACAGTATCCAAGACTATATTATTTATATCTCTTTGAGAATGGAGCAAGTGTAACGGTAGAAATAACTATCATATTAATGTAATTCTCCCTACCAAGGTTATGAGGTTAGGAGTGCATAATTTGGATGAACTGAACCTAATGTTTTAGGAACTGGAATATTTGATACATCAGAATTGTACGCTTTGTGAAATTGAAATTTTTTAAATTGAAATAAAATGTGTTGAACTAGGACTCGAACTTGGACTTGATTGAGGTTTTGTAGAACAGAGCGGGGGATAGATCACTTTGCGGCAATGGACTAGCATGCTGCTTAGTGGTCTATCCCCCGCTCAAAGGGTATCTTTACATGACCTTGACCCACATAAATGCATACTTGGTGGGGGTATAAAAGGGTAAGCAAATTGGATGGATACAACACTTCCATACCATGGCTCCACTTGACAACACCGTGTTCCATTGCAACAGAATTGTCTCTATTCTGGAGGTAATACCTCTAGAAATTATAGAAGTAGAGGACCAACTACCTGCGGTTGATCAAGAAGAGGAGGAGGAAGAAATAATGGATATTGAAACGGACTCTGATGAAGCTGGTTCAACGGACAATGAAGTGGACTTGCACGCCTACGAAACATTAGAGTCATCATCTGAGTCGGAAATGGAATTCCAATTGGAAATTGAAGAAGAAGAACAAGACACTCCTCATCGTCCAATGGATAGAATGTTAGTTGCCAGAAGAATTATGTATTGTCATCGCTGCCTATTCCGTGATGAGGATGATTCCAACTCTGATGGTGATGTTTCACCTTTGTAAGAAGTTTTAAACAAAAAGTAAAAAAAAAAAACAATGTGAGCGGGGGATAGAGCACTTTGTAGTAATTGATGCTGCTTAGTGCTCTATCCCCCGCTCAAAATAATAATTCCAAATGACCTTGACCTATATAAAGTTGTTGGAACAGACGTCTTTGAAAAACTCGTACAAAATGGTGGATTTAGATCAAACATCATCAGTTTCTCAAGCCTGTTGAAGAATGTATTGGAAATGGGTGTTTAAAAGCCAAATCTACTACATGATTGATAAACCGGATGTATATGACGTCACTTTCCCCCACCCTTCAACCTCGGGTATAAAGGGACCCAGTTGAGCGCGCTGCCCATTATTGCGTGGACATTCACAGAGTGTGCATTCAAAGCCAAACTGTTTGAAATGGCTCTTTGCGACATTTGTGGGGAAATTTTTGAAGACGGAGATCTTTTCACCCTACACAGAGAATTACATGAAGAAGATGGAAAAAAAGATATTATCATCGATGAAATAGACTTAGACTCAATTGACCGGTTTTTGGAAGAGCATCAGAAGCAGATGGACTACTACGACGGCTATCTACAGCAAATGCAAAGAAGAAGACCTAGTGTGATCCAATTTGCTGGTGCTGGACCATCCACTACTAGAAGACCTATTGAAGAAGAGGATATGCAAGAAGAGGACACGGAAGAAGAGGACATGGAAGAAGAACTGGAAGATGTGAGACAACTGCGCACCACGGCCTTACCAGGACGAGTTGTAACACATTTTAAAATTGATAATGTACAATTGGAATTGGATAATTTTATAACCCAGGCCAGAGTACTTGTTGGAAAAACGCTAAAAGAAGAATTACAGAGATTGAACTTCATTAAATTTGGACTGGTGTTAGAATCAAAGTTTACCAATACTGATGGTGAAACGGCATTAAGAGCATTCATTACCAAAAACCGAACCCTTACAACTAAATCTGATATCAATGAAATTATTGAAGAATGTTTGGATGAACTGCTAGTTAAACTGCAAGAACATGAAGGAAGAGGATCCGGCTGGAGTCTGTCATCGATTGAAGGTATGGATGTAAGGGTTCACAAGCACGGATATGGTATAAGGGGTAGTAGTTATATACCTTTGCCAAAGAAGATACAAGCTACCAAATCTTGTATCAATGTGCAAAATGAGGACAATGAATGCTTTAAATATGCTATGCTAACAAAATATGTGCAAGAAAATCCATGTAGAGTTAGCAGAGCGTATCAAAATGTCCAACACCGCTACAACTTTCGAGGTTTGTCATACCCTGTTAGTGTTAAAAGTATTGGTAATTTTGAGAAACAAAACCCAGGTGTTTCTGTAAACGTGTTTGGTTTAGATGATTCCAATAGTGTTTATCCTCTGAGAGTATCAAAATTTGAGGAAAGAAACCACACGGATCTGTTATTGATAACTAAGGGTGAAATTTCACATTATGTGTGGATAAAGGACTTTGCAGCCTTGGTTAAAAATCAATTATCAAAACAGAAACGTAGATTAACAGTGTGTAAAAGATGTTTCTGTTTTACATATAAAGAGTTGAGACGTGGAGGATCGGAGTGGTTGTCGGAACACCAGCGGCTTTGTAATGACAACTATGAAGTGAAGATTAGTCTGCCACCACCATCTAGAGCATTTGTCCAGTTCAATAAAACAGTTCACCAATACCGGATTCCACTAGTTATCTATGCTGACTTTGAATCCACGTTAGTGCCGCAGGAACTTCCGGATGGTGAAGTAAATAGAAGAACCAAATATCAATTGCATCAACCTAACAGTTTTTGCTTATTGGTGAAATCTACTTTACCTGAAGAACAATTGCAAGACTATGGCTTAACATCCACTCCGATACTCTACCGTGGGGAAGAAGCTGCTAAGTATTTTGTAGACCAGTTGTATGACATTGCTGAAAAGGCGGAACGCTTATACGGTAATGTTTTACCCATGGAACCTTTGAACCAAAATCAACAAGAAGAATACATTTCAGCAACAAGATGTTATCTATGTAAGAAGAGCTTCAGTGAAGAAAATCCAAAAGTAAGAGATCATGATCACCTCACAGGGTTATACAGAGGACCTGCTTGTAATTCATGCAATATAAATTACAAACTGCCAAACTTTATCCCTGTAGTGTTACACAATCTTAGCGGCTACGACTCCCACTTCATTATTCCAGAGTTAGGAAGAGATAATGGTAAAATTGATGTTCTTGCTACAACATTGGAAAAGTACATCAGTTTCTCAAAAACAGTAGGTAAAATTAAACTTCGCTTCGTAGACTCTTATAGATTTATGGCATCTAGTTTGAGCAGATTGTCTGAGAACCTAAGAAGAGAAGACTTAAAAGAAACCAGCAAAATTGTATCTGAAGATAAATTGGACTTAGTAATGCGTAAAGGAGTGTTCCCCTATGATTACATAACTTCTGCAGAAAAATTTGAAGAAACCAGTCTACCACCGATTGAAGCCTTCAATAGCAAGTTAAATGAAAGTGCAATCACCGTTGAAGACTACAATCATGCTTGTAATGTTTGGAACCAGCTCAACATTCAAACCTTAGGGGAATATTCTGACTTTTATATAAAACTGGACGTAACTCTGTTGTGTGATGTGATGGAAGAATTTCGAAACACCTGCTTCTCCGCCTATGGACTGGACCCTTTACACTCGTACACATCTCCAGGATTAGCATGGCAAGCTATGCTAAAGTCAACCAACTGTCGACTGGAACTTCTAACGGATATTGATATGGTGCTCATGATGGAATCTGGTGTACGGGGCGGTTTGACACAAGCTGTAACACGTCATGTTAAAGCCAACAACAAGTACATCCCCGGCTTCGACGAGCAACAACCATCGGTCTACCTTGGCTACTTTGACGCAAACAACCTTTATGGTTGGGCAATGTCAAATCCGCTTCCCTACGCTGACTTCAAATGGATCGACCCGGCCACCATTGGAGACATCTCACAGATTCCGAAAAATGGTCCAAAAGGCTATATTCTGGACTGTGATTTTGAATATCCGGAGCACCTTCATGACCATCACTACGACTTGCCTCTGCTAGCCAAGACTGAAGTTTCACCGACAGGAAGATGGCCAAAATTGATGATGACCTTGGAGAATAAGGATCGCTATGTGGCTCACTACTGGGTAGTTCAACAGGCTCTTGAATTGGGTCTACGTATAGTGAGAATTCATAGAGCAATTGAATTCACCCAGTCTTGTTGGTTGAAACCATATATTGATTCCAACACTGCAAGAAGAGCTGCAGCGACAACAGCATTTGAAAAGGACTTCTATAAATTAATGAACAATGCCATCTTTGGGAAGACCTTGGAGAACAAAAGAAAACACAAAAATGTAAAATTAGTGAGTGATCCTAGGAAATTGGAAAAATTAGTGCAAAAACCAAATTTCGGAACATCCATGATTATAAACGAAAATCTAGTCGCTGTCAGTATGAAGAAAACAACAATAGTCATGGACCGTCCGTTATACATAGGTATGTCGATTTTGGACATAAGTAAAACCCTGATGTATGATTTCCATTATAACAAAATGGTTAAACACTACGGAAGGGAAAACATTGGAGTCGCATACATGGATACGGACGCGTTTATCTACTGGATAAAGACTTTGGACATGTATGAAGACCTAAGGACTTTTCCATACAAAGAAGATTTCGACTTTTCTGACTATCCGAAGAACCATCCAAATTTTAATGAAAAAAATAAAAAAGTAATTGGAAAATTCAAAGATGAAGCAAATGGAATGCCTTTAGAAGAAATAGTGGCGCTGATGGCAAAATTGTATTCATTTAAGATGTACCACGAGAACAACACACCGACAGTGAAAAAAGCAAAAGGAGTGAAGACATCTTATTTGAAAAAACACGTAACATTTGACCACTACAAGACTTGTTTGTTTGAAGATACTACGATATCAGCAACATTCAACAATATCCGAAGCTTCAAGCATCAAGTCTACAGTGTCACCGAAATTAAAAAAGCACTGTCAGCTCGGGATGATAAAAGACATATTTTGCCCGACAAAATCCACACTCTTCCATTCGGCCATTACTCCCTAAACCCTATCAACTAGTAACCTATTCTTCGTCCTTCTACAACTTCGACCTTATTCCTTTCTCCTTCCGTAAAAAAATGGGGAACACGGCAAGTCCAACGCCGTGTTCCCCATTTTTTTACACAAGTTTGGATGACCTTGACCCATATAAATGATGTGAATATTTAAGACAACGTTCATTGTGATTATACATGTGATACAACAAACATTGAAACCTGCAATATGAAGGACTTGAAGCAACAAATTGTCAACGAACTTCATAAACCTGCAAGAAGAAAGTTTCCACGAAGAAATACGGTGATAAAAGGAATTAATGATTTATATCAAGCGGATTTAATCGAAATGATTCCTTATAGCAAACAAAATAAAGGATATAAATACATATTGACTGTTATTAACTGTTTTTCAAAAATGGCAGATGCTTTACCACTAAAAGATAAAAGTGGCAAAAGTGTTACAAAAGCAATGGAAACAGCTATACAAAGAGACAAACATACTATTAAACATTTACAAACAGATGATGGAAAAGAATATTTTAATAAGGAATTTGCAAATTTAATGAAAAAACACAATATAAACCATTATTCAACCAATTCAGAAGTAAAAGCCTCAATAATCGAAAGATTCAACAGAACTTTAAAAAGTGCAATGTATAAAATGTTTTCCAACAGAGGATCGCACATATGGATTGATATGTTACCAAAACTTATAAACGATTACAATAACAAATTTCATAGGACTATCGGGATGAAACCAAACCAAGTAACTAGTAAAAATGAAAACCTTGTATTAAAACGTATAAAAACGAATACTAAACCAAAAGTTGAAAAACTAAAGCCTAAAAAATTTAATGTGGGTGATAAAGTGCGAATAAGTAAATATAAAGGTGTATTCAGTAAAAGATACCTGCCAAATTGGACCAATGAGGTTTTTACTGTATTCAAAGTACAACCTACAGTACCTGAGACATATATTTTAAAAGATAATAAAGGACAATTGCTTGAAGGAGGGTTTTATGGACACGAAATGTTAAAATCAACAGTAGGCGATGTATATTTAGTTGAAAAGGTGTTGCAACGGAAAAAAGATAAGGTCAAAGTACGATGGTTAGGATTTAATAAGACGGAAGATTCTTGGATACCTAAAAAGGATTTGATATAACGATAGAGAATCATTTTAGGTTCAACCATTACAAAGGATGGAGATAGTACCACAAAAAGAGAGTTTTACTATTAATAATATAGATGAACTCACAGTGGATAATTCAGAATTCAATAGTGGGAAACATGGCAATTTGTTACCGAACACCGTTCGTTGTCTGGTTACCGGACCTTCCAACTGTGGAAAAACTAATGTAGTATTCAATTTGATTACAAACCCTAAAGGATTACGATTTAACAATCTATATGTATTTTCAAAATCATTACAACAACCAAAGTATCAATTATTGGAAAAAATACTGACTAATGTGCCTGAAGTTAAATATTTAAAGTTTAATGCAAGCGAGAGTGTCATGCAGCCACAAGAAGCTAAACCATTCTCCGTGTTTATATTCGACGATGTATCTTGTGAAAACCAAAACACAATAAGGAATTACTTCGCTATGGGTCGACATAACAACATAGATAGCATTTATATTGGCCAAACTTACAGCAAAATACCTAAACAACTCATTAGAGACAATGCAAACATGTTAATTGTATTTAAACAGGACGAAACCAACCTAAAACATATATATTTTGATCATGTAAATGCGGATATGACATTTGAACGATTTAAAGAGTTGTGTGGAAAGGCTTGGGCTGAAAAGTATGGGTTCCTAACAATTATGAAGGAACAACCGCTAAACAATGGTCGATACAGGATAGGATTTGATAAATTTATATTAATACATTAAACGTGGTATAACACATTCATTGTTGTACAACACGTCTTGCTACAAACATGGTTAACCAAGAAAAATTAGTAAAAGAAATAAAATCACTTAGTGATTCTATTCGGGCTAAAAACAGAGCATTGAAACTAGGTATTAGCGAGAGGGAGAAATTCCTTGAATCTACTTTTAAACCTATTACTGAACCCTTGAAACAATTAAACAAAAAATTTGCTAAACCTGTATTGGAAGGAGATGCGATTGCACCTATTACGAAGTTTGAAAGAGAAAATGTAAAATCAGAAGATTTTAGTGATGAAGACCTGGAATCCTCTACGTATAGTGGTTTTACCGGTGGAGAACCCGAAAGAGAGCTAGAATCACCGGACTATAGTGGAATAAAAGATTTATATGAAGTAAAAGCCAAAAGAGGACATGAAGTTGTATCAACTGCTAGTGAAGAGGAAAAAGAAGAAGAGACAAGGGAAGGTCCGTCAAACATAAGCTTATTGGGTGAAAACATTCATAACAAAGGACCTTTAGGAAGGAAATACATGGTAAAAATGTTACTCGGAACAATTCCTAATAAGAATTACCATAGTTATGGAGCGAGATTAACAGAAGACGGTTTAATGATAGGTAATAGCCCGTTAAACGTTGACGAACATGATAATATTGTCATTGGTGATCAAAGGTATAAGGGCACAAAAGGATTATTTGAATTATTATTTGAAAATAAGCCTTCAGTATCGGTAGTGAAAGAAAAAGACATGGAAGCATATAAAAATATTTTGGAACAGACAAATGCATATAGGAGAAAGTATTTACCTGACCAGCCTCCTTTTAGATCTAAGTCTTTAAAATATAAAGAATTTGTATCCAAGTTAATACCAACTAGAAGACAAACAATGCCGTTAACACAAAGAAAACCTGTAAAACGAAGATTTATGGCATCCACTTTGGATGTAAGTGCTCAGGAACGAAGAAAAAGAAGTAAGTCCGTTACGGGTACAGGTTTAATGAAGAAACTATATAACACAAATGTGATTTATTACAATAATATCAATAAATTGGTGGATAGAATGAAACTAATACATGAAGCTAAAGAAGCGGGTCATACTGGATTGGAAAACGAATGGGTGGCTTTAGTGGATGAACTCCGAAACCGTGGGGTAATCTCATAAAAATGCGTTACTCCCTAGAATACTATTCAGTTGCACTATGAGTGTCGACAAGTTCGGACGTTACTCCTCGGATGGGTTATATTATGCCAATAGTTTAAAAAGAAGTGCTGGTTTACCACAAACACCTGATGGAGATTATGATATGAGTAATAAAAGGTTAAAAAACATAAAAGATCCTACGGATGAAAACGATGCAATAAATCTAAAAATATTAAAGGAAAAGATATCGCCAACATTAAAACTACAAAATAACACATATGACGCAGAAGATCATAGAATTATCAACGTTGGTAAACCAAATCAAAACGGTGATGCGATAAACAAAGGTTATTTGTCATCTGAATTAAAAAATACGTTAAAATTCAATGGGAAAACGTATAGTGCCAACAATAAACGTATATCCAACGTAGATGACCCTAAAGATGCAAAAGACAGCGTAAATAGACGCTATTTACATTCTTTGATACCTGAAAAGACAAAAGATGGATTTTCTTTTTATAAATTTGTTATTAACGATATAGGTTATCCAAAAAATGAAAATGATGCTGTAAATCTCAAATATATAAAAGATCATTGTGTCATACGTGATGTGGGAGTTATCGATTGTCTTGGCAATTGTTTGGCGAATGTAAAAGATGGTTCAGCACCATCTGATGGTGCAACAGTGGGTCAAATGAAAGAGACTTTAAAACAAGAAACAACTGGATTTGCAAAACGAGATGAAGTATTATCAAAGCAAGGGGATGACTTTATTCAAGGTAATGAAAAATTTCGTTTATTGACATACAAAAACGCTTATTGGGATTGCAGGCATGGAAGGTTATCAAATGTGTCATGGGGTCACGCAGATAGAGACGCGGCTGCCTTAGGACAAACAGTACATCTAGATCCAAATAATTACTATGCGTTTTTTATATGTAGTAATAAAAAATTAACAAACATGGCGCAAGGAAGAGAAGCAAATGATGCTGCAACTGTAGGACAGGCTATCACATTATCACAAATGGATAGCAAAGTGTATACTTGTAATAATAAACGTATAACAGACCTTAAAGACCCTGAACATGTGGATAATGCTGTCACTGTTAATTTTCTTGTAAAAGTTTTAGGAAATGCATTATTTGATGTATACAATCATATTGGTATTGGTTCAGGTCGTACTCCTTTGTTGGAATCTGAGAGAGGTACTTGGATTAAACGGGAAATTGTTCAAAACTATTTTATCAACCCTCGTACAAAAAAGTTTAGATCATCGGATTGGGGTGATTTTGATATTTAATAAAAGAACACAATAAACGACTTCATTTATGTCCAACTTGTCATAGAGGTAACACATAAGTTGTACATTGCGATTATAAAAGGACAATAATGACGTTCCAGTACATCAGTCCATATAGAGACACTGTAAGGAGAGGAGGTGGGATCACGTCCACAGCGGTTTCTCTGTTAAGTAAAGCTTTAAAACGAATTCCAGTAGGATCCATAGTAAATAGAGCAATAGACGCATTACCATACGAATTTCATATACCGGGAGGTTATCAGTATTGCGGACCAGGAACTAAATTGAAAAAACGACTGGAAAGAGGCGATCCTGGCATAAACAAGTTAGATCAGGCTTGTAAAGAACACGATATCGCATATTCCACGTTTGCCGATTCAAAAAATAGATCAATAGCTGACAAAAAGCTTGCGGACATAGCTTGGCAACGAGTAAAATCAAGTGACGCTAGCATAGCAGAAAAAGCAGCAGCTTTAGCAGTAACAGCAGGTATGAAGGCTAAAACAGCAGTAGGAGGTGGAAGAAGGAGGAGAAGGAGAGTAAAAAGGAGGTCAACCACAAGAAAACATGGAGGAAATATAAAAAGAAGACGACGATCTACAAGAAAAGGCAGGAAGAAGCCCACCGTGTGGTCAATGGTAAAAAACGGGGCAGGTCTTTACCTAAGACCTTATCGTGCATATTAAATGAAAGAAATCAATTGGTCATACCACATAAAGCATTAACCAATATTGAATTATTTAAATATATTTCCTGTTTAAAAATACCATTTTTCCGCGGTGTGTTTATGAAAGACAGTTTACCAAAGAAAATGTGGCAAAATGAGACTGGAATTGTAAATTTGGATAATACTGAAGGGCCTGGCACCCATTGGGTTTGTTATAAGAAACTAAATAACAATGTATATTATTTTGATAGTTTCGGTAATTTGCCACCACCAAAAGAACTTCAAAATTACTTTAAATCTGCTAAAAACATATATTATAACTATAAAAGAGAACAACCTGATAATACTTCAATATGCGGCCATTTATGTTTGGAATTTCTAGCTAAAAGTATCAGTCACTATTGAGATGTCTTCCTATACGGTATCATTAACAGGAAAATCGTCCACTTTACGAAGTATCCTTTTTCCAGCGTTACGCTTGCAAAAAGGAAGGTTTTGGGAGGCGGCACTATTGGATTTTACAACTTACAACTCTATCCCCAATGTTACGGAAGGTAAAAATAACGTATTGCATTATTATAAGGGAAAGGATGCCAGTGGAAAATTTACAGACTTACAAGAGTGCAGGTTACCCACAGGTTCTTATGAAATTGATCATATAAATGAATTTTTGCAAACTAAAATGGGAAAAGACAATATAACATTAAAAGGTAATAATAATACGATGAAAGCTGAAATTACTTCCAAATATTATATAGATTTCACTCAACCAAACTCAATTGGTGATTTATTAGGATTTTCCAACGATGAGCCTGTTTTAGAACCAGATGTAACACATTCCGGTAAGAAAACAGTAACAATATTAAAAGTCAATAGTATAGACATAACTTGTAACATTATACAAGGTGCTTACAGGGATGGGGCTAACACCCACATCATACATACTTTTTACCCAAGTGTACCACCTGGATTTAAAATTGTTGAAAAGCCACAAAACCTGGTATATCTACCGTTGAACACCACTTTCATTTCAGACATCGTGTTGAGCGTATTGGATCAAGACGGTAACTTGGTAGACTTCAGAGAAGAGCCTATTACGATTAGATTACATTTAAAATCGACACTTTAATACAAAACCATGGGTTTAACATTTAAAAGCGAACAACCTACGGGAAACCGCATTAGTAGCTCTTCAGCTGTGGAGGAGTTAACACGCGAGAACATTCGTTTCTTAGAGAGAATTGGATTAAAATTAACCGAGTATGGATATACTGGATATAGCGCAGGGTCCAACATTCGACGAAACCCTATGGGAAAAAGAATATCACACCCACAACCCTTACACTTCATCGAAATTAAACAATAACGATGAAATTCGTATTCCCATACAAAATCAAGACATTTACACACTACCATGTGAAAGTTACTTATATATTGAAGGACAAGTTACTAAAAAGGACGGTACTACTGTTGGTACAACAGTTCCATTTATAAATAATCCTATGGCTTTCCTATTTGATGAAATTAGATATGAAATATCAGGTGTAACAGTTGATTCCACTAAAAAAGTAGGTATTACGACAACTTTAAAAGGATTAACATCTATAACACCCAATGAAACCAATTTACTTAAACCTGCCGGATGGGTATTACCTACAATTGACACGATCACTCCAAATCCAAATGGATATTTTGATTTTCATATTCCATTACGTTTGCTGCTTGGCTTTGCTGAAGATTATAGGAAAATAATATTAAACGTTAAACAAGAATTAGTTTTGTTGAGATCTTCTAACGATAAAGACATTATTAAAGCTGCAGATGCTACTACAGATGCGACTTTAGAATGGAAATTAAAATTAGACAAAATTGTATGGAGAGTTCCACATGTTAAATTGGCTGACGAGCATAGAATGCTACTTTTAAGAAAATTAAAAGCCGATCGTGATATTGTTATTCCATTTAGAAGTTGGGAATTTCATGAGCATCCCAGTTTACCTACTACGGATCGACACACTTGGACTGTTAAAACATCGAATTATGTAGAACGAGCCAGGTATATTATATTTGGTTTACAAACAGGTAGAAGAGACGACATTACTAAACATGCAGGACAATTTGATCATTGTGACTTGAAAAATATTAAAGTTTATTTAAATTCACAATTCTTTCCATACGACAATTTAAATGTGTCATTCACTAAGAAGAAATACAGTATATTGTACGATATGTACGCGAGATTCCAAAGTTCATATTACGGTAAAACAAATACACCTTTATTACCACCTGACAAATATTTCGATGCCTACCCAATAGTTGTAATCGATTGTTCTAAACAAAATGAATCAGTAAAGTCTTCAAGTGTGGATATAAAAATAGAAATGGAATTCAACGATGCTATACCGGCTAATACAACTGCATACTGTTTAATTCTACATGATAAAATCGTAACATACACACCTTTAACTGGAATTGTTAAAAATGTATTGTAAGAACCGGTTTTGTTTCATTCCGCGAGTATAAAAGCAGAGCGTACAGACCGCTCCTCATCAGTTTGTTGCCTACTGTTGTATGGGTAGCATCGTATTCAATATGGCTTCTCCTAGTGGTACACCTGAAAATGTGGTAGATATTGAGAAGGAGATATCTGAGTTTTTAGATCCTCAAGGTCACCAGGAAGGAGGTGAACAAAACGTTTGCGGACAACTTCACGCCAGTAATAATGTTGAAGAAAAAGGTAAAAGAAGAAAGACTATACAAAAGAGAAAAAGGGATATTGAAGATAATATTTCTCCAAACATATTGAGTGAGGTATTTTTGCGAATATTTTACCCAATCTCTTCCAGTTTGGATAAAAGTGTTTTAATCGGTGTTATGAAATCTACAGATTATTCCCCTACTGTAATTTTAACTCATGGACCCAAAATGATTTTGTTTACGGACAGTGCTTGGGAATCGTTTATGAAACATTTGCATCTACTAGAATGCTATTTAAGTAGTAACATGTTTGGAAGAAAGACAAGAGTAGGACTTTTGGATTCAAATGTGGAAATTGATATCATTAAACAACGTGGTGATCATCAGCTACGGTTTAGAGACACAACAAGACATGATAACAAAATTCAACTTAATCGAGAGGAGTTTTTCATTTTAACTTGTGCTACTGAACCTATAACAAGATACTTGAGACAACTGGTGTTTTCAAGTTCGATTATTAAAGATTATCTGGAAGACACATTGGACAAACAACCGGACGCACCTATATTATACGGACCTGTGGATACTTCTATATTTAATAGAGTTCCTCATGAAGTACAAATGTGGAGACAATTGGAAAAGTACGCTCAACTACATAAGAAATCAGTAAAACAGGAAGAAGAGGAAGATGGAGGAGAAGAATCAAGTGTTAGTGATGAAAATGAAAATAAGGAAAATATAAAGATGGAAACTTAAATGACAATGGTTAGTTTTTAAAACAATAACCAACATTTTGTGGGGTTAGGCCTATTGGGGACGGTGCCCACGTTAAATATACACCAACGCGCCAACAACTGTACGGCCTGGTATAAAAGTAGTACCTACCGTGGTGTGGAAATCAGTTGACCTCCTGACTTCGTAATGAGCAGACGTGTGACCTTCAAAATGGACAAGGGAGAAGAACAACAAGTAAAGTCCAAGCCTGGTATTATTGAGTTTCAAGCGTTTCGTGGTAATGATGATAGATTCATTATAAAAGAACTTGTGTTTTTGGACATGAATACAAGTGTTCCTTATTCGTTTTTATTTAAACCACCATGTTCTTATTCGTCTTTAACTAGTAAAGCCGCTACTACCAACAGATGGATTTCAAAACACTTCCATCATATCGATTGGTATGATGGTTTTACAAGTTACACGGACTTGTATCACATTATGCATCACTTTTCAGACAAGTTTACCAATATTTACACAAAGGGGCTGGAAAAGAAAAGATGGATCGAAGGATTTACTCATGTTCCGGTTAATGATGTGGAATTGGATAAGAATTATCAATACATGCTGGAAACCATATGTATTTGTACAAAAAGCCCAGAACATGATAAAGATAGACATTGCGCTTTAAAAAATGCCTATAAACTCGCCTCTTACCTTCAAAGTGGGGAATTGGGGAGTGGTGGGGGTAACGGAGAGTATATAAGTGGGGAGCAGACAGGGACCTGACATGAGTATTACTCGAGATTCCGAGACGACAACATCTCCGAGCAAGAAGACGATCTGTAACCTGACCATGGCATCTCACCAGTTCCTTCAGACTTTGGTCGAGCAGTTCAATGCTCACTCCAAGTCAACAATATTACCTGTAAAGAAGTGCTCGGAACTAAAAGACGAGAAGCACTACATAATCCATGCTATGAAGAAGATGGAGACTACAGTTGGGGAGGCCATCTGCTGCAGTCTCAGCGAGGCACCGTTTACTCCGGGGGATGAACCAAAGTTCCAGGTGTACCTGCCCAAGAGATTTGTCCATCTTCTACAAAACGAGGATCTTCGCTCTATTCAACCCGGGTGTCTATACCTGGTGTCCCACGGCTGCACGGGTAGCAATTCTACAGAGTTGACCATCCACATCGCTGACAAGCAGCAGTGTTAGATTTAAGTTTTAATGTTATACATATGTTGTTGTAATGTTTTATAAATAAACGAATCATAAAAGACAAAAAAATAAAAAAACAAAAAAAAAATGCAACATATCAATATGTGACAGACTTCACGTATTGATATGTTGCATTTTTTTTTTTTAAACTTCGCGGGTGACCTTGACCTTTGACCTTTGCATTTCACAATTACCCCCACTACCGTAATTACCCCCACTACCGCACTAGGATTCAAACCTGCTTGGATGCAAAGAACGGTCAGTCTGTTGCCAACTAGCAAACGATGAGCACCTTGTACGAGCTTTGCTTACAACGAGTTATAACTGACGCATCTTTATTCCAGACGGCTTTACGAGATAATATCCCTATAACAGTAAAGCAGGATATCGAGGAGTACAAGAAAGATAATAGAGGGTATTCGGGATACTCCTGGTATAGGTTTCAAGACGGGGAAAAGTTTTGTAGGCCTTGTGGCAATGCTGCCGTCAGAGACCTTCGACGGTTCGTACAGGAAGGTGGTAGAAAACAGTTTGGATTTCTAGCACCAATGTTTAGATTTGAAAACTACAAGGACACCTGTGCTATTTGTTCCATCCCTTTGTATCAATGGAAAAAGTTTAGAAGTGTTTAATTGCATCTTCCATACCCCCACCACCATCACCCCCACCACTTTTCCATGTACCTCCAAACGCTGTGCCTCGGCTTCATTTCTACTCCAGCAGCCAACCTAGCAACATCAGGATGTCTCTCAACGTCAGTTGCGCAAGTTACGAAGAGGTGAGCATCAAGACTCAGCAGGAGCTAAACGACTTATACAAGGAGTTGCAGCTGATGGTGGCACGAGGCTACCGTATAAATGTGCAAGTTTACGCTTGCAATATACGGAACACCCGGCAGTCAAAGGAAGAGCCTGGACACTCCTCAACGGCTTCCTCACCAGCATCCATGAAGACCGAGCCAGACAACTTGGACTACTTCAGCTGACTAGCAGTTGTATTTCTTATCCTAACCATTGTAGAATATGTATATTTTTTCATTATATTAAAGAAGTAAAAGAGCAAAAACACCTATCTTGTTACTGACATATAAGCTCAGTAACAAGATAGGTTTTTTTAAAACACAATTTGGATGACCTTGAAACTTCCCCCTCCACTGCTTTGTTACCCCCACCACTTGACTATTGGTGTACATGGCACATCGCAATTGGAAACCTCATTCCATCTTCTACAGCCACATCGACAACATCAACAATGGCAAACCTACCAACAGATGAAAGATGTCCTCACGCATGTTGTGACTTCGTCCACGAGTTAGAGAAGAGGATGCAGGAGAGGGCGATAAGAAGAAAGCAGATCCACTCAGAAAATATCATGATAGTCAACGGCTATCTTTTATTGTTCGGCCTTATTATGGTTGTACTTTTCATACTGTATGGCATAGTCACATGTGTCGGCAAGGTTGCAGAAGAAAACGCTCGCCACCATCAATTGGAAAGTTTTAATGTTACTTTGTAGGTTTTCCTTTTTTTTTTTTTAAACTCCGTTTGGATGACCTTGAAACTTCCCCCACTACTCCACCACGCCCCCCACCATGTTCCTGCATGAGCCTCACATCAAGCATCATTCCTTGTTCAGCAGGCAACCATGGATGACAACAACACCATCACCCAGGCAGACTCCACTACCGATGTTGGAACAAGTACGGGTTGGACACTGTCGATCGACAGTGTGCACTATCTAGAGACAATTTTCCAAAGGATGAAGGAGATACTCCGGGACAACCCTGGAATCATAATTCAAATGAATTTGGACTATGATTGGTCGAGAGTTACACTGCAGCAGGATGGAGACAACACTCAACAGTCACCAGAGTATACCCCAATGTCACCTATTTACCCCTATGAAGGATCTGATGTGGAGGTCAACGACGAGGCTGGTGGGGAGTGACCTTCTTTCTTTTTTTAAAACCCAATTTGGATGACCTTGACCTTTCCCCTCTACTCCTTCATTTTTTTTAAAACTCAATTTCAATGACCTTGAAATTTCCCCCTCTACTTTTCAATACTGTTACTACAGTCTGCGGCTCACCTCATTCCTTCCTTAGCTACCATGGCGAACGAGGCTACTTCTCAAGTTGAAGTTGACTCCACTACGGACGAAGCATTTCCCTTGTGGTGGACCGTTCATTTGCAAGATGTGACAGAACTAGAAATGTTACGCCAAAAATTGCAATATGTTTTTAACGAGAACCGTGACGTTGAATGTAGGATGGAATTGGATTTTGATGCGACCAGGATCAACTCAGAACCTTTAACTTCCAGCCAGCCTCATCCACACTTTACACATCTGTACACTCCTATAGCGCCGAAAGAAATAACCATTGCCGAAGCTGACTCATCCACACGTTTTATTCACCCAACATTTTGGGTGTTGATTATAGACAATGTGTACAAAGTGGAGGTGGTATGTAATAGGTTGAAGGAGTTGATGGTGGAAGATCCTGGCCTTCGCTTTAAAATAGAAATACACTTTATCTATGGAGCACCAGCAAGGGACTCAGACGACTCTGGTTCTTCATCTGAAACTACTACAGACGACGAGGACGACTAGCCATCTTTTTTAAAACTACATTTGAATGACCTTGACCTTTCCCCTTTACTCACCTTAGTTTATATAAGCTGCGCTCTCACTGACTACAGCATCATTTCGTCGTGCGCCTTCGCCGCAGCAACATGGAGAGTCAACTTAACTACTGTTGCAAACAGAAGTGTTTTTCATGGCCCAATGACATTGATGTGGTGGATGGACTGGCTTGTAGAAAGTGTGAAGCTTTTGGACAATGCATGTGTCGGTGCAAATCTTGGGAGAAGCCAAAGCCTGAGTTGAAGACATTCCATGTGTACCAGATGAGAGGGCATAAGTACACTTGTTGCCCTGAACGTTGCATTGAATTTAATCTAAGACAGCTAACTGGCTGCAAAATGTGCAACAATCATTTTGCAGGTTTTTGCAAACATTATTTAGGGGCGTGTCAGTACAGATCAACTTGGCATACCGAAGCACTCACTATCAATGAAATCGCTATAGACTCACAAGAGTAGTCTTTCTACTCTTTAACTTTTTTAAAACTCCGTTTGGATGACCTTGACCTTTCCCCCTCCACTTACCTTAGTTTATATAAGCTCCATTTCCACTGACCACGGCATCACTTCATCTTGCTCCCTCGCCGAAGCAACATCAAGTATGGAAACTAAGCGTGTCTCATGTTGCGAGCATAAGTGTTTGGAGGAGCCAGGCGTCATCCATTGTGCAAAGAAGCTTTGGGAGGAAGAGACAGGGTCAACCTATTGCTGCAAGGACAAGTGTTTCCTACTACCAAGATGGCAAGTGGACGGGTTGGCCTGCCAGCAATGTGAATGCTTCGGATGTTGCAGGTGTAGATGCAAGAACCAGCAGCTGCCTCCACCGGTACTACAGACTTTCAAAATTTACAAGTCCCAGTACTTTTACACTTGTTGTCCGCAGCGGTGTATTAAATTTCATTTTTCTAATCTTACCAATTGTCGGAAGTGCTACGGACAACCTGTTGGGTGGTGCACCTGTTTTCTGGACTCCTGCCGCTACAGATCGGATTGGTTTACAGATCCGTTAGAAATTGATGAAGTCGCCCAGGAAGCACAAGAGTAGTCTTTCTACTCTTTAGCTTTTTTAAAACTCCATTTGGGTGACCTTGAGATTTCCCCCTCCACTTCCCCATATACCTAGAGTACACGGAGCCTGACAGTCAGTCACTCGGTGGCTGTCGTGGGGTGCGCATCGGTGTCGGCGCTCTGTAGTTGTTAAGTGTTCAAGGTCACAGTAATATGAAATTGCGGATGTTGTGCTTGTTCAATGGCCTCTGAGGACTAGTAGATGACGGTTTAAGCAAGGTCATGTCGCAAACTCGAGTTTGACTTGGCACTTTTGCTGTTTCTCATCGCAAATTCGCTCCAAGTCGTCAAGGTCACGTGGACTCTGACTGAAACTCGGAGCGTAGTGCGAGAAACGGCAAAAGTGCCAAAAAATTTTGAGTTTCGGCGTGACCTTGACCTTAACAGTGTCAGTGACGTCATTTTGATGATATAATGGATGATGACGTCATCAGCATGTCATTTCTGTGACGTCATGGGTGTGACGTCACGGAAATGACGTCATCGATGATGACGTCATCAATTACGTCATCGATGACGTCATTTTGATGACGTCATGGGTATGACGTCATCGATTGCGTCATCATCGATGACGTCATCGATTACGTCATCGATGACGTCATCGGGGTCATTGACCTTGGCGATGACGTCATCACATTCCTCAGAGGTCATTGAACTGAGCCAGCAACCGCAAAAACACACTACTTTGGTTGGTGGTGTTAGTGTTCGCCATTCAATCCAAAGAATACCGATTTATCCCTGAGAAAAGTTAGAGGGTTTTTAAAGGTTCGTTTCTTGACCCAGTTGCCATTCGTCATTGGGCTTTATAAATTAATGATGCTGTATCTATCAACTGGTGGACGTAAAAGGTAGTAACAAGACTGGGGTTTGGATCGTTTCCCACCATATTACGTAAAAAATGGCTTATGCGTTGATATACACTAAATAAACTGTCCATAATGTGATGCATCGTGATTACGATTACGAGTCAGTCTATGAGGTGTATGAGTCAGTCTATGAGGTGTATGAGTCAGTCTATGAGGTGTATGAGTCAGTCTATGAGGTGTATGAGTCAGTCTATGAGGTGTATGAGTCAGTCGCGCAGAGGCGACTGTTGGTCTACCGGCTACCGGCTACCGCTGAGGCTCGCGACAATTAATTAATAACCGACTTGAAGTACTTTTGGTTAAGGTCGAAGAGTGCGGGCAAATACCATCCACTCCATTCCAAAAACGTTAGTTCGAGATGGTTAAACATTTATCCAGGTTCAATAGCGTCCAAAACTGATAATACAAATTAAAAACAGGTTACTTTTCTTTGTCAGCTTTCGTATTAATCGCACAGGACTACCAGCGTGGTTTCAGAAACTGCCGTTTCATTTCATGAGAATGAACAGAAAGTTCAACATGTCTGTCGTCACACATTAAAAAAATACAATTGTAACATTCACACACACGAAAACACGACACAAACGGACATACATGTTTAACGGAGCCCAAAAATTTATGTCCGTTCATGTCGTCTTTTTCGTATGGGTGAATGTTAAAAGTGTATTTTTTTTAATGAGTAACGACAGACATGTTGAGCTTTCTGTTAATTGTCTTGAAATCTGACCTGAAGATGGAACGGTATCTTCTGAAATCACGGTAGTCCTGTGGGATTAACACGAAAGCTGACTAAGGACGGAGGTAAAGTAGCATGTTTTCAATTTGGTAAAACATAACCTTGAAAAGTCATCGGCACGACACGGTCGACACGACGGAGATTGGATATGAATTTTGCCGGAAATTGGATTTCTGTAATAGAAGAAAAATGTCAACAACAACTTTTTGTCGTACATTATTTTTTGAGTAACATGTTATTTACAAACGTAGAGGAAATAACAGAAAAATCTTAAAAAGGAAGACGAAGCTAAACTACTAGTCTTTGATAAGTGAACCGTATTAGATGGATTTTTCATTTTGACTTGAGTAAATTTGTAACACAGTTGTAAAGCTGAATGCGCTCCGAAATAAAGCTGTTATTTATTCATTTTTTCTAAAAAATTTTCGAAGACTTGAATTATAAAAAGACGCAAAATAATTGGTAACGTTATACACACATGAATTTTTAGGGGGGTTTACCAACTCTATGAAACTGAAACAAAATACTGTGAGATTTTACTGGTAAAAGCATTAACTACATTTACAAAATTAGAAGCTTAAGTTAGTTTTGTCTTAAACACTTTGACTATATAAGTTATTGGACTATACTATATTCTATGGGCTTTTTGTGTTTCCTTATTTAATAATTTGTTTCAATAACAATGGAAAAAAATCACTGACCTCCAACCATTTAACAGTTTCATAAGATACATACTTACACGTTTGCTGCGATCTTTCACTATTGCGAAAATAACAAATAAAGAGACTAGCCGTTGCGGAGCGTGCCGAAAACACTACAATATTTATAATTAAACCTCCGGTCCTTGGTGTGACCTAGAGACCCCGCCAAACAACCCGGCACCCGCTCCTTTCACAAACCCCTCGAGACAGGGACGTTGACTGGAAATTGCCAATAATGGGCCGGGCCGGTGCGAAATGACTAATTTGTTTAGAATACATGAAGTCGGACACATGTCTGCTGTCCTCGGCGGAAGATCCCTTCAGGGCTGTAGGGGAATAATAAATAAAATATTACATTTACTTGTTAAATTCAAACCCGCCGCTGATAAAGATTCCGAAGTGTCTTGGGCGAAATTTGTTACATATAAGTTTTCCGTAGCAAATCAGTAATCACCCAAAAATACCCTTACAGATGTACGTTAAGATGTTTAAAATGTTCAACCCAATCCCTATTCAAGTGGGAAATTTTAAAATTTCAAAGTGCCTTTATTTTTAAGTCCGATTCTCATCTATATCCGTTGGAAACAATCACAGACCGAGACCTATCGAAAGGCACAATTAACTTGAAAATCTGTTGAATATTTTAGGAGAGGTTCCAATTCCAAAAAACCCTCTGAGTGTTGTAAGTGGATAGATTTCCTTCAATTAATACATATAAAATAATAGTTACGCTGCATTTAAATACAATAAGTAATACATTTTCAATTTTATATAATTTAATAAAACGACGTTTGAAGTAATCGACCGACTTGTAAATTACGCTGAATTGCTTTGTACGTTTTTTACCGAAACAGAAAAATGCTCGTTGTCTACAAGAAGAGCCTCTCCCCGATCTCTGCCTCTGATAAGCTCGATCGTCTACAAGAAGAGCCTCTCCCCGATCTCTGCCTCTGATAAGCTCGATCGTCTACAAGAAGAGCCTCTCCCCGATCTCTGCCTCTGATAAGCTCGATCGTCTACAAGAAGAGCCTCTCCCCGATCTCTGCCTCTGATAAGCTCGATCGTCTACAAGAAGAGCCTCTCCCCGATCTCTGCCTCTGATAAGCTCGATCGTCTACAAGAAGAGCCTCTCCCCGATCTCTGCCTCTGATAAGCTCGATCGTCTACAAGAAGAGCCTCTCCCCGATCTCTGCCTCTGATAAGCTCGATCGTCTACAAGAAGAGCCTCTCCCCGATCTCTGCCTCTGATAAGCTCGATCGTCTACAAGAAGAACCTCTCCCCGATCTCTGCCTCTGATAAGCTCGATCGTCTACAAGAAGAGCCTCTCCCCGATCTCTGCCTCTGATAAGCTCGATCGTCTACAAGAAGAGCCTCTCCCCGATCTCTGCCTCTGATAAGCTCGATCGTCTACAAGAAGAGCCTCTCCCCGATCTCTGCCTCTGATAAGCTCGATCGTCTACAAGAAGAGCCTCTCCCCGATCTCTGCCTCTGATAAGCTCGATCGTCTACAAGAAGAGCCTCTCCCCGATCTCTGCCTCTGATAAGCTCGATCGTCTACAAGAAGAGCCTCTCCCCGATCTCTGCCTCTGATAAGCTCGATCGTCTACAAGAAGAGCCTCTCCCCGATCTCTGCCTCTGATAAGCTCGTTGTCTACAAGAAGAGCCTCTCCCCGATCTCTGCCTCTGATAAGCTCGATCGTCTACAAGAAGAGCCTCTCCCCGATCTCTGCCTCTGATAAGCTCGATCGTCTACAAGAAGAGCCTCTCCCCGATCTCTGCCTCTGATAAGCTCGTTGTCTACAAGAAGAGCCTCTCCCCGATCTCTGCCTCTGATAAGCTCGATCGTCTACAAGAAGAGCCTCTCCCCGATCTCTGCCTCTGATAAGCTCGATCGTCTACAAGAAGAGCCTCTCCCCGATCTCTGCCTCTGATAAGCTCGATCGTCTACAAGAAGAGCCTCTCCCCGATCTCTGCCTCTGATAAGCTCGATCGTCTACAAGAAGAGCCTCTCCCCGATCTCTGCCTCTGATAAGCTCGATCGTCTACAAGAAGAGCCTCTCCCCGATCTCTGCCTCTGATAAGCTCGATCGTCTACAAGAAGAGCCTCTCCCCGATCTCTGCCTCTGATAAGCTCGATCGTCTACAAGAAGAGCCTCTCCCCGATCTCTGCCTCTGATAAGCTCGATCGTCTACAAGAAGAGCCTCTCCCCGATCTCTGCCTCTGATAAGCTCGTTCGTCTACAAGAAGAGCCTCTCCCCGATCTCTGCCTATGATAAGCTCGATCGTCTACAAGAAGAGCCTCTCCCCGATCTCTGCCTCTGATAAGCTCGTTCGTCTACAAGAAGAGCCTCTCCCCGATCTCTGCCTCTGATAAGCTCGTTCGTCTACAAGAAGAGCCTCTCCCCGATCTCTGCCTCTGATAAGCTCGATCGTCTACAAGAAGAGCCTCTCCCCGATCTCTGCCTCTGATAAGCTCGATCGTCTACAAGAAGAGCCTCTCCCCGATCTCTGCCTCTGATAAGCTCGATCGTCTACAAGAAGAGCCTCTCCCCGATCTCTGCCTCTGATAAGCTCGATCGTCTACAAGAAGAGCCTCTCCCCGATCTCTGCCTCTGATAAGCTCGATCGTCTACAAGAAGAGCCTCTCCCCGATCTCTGCCTCTGATAAGCTCGATCGTCTACAAGAAGAGCCTCTCCCCGATCTCTGCCTCTGATAAGCTCGATCGTCTACAAGAAGAGCCTCTCCCCGATCTCTGCCTCTGATAAGCTCGATCGTCTACAAGAAGAGCCTCTCCCCGATCTCTGCCTCTGATAAGCTCGTTCGTCTACAAGAAGAGCCTCTCCCCGATCTCTGCCTCTGATAAGCTCGTTCGTCTACAAGAAGAGCCTCTCCCCGATCTCTGCCTCTGATAAGCTCGATCGTCTACAAGAAGAGCCTCTCCCCGATCTCTGCCTCTGATAAGCTCGTTCGTCTACAAGAAGAGCCTCTCCCCGATCTCTGCCTCTGATAAGCTCGATCGTCTACAAGAAGAGCCTCTCCCCGATCTCTGCCTCTGATAAGCTCGTTCGTCTACAAGAAGAGCCTCTCCCCGATCTCTGCCTCTGATAAGCTCGATCGTCTACAAGAAGAGCCTCTCCCCGATCTCTGCCTCTGATAAGCTCGTTCGTCTACAAGAAGAGCCTCTCCCCGATCTCTGCCTCTGATAAGCTCGATCGTCTACAAGAAGAGCCTCTCCCCGATCTCTGCCTCTGATAAGCTCGATCGTCTACAAGAAGAGCCTCTCCCCGATCTCTGCCTCTGATAAGCTCGTTCGTCTACAAGAAGAGCCTCTCCCCGATCTCTGCCTCTGATAAGCTCGATCGTCTACAAGAAGAGCCTCTCCCCGATCTCTGCCTCTGATAAGCTCGATCGTCTACAAGAAGAGCCTCTCCCCGATCTCTGCCTCTGATAAGCTCGTTCGTCTACAAGAAGAGCCTCTCCCCGATCTCTGCCTCTGATAAGCTCGATCGTCTACAAGAAGAGCCTCTCCCCGATCTCTGCCTCTGATAAGCTCGATCGTCTACAAGAAGAGCCTCTCCCCGATCTCTGCCTCTGATAAGCTCGTTCGTCTACAAGAAGAGCCTCTCCCCGATCTCTGCCTCTGATAAGCTCGATCGTCTACAAGAAGAGCCTCTCCCCGATCTCTGCCTCTGATAAGCTCGATCGTCTACAAGAAGAGCCTCTCCCCGATCTCTGCCTCTGATAAGCTCGTTCGTCTACAAGAAGAGCCTCTCCCCGATCTCTGCCTCTGATAAGCTCGATCGTCTACAAGAAGAGCCTCTCCCCGATCTCTGCCTCTGATAAGCTCGATCGTCTACAAGAAGAGCCTCTCCCCGATCTCTGCCTCTGATAAGCTCGATCGTCTACAAGAAGAGCCTCTCCCCGATCTCTGCCTCTGATAAGCTCGTTCGTCTACAAGAAGAGCCTCTCCCCGATCTCTGCCTCTGATAAGCTCGATCGTCTACAAGAAGAGCCTCTCCCCGATCTCTGCCTCTGATAAGCTCGTTCGTCTACAAGAAGAGCCTCTCCCCGATCTCTGCCTCTGATAAGCTCGATCGTCTACAAGAAGAGCCTCTCCCCGATCTCTGCCTCTGATAAGCTCGTTCGTCTACAAGAAGAGCCTCTCCCCGATCTCTGCCTCTGATAAGCTCGATCGTCTACAAGAAGAGCCTCTCCCCGATCTCTGCCTCTGATAAGCTCGATCGTCTACAAGAAGAGCCTCTCCCCGATCTCTGCCTCTGATAAGCTCGTTCGTCTACAAGAAGAGCCTCTCCCCGATCTCTGCCTCTGATAAGCTCGATCGTCTACAAGAAGAGCCTCTCCCCGATCTCTGCCTCTGATAAGCTCGATCGTCTACAAGAAGAGCCTCTCCCCGATCTCTGCCTCTGATAAGCTCGTTCGTCTACAAGAAGAGCCTCTCCCCGATCTCTGCCTCTGATAAGCTCGATCGTCTACAAGAAGAGCCTCTCCCCGATCTCTGCCTCTGATAAGCTCGATCGTCTACAAGAAGAGCCTCTCCCCGATCTCTGCCTCTGATAAGCTCGTTCGTCTACAAGAAGAGCCTCTCCCCGATCTCTGCCTCTGATAAGCTCGATCGTCTACAAGAAGAGCCTCTCCCCGATCTCTGCCTCTGATAAGCTCGATCGTCTACAAGAAGAGCCTCTCCCCGATCTCTGCCTCTGATAAGCTCGTTCGTCTACAAGAAGAGCCTCTCCCCGATCTCTGCCTCTGATAAGCTCGATCGTCTACAAGAAGAGCCTCTCCCCGATCTCTGCCTCTGATAAGCTCGATCGTCTACAAGAAGAGCCTCTCCCCGATCTCTGCCTCTGATAAGCTCGTTCGTCTACAAGAAGAGCCTCTCCCCGATCTCTGCCTCTGATAAGCTCGTTCGTCTACAAGAAGAGCCTCTCCCCGATCTCTGCCTCTGATAAGCTCGTTCGTCTACAAGAAGAGCCTCTCCCCGATCTCTGCCTCTGATAAGCTCGTTCGTCTACAAGAAGAGCCTCTCCCCGATCTCTGCCTCTGATAAGCTCGATCGTCTACAAGAAGAGCCTCTCCCCGATCTCTGCCTCTGATAAGCTCGATCGTCTACAAGAAGAGCCTCTCCCCGATCTCTGCCTCTGATAAGCTCGATCGTCTACAAGAAGAGCCTCTCCCCGATCTCTGCCTCTGATAAGCTCGTTCGTCTACAAGAAGAGCCTCTCCCCGATCTCTGCCTCTGATAAGCTCGTTCGTCTACAAGAAGAGCCTCTCCCCGATCTCTGCCTCTGATAAGCTCGTTCGTCTACAAGAAGAGCCTCTCCCCGATCTCTGCCTCTGATAAGCTCGATCGTCTACAAGAAGAGCCTCTCCCCGATCTCTGCCTCTGATAAGCTCGTTCGTCTACAAGAAGAGCCTCTCCCCGATCTCTGCCTCTGATAAGCTCGATCGTCTACAAGAAGAGCCTCTCCCCGATCTCTGCCTCTGATAAGCTCGTTCGTCTACAAGAAGAGCCTCTCCCCGATCTCTGCCTCTGATAAGCTCGATCGCTTCATTTCCCAGCGTTCAAAACCCTCTATCTCTCTTTTCATATATCAGAATGTAGTTGCTTGTGCAGGGACCTTTTGAAAACCAATGTAAACAGTAATATTTTTTTATTTATTTTTAAATAATAATAACTAGGGCTTAACTCACTTAACCTCTGACTGATTAGCCAAAGAGCTATTAATTACGCCACCCACTGCGAGCTCACTCACTCATCAATCAGTGATTTCTCCCTGTCAGCGCTTAGTACAACGGGTTTATTCTCTTCTCTTCACTATCTATAAGTTGTTAGGCCTCATGATCGATTTTCGCTCAATAATACAGATATTTAAGTTGCTAGCTTTCATATTCACTTTGCAAAAAACTCATTAGAAAATCTTTCTTTTTTTAAATCTTTTTTTTTCTTTTTTTAATCTTTTTTATGATTTGTCATTTTTATACAAATCATGTAGGTAATTCATTCAAATGGGCATTCGTTCATATGGCCTTCATATAATGGGGGAAAGTAATTTGAAAGAAAGACACTCTTACACATACAAGATGTTCCAGCTATTAAATACAAACGAGAGCACGCATTCAGATAATCAACTTGGATTACTTTTCTTCCTTTCATTACCGTCATGTTGGTTGGCACCACTGGGCTGGCCACCATGGTCTCCCCCCGACCTTCACACTTGATCTTGAGAGACGAGAGGTCGCCGCCACTTTTTTATGCTAGTTTGCCCATAATTTACTACCGGAGTGTAAGCAAACAAAGGTAAAACGTGTGTCGTTGACTAATATTGACAAATTTGTCTTCTTTCGACATTGACCCAAAGATGACTGAAGGAAGGAAAAAGGGAGGTTTCCAAGGAAAAATGTAAAATAAATGTTTAATGTGATGCTAATCGAAAAATATTAAACATTGTAAGCTTGAGCTTGAATAATAACATGCATTCGACAGTTTTTGCAAAACTAAATTAAACTGTTGACCAATAACTCAATCTTTCGTATCATCTATTCCTTTTTTTAGTTATTTTTACAGCATTATTTGCCGAGTTTCAACGTTTTCAACAAATGCAAACATAATGAGCTATAAACTATTAGAAGTATGGAATTTGATCTTTGCACAACTAAGTATGAGCTTTGACGGTAAAAGTTAAAACATTCCAAACTCATCCATTTTAATTTTAATAGGCTATACGGAATATGTGTTTAGATAGCCTATAGTCAGCAGCAATAGAACAGGCGGGGGAAGGTCAAGCCAAATAAATTAATTTAACAAGTATAGCTAAATGATAAAAGATTTGCTGGTTTATTAAAAGACTTGACCTTGACACGCCTGTTCTATTACTAAAGACTATATTCTCCAAGTGCCCAAATTGTTTAATGAGTTAAAGAGCTTTAATAAGTTATTGTTACCATAATAGTTTCCATCACTAACAGTTGGAGATGCATCATATAAACGATCATAATTATTAAATATTTATACTCGCCTGATGCTGCTCGTGCGTAAACATTCCTCTCGAGTGCAGCAAAGTGGCACTTTGTGCACTTGTTACATAAATAATTTATTGAATTTTAGTCTTCTATTATTGGTGCGAAACTCCAAAGGCCTATATGGCGTAACCCAACTGATTTTCACGAATTTTAGGTAAATTCAGCAAATCTACTCATCGTTCCCTTTAATTTGATCGGTAACTCATGGAAATCGGTTCAGTAGGTACTGAGAACGTAGCATTTCAACCGGATGTTAATAATAGGAAAAGAGGGAATTAGTGATGGATATAGGAAGGTACGGTATACTGAAAGATTGACGAAAAACGAATGGAGATGGAACACAAGTTGTCTTGCATTGATTAATTGATTTACCTTCAAATAAACTGGTAAATTCATTGAATGGTTGCCAGACAATATTTTATATAGCTAAGCAACTATAAAGCTATTTTTATTTGTGTTTGCAATTCCATTGTGGCACTCTCTATCCAAAGAAACTTTATACCGGTACTCTCGTATTTAAAATTACTAGAATAGAGATCGCTGAGTAAACCAGACGCAACAAAATTGCGAGTCTGGAAATTTAAACGGCTGGAAGCTGATTTACATTATTCTTACCTAGCGATGTGATGTTGTTGGTTTTGTTTTGACTAGTGCACTTGTTGCTCAACATCGAGCAATTTATTTTCATACAATACAAAGGTTACATTTAGTTCTAGATCAATGAAATCCGACCAATCTAATATTGTGAATATCAGTGATCACCAAAAAATACAGCTGTACGTTAACAGATGTTTAAAATGCTCAAACCAATCTCAATGTTATTCTAATGGGAAAATTTCAAATTTAATTTGTGGATAGCGACCTTATTTTAAGTCCGATTTTCATCAATTTTTTGCGAAAACAACTTCAGACTAAGCCCTATCCAACGACACCAAAAACTTGAAAATCGGTTGAGAATTGTAGGAGGAGTTCTCAAGACAAAAAAACCCTTAGCGTATTAAATAAGTATAGATTTAATTTTTCTTACATTTGCATTAAGTACCAGGTTAACCGAGCCTTGCTCGTTGGTTTTAATTAACTTTTGTTATAATGTCATGGTCATAAAGCTATTAAATTTTTCCCAATCACCAACTAGGCCTATACCTCTTGACTTAATAGTAAACAGCTGTTTCAAAAAGTCTGCTTAACATTAATGATACTTTATTTTTTATACATTTCGTTTCCGAAATAACAACCTATAAGACCAATGTTAAAAATAATGATTTTTGAACTTAAATTTAGACCAAATTCGATTTTTCCTGGGATTTAGGCTGTTGTAAACTTATTTTTGGACCAAAACACTCTCTAATGCAAAGTTTATGCAAAATCTCCCCGCTAGATTTCGAGATCGTGGAGCACACATCCCTTCAGACATTGCTCGTATTATAGTATAGGATAAATTAATAATGGTTGCCAACAGCTAGATGAGTGTTATAAATTCAGGCTCGCATTTTCGTGACGCCTACTTTAATCGAAATTCGACTTTAATTTCTTTTGATCTTTTCTTTTTGGACAGAATTAGTTTTTGAAATATTTTATAACTGAAATATCTGTTTTTCCTCTTTTTCTAGGATTTGTTATTCAAACACCTATCTTATTTTTCCATCTTAAAACTCTTGCATAAGATTGACATTGAAACTTTGAAAGTGTGTAGGGCATATCCCTGGGGGCCTATGTGAATTACTCGTACTCGTATAATAGGGTTCTGTTCATCTGCAGAAGCATAACTTTCTATAGTATCCTCGGGTCTCTCCTCTGATACACACAAGCTGAGAAAAAAGGGAGGAAAAGAAACATGCTTGCCTATTTATAGTAGACTAGACTAGAGATCGCCTTTGGTCGATATTCGACTAAATGTTCAGTGATGTGGACCGTCTGGGCCCACATTAGTTAAACATATTTTATAACTGAAACATCTATTCTTAATAGCTGTCTAATGATTCAATCAATTAACTATCTTCCTAAAATTAACATTTAAAATCTGTAAAAGGTAGCGCCATAGGGGAGGATTCTCATCAATTTTGGGCCGAAAACTATAAACCAAGCTTTATCAAACAACAATCCCAGTGTTATTCTAAAAGGAAAATTTCACATTCCTATTATGGAAGACGACGTTTATTATAAGTCCGAATCTCATGAGTTTTGTGGTACAAAAGATTTGTTTTGATACAACAGATCAAGCCTTATCCAGTTACTTAAAACACATGACTATCGTTAGAAAATTGTAGAAGGAGCTCTGATCACAAGACATTCATAGCGTACTAAACAATATAGTAAGGGATTAGAAAAAAAACAAATCTATCAAAAAACAATACAACATTTTTATTTACAACGAAAAATAACTTAAATTAGTGACTTTGGGATGGGTGTTAGTTTGTTTTTGATTTCTTAAGCAGCTCGGCGTCCTGCAGCTTCTTACTGTTGAGGTAAGCTTTGCGGTAGAAGTCGCTGAAGAGGTAGAGGAAGACGGTGCAGTTGAGCGTCATGTAGACGGTGAGCGCCTTGGGCAGCTTGCAGTCGAGCGCCAGCAGAGAGAGCAAATACACGAGGAAGATGACGAACTGGCCCTGCAAAGAAACAAGGGACGTGGTTAGGTAGAGGAACACGCACTGCAGTTGAGCGTCATGTAGACGGTGAGCGCCTTGGGCAGCTTGCAGTCGAGCGCCAGCAGAGAGAGCAAATACACGAGGAAGATGACGAACTGGCCCTGCAAAAAAACACGAGACGTGGTTAGGTATAGGAACACGCACTGCAGTTGAGCGTCATGTAGACGGTGAGCGCCTTGGGCAGCTTGCAGTATAGCGCCAGCAGAGAGAGCAAATACACGAGGAAGATGACGAACTGGCCCTGCAAAGAAACAAGGGACGTGGTTAGGTATAGGAACACGCACTGCAGTTGAGCGTCATGTAGACGGTGAGCGCCTTGGGCAGCTTGCAGTCGAGCGCCAGCAGAGAGAGCAAATACACGAGGAAGATGACGAACTGGCCCTGCAAAGAAACAAGGGACGTGGTTAGGTAGGCATATAGGAACACGCACTGCAGTTGAGCGTCATGTAGACGGTGAGCGCCTTGGGCAGCTTGCAGTCGAGCGCCAGCAGAGAGAGCAAATACACGAGGAAGATGACGAACTGGCCCTGCAAAGAAACAAGGGACGTGGTTAGGTAGAGGAACACGCACTGCAGTTGAGCGTCATGTAGACGGTGAGCGCCTTGGGCAGCTTGCAGTCGAGCGCCAGCAGAGAGAGCAAATACACGAGGAAGATGACGAGCTGGTCCTGCAAAGAAACAAGGGGCGTCGTTAGGTAGGGAAAGACGGTGCAGTTGAGCGGGGCGTGAATCAACTGCGATAATTGACCTGAGCCAGGTAGCTATAGGGATGCATCAACTGCGTGAAACGCTCCAAGGGACGATCAGGGACGTGCATTAACTGCGCGAAGTGGTGGGTCTATTTCAGTATCATATTATAAGGCAACATAGGGTTTTATTCGCAAATTATATAATTTTAAATTAGATTAAAATTAAATAAAAAACTAAAATATGTTTATTATTTTTTTTTTTGACTTATTTCTTGTTGAAAAGCTTTTAGCTTAACTGTTGTATTTGAATGTAAATCTAGTTCCCATACGGACGATATATTATCATACTCTGACGATTTTAAAACTCTTTGGTACCTGATCCGGCCTTAACTATTAAATTTTATACTCTCTTTCACTGATAAATTTCCGCTTGAAAATATACATCCAAAATCATTCCACTATTTTTAACAACAAATATAAGTGAGCATACTTTTACAAAGCAAACAACAAAATATTTACAGTTCCCACATAAACAAAACATATAGGCTATTTACGAAAAATCCAAGGCAACGTTGGTGATGTTGTCCCTTAAAAACTACACAGTAACGGACCGAAATAACCAATAAAATAAGATGGGGAGTGGAGTTAAGAAAATCACTTAATATTTATATTAATATTTACGAATAATAGTGCCAAAGCAAAGAATTTAACCACACTTTGTGATATGGGAGGTTGGGATGAACCTCTAAACTAAGAGATTTCTTCCACCGCCAACTACCGTATACCTGGCTCGCGCTTCGTGCAGTTGATGCACAATTTTGAGGGATCCTTTTCGGTTTTCGCTCAGTTGATGCAAATCGAAGGATTTTTCGCGCAGTTGATGTGTGACCGTTGAGCGTCATGTAGATGGTGAGCGCCTTGGGCAGCTTGCAGTATAGCGCGAGCAGAGAGAGCAAATACAAGAGGAAGATGACGAACTGGCCCTGCAAAGAAACAAGGGACGTGGTTAGGTAGAGGAACACGCACTGCAGTTGAGCGTCATGTAGACGGTGAGCGCCTTGGGCAGCTTGCAGTCGAGCGCCAGCAGAGAGAGCAAATACACGAGGAAGATGACGAACTGTCCCTGCAAAAAAACACGAGACGTGGTTAGGTATAGGAACACGCACTGCAGTTGAGCGTCATGTAGACGGTGAGCGCCTTGGGCAGCTTGCAGTCGAGCGCCAGCAGAGAGAGCAAATACACGAGGAAGATGACGAACTGGCCCTGCAAAAAAACACGAGACGTGGTTAGGTATAGGAACACGCACTGCAGTTGAGCGTCATGTAGACGGTGAGCGCCTTGGGCAGCTTGCAGTATAGCGCCAGCAGAGAGAGCAGATACACGAGGAAGATGACGAACTGGCCCTGCAAAAAAACACGAGACGTGGTTACAGGGCTGGCACTGCCCCCCCCCCCCTTCCACCATCCAAAACTTACCCATACCCTCTCGTTAATACATCAACACAAAATTTACATTCCACGGCAGATTTTTTTGCGTAAGGTAATATTATTTCTCTATTCTATTTTCACGTTCACAGTTACTTCGGTAAATCATCAATGATATTGAATAGACCAAGTAAGGCCTGTTACACACCTAAGTAGCGCCACTGCTATGTGGAGACAAAGGCGTCTATCGCGGTCGCATCACTGGTTAAGCCACGACCGGGAGCTATTGTAAACCGGGACCCCTGACAAGTGATGTGATCGCACTAGACGACTCAGTGCGAACCTGATCCACTACCCATAAGCAACTTGGATTTCAAAGTAAATGTTCTTTAACAGAAGGTCGTTTACACACCAAAATTTCAATATCTCGTGACATAATGCACAGATTCACCATTGCTGATGAATCGCAAAGGAATATTTCCATTGTATTATTTTTTGTTGAGAATAATCAGAATTCATCTTACCAGCTGGAGCTTAGTGATGTACTTCTTCCACCAGAGGTATTTCTGGACGCCAGGCCCCAGAGCCGCCAGCAGGTAGTAGAGGTACATCACCACGTGCACGAACGAGTTGAGGAACCCTATCAGGATGCCCTGCTCTCCTGCAACGCACACACAGCAGCACTCAGCAGTGGTTACAAACTTTGACAATTCAATGTGAATTATCAGCAAAAATCAACACCCAGAAATATCAAGGGTAGACGAACCATTGATGAATTTATAGAATCACAGTTGATCCATCTGTTACTTTTTCATCATAACGATTCGCGCATTTTGAAGAAAGTATCTTCGAGAAAGTCAAAGAGCTTTAATCACTGTCCATCCGCCATCCATTTCTTGGCTATATGTGCTTTCTAATAGCGTTAGTTTGCAAGATGTAGTGCCACAGGTGAACTACATTGCATAAGAGCAATGGTGCCAATTTCTGCGACAACCGAGGTTGTCGCCACCGAGGCAACAAGGTTTAAATAAGTGTTAAAACATCAACATTTTACTCTTTGTTACCTTCAAGTTGCCAACGCTGCAGGAAAAAACAATTTTTCTCGTTTGCGTTGGAGATTTATTGTCTTAACTATTATTACCACAGAGAAGGAATTTCAGAGTAAACAAGGGTAAAATTAATGGTTGTATATTTACCTTGATTGATAATTGTTAGTTTGATAACTATCTAATGGTTTGTTATATTAACTAATAATCTAAATGTAAAATAGAGTAATATTGTGTCTTAATTATAAATATCGAACTCGTAGAAAGACTTGTTCATTCGTTTTTTTTTCAATCAGCTGTGTAATAGAAGGTAAATATTATAACTTAATTTGACTTCAGTTTTAGTTTTCACACTTCATATCCGAAAAAAGTTATACAGCATATAGACCTTCCAAAGCAGTTATATTCTTCCTACACCGACCTTGAATAGTTTGTTCCCCGTAAAATTTTCGTCCAAGTGGTTACACAACTATGCTGATCAACTCCAAAACTATTGAACTTTAATTTGACAGCTCATAGTTTTTTAACACATTCTTCTCACGAATTTATTGGAACATGAAAGCGTAGAAATCCTAGAACACGGAACTCATAAATGAACTATTGTCTTATATGAACTCATAAGACAAACTCGGCAAGGCGTGAACTAGCCTTGAAATTTAATTTACTTTTGGGGTTTCCTATTCCGAGGAAATAATAACTGGAAGAACATTGAGGATTAAACAGTTCCTGGAAGGATTTTGTAATTAGGAGTGGAGCAAAGAGTGTATCAACAACACAGAAAAAATAAATAGTTGAGCAAGATATATATTAAACACATAATATTCACATAATAATATTAAAATATATACAGTATTATACACACAGCACTGACAAAATTAAAAGGAAAGAAAACTTGTTTCGTCTTAATAAATCGGAAAGAAGTATTTTATCTGAGTTAATATATTTTGACGAGGGATTATACAACTTAAAAATATTACTATCAGATAGAAAATATTAAGGTTTTCATACGCTGAATGTCTTCTTGTGTTGAGAGGCACAAAAAATATCTCCTAATATCCCATATCTCCTAACAATGGGAGGCACAATTCTTCTGGGCGTTAGCTGCTTCTATAACATTTCAACGCATAACAGCCTCAACCTCGAGAAAATTATTTTTTGTCTAAAGTTAAGTTAAATAATTGTAATTTTTAACATTGTTCTTATGCGTTACAATCAAGGCAACGGAATAACATCGAAAGGTCAACGAAAATAAATCTATATATTTAAAACACAAAGTTAAAAAACCTTTGGACACTTCGTCTGTGACTTCTACTGGACCGATTTACATGCGGGTTGTACCAAAACAAACGTTTTCGGTTCTATATTAGCAGGTTTTATTTGTATTTCAAAAATATTTACGTTAAATCTGTCAAAAATGCAAAATAAACTTTTCTTATGGAGATTTAACATGGGGAAAAAAGCCAACATTTTCAATCCTTTGGACAGTTCGTCTGAGACTTCTACTGGACCGATTTACATGCGGGTTGTACCAAAATAAACGTTTTCTGTTCTATATTAGCAGGTTTTATTCGTATTTCAAAAATATTTACGTTAAATCGGTCAAAAATTAAAAATAAACTTTTCTTATGGAGATTTAACATGGGGAAAAAAGCCAACATTTCCAATCCTTTGGACAGTTCGTCTGAGACTTCCACTGGACCAATTTACACGCAGTTTGTACCAAATAAAACGCAAACCTTTGTAAATTAGCAGATTTTATTTACTTTAACGTTATCTTACTTCCTTAAATTAAAAATATCGACATTTTCAAACCTTTACAATTTATTTATTTTACACGCTTTCAATCAGCTGATTGTAAACACTCGAGGTATTTAGTCTAAATACAGTGGATGAGCAAAAGCTCATGAAGGATTTGGTTTATTATGGCCAGTACCTAAAAACGTTTACAATTATTATGATTTATTGTCATTTATGAAAAGAAAGTTGCTTAATCATATAATTAACGTTATCTTGCTCCCATAAATTAAAAATGTCGACATTTTCAAACCTTAACAATTTATTTATTTTACACGATTTCAATCAGCTGATTGTAAACACACGAAGTATTTTGTCTAAATACAGAGTAGATGAACAAAAGTTCATGAAGGATTTGGTTTATTATGGTCAGTACCTAAAAACGTTTACAATTATTATGATGTATTATCAATTAAATGGAAAGAAAGTTGCTTAATTATGTAAAATATCTGATTGCTTTAAAATTAAGACTAAATTGTAAAGGTTTAGTTTAAATAAATTGCTCACATTTGTATTAAAAGAAATGGATGTATCGAAAATTCTTTGTGCAATCAATTTAATTCAATGTCGTTTGCAACGTTGTAATGCTTTACATTTACTTAACTTAACAACAGTATTTGTGGCGCAGTCGGTAGCGTGACTTACTCCAAATCAGACTGCCCGGGTTCCAGACCGATCTTCACAAATATACTTTTTGTAGTGTGTCCAATAACGGCGTCACTAATGAATGTTTTACTGATGGCACCGATATTTATTTTTAGCAAAATAGGTACATTAAAATATTTATAGGCCTGTTCAAACTCAAAAAACTTATTTATTAAACTAACAAGTTTACAAATTGATTATTTAGGCTTGCTTTTTTTTGATGTTTTAACTAATCCCAGATAGCAAAGAAAATTTGCAGCAAATTTTTTTAAATTTGCATTTTCAAAGAAGAAAGTTTGCATCAAATTTACAATTGCAAACAAAAGGTTTGCTTTTGGTTTGCAGCAAACTTGTAGTTGACGCATGCTGAACTTGCAGCAGATTTGCTGCAAATTTTATTTGCAAACTGAAAGTTTGCAGAGAATTTTCTTTTGCAAACGGAAAGTTTTCAATTTTTTTGAATGTTTTCAGCAAATTTGCATTTGCAAACGGAAAGTTTGCATAAAGTTTTCTCGTGCAAACGGAATGTTTGCAAATCCCTGAATCTTTTCAGCAAATTTGCTATTGCAAACGGAAAGTTTACATCAAGTTTTCTCTTGCAAACGGAATGTTTGCAAAAACCCTGAATCTTTTCAGCAAATTTGCTTTTGCAAACGGAAAGTTTGCAAAAAATTTTCTTTTCTAAACGGAATGATTGCAAAAAGTTTTCTTTTGCAAATGGAAAGATTGCAAAAGGTTTTCTTTTGCAAACAAAAAACTGCAAGGGATATTTCAAATTTGAAGCTAATAAAAAATGTTATATTCACAGAAAATTACTATATATATTTAAATTAATAGGAAAGTAAATCATTTTTAACATGGTATGAATATAAATACATACGTACACAATATAATATATATAAATGTATACGCTAGTTCGTCTAGAGGTAAACCATAGGTAGACAGATTTTGTTTTCAACAATTTATAAATAAATTTTAAGTAAACAAACTGTTATACTGTTTGCAGACAGTTACAATGTCCAAATAAATATTTAAAATTAATGAAAATGGTATAAAAATGCCTAACATCAGCAAACAAAGTATAACAGAACCGTCATACTTCGCACAGTACATTAGCCTATTTGTAGCTGCCCGTGATAACTTTCTTAATACTTAAATAATTACTGTGTTTTAATTAATGTATTTTTGCGTTTTGCATCAAAAAAATCAAAAAACTTTGCTTCATATGTTTTATTATCATTTAACTTTAACTTTAGTAGATTCTTACAGGTAGAGGGTTTAATTTTCAAATATTGTTCAAAGTGGGAAGTGTAAAATAGGGATGTATTAAATCAAAAACTTTTGTATGTACTGAAATATGCAAATATATTAGTAAAAATTTTAACTTATAGAATAATTTACAGCATATATTCAATCTTCATCTGCTCCATTTTCAGACCTGTTCTCTTGGATCGGTGTTTTCTGTTTATTCTGCTCTCTGAAACATAATTCCCTCTATTTAAAATAAATGTCTAACAATAGATACAACGATTGAAACAAATTAAATATAACCAGCAAACATCACACATGTATAGTTGAATTTTTTAAACTAGAAGCGGGCAAGATTGGGTGATGGTCTATCTTTGACGCTGAACTTCATTTGTTCGTAGTATAATCATGTGTTTCTACTTGTCAAATGTTGAGTTTCAATCAAAATAAACAAACTGTAAATATACATTTATTTATATGTTTTGATGGTAAACAAATATATAAAATGACTGACAGGACACACACATGATTGGGCTACAAATAAAAGAAGTTCATCCTCAAAGACAGTTTACTTATGGCCGCTTCTAGTTTAAAAATTCACACACTAATGATATTTTATATGCAGGTTAACAGAATGAGTTTCCAAAATCAGTCATATTTTTTACTTAGGGGAATTTGATTTGTAAACATAATGAGTTAATATATAATTCTGGCTAAGAAGACAAAGTAACTTTATAAGAAAGATCTTCCTTTATTCCCATAATATAGAGTTACAATAATGTAATCTTGAATGTAGCCTAATTTTTAAAATTTAACTTTGTACTGAAAATCTTGCAGCTTGGGAAGATTGGGGAAAGTGTATCTTATGAACAGTACCACAGTGAATTTCTAATTATATTTTACTTTTTATGTTTTACCCACCTTATAGTAATATTATAATTGGGAATTTTCATATGTTTGTTACGATTTTGTCCAACAACTACTCAACCGATCATCATGAAAATTTGTACAAATATTCTTGGAGGTATCAGTAGAAACATAAGATAGCCTACTGTTTACAAACAAAATAATTTTACAAAAGATAAAAAACAGTATGTCAGAAAATTTCAAAATCTATTCTATTGTTTATTTATTATTTGTTACTAAGAAACAAATTCAGTGATATTTCAGTGATATTTAGAAACCAAAAAATTTGGATCAGATGAGGTGTAGCTTTGTTACTGACTAATATCAGCTGTTTTATTTGTCAGGATCATTAATTGATAGCCTAATGACCAAAGGCAGCTGGGTCCAGTATCGAACCATCAAAAAGCACTAACTTTTCTCACGATCGAACCGGCTACCTTCAGATTCAAAGGTGAGCTCTTTAACCACTCAGCTACCCAGCCAGAGTTAACCCAGTTTGAATAACTGAATCGGTGTATACAATAAGGTTCTAAGTCAAAAGTATATAACTTTCGGGAAATTAAAAAAAACTGCATAAGTACACAAAAAATAAATATAAAAATTCACCAAAAAGTTTTATTGCAATTTTATATTATATGAATTATATCCCATAGTTACTATTGTAAAAACTTGCTGTATATACAAATTATATATGATTATATAAAGCAGACTTAGAACGTTTTTGTATAAATCGGGTGTAAAAATCTGGTTTCTTAAAAAAACTAAGTTTTTTTTCTGTTTTTATACAAGAAATTTAATGAATAACTTAATACTGAACAATATTGCATGAGTTATATATAGTTTTAGCATTTTAAAACCAAACATAGTCTAAAATTCTAATCAATTTCGTGTTCAAATTTCGCCACTTAGATCGTAACCTATAGGCCAGTCCTAAATTTCATTAAAAAACTCCTGGTATTCCAAAGGAATGTATTGTTAAAGCTTCCTGCTGTCCTCAAGTTTTTTTCTTTCTTTTTTATAGGAATACTTCTAAGTTCATAACAGTCATTTTCAGGAAACTAATAGCAACTTTCAGGAAGTTTATAGCAATGAACAATGCGATTATCAATTACATGACTGGCCACAACAATGCCTTTAGCATTTCCATAGGTAATATGCATGATGGAGCTTAATCCAAAATTTATTTTATCTTTTGCTTGAATGGCTCTCCCTTTTGTTTCCTCCGAAACACAACTTTTTTTGTAAAGCTTCGGCCACCAATTTTGGAAATCTTTAATTTCAGCAGTATCAACCTCAGCAACTTAGACCCATTTGCACAAATAAATTGTAAACCAGATTAAATTTAATCTACTTTAAAACAGTTCAAAACAGCTGAAGGTGTAAGTTTAAACTATGCACGTGCAACTGAATTTTAGGTTAAATTTAGGTTTTAACTGAAAATCAGGTTTAAACTAAAACGGTGCAAATGGCCCTTCAGGTAAACTAGCAAAATTAACTTAAACCTCACTTCACACCAACCAAGAAACATGAAACAAATAAAAACAACTGAAACTGACAATAACACCAACATCCCAACAAACAGCTGACAGAAAAAAGAGCAGGACAGCCAACAATGTAAACATAAATGTTCTAAGTCGTTGACTTAGAATCTTTTAGTTTGCATTCATCTTCCATGGATACCACTAACAATGCATTGGAGAGGTCTGACATAGAATGTTTTTGCATTAACTTGTGTATCTACCTTCAAATAACAAGATTCAATCTTCAACTGAAAATCGCGAAATTTTTTACTTAGAACCTTTTAGTATAAACCGATTCAACTCTTCATTGGGCAATAAGTTTTTTTTTAAATTATAACACTAAAATTTTTCTATAAAATGAGCCTATAGTGCGATATTAAGGTTCCCAAAATAAATATAGAAAGTAATAAAGGTTAATGGTATTGTATTCCTCCGCTAAGGTCTAAATTAGGACTTACACAAGGTGATTCGCTATGAAGAGTCTTTAAGTAAATATTACTAAAATTTCCATTACATGAAGCTACATAGGAAAAAAGTTTAATCCAAATATGTTGGTAAACAAATAAGAAATTGCATTTTACAGATTATTCTTAAGAAACATGAAAAATTTCTTTTGGATTTTCAAAGTGACCGGAAACATGATTACATTAACAAATACTTAATATTTCAGAGATTAATTCTTTACTTTAAGATGTTTATAATTGAAGCTTTTTGCATTTGTATAAAAAAGGAATGTAAATATGTTAACGTCTAACCCATTTGAATTGTTCTAGGAAATACATGCTCCTGTTAAAAGCTTTAATTTTTTCACAAATAAGTTACTGTATTATAACTAAGTAAAAAATGTGAATTTGTAATCTATAACTGAAAAAATAATTATTGACACCTTACTTACTTTCGAATCATCCTAGTTTTGGCTTGGTTGAGGTAAGCACTAATGATTTTTTTTATTTCCTCATCATTTGTATTTCGGTAGATTTTCCGCACGGCTTCTGAAAATCACAATTGTAATGTTTTCAATTAATTAACAGTTTTGTACTAATTTAATATCAATATTAAATTTGTAATAGAACAATGTAAGACTACGAGTATACACAATTTAATTAATCTGTACTGTATACCGTATATGATTCTATAAGTGATTTTTTTTTCAGTGAAATTGTGGGCGTTTTTAAATTATAGGAAGATGGGAGGGGTCTCATATTAATGATCTCGGTCCCATGCACAAGGAAAAATTGGAGCCGTGTCAGTAATGTTACCAGGAAATGAGGAATAGCGTAAAACGTCCTCCATAAGTATAGCATGGGGATTCAAAAAACGTCTGTCTGCTTTGTGTAGTTAGAACATGTGTTTTGGTTTGATTTTAAAAAGAGAGCCAGGTGGATGACAATGAGTGAATCTTCTAAAGTGGCAATACTATAATAAAATATTTTTTGTATTGAATGACTACAAAATCCACTGGGAGCGTTATTTCAATCTTAACAATTACTACAAATTTTCAGTTCATTTTTACATCATCATTTAAATAAAGAAAACTTTAAAAGATATTGTATGAATGCAAACACACAATAAAAAAATTACCATGAGATGTCATAATTGAGCGAGGAGTCATGGTTCAATAAGGAAATCTTTCGTTTACATATTAATACACGGTTTTTAATTTGATTTTAAAACAAATGAAATAATCTCATTGTATGGAAATTAATATATTAATTGAGGAGTGTGATGACCAACAAAGTGTTGGTATTTAAAAAAATTACCCAAGATAATTTTTTTGTTACAAATTGTAGAATGATAGGATCGAGAGTTTAAATTAAAGATGTTTGTTCCAAAACCAAAAGAAAACAGTAACATGACCAAATCCTTCCAAATAAATGAGAGAGAATAGAGAAAATGCACCTTTTATTGAATGAAATTCTTCTGCAAAATTTAAAGCCTTGTGAGATGACAGAGCCTTAAGAGAATTTGGCTTAACTTGTCAGCAATATGTGATATATGTGGAACACCAATGTAATGTATGCGTATTTTAATATTTTGTTATTGTGATAAGTTATTGTTGTTTACTGCAAATGTAAGATAATACCGATTCATGATTGATTGTATCATATCACACAATGCATGTACAAATTATTGTGTAAATAAAGAATTTTAATTTCAACCTAAAATATAAGTTGAATTGTTTTCTCTATATATGAGAAAACAATGTGTTTGTTTAGTTATTAGAAAATAAATAAAGGTTCACTATGATTATTGTAAATTATGTGTAGTTGATACAGATGAATTTAGTTAGTTTAAAGTTGAGGTTCCTTTTGTCCTTATCTCTATGTTGATTTACCAAAATCATCTGTTTCTGATGAGAACTAGGATATGGAAAATTTCAAATTTATAGACAATTTAGTTGTAGGAGTCTGATAACATATCGTTGTTATTATTTTTTATGTGAGGTCTGCGACAAACAATTTTGTTATTAGTTATTTTGCTCACACCATGTATTTAAAGGATCTGTTTTTACTTTCAATATTATGTTCCCTGCTATGCACAATTTTGCCTTTAGAAAGAAAAATATTTTCCTGTATGGTAGGCTTACCCTATTTATTTTTATTATTATATTTATATGTCTTAGGATGAGTCTTTTGTTTGTTAATACATTTTGAAGTAATTAATTAACATTAAGTAATCTTAATCACTTTAGTTTTAATAGGACTAGAATGGCTGTAGGTCTCTGAGGTTTTTTGCCAATAACTAATGTTTTATTTACATTAATTTTCAAATAATTAAGTTTAAGTTATTAATCTTAGGTCTAAGTTAAGTTTAAGTCTAAGTTAGGTCTAAGCCTAGTTTGAGAATTACTAGAATAATATTGTAGCCTAAAAGAATAGTTTTTAGCTCTAGGTTTTAAGTTTATTACGATAAGTTTATTAGTTTACGTTAAGTTATTCAGTTTATTAGTTAACACTTTACAAATATATATTTATGTAGCCTAAATATGTATATATGTAAATATGTATTTTTCATTATTAATTATAACAAAACTTTGTATGCTAACAATACAAACATCAGATAGAAGGACACAGTTGTTTTGGTTGGTTATCTAAACAATTCACATTTTGCTGATCTGAAATGTTGTTTGACTTCACAAATATTTACATCACTAGGCTCATCTGGAGTATAAGGGTTGTAATAAGCAAATAAATCAACTGATTTCAATTTGCCTACTGTCTGTATATAAGGGAGTGATGTGTCACAGTTAAACATTTCATGGGTTCTTTTTACGATTTATTGAATGTATGCCTAATGTAAAATTAAAACATTTTGGTAGGTAGCTCAAAGCTTTATGACTCAGCAAACCCCCCCTCCCCCCATCTCAATAGACCTGCTTACTCAGCATATTTCCAATACCTCAGTAACTCTTTGTTTAAACAACAAATAATTTTTTGTATACCTAGGTACTCTAAGTCTATTTGTTAACTTTCATAAGAAATCATAAAGTAGGCCTATTTCAAGCGGTAGATTTTTGTGAATATGAAAACTAATATTCTTCATCATTACTGTTTATATGAAAATACAACTATAAATTACTTTTTATACCCAGTGAAAGAGAATACCAATTTTTGTCAAGTTATGGAGTTTGCAACAAATAGGCCTAAGTTTTAGAATGTCTTAGGCCTACTATACCCATAAATAACATTACTTTTTATTTTCTCTCTTACCAAATCTTAGGCTAAGTTAATCATTCAAATTTTGATTCAAAACTGTTTGTGTTTGAAAGTTCTTTTAAATAATTTTTTGTTAAAATTGTCCAAGTATAAAAAATAAAGGTAATATATGCAGTATTTAACTCTGTCTTTGGAAACCCCATAAACCCCTTTATCCTCATATGATCATCTAAGTTGAATAGCCTAGGTTATAATTTTATTTCTTCTTCAGTGAGATAAATATATTGTAAAATTTACCTCTTAAAATTGGCAATAGGCTAATAAGTTAAGTTAAGTGTTTACTAATAAAACTAATAGGCCTAATTGATACCAAAAAAGTAACTTAAGTTATATTTCTTGTTTTAGCTACAGAAATATTAATTGAATTGTAAAATTCTTTTCTTTAGATTTTTAATAAGTGAAAGCCTAGCCCATTTGTGGGACTGAACCACAAGACGTCCCAAACTGGTTTACCTATTTCAATCATTTGCGGATATTACATGGTCAATACGGATCGTGATAATGGATCACAATATGGATTGAGTGTGTAAGGTCAATTACTGATGTGTGATCCATGAATCACACATCAATATTTAACTTTACACACAATCCGTATCGTGATCCAGGATCACGATGCAAATATCGCGATCCGTATTGACCATGTAAATCCGCCATTGTGTGTTTAGAAGTAAACATTGACGTACCGTATAACCAATCCAATCTCCATCCAATTTTAATGGAGTTATCTTCTGAAGGGAAATAAATTTTAATTAACTAAGCCTATTCTAACTTAGACGTAGGCCTACTCTATTTGCGAGAACTTTTTATTGTATTTAAGTTATTTTACATTGTCTACGCTATGTCATCATAGATGTTGTCAGTAACTTAATACACTCTTTATAGTGATCATGCATAACCATCTTATAAGGAAAGTGTTATCTAAGCTAAGCAAAGGTGTTAAAAATTACTGAAGTGATTAAGTTAGTCACCAGTTTTAGACCCAAGCTATGGCCTACGAGCGACAGAAATGAACATTTTGTAGACGTTTCTTTAATATTTGAGGTGCTTATTGCAATAAATATATCTGATGATAAGTTGGAATGGGCCTAGGTTAAAGTCCGAACCTACGCTGTAGGCCTAGGCCAAACGGGCGACAAACATGACCGTTTAAACATAAATATGGTTTATACCTGATCCTAGAACTCTGGTAAAAAGAACCATGTGATAAACTCTGGTAAAAAGAACCATGTGATAAATCAAGTAACATATTTTAACTTTTTATCAATGAGTACGATTTTTATTCACGTTTTGGGTATCGGTACGTCAAGATGTAACCAATAATCGAGTCGGGATTTACGGCCGATAAAACGGCGCGCTAAAACACCCGCAGACTTAAAATTATAGAACAAGTCTCAAAATCCGCACTTTTCCAAAATCCTATTCTCATATAGATTTAAATAATTAATTTGCTATTACAAACACCTAATTTATTGTTTAAGACCCCTCCACTTATTATTATGGTCATAAGTTACTGTAGTACTTTCAGTTCGTGTGCCTAGACTTAGCTAACTTAGAGTCTGAAAAAATAACACAACTAACTTAGTTAACAAACTTAAAGGTACTATGAAATAAATAATATAGAAAAGACTTACCTGGCTCTTTCTGGTGGTAAAGTGTACAAAAAATAAGTTTATCAAGAATACTAAACTGGACAACGTCAAGATCAAAAACTAGTAAAACAACTCAGATAACCGCTAGCCGCTAAGTGAGCGTAATGGCGGATTTCGCGCGGGAACTCGGGCGGAAGAGAATTATGGGTAGGATGCAAATTTTCAACAATTTATATGCAAATGAAATGCAATTAATCCAAAAACAATCTGCAAACTAAAAGCAAACGATTTGCAAACTAATTTCAAACAAATCGCAATCATACTGCACATTATCTGCAAATATTATAAATTTTCTTTTGAAAACTAACTGCAAATCATTTGCAAACAATGTGCAAATTGACTGCAAATTATATGCAAATTATCAGTTAATTTTAACTCGCAAACAAAATTAAAATTTTCAACAAAGTTTCAAAATGTTTGCAAAAAAAAATTTTCACATGCAAATTTTTTAAACATTTTCTGTAAATTAATTTTAGAAAATTTTAATTTAAAAACCAATGAAAACCAAATGCAAATTTGCAGAAAGTTTTCATGCTATCTGGGATATAACGCTTTGATTAGGCTACTAAGGTTTAGGCCTAAGTAAACAATCGATTTTTTATGTTCATAAAATACTAAAGAGTGTCTGTGTTACATAGTAAGGGTGCAGCATTATTGTTTTTAAGGAATATGCGTATAGGCCTACTTTGACAGACACTCCAACTAAAATTATGTAATTTTCTGTGCAATAAATTTGTATTCTTTAAATTTGGATAGTTATTGAAACTTGCACACTACAGCATAAATATTGCGATATGAAGTGGTTATAAATGGTTTCTCTACGTTCTATCCTACCCTAATACACCAATATTTGTTAAAGCCAACGTTAATAAGTTAATAAGTTACAACACTCTAGGCCTTTCCTAATTCTTGAAAAAAAAAAAAAAAAAAAAAAAAAAACTGTTAAGAACAATTTATCCAATAGGCCTACAAGTGGATATTGGTCTACTTATTTCTGATGTTGTTGAACCTAATAGAACGCTTTCCTTAGACTGATTAGGTTTGCTCCTGACTAAACAATCAAATTGAAATGTTCATAAAATACTAAAGAGTAGGGCCTATAAATACAATTATGCAACATTATTGGTTTTAAGGAATAGGCCTACTTTTCCGACGCTCCAACTAAAATCTTAGTATTTTATGTAAAATATATTATTGTTCTTGGTACGGCAGTTCAAAGAAGTACATTTTATAGACTACCTTACATGTTTGTTGTACTATTATAGCGTTTCATTTACCACTAATGGAGCTATATCCGTCGAGTATCGACGGGCAACAACTAGTTTCTAATTTGAAGCAGTGGTTTGAAACAGCTGTGTCACCTGTGAAGAGGTATAGTAGGTGTAAACTTCAAGGTTTGATTACCATGATACTATAACAAAAGTGAATTGAAACCAACGAGAAAGCTCGGTTAACGCGGTACTTATATTGAAATAAGTTAAATGAACCGATTTTTGACGAGTTTACCTTTGAGATACTTGAGGTAGGCCCACGTGGAGACGGCGAGGTTGCTGTGGTGGTAGACGTGCAGAAACGTCACCTGCGACTGCTTCTTCCGCAGCACGAAGAACACCTGCCGACGCCAAAGTTTTGAGTTAAAATATCTTAAATGGTTTTATACTTTGAGAAATCCTAAGGCCTACTCTTAGTGTGCAAATAAAGCAAAAGTTTTAAATATATGTGTAACGAGAAGCAATGAAAGCAAAGGCATTGTATGATTAACTACTTATAAAATATGTTACTAAATCATGTATTCTTTGAATAGTTTCTATAAACTAAAGTATTACCCCGGCAAGAGAATGGGGTTAGAGGAAAAGCCATTATCAGCTGTCCAAACATCAAACCCAATTATAGATACATCTTTGGGTTAATATGCCACACACACACCTATATTTGTATGTACACTTACACTTGTGGCCTTTTACTTTACTTCCTTATTCTAACAGCTGATACCTCTATGAAGGAAGATGGACTAATCTAGACTTAACTTAATGGCGTCTTTGGATATATTAAAACACTTAAATACAATTAACAAAACTGAGTTTATTTTAAATTAAACAATAAGTTATCTGGTGTATGAAAAGGGACTAACAATGGATATTACAAATTATGGGGATTTTATTTAATTAATTACTGTCTTCATAAATAAATGTCTTTGTTTAATATTGTCTATTGCTCAAACATGGAACTTTTCTCAGGGTTGGGGTGGTCGTGCGGGGTCGAATAAATTCTTGTTGAATTAATATTATTATATTGGAAAATAAAATCATAAAATTTGAATTCAATATAGAGATAATTTCTAGATGGAATTGGATAAATTCTCTATGACATTAAGTATTATTGAATCAAAAGGTAGGTTCACTGCCTCAATAATGCTTGCTGTAAGTTCAATCTAAGCTCAAAGTTTCTTCTTGAATGAATATAATTATAGTGTTTAAATAAATTCAAAAAGGTTCTTCAAAAGTTAATCTAAGTTGATTTCTCTAAGATTCAATTACTATTAATAAATTTCTTGGCTATAAAAACTGTTTAGTCCTTTGATTTGTAGTTCAATGTAATCCAGTAGGTGATGAATAAAATGGAGGGATATTACCAATTTTAAATTTCTTCACTAGAGGTTTTAATATCTTCTTGGCCTTCAAAATGGGTGTCTATTACCTGTAGCTCTTCTTCTATATAAAAAAATTGAACTTTTGGTGTTCAATAACTATTTTATGGGGTTATTATATTAACTTGGGATGAGACCCTTAAAAATGCATCTAATCACTAGGCCATTCAAATTGAGAAGAAGGATTGTTCGTTGTTGCTTGATTGTATCACATATGTTAATGCACACTGTATCACTGTTAATCTTGGTGTCACTTCACTATTATACTATATTAAATTATTGTCATAGAGATTAATTTAGACTGATTAAATAATTATGGATTTTATTAAATACGAAGCAATTTTATTACATTATGGTATGTAGGCTATATTAATTATTCATTTAGGCTATGTTGAGTTACTTAAAATTGAGATGGCATATATTAGGTCTATTTATTTTGTGATGAATGGTGGGTATAAATTATTTTTGTTCAGGCTATATCTATGGCTAATGTATATTACTTATTGAAAATTTAAAATATAAACAAATGAGTTGTTGCAAAATCCCCGCAGAAATCGAGATCTAATGACATTATGATCGAGATTTTGATATAACAACGAATTTGATTACAATGCTAACTAAATATTATAACATGGTTGTGAGAAAAATGACTACATTAAAATCTAACATAAAGAAACTAATGTGGCTTAACACTAAATATTTACATTTTAAAGTTCCTTTCCTTTATTGTTGACGTATTATGAATATTTGAATGCTATACACTTTGCTGTGTCCTTGGTATTATATATTTCTTGAGTGCTGTTACATGGTATGGGCCATATTCATTTTCTTCTTTTAAATCCGTGACATGGTATGTAGAATGTCCTAGTTGCTTGGATATTTTGAATGGTCCTTCGTATAATTCAAAAAGTTTCGCAGTTTCTCCAAGTGCGGCGTTAGAAAGTGGGTGGTTCTTTATTAAAACTTGGTCTCCTATGTTGAACTTGGTCGGATTGTGTTTTCTGTTTATTTTATCTGCTCTTTTTTGTCTTTTTGATGCAATTCTTTCCGATGCTAAGAATAGCTTTCTTTCTAACGGTATTTGTTGGATAAAAGGGTTTTTTACATGTTTTTCCCAGAATCTTAAGTCTTTGACTCCTAATTGTAGTTCATTGGGACTGAAACCAGTAGTTTCGTGGCAAGTTTCATTTAAACAATCATTAATGTCAGTGATATAGTTTGCCCAATTTTTATGTTGATGCGAACAGTACGTTCTAAGGCATCTTTTGATTTCTTTAATCGGTCGTTCGGCCATATTATAGCACGGGTGGTATAAAGGGCTGTAGATAGGGACAATATTGTGGTTTTCTAGTGTGTCGATCCACAAATCACTTTTAAATTGAGTCACATTGTCTGATTGTATACGTTTTGGGAAACCAAATTCTTTAAAGTGTTTGCCAAATAATTTGTTAAGAATAATCTTGGTTGTTGCTCTCTGCATTGGGTATAATTTTACAAACTTTGTATAAATATCAATTACAATTAATATAAACTTGACATTACTTCTGCTGGTGGGTAGTGGACCTATTACATCAACTGCTATTTGATCGTTCTTGTTAAAACACCTTATGCCTTGGGCAATACCGTAGTTTGGATGAGGATTGGACTTACAACGTTGGCAGGTATCGCATGAGGCCAGAGGGTCGTCCGTATTGTCCGGTGCATGTTTTTGAATGTAAGTGTCTCAGACAACATTTGGTAGCATTTCTTTGCCCCACAGTGTAAATAATAATGGTGGCATTCCCATATTAATCAGGTTATAATTTTTTTCAGGTACAACAACTAACCAATTATAACGGGTTTTGTGATATAATATTCCGTCTTGTAATTTGTAACTTTGTGAAATATTAGGGTATTCGGGATCTTCTGGTCAATTACTCAAAATTCGATATGGGTGGTTTAGGCGAAGGTCTTCTAACTGATGCTGACGTAAATTTCTAGGTTCGTGTTGTAGGTCCGGATCTTGAATTCGTTGCATGTAATTTAGTGTAAGCTCTGCATGTGGATTGGTGTGGTTCTGATGTTCAGGTGGTGATAATCTACTAAGTGTGTCTGCTGTTACGTTATCGGTTCCTCTGCAATGAACGATTTCAAAATTGAATTCTTGTATAGCTAATCTAGTAGTTATAGCCATCTAGTAAGTCTGTTATTTCTTAAGTGACAGGTCTTTAAAAACGTTATAGCGTGATTGTCGGTAATAATCCTTAACTTGGATCCAAGGACTATGTATCGAATTTTCTGTAGGCAATACACGATGGCTAGTAGTTCCTTTTCTGTGGTTGTGTATCGTTGTTCTGCGGGTTGTAACGTTCTTGATAGAAACATGATGGCTGCTTTATCCCCGCTATCTAAGTACTGGTAAACATGACCGCCTATAGCAATATCGGATGCATCGGTTTGTAGATAAAATATTTTATTGGGGTCTGGGTGGAATAGAACATTTGTTTTTAAAAACAAATCTTTGATTTCTTTGAATGTTCGATCATCTTGAGAAGTCCAGTTAAATTTAACTTTCTTTGAAGTAAGACGTAAAAGTGGTTGAACTGTGTGGGAAAATTTATCAATAAATTTGTTATAATAGTTAATGCATCCAAGGAAAGACTTGAGTTCTGTTCTATTTTTGGGCGTTGAGAATTAGAGTATAGGCTTGATGCGACTTTGATCCATCTCTAATCCATTTTTGGTGAGTGTGTAGCCAAGGAAAGGTACCGAACTCTGGCAGAATTTTGACTTGGTGAACTTGACAGTCATATTGGCTTCCTTTAGTTTTTGGAAAATATACCTTAGGTGCTGTAGATGGGATTCAAAATCAGGTGACAGGATACATATATCATCAATGTAAATCATAGTTAAGTTCTCGACTGAATTATCAAATACTCGGTCTAGTGCTCGAACTAAAGGTGCTTGTGATGTTGACACTCCGAAAGGTGTTACTTTGTATTGATGCGTTTTCCCATTGAATTGGAATGCAGTATACTGTTTAGATTCTTCTGATAAGGAAGGGTACTTGCCAATAGGATGAGGTTAAGTCTATACTACTTATAAATTTGGAACTAGGACATTTGGCTAACAATTCGTTAACTGATCGGTTACATTCATAATCTGGTGTGATTAATTGGTTAATATTTCTAGCATCAAGACAGAGGCGAATTTCCCCGGTCTTTTTGATGACAGGAATGATGGGGTTCACAAAAGTGCTATTACATTTTTCGATTATGTTTAGACCTTCCATTCTTTCAATTTCTTGTAAAACTTTATCTTGATGGGCTAACGGGACGGGGTAGGTTTTCTTTTTAAAATTTTGTGGGTTTTCAACCTTTAGGATGTGGTGGTATTTATTACAAACTCCAGGTTCGTCAGAGAAAATATCCCGATAAGTCATTATTAAATTTTTGAGTTGTGAGCGCTGTTGGTCATTAATTAATTGGTTTTCCTTGAGGGAATCTTGTACGAGTTCGGGTGTAATGCTGCATGTTGGTTGGTTGGTCTTAAAATTGGGTTCATACAGGATTTGTTTGTCTAAATTGTCATATGTTATATTGTCGTCTTCGTCATTATAGATATTGTTGTGTTCAATGTAGCATGAAATTCCATCTACTGTGATATCTCCGAATTTTAAAATTATTTGGTTGTTATTTAGGTTTAGGTTTATCACATTGTGTTCGAAGTCTATTTTGGCTTCCCATGTATTTAAAATATCTGTGCCGATTATTAAAGGTCTAACTAAGTGGGGTACAAGCAAGGTCTGTAGGAATGTAAGTTGATTGTTTATTTTAATTGGTATCAATAATATTTTAGATATTCGTTTTGATTTTCCACCGGTTGCTGTTTTGATAAAGGCGTTGTTTACGGGCAGTTCTTCAAAATTTGGAATTTTCTTTTTGTTTTCAAGGAACCAGTTTTCGTTTATACATGTGATGTTAGATCCAGTATCAATTAATGCATTAACAGGAATGCTGCCTATTTTAATATATATTTCAGGGCAATTATTCTTAAAAATATTTTGGTTGTACAATTCTTGAGGTATATCTTCACTTAATAGAAATTCTGGGTCACAGCAAATAGTATTTGTATGAAATCCTTCTTGGTTTAAGTTGTGATGATCATGTTGATAGTTGTCATAATTATTATTTGGTCTGTTCATTGTTATAATATTTGATTGCGCTGAAGAAGCTATAGTGTTGTGTGATCGGGAAGATGTGTACAGACCGTGTTTTGCATCCTCAGCGCTTAACCGTTTAAAGGATGCGGTCCGCCGTGCTGGGGTGTTTGACTTGTGGTAGATTTAGTTTGTGTAGGCGTTGGTGACGCAATATTCCGTACGGCGGATTCTTGTTCGGGTGTGAGTGGTCTTCGGTCGTATTGACTTTGTTGTCCTTGAAATCTGGTATTATACTCTTGTGGTGACATGTTGGCTGACATATAATTAATATTTCCTTGTGGCTGTTGATAATATTTTTGGTTCCCATTTGAGTTGTGTGATGGTCGATTGTAGGCTAATAATTTTGCTGTGGTTTGTTGTTTCTGGGGTTGTAAGCATGTGGGTTGGTATTTTGGTAATATTGTTGCTGTTGTTGATAGTTTGTTTTATTATTGTGTTGGTAGTTCTGGTAATAGTTTGGTTGGCGTTCGTTGGTCATTGGTGGGTTTTGCTGCTTAGTACGTTTGTGAGCATCATGTAGATCTTGTCGCTGTAGTAGCGCTTCAAACTCATACACACTGTTTGCATTTTGTACTCGTCGAGCATCTTGTACTAGGGTACAAAAATGTTCAGCCAATATAGATACTATTTCATCTTCAGATAAGGTGGGAGTTAGTGATCGAAGTGTTATGACTCGTTCAACGAAATATTCAGATCTAGTGAGATTTCCATTTGGGCGGTAGCGTTCTGTCTCTATTTTTTGTCTAACAGCACGTTGCACGTCTCGGCTCCAATATTTATTTAAGAACTGGTTTTCAAAATTTTCCCATGACTTTATGTCAGTTTTGATTAACGAGAACCATTTTGATGCTTGTCCTTCAAAACTCGCTTCGATTGTATCAGTTAATACTTCTATGGGGTCACTGAGTTGTTTTTGTAACAATTTTTGATAGTAGCGTTTTAGCTTAGTTAAATACTCTGGTGGATTTTGTGTTCTGCCATTAAATTTTGGTAAGGTCATGTCTGTCATTAAATTATTGCCGGTACATGTGACATGTATCTGTGGGTTCAAGGTGATTGGTTTCTGCTCATAGTCATTGAGATTATTTATTTTAGTTTCATGTTCTAGAATTTTCTCGTTTATTAGATTTAATTGTTCGTTTTGGCTTTTGATTACCATTTGGTTTTGTGTTATTGCTGGTATTAGTTCATCTTTGACCTGGGTAATGTGGGTTTTAATTTGGGTCTCTACTTGTAATTTATGTTCATAGTGGGTTTTACGCAAATTTTCAGTATTGTCCCTACAGATTTCCATCATTCGAGTAGTCAACTTGGTCTCAACTTTCTGTGTCTCAGTTACAATTGTTTTGTTGATTTCCTCACGTTGTATACGTAAGTCGTTATCTAGGTCATTTCGTATTTCATTGTTTTGTTTGTATACCTTTTTAATGATATTACTCTCAATTTGTTGTAGTTCTAAGCTATGTGCTTGTTGTATGGCGCGTATCTCATTTATGTCAGATTTTAGTTCATTTTTAATTTTAGTGATTTTGGAATCAATGTTGGAATTAACTTCATTGATTTTGGAATTGAGGCTGGAATTAACTTCATTGATTTTTGAATTTATTCCACTGATGTTCGAATTTATGGAATTCAACATCATCATCAGTTGCGAGTTTGGGTCGGGCTGTGTATTCGGGAACGGTTGTACGGTATTTGAGTCGTAATCAGCTGAGAGTAGTTGTTTACTGCGAGAACGTAATGGTTCGGGTGTTGTCGGCCATGTTCGGCTAGCTTCGGCTTCGACTCGTTCGTCTCCGTCGTCCATGGTCGGCGACGGCAAGATGGCGTCGTGTTTGTTTACATCATTCTCGCTCCGCGTTCTTTGTGTCGCAAACCCGTGAAATAGATCGAGATTACTGTACCCGGATAAATTATTTAATTTCACAATTTCTTCTTTTGTAATGATGTTGTCAATGGACGTAGTACTTCCACGTGTGTTGTGTCGTGGTGAGGTGTGTACTGAGTCTGTGTTGTCGTCTGTAGCATTCATCGCATTGTCAGCTGTGTCTAGATTTTCATCTTGTGATGTTTGATTACTAAGCGGTCTAAGTAGGGATTTATTGGAATCGGACATGATGGTGGAAAATTGGGATAAACTTATAACTAGGTATGATACAATAAAAAAAATCCTTAATCTATGTGATGAGTTAATATATCCTTAACTTAGCTTAACAATTGCTTAGGTTATAAGGTTCAAAATTGCTTCATAGGCTAACAAGAATTTATTCGAAGCCCCATACGTTGGTCGACAAATTTGCCACACACACACCTATATTTGTATGTACACTGTACACTTACACTTGTGGCCTTTTACTTTACTTCCTTATTCTAACAGCTGATACCTCTATGAAGGAAGATGGACTAATCTAGACTTAACTTAATGGCGTCTTTGGATATATTAAAACATTTAAATACAATTAACAAAACTGAGTTTATTTTAAATTAAACAATAAGTTATCTGGTGTACGAAAAGGGACTAACAATGGATATTACAAATTATGGGGATTTTATTTAATTAATTACTGTCTTCATAAAAAAATGTCTCTGTTTAATATTGGCTATTGCTCAAACATGGAACTTTTCTCAGGGTTGGGGTGGTCGTGCGGGGTCGAATAAATTCTTGTTGAATTAATATTATTATATTGGAAAATAAAATCATAAAATTTGAATTCAATATAGAGATAATTTCTAGATGGAATTGGATAAATTCTCTATGACATTAAGTATTATTGAATCAAAAGGTAGGTTCACTGCCTCAACAATGCTTGCTGTAAGTTCAATCTAGGCTCAAAGTTTCTTATTGAATGAATATAATTATAATGTTTAAATAAGTTCAAAAAGGTTCTTCAAAAGTTAATCTAAGTTGATTTCTCTAAGATTCAATTAACTTACTATTAATAAATTTCTTGGCTATAAAAACTGTTTAGTCCTTTGATTTGTAGTTCAATGTAATCCAGTAGGTGATGAATAAAATTTAGGGATATTACCAATTTTAAATTTCTTCACTACAGGTTTTAATATCTTCTTGGCCTTCAAAATGGGTGTCTATTACCTGTAGCTCTTCTTCTATATAAAAAAATTGAACTTTTGGTGTTCAATAACTATTTTATGGGGTTATTATATTAACTTGGGATGAGACCCTTAAAAATGCATCTAATCACTAGGCCATTCAAATTGAGAAGAAGGATTGTTCGTTGTTGCTTGATTGTATCACATATGTTAATGCACACTGAATCACTGTTAATCTTGGTGTCACTTCACTATTATACTATATTAAATTATTGTCATAGAGATTAATTGAGACTGATTAAATAATTATGGATTTTATTAAATACGAAGCAATTTTATTACATTATGGTATGTAGGCTATATTAATTATTCATTTAGGCTATGTTGAGTTACTTAAAATTGAGATGGCATATATTAGGTCTATTTATTTTATGATGAATGGTGGGTATAAATTATTTTTGTTCAGGCTATATCTATGGCTAATGTATATTACTTATTGAAAATTTAAAATATAAACAAATGAGTTGTTGCAAATAATCATTAGTGTACAATGTGCAGTAAATACATCCCAGACTGTATAATCAAAAGCAATTCACTATTATGGCCTGAAAATAAAGTGTAAAACTCTGTAGGTTACCATAATAGTGACGTAAAATACCTTACTAAAACAGCCGTGACCGATAGTAAAATAATAATGATAAATATAAATTTGTTGGTCTCAATTTAAATGAAAAGAGGAATCTTACCGTATCCAGCAATTCTATTAATTTGGAAACGAAGTAGAACCACGCAGCCTCCCTAAGCTGTAACAATTGCATCAATTAATATAATATAGAATACCGACAACTTAATAATATTATAAGTAAAATGCAAATTTTGTAACAGCTATAAAATAACACTCACTATAAAAATGTGTTTGTATAAAATATTTAAATGCCGTAATTACAAATCTCTGTATATTGAACGTTATTTTTATCTGGTTGAATATCATTTGAGTGCAACTATGTGAAAAACTCTGTAAAACATGCTGATTTTCTATTTTTTATCTCTTAGTTCCGAAAAGATTAAGGAGGAAATGTGTAAAACCCACCCCGTGGTATGATAATAGATCAAGGGTGGACACAATCTAAAGAAGTCCTTCATACAACTTTGATCAATTCTCAAATACAGATTGCAATATTTTGAACCAAATACAAACTGTTGTTGTACAGTTCGATTGTACAGATTGTTGAACCGATTGAAAATCTTAACCAAATTATGGTTGGCATTAAAAAGGCCGTACTCTTACTTAGTTTGTTTGGTTTCGCTGCATTACAGATTTAACTTCGAAATAAATGCAATAAGCACTCGTATTTAATTTTGACTCAGGGAAGGTTTCCACCCACATCGACTTGTTGATCTACAGTAAGTTGTGTAAGTGACTACATGGTATATAGTACTGACCGGGTCCCGGACAGGGTTGACGTCGCCAGTCAGGGGTTGGCAGCCGTGCTGCAGCATGTACTGGATGGCGCGGTCCGTGGTGAACAGCTGCAACAACAATGGTAACCATGGTAACCGTGCACTGCAGCAAGCAGACCAAACAAACTCAGCTAGGGGCAATGACCACTGTCTACCGAGAGTTGTTGCCCGACGATAGTCGACGGATACATCTCCATTCATTAAAAAAACTGTTATTTTTACTTTCAATTTGCATAATATAAAACAATTAATTGTATACGTTTTTAGGTACTGGCCACGATAAACCAAATTCTTCAGACATTTGCTCTTCTTCTGTTGCTAGGCAAAATACCTCGTGTCTTTACAATCAGCTGATTGAAGGAGTAAAATAAATAATTGAGGAGGTAGCTGCAATAAGGGCCCATGCTCCAAAACCCTGTTTTGAGATAATGAGCTTTGAAGTTTTCACATGTGTACTATTCTTATACGAGTACCCTAGAGACAGATATGTTTAATTTTTTTTATTCCATTACTTCTTTAATAACCAAAATTTTAAAGTGTATTTGATCATAATCCTTTGGTTTATTAATAAAATTAGAATAATAAGAGGTATGTCATGGGCCCTTTTTACAGAGAACTTTTTTATACTGTTCTATTGAAGAAGGGCCTATACAATGAACATCATAAAAATGCTTTTTAAAATTTTTTTATGAATTAATAAGCATTTATTTGCTACATATTTAGGTCTAGAAATGTAAAAAAAACTTTTATAAAATATTAAAAAGTTTTCAAAGAGGCTAAAAAATCTATGAAAATTATTTAGGCCTATTTGAAGTCGTTGCCTCACATTGAAAACCATACTTTGATTAGCTTAATTCTCCTAAGACTTAAGACAAAGCATGGTAAAAAGAATAAAAAAGTATGATAGATTACTAGTATCATCTAGTATCCCATAGGCCTATAGGTTTAAATAAATGTAATAAAAGACGTGGGTTGGAATAAATTTACACAGCATTGTTTTCGTTGAAGATGTTTTCATAGAAGATTCTACTGCTTTCTCTTAAAAATGGATAAAGGTCTCTAACGTCTTTAATTTTACCTGTTTTCAATTTAATCCTAGGCGCATTGTTTATGTGTAGTTCTTCAACATAGCGTAACCCAAATTCTTAGGTTTATATATAGATATGAAGTTAACTTGGGAACCACATGTAAATTTTATTTCCACAAAATTGTCTAGGGTTATTTACTTTTTAAGAAAATTGAATGACTGTGTACCAGATAAATATGTAAGATCTGCTACTTTGCATTCTTCCAAAGTATAATTTCTTACGGTATATTATTTTGGTGGGACAGTGCTCATGTACAACGTATCATTATTTTACAAAAAAGTAGTTAGGGTAATGACAAACTCACATAAACTAGACCACTGTAAACCAATATTTATCAAATTGGGTTGTCTTACTGTAGGTAAACTTCATATATATACTGTATTACTTCATAAAAAACCAATTTAGCATATTGTTAGAAATTGAAAAAAAGATATCCATAAATACAAAGTAGAAAAATAAATGTACCATTTTTATTTGTTATTCATTTAATTATATTTATTTATAATTTATTTAATTATATTTATTTATTATTTATTTAATAATTATATTTATTTATTATTTGTTTATTTATTTATTATTTATTTCAACAACTGTTCTATGCAAGAAGGGCCCATGACATCAGCTGCTTCAAACAGGAATACCAACACAACCAACCAAGATAGCTCTATGAAATTTGGCAGGGATATACTTGAGAACATGGAGAATCCATTTTTAGGTTCTCCTGAAAAAGGGCCTATGTGCCCATAGGCCCTTATTGCAGCTACCGCCTCAATTTCAGCGTGTGTTCCGCTTGCCCCACGCTCAGGCTGCGGCCACAAGGGGGGTTTTTTCACGCACGAACGAAGCTTAAAAACACGCGAGAAATATGAACAGCTTTAAATGCAATGGGGTATGCCACACGAAGTGTATTTTCCCGCCGTAGCATTTATAATTAAAACTTTATTATAAATTCACGCAGCGTGAAAATAAGCTAGTATTTACCGCGTGAAAAAACGCTCGTGTGGCCGGGCACTCATAGGGCTATCTCAAACCCGGTCACTTGCCCCGGCAGAAAGAGGGAGCTATAACGGCCCCTCCCCCAACAGCCTTAAGTAAATTATGGCGTTACAGTTAAGTTTAATTATAACAAGGGTAGTTTGGTTAAATCATCTAAAGTTAATGCAATATCATTCCCGTGTAAATTTCAAATTGATACAGTATATAATGTACATTAAATTTATGAAATACACTGTATGCCATATTCCAATGAGAAAGACTAGTGAATATGAATCATTCTTGTGTTTTATCACCAAGATCACCAAGCCGGGTAATACGATAACTCCAGGAGACCTTTTTTACTCTCAGCAAAACTCTTCCAGGAAAGAGGGCTAGTGGTCGATGTTAGATAGTAACAAGACTGGGGTTTGGACCGTTCCCCGTCAAAACGTTAAAAAAATGCCACTGACGTTGAAACACCCAAAAATAAAATAAAATAAATATACTTTAACATGCGGGCTTATGGAATATGGAAGAAACTGTTTTGTCGCTCACTTACTTTGATGTTAGCATTTTGCATTACTTTTAAATACATTATTTGTTATTGTGTTTTTTATCAAAGGTACGAATATTTATTTAGGAATGTACAGTGATCTATTAGGCTCAATCGCACAATTATAGTTAGTTGGTCGCCTTCGCATGTAGTCGTAATGGAGGACCTCCATATTGGAGGTAAGCGAAGCAAGGGGGTGCAACTCATACGCTCTTGGGTGACGTCATCACCACAACAGAGCATTCAGACCGCCGGCCAAAGCGTGTGAAAGTGGAAGAGAGACAGGCAAAAGAGGTGAGAGAGCAGGCCATTTGGGGTAGGGGCTGTAGCTCCCTCTCTTCTGCTGGGGCAAGTGACCTTTTCTTATCTATCATTTTTTCCTATCGGGGCAAATGACCTGTTTTGAAATGTCCCTGAAACCGCGGGGCAAAATGGATACACCAGGTTTGAAAGGTATATTTAAAAAAAATTAATGAAGTAAGATGACTCAAAAGTAAATAAAACCTGCTAACATAGAAAAGATTTCTTTGGTACAATATGCATATACATCAGACCAGTGGAAGTCCCAGAAGAACTGTCCAAAGCATTGAAAAAGTTTCCTTATGATTTTTTATTCCCGCATGTAAAATCCATTGCAGCATTCTATTGCCCGACTCAATAAAAATAGTTTTGCCCTTTAAAGATTTATTGTACCAAATCAATTTGCGAATGCTCAGTTCGTGACTAAAGTAGATAAAATAGTTCAATACAACACGACAACAATAAAATGCTAATGCAGATTAACCATTGACACTTCTACATCCTGGACCTCTGATGTGCCCAGTTCAATTACAAATTATTGTACTTATTTTGTTTATTATTAGACACACAAACGGTGATTGTATTAATATTGTCCGTTCAAAATATCAATAAAATATTGTTCGTGATAATTATTGTCCGTTCGTTAAAGTAAAACACAAACATATTGTTCGTTTTGGAAATTGTTCCTTTTTGTACACTGTCATTCTTCTATAGGCATAGCGGGTGTTTATTGTCACTACATACACTTTTCTCGCTTAGAAAAGAGTGAGACTATTCGAGCTGAAAGATGTGTATTAATTTTATTTGTTTATATTATATTGAAGAAGTATGAACTGGGACAAACTTTTTTACGCTTCGAATGCTAATAATGGTCCATACATAAGAAAAGAAACATATTAGCAAAAAAAAAGGCCTTTATGAATTATGTGTAGGCCTAAGGTTAAGTTATCAGTAGGCTATGTGATGAATCATTCTTATTCAAGAAATCTGAGACTCCCCAAGTTATTTTCGGTTAGGGGTTGTGCAACACAGACTGATCGGATGAAGTGAAAGGGCAACTTAGGTAACGCCCGATGGTTATTTCAACCCTCATTTTCACTGTCGCCGATTTCACTGACCGTCCCACGACGGAGAGGCGGACGCGACCCAGAAATGTGGCGACATAACGGCGACCGCCGCAACAAATAGAACTAGATAGGGAAATTCCCTTTGTAACTCGGCCAGTCAATGGTGGCATCTAACAGTTGCTACACCTGGCATCTACAGTTGCCTACATCTCAAGTTTTCATCTAGATTAAAAGATTCCAAACAAAACCTAAACTGATCAGTTTTTAAGTTGACTTTAAGTAGAACCTCCAGGTATAGCGTATTTTAACGATGGCGACTTCGTAAAACTGTGGTTCATGTTTCAGTATAAAATTATAATCGATTTATAGCACTTTCTGTAGGCGCCATGAAAGCATAATGATAAAGCATACATGGTTATAGGTTGTATACTCAATACTGTATTCAAATTCTTTAACCTTTCAAACATCCCATTTCTAATCAGGCGTGTTTGCATAACAAGAGTACTATGACAATGGATGAACACTAATTTTTAAATTCAAGTTTTTAAGTAGATCACTTTTAAAACCTAATAAGCTTCTAAGTAGTTCCACCTTTCTAAAGCTTTCTATTATTGGCTACAAAAACTCAATTGATAACGCGCAACGCAACACAATCGTGAATTATTCAGACTATTTGGCAAAACAGGATTTAAAAATCTTTTATATAATGCGCAGATAAAGTGTTGTTCTGATAAACGTGATTTATCTAGCAATCAGTATTTACGAAACACGAGGAAACGGACCATCGACGGTCCTTGAAAGTATTATTGGTCTTCCAACAGCAAAGCTTGGTCGTGGGGTAGGATGTGTCCATTGTTATGAGTCAATCATCATTATGAGGACTAATGGACTTGTCTAACCCGTTATGCCTGTCTCCAACTGTTCGATTATATCAAATCACCGGACAGTTCCAGTATTTTATTCCACGGTAGTAACCATGGTAACACCTATATGACCGGGACTATGATATTTTTTCATTTTGAGGTCCCCAGAAGCAAAAAAAAAAAAAAAAAAAAAAAAAAAAAAAAAAAAAAAAAAACACGGTTAAATTGTTAGCTTTGCTTAACAAGGTACGGAGAAAATCCAAAAATAGGGGTTTCATGTTATCTTATAGGAAATTAAAAAATCCTATATCTCTCATTACTGACATAACTTAATGAAATTTGGTATGCACATTCAATAGGTAGGGTGTAACTTAATATTTACGTACAGCTCCCATATGGCGGCAAACCTACCTACTCACCCCTTGGGGTTTATAGGGAAATTTTAAAAATACCAGAATTTGATGCAATTTAGTATGTACGCGCACTGGGAATGGATTTTCATTAATTTACTTACAATACCCCCATGTCATCAGACCTACATCCTCGTTCCCATCATCGCATGGTGTTTATTTGGGGGGAGGGGGGAATACCAAAATCTGTTGGAAATTTGCTGAGTACGCAGGTTTGCTGCGATAGGGTATTATAATTATATTTTATAAATCTTTCAGTAATATAAATTGAAATTAAATTCAGTCCAACAATTTGATAATTTTAAATTTCGAGTTAGCCTATTATGTAACTTCATAAATACATAACTAGTTTATAAGGTAATTTTCTTCATAGTCTATGAATCGAATGGGGTATTTTCATTCCTGTCAAAATTGTTTCTGATTTATTTAGACAAACTGGTGGGTTGCGCGGCACTTGACTTGATCGTGAGGTTCCAGTGGGCTGGAAGAGCCCACTGCGGCTGTTTTAGGGCGTTGCCCTCTTCAGCCTTGGCTTGCGCGGCAGAAAGCAGGTACGCATCACGCAAAAAACTGATGCTGTCGCGGTTTGAGTTTTAGTTTTGAGATTCGCCTGCGGCTCGATGGGGCTCCGCCCCCATGTCCCCTTGTTGCTTTCGGCAAATTTGTTTATGATGTTTGGTCTGAGTTATACTTTTGAGTCTCTTGATTCAATGTGTGCTTATCTTAAGCAGTAGAGCTAAACACACTGATTAATTAACCAATAAAGTAAATTAAATTGTTATTACAAACAAGATTTTATTACAAAACAGGTTTAATAATAAATCAGATTGATATTTATTTGTTCAATGTATATAGCGGTGAAAAAAGCCAATCCCATGGCCAACGTCGTTATGACTATATCGAAAATTAACTCTGACTTTGAGCTCCTTTCCCCCATACGAGGCTATTTCATATAATTGGGATTCGATATTTTTTCTATAATACGATTAAGTTTTTATGTTAGTCACTTGATCTTTGAAAGTGATCATAAAAATCTTATATGAGGAGCGTCACGGTCTACCCCATAGTAAAATAAAAGTAGGCCTACGGTTCACGGTTGGAACATCAATTACAAAGATCACAGCTCAAACTTCATTCACTCTTAATACAAAATTAAAACTGTTTGAAACACTGTTATTCATCACAATAAAATGATCTGAATAAAAAGAGTGTTCCAAAAAGAACAATGAAATTTTTTTGGCTGTTCTCAACAATTACGACCCACTGATGACCTTCATAATACTCAATACGTCCGTCTCGTCGCGTTGTCCTTGTCCGTCGCGTTCAGCGCAAAATCTTTTAAAAAGACCCTCACGGACCATAATTATAACAAACCCATTACTAAGTTATTTTCAAAGTTTAAGAAAATCGTTCGAGACTTTTTCGACATCTATATGTATAATACATACATACAGCACCTGGGGGACGGCATTTGCTCGGAAAAATTAAACAATAAAATATTTCTTCGTATAGTAAAATCAATTACAGACTGTGCGCTAAAATGCCAATTGCAAAAAGGCTTGGTTCTTGTTCAAGGCGAGCTCGTTCGCTTCGCTCACTACCTCCGGGTGCTGCAATCTGTTGTATATTTCTTGAACCACATGTTGAATGTGTAACACGTGGATTTAAATTTGAGCTTAAGCCGCGTCCGCACTGGCCGAACATGTTCGCCAAACAATGTTCTTCCGAATTTTTGTTTGTTCGTTGCTAACCTTTTAGAATGTAAATCATATGGCCGGTAATTGTTTGTTAGGAATGTTTGTTGATTTTTTGTGTTCGCCGAACAAGTTCGCCACGAATGTTCGGCCAGTGCGGACGCGGCTTTACATCTAGCAAAAATGATCGTCATATGAAGCTTGAAACCGCAGATTTTCTCTATGGTGGAATGGTTTTACTCTAGTACCATTGACTATGTACACTAACGTGAATAGACTTCTCATCCAATGTTTTCTTTGCTACAGACATTTGAAAGGTTCGTGTACGCGGTGTCAGATTCGTTGTAATCGATGCTGTAATTATTCAGATGGATTTACAGTGCTGCAAAAACATTTTATCACAACATAAACATAACCCTCAATAATAATAATAATATCTCGATGCTTGATTCAGAAGAGTGGTAGTACTGATTTACCTATCATATGTCTCTTGTAATTCCATGTATGCCGCGGAAGACTGCGTCACCATAAATTGGTTTCAAACACACCTATGCTATGAAAAGTCTATTCACGTTAGTAATGCTAGTACCGTACCGCATATAAAACGTAATTTTCTAACAGACCGTGCTTTAAAAAGTAACTGACATTGAGTTGTTGTTCAAACTGCAAGTAGTCGATGATTGATACATTCTCAGTTTCTTTTTATTGCAAAACCATTAGCCTAAACACAGTACAGCTACAGCTAGTACACATGTACAGTTCCAGCTACAATATTGGTACAGAAATTGACACCAGAAGAACAACAGTGGATTTCTTACCCTGAAGCACATCCAGGAGCTAAAGACGACCTGGTAGAAGTTGTAGACGATGAGGACGTACTTGAGGTCGAAGGCGGGCTTGGTCTTCATGAGCTCGGGGCCGAGCTTGAGCACGAAGTAGAGGTAGAAGGCTACGATGGAGACGACGGGCCATGGACTACTCATCAGGGGCCACGAGTCGACGATAGGGTCTGCAACAGCGACGGAAAACTGATAAATTACTTGGACTATCTACATTGCTGGTTCTAATGTAAGTTATAGGTGAAGTAGACGACCTGCAGTGGCGCCGAGGCCCGAGGTCCACATACGAGCACCACCGTTTGGTGGTAAAGAGCACCGCCGATTGGTGGTAAAGTGCACATCCGATTGGCGGTAAAGTGCACCACCGGTTGGCGTTAAAGAGCACCCCCGATTGACGATGAAGTGCACCTCCGATTGACGGTAAAGTGCACCTCCGATTGGCGTTAAAGTGAACCTCCGGTTGGCGGTAAAGTGCACCTCCGGTTGGCGGTAAAGTGCACCTCCGGATGACGGTAAAGTGCACCTCCGATTGGCGTTAAAGTAAACCTCCGGTTGGCGGTAAAGTGCACCTCCGGTTGGCGTTAAAGAGCACCCCCGATTGACGATGAAGTGCACCTCCGATTGACGGTAAAGTGCACCTCCGATTGGCGTTAAAGTGAACCTCCGGTTGGCGGTAAAGTGCACCTCCGATTGGCGGTAAAGTGCACCTCCGGTTGGCGGTAAAGTGCACCTCCGGTTGACGGTAAAGTGCACCTCTGATTGGCGGTAAAGTGCACCTCCGGTTGGCGGTAAAGTGCACCACTGGTTGGCGGTAAAGTGCACCTCCGGTTGGCGGTAAAGTGCACCACCGTTTGGCGGTAAAGTGCACCACCGGTTGGCGGTAAAGAGCACGCCCGATTGGCGGTAAAGTGCACCACCGGTTGGCGGTAAAGAGCACCCCCGATTGGTGGCAAAGAGCACCACCGGTTGGCGGTAAAGTGCACCTCCGATTGGCGGTAAAGTGCACCTCCGGTTGGCGGTAAAGAGCACCTCCGGTTGGTGGTAAAGTGCACCTCCGGTTGGCGGTAAAGTGCACGCCCAATTGGCGGTAAAGTGCACCACTGGTTGGCGGTAAAGTGCACCTCCGGTTGGCGGTAAAGTGCACCTCCGGTTGGCGGTAAAGTGCACCTCCGGTTGGCGGTAAAGTGCACCTCCGGTTGGCGGTAAAGTGCACCTCCGGTTGGCGGTAAAGTGCACCACCGGTTGGCGGTAAAGTGCACGCCCGATTGGCGGTAAAGTGCACCACCGGTTGGCGGTAAAGAGCACCCCCGATTGGCGGTAAAGTGCACCACCGGTTGGCGGTAAAGAGCACCCCCGATTGGTGGCAAAGAGCACCACCGGTTGGTATGGAAATTGCACCCTTGATCAAATTTTCCCCGTTACTCAATTTTCTACAAAAGTATTTGATGTCTTGCTAAATTACGGGAAATTTACTGTATAACTGTAAGGATCGAGCTACAAAGTTCTCCATAGTATATCAAATGATTTTTTATTATTAACTTATATATGTATTTTTATCCTTACATTAGAAAAACTCTGCTAACACTGAAATGAAACTTGTGAGAAATTAAAATATTATGTAACTTTGTCGTAGTTTTATTCTTTAGTGTTAAAATTAGTTTTAATGTTCTTTGTATGGAGGAACGAGGCTAATGCTATTTAAAGTGCTGCTCACGCCAGAATGGCTAATGATATTTGCCTTTCTTCATGACAAAACATTTGAAATGTTTTGTGCAGTTCTCAACTCTCGCCGACAGAGAAAAACATTTTGCTTCGCTATCCTCCTCGGGGTTTCTTTCACCTGGGGCATTAATAATTATTTTTATAAAAAATGTAATCTTATGTAGGGGATTAATAAAAATTACATGCCATATTAATTTTAGTATTTTTTTAACTGCATGCGTTAACTCGCAAAAGAAAATGATCTGCTATGCATATAAACATCCCGTCATCAGAAATAGTTAATTGTCTCACGGTCGTTATGTGTGGCATCCAATGCTCGCTGCTTGCTTACTGCAGTTTATAAAATACAGAGTTGGACCAAATAGTATCTGCTCGACTTACCTTTAATAGTCTCATTTAAAATCTGTTGGTAGTTGTTCTGAACTAGATGCAGCAACCCAGCCATAGCCTAAAGTGACAAACCAAAATTTCAACAGAAAATTCGATTATTTTAAATTAAGGTTGTAAAACATGTATAAAACCATAAACAAAACAAATACTCGTAAACAATCATTTGACGTTTACGTCATCAGAATCATATGGGGATCCATCTATACCAGGGAACCATGTGTTTTATTGTCTTGTACAGAAAACAACTGATTGAACTGTATTAGCAGGGTTAGCATCGTTCCAAAAAACGTTTCAGGAATTCAGGAGGTTACATTAAAGTATATCATAAATTTATATACATAAATACATAAAAAACATCCTCTTTTAAATATAGCAGATATTAAATTTATGATTTTTGTGGAGAAACACTTTTTATTATCTTTTTCCGAAAAGTAATCCTTTGTATTTGTATCCAACTGTATATTAATGGCAAAACAGTTATATTGGCAACAATATTATGTAGATACGTTCACATGAAAGGGCTACTTTAGTATATATAATTATAAATAATAACCATAAGTACCCTGAATGTAACATTTTTATTTAAGTGTAAATAAAAATGTTACATTTATTGTACTTATTGTACATAAGTACAATAAATAAATTATAATTTACAATAATTTATCAATTTAATTATTGATAAATTTAATTTAACAATAATTAAATTAACAATTTAATTATTGTTAATTATTTAACAATAATTAAATTTATCATTGTACGGCAACAATATGTTTAAGCCAAGCCTTTCACGTGATTCATAATTATTCCCGTGTGGTTATTCGAACTGCAATAAAGTAAAATTATACTGGCAAAAAATTGCCACTACACAAGTTGTTTATGCATTCCCAGAAATCGAAATCCCTGCAACCTTATACTTAGCTCTTGACATGAAAACTCTAGAAAAAATTACGATATCCCAACCTCCAAAGGGACCGTTGGGCTCCTCCCCACATAAATTCAAAGTTACCATGTTATTCTTTTGGAAGCAACATTTTAGTGATGAACACATGATTACATTTAGGAATATTAATTTATAAACATATGTTCTCATTTAAAGTATTATACTACAGAAATATACTATCTAATACGCCCTTCAGGTGAGCTCGTTTGCTGCGCTCATTCACATCAATTCCATAATATCCTCTAGTTCCTTATTAAAAATCTTTCCTCAATACTTTAAATAAGAACAGCTGTTTATAGAATTATTTATAAAGAAATGTCTTTTCTTTGCCATATGTTGTGTTCCTTAACAACTCAGATTAAAAAAAAAACTCGAAAAAACCTAAAATGGGTACTTTTATCTTTTATGCCGGTCTTGGGGCTAAGCCCTAAGTTCTATATATATATATTAACTTCAATTTATGAGTAAAAACTTAAAAGGAAGTCAAGTTATAATATTTACCATTACACAGCTAACAGAATAAGCGGATGAAGCAGTGTCTATGGGTACGATGATAATTTATTGTAACACCATATTAATCTATTTTACATTAATTTGAATTATTTGTTAATAACACACCATTTGATAGTTATCAAATTAACAATCAACAATCAAGGTAAATATGCAATCATAAATTCTATCCTTTTAAACTTTTAAACTCCTTACTATATGTTACGGTTAATACAAACAACGGCCAAAATGAAAAAAAAATGAAAAAAAAGAAAACTATTTTTGTTTCCTGCAGCGTTGGCAACACTCGATGGTAGCAAAGAGTAAAATGTTGATTTTTTAATATGTTTTAACCGCTACTCGGTGGCGACAACCACGGTTCTCGCAGAAATTGGCACCATTGCTCTTATTGGATGTAGTTCAATTTTGGCACTACAGTCATGCAACTTGCCGTTTATACGGGTGTTTTAGTAGCGCCGTTTTGATGTTACACAAAAACGCGCATCAACTGGATGCATGGGATTCTAATGGCATGTCTATACGAACGACTTTGTCGCGTTCGTTTTTGCATTTAGAATCTCGTATACCCAAATACGATTCGGAACGGCGCGACTAAAACGCCCGTATAGGCGGTTCCTTAAAAACTACAGGATATTATAGACTTGAGGCGAGTGAGGGTAGCGTGCTGCGAGCTCACCTGAAGTGGTCTCATTTAGAGTACTGTGAGGGAAGATTGTTAATAAAAACTAATAAACTATATTATATGGTCTTGAGGGGAGTGGGTCCAGAGAACGAGCCCACCTGAAGGGCATAATATTCCTCGGGTTAGTATGCAATTTGAGTACCGTTGCGTTTAGGCAAGTCAGCTAGTTACAATATACATTAATTGTAATATATGATAGGCCTACGCCTAATAGGCTATTAATCTAAATTAGTTTTACAAAGTAAGAAAATAAACAATTTAGAAAGTATAAATTTTGTCAACAGACTGTTTCAGCTACCAATCTGATGCGTGTAAATTTGTTTGGAATATCACACACCATAACCCATGATTAGTTTGTGTAAAAATCTTAAGAGCCGTTTGGAAATGATTACCTGATAAAAAGTAGTCTTAAAATAATAACAATAGTAATAAATTTCGGGGTTGGTTTTTCAATAACATGTATAAACTGCCTGGGTGAGATGAGGTGTAGCTTTGTTGCTGACAAAGACCAGCTGATTTATTTTCCAGCTAGGGGTCCCTATTATGGATATACCAAACATTTTTAATAAATTAATTTAGCTATTATAAGTTTTAAATAAAAAATTAAATTCCATTTCGCTTACCCCGTTGCTGGTGTGAGTGTCAGGCGAGGGTGGGAGGAGCGTTCCCGTCGAAGGCACCGCAGGGAATGGAACTCGCTACACGCGGGCAAGTGTGCCACCGGGTGAGGGGGCGCCGCTGTGTCCCGGCTCACCGCGGCCTCGTAGCGCGGCCCCTGCGAAACGCTCCTCGGTACATAGCTCGATCCATGTTTCAGATAAAGATATAAACCCAGATATTGCATTGGAAAGTTAGGGATTTCTTTATTAGTGAATTTACGCAGGGAATACGCTATTACGGTGATGGTAGTTACGGTAAGACATATGCCCATGACCATGATAGTAATCGTTTTAGTTTCCTATGGACATGGAAGCCAAATATAATGATCGTTTAAATTATACATAAATATATAGAGCTGTCTGTAAAGTACGTCGCTAAACTTCATAATCTGATTAATTGGGTCGAACTAAGCACAAAAGTATATTTGAAGTTAGGACCTACGTCTTAAAATGCATATTTACCTACCCAGATATCCGCAATTTTTCCTCAATCAATAATTTTTATTTTGGTGACGAACCGTTTATTATTATTATTATTATATTTTTAATGCATTAATGTCTTTTGGACACATTACAATAGTAATATGAATACAATAAATTTTGAAATTTCATTATACTCGTATATTTAGTAATCATTCATATTATATCATTAAAAAGTACAAGGGCCTCTGTGTTTCTCTGCCCCTGAGTAACTTAAATAAGTTAGAGCAATATTCCTGGAGATTATTTCAAATTGGTGGAAATTAACTACAACCTATATGATTATTTTTCTTAAGTAGTCCATGCTCATAAGTTTATCAAATTAATTGGAATATTTTTTGTCTAATAAATCCACTAGATAACACAGCAATTTATCCCAGCATAAAATGTGAAAATTACAGTTTTTCACATGGCAAATGAAATACCCCCGTCGAAGCAGACCTGCGTACTCAGCGAATTTCCAATAAAGGAGATTAAGATTTTGTATTTTCCCCATAAACATCATAGGAAAGAGTATGTAGATTTGCTGTAATGAAATATTGTTAGCCAATGTTAGTTGTTATGAACCATGTTGAAATGTAATGGTTATGAAAGGGTAAATATCAAATTGTATCAATATTCCACACTTTTTAAATTTCCCCATAAACTCAATGGGGGTGAGTATGAAGGTTTGCCGCCATATGGGGGTCGTAAGTATATATCAGTTAAACCCTACCTAGTGAATGTGCATACCAAATTTGATCAAGTTATGCCAAAATAAAATGCAAAAAACCCATTTTTGACCCCTTTTAAACCCATTAACCCCGTCCACATTTATTTAGAAAAGATTTAAAAATAATTTTTCTTAACAAACACATAGGTATTTCAAACTTGGATCAAAGTTTGTATTTTGACTTGCTCAACTTTAGTGCACCAGGGCAGGCCGAGTTTTAAATGTATAAATAGTCATGTAAATCCATCCCAGGTACAGCTGAAGTGGTTTAGGGAGTAATGACGGTGGGACATAGATTGATAGGTTGGAGGTTCAAATTCTGACATGGGTTAACTAATTTTGTTCGATTGTATTTAAATGTTTTATGTATTGGTATAAGCAAAAGTACTGCCTTCATTTAAAATTGTTGTTGAACAAACTATAAACTGTTCGGTGAAACATAAGTTAAAAAGGTAAAGCTTAAGTTAAACGAAAAAGTTATTTTCACGAGAAATTTTGTGACTTCTGCACGTCATTTTCGCGTGAATAAAGCGTGAAATTTACGTTTTTTACGCAATAATAATTTGAGGAATGCAAAAAACGTGAATTTAACGTGATTTTTATGTTATTACGCTATCTGAGGTAGTAACGGAAAGTATAAAAAGATAACTTTTAAAAGTTTTTCTTGATATTTGTATAAGTTAAGTTCATTTACAGAGGAAGTAATTTAGCATTATTTATTCAGTTCCCGGGATGGACAAAGTTATTATTTTGTCAGCTTCTTCTTCAGGCAAGGCGGATGAAGTAATCAAGTGAACGCAGCCCGAGTCATCATCGCAACCGCCAATTAAAACTAAAATCCGATGCCCCGAGTAACTTTTTTACCAGATGTATCAAGATAAGCAGCGGGACATGAGGCCATCGGACCTGACAATGACAATGGGATGACGGGCGTCAGCCTGGCCCGGATACTGTGATGCGATGCGCCTACATTCGTAGAAAGCGTGCGTTGATGCTGCCTGCGGCGGCGCGGCCGGCGCGTAGTGACGAAACTGTACCATCGCGGAACTCTTCACTGGTATTCACTATTCAGAAATCACCTTTGGAACTGTGGTTGACTTGTGGCGTGGTTTTCGGTGACTAGTGACCATCCGGAGCCTACGAAAACTAGCCTTGGCTCTGGGACTGTACGAGTAACTATAGCTGTTTACCCGTTATTCGTTCGGGGGTTATGTGTAGTTTTTTTTTTTTTTTTTTTTTTTTTTTTTTTTTTTTTTTTTTTTTTTTTTATAAATTAGACTAATCCTGTTACAAATTCAATATTCAATATGACAGCTTCAGTCGGCATTTCTAATTATTATTGTAATTATTATAATTTTATTCTTGTGTAATTATTATTAATTATTATAATTTTTATGGTAAAAAATCTTGGTTTTTGTACTTATCATGGCAGCAAACCTGCATACTCTTATCCCATAATATGGAGAATAGTCAAACTCCTTTATTTATGGACATATATTGATGAATCTTAGTATATGGCTTAATATGGTCGAAATAATTTTTTTCTATGCTAAAAATACCTCCTTTCAGTGTTCCCCATGGCAGCACACCTGCATACTCTTTCCCTATATTTATCATAAGGAGAGTAAACATTTATTTCCAATTTATGAGCAAGTAATGAAATTTGGTTTACAGGTTCATCTGGTCAAAATTAATATTACTAATTTGGAAATTCGCTGAGTAAGCAGGTCTGCTGCGACGGGATTGTAGGTAGATAACCATAAAAAACTCTAATACAAAATAAACACACAGACTCGCCGAGTACTGACCGAGGAACTAGCAAAACTGTGCGACAACTACAAACCCGCCGAGGGCGGACCGAGCTCGCCGCATCCTCGTCCTCGCCTCGGTCACTCCTCGGTCCAATGTGTACTGCTCCATTTTTAATGCGTGTCTCACAAACCGACACATTCCTCGCTTCGTCCTCGCCTCGGTCAATCCTCGCACCAATGTGTACCGGGCCTTAATCTACATGTTTGTTTACACAATGCCACAGCACAATGCATTACTACAGCATTGCTACAGCACAATGGCATTGCTCCATATAAACTGAATTAATTTTTGCCCTTGTGACTGGAAGCCGTTTTACGAGCTAAAACCAATGTAAGTTTGAAGCTCCACTGGGTTTTTGGGGAGTAAATCAATAGAGTTTGTCAACAACAATGGTAACAATTTGTAAATAATATAAGTAGCCTACCTAAAAAAATAAATAATTTAAGCTTTCGCTTGTATTTTTTACTGTGTATTTATTGTCTTGCAAATATTCCCCGGTAGTTCCACCTGCAAGATCACTCTCTGGATCCGCCCCTGTGTTGCCTGAAATTTAATTTTTTATCAATACATAGACCCAAAAACTTCAGTGATTCTGTTGATACAATTGTATGTTCACCCAGAAGGAGATTGGTGAGGTTGTTGTGTTGAGCAATCGTAAATACCATAATTTTTATTTTGGAATTGTTGATAGGTACAGTTTTTACTAAACAATCGCAGGTTATTCAAAGCGGTGTAGCGAGGGGATCGGATCGGCAAGGCAGGAAACATCGACATAAGCGCAATCTGTAATCAAACAGTGGTACGCCCTTGACACTGACCGATATAACCCATGCCTCAGAGGATTGCTTCAAACCAAGACCCCACTATAATCCCGCAGGATTATAGTGTAGTGTAGTGAGGTCTTGTTCAAACCCCCAGATACTACCCGCAGTACACCAACACTCTTGTGTTGCGTTTTCGCATTACCGGCACTATAAAATTGCTGCTATGTTAACTCGGAAAATGACAGACTTTGATGCGGACGCCAAGGATTCAAATTACTGTATCGAACATTTATTAATAATGATGTTTAATGACCAGACAGTAAGGGTAAAAACTGTGCAATCAATATCTGCTAGGTTTTCAGGAGATGCTTTAGTGAATTTATTCCTCGGATAATTACTTTGTTAAATCAACTTGATGCAACAACCAAAGTTAATGAAGACCTGAAAAAAAACATTGTAAATAACTAAAGAAAATGTTATCTATACTTATTTAATAAAATAAGGGTTTTTTTTGTCTTGAGAACTCCTACTACAATTTTCAACCGATTTTCAAGTTTTTGGTGTCGTTGGATAGGGCTTGGTTGGTCTGTAGTTGTTTCCGCCAAAAACTGATGAGAATCTGACGGAAAATAAAGGCGTTATCCACCATTGAAATCTCAAAATTTCCCATTTAAATAACATTGGGATTGAATAAAGCATTTTAAACATCTGTTAATAATCAGCTGTAAATACGTGTAGTTTTGGTGATTGCAGATATTCACAATATTGGATTGGTCGGACGTCAATGAAAAATTTCTCTAGCCTGTTCTGTCTTGGTTTGAATAGAGCAAGGCACTTGCTCAGCACGGACCAAGACAGAACAGGACCAGGAATTAGAAAGGTTGTATCATCCCTTATCTATGGGGTGTTAAGGGTTGTTTTTGAGGGATATAAGATTCAAGGGATGTTTTACACAGGTTTTAAGTTGATTACTGGTAAATTTGAACTTTATTTGGCTGAAATATGCGTTATTCTACAACGGTTAAAACTCTATTGTGTATTGCATAAAAAGGCGTTTTTGAGCTCAATTTGAGGGCGAATTAAGAATAAATTCCAGGTTATTACCCTGTAAACCAGATAAACGCATTGGTATGCCCTGCAATTGATAGCTTTAACGGTTTAAAATAACCAGCATTGGGCGTGATTGGGCCCTAAAAGTTATTTTTTGTGCGGTGTTTAAGTTATGGTTTTCTGTATTTAAACCCTTAATACGGTCCTTTTGGCAGAAACTACTAATATTATTAACTTATTAGCTTAGTAAATATACGATCCATCGATCTTGCGTTTCTTTGGTCACCTCTACTCATACAATCACGATAAGACTTACATTTGTATTGTGTTTGAAGTTCTAAATACTCTTATTAAAACAATTCGAAATATATACTAACGTATACTTTTCCTTTAGTTATTACACATAAGTTTTACTGATATTACGTCTTGTCAATTATTATTGAGAAATATCCATTTGTAGCCATATTTTAAGTCCTACATGGCCACAAGCGCGTCCTTAGTGTGAGACCTTACATAGTATAGGGTTGTATGCTAAACAATACGTGATTCAAGTGAAACCCTTATGGCTATAAATGGATACTCAATGAATGATTTTGTCATTCGATAAGCAAGAAGTATATAGAATAGTATATGTTTTAGTGCACACGGAATTGTGATCGTAGTTCAGAGGTGGGCCTAACAGAACAAGAAGTTGTATCAAGAACTTGGCGAATATTCTACAGTTACTCTACATCTTTTAGATACCTACATTCAACATTGCCACTTGCGCCACATCGCTTCGACTAGGTATTTGTAAACATACAACGGCAAACGGTTTATAGTACTAAGACAATTGAGTAAACGGGAAGAAGCAATATTACTAACACATTCAGTTAGATTACGCGGTCCGTTGTCTAGCGAGTTCCCCGGGCCGAGGTAATTAAATCCAGGTAATGTGAGTCCAGCCGAAGGTCCTAGTCCAGAATCGTCCGATACACCAACAGTGGACGTTGTCTTGATGTCACTATCGGAATGATGGCGTTCACGATCACTCAACTTTGGACAGGTATGACGGTCTTTAGACGGATCACTATCTACTCTTCCACGTTTTACACTCAATCTAAGGCCTAACGTTTTACGGTCACCGGGCATGGTTAACACTGACAACTTTATAGTGCTTATAAGCTAGTTAATATCCTGTGCTTATAAACATAACGTGAGGCATACCATGTCAAACAACACGCACGCCACCAGGTTAAAGGCCTTCTACGTGTGTTAGAGAAGGTTTAACTGTCAGTGGAAATAACCTTACAAAACAACTGAATTATTGTTATATATGTAGCTAAACATAGAATAATATCCCTCAAAAACAACCCTTAACACCCTATAGATAAGGGTTGATCCAACTTTCTAATTCCTGGCCCTGTTCTGTCTTGGTCCGTGCTGAGCAAGTGCCTTGCTCTATTCAAACCAAGACAGAACAGGCCTGAGAAACTAAGTAAAATAAAAGTAACATTGTAATGTATTAAAATTAACTGCTCGATTTCGAGCAACACGTTTACTAGTATTAAATAAATACATTAAAGCTGAAAGGGAGAAGAGAAAAAGCAATTTAGAAGAAGAAGAGTGGAAGAAAGTGCTGGTAATGAAATATTAAAATTGAATACGGTAGCATATAATTTCTGAGTAATGATTAAGAGTAGTTTTACCTTTATTAGTGGTTTTATTCACTTGTATATATATATATACTTAGGCCTATATGTTATTCACACAGATATACATATATGTGTGTCCGTGGTACTGATAACCTTTGAAGGAGACCTCTAATTTTAATGAAATTTGGTATGCAGGTGTAAGACCCAGGTCTATTTTCATGAACCAGCATGATCAGGTTATGGGAACTGGGTTTATAACGCCTTATGTTTATTATTTCATTTTTAAATGATGGATTACGTTGGGGGCTTTGAAGAGGTAGAAAAAGATTTCTTTAGAAGGGGGGGGGGGGTAGTTTCGGTAGCCTCAGGGTATAGAGGGTAGCCTCAGCCAGGTGCATTTATAAACTCTCCTCCTAAACTCATTTAACTCATTTAGGTATTACTATTATCGCAGTCTTAATTTAATGGTAGGATTGTAATCAAAGACGTTTACTGCATTTACTACGATAAGAGATTAAACTTATAACTGTTTAACGATGCGGCCGACATGGTGCCGGCGCGAACCGTGGCTGAGGCCGAGGAATGCACGGCGCCATGCCGTCGTCCATGGCGCACGGCGAAGTCGTATCATGTGAACGCAGCCATATGTAGATACTACCAAGTCCATATCAAATCGTATCAATATTTTAGTAGGAAAAGCAAGATATGGTGTTTTGATAATTTCCCCAAACATAAAAAACAAGTTTTCTATAAATAGCTAAGTTCATGATTCAAAAATAATTTAGAATATGTAAAAAAAGTTTTTGGTTTTGGTTTTAAACTATTCCGTTTGGTAATGTACCGGGTGTCCATAAAGTTTTGCCCTGACTTGACAGCTTTGCTGTACAGAAATCATTAGAGCCACGCCCAACTTACATTGCTTCTTTTAAAGAGAAATTAATCTAGGTTTTTTTTTATTAAGTTGGTAACACCTTTGTTTAGCTATTAGACAACAATGCAGTTTTCTTTAAATTCGGTACAAAAGCAAATCAGAAATGGTTAGCCTCCAGAAGAAGTAACAGTGTGTCCTATGGTTCTATGAAACCCAGTCCAACATTACCGTTACTGTCCAAAGACTTTTTGTGCGAACATTTAGAACACCTGCACCTGATGTAAAAAGTATCGAGAGGTGGTATCCATATTTTTGTGACAGGGGCAGTGTGTGTGTGACAAGAAACGAACTTGACGCCCGCGCAAAACTGAAGTCACGGTGGATTGGGCGTGATCGCCCGACTAAATGGCCTCCTCGGTCACCAGACTTTACTCCTCTGGACTTTTTTTATGTGGAGGTTTGTCAAAGACGTAGTGTATTCTACCCCAGTTCTTGATTTAGAGTCACTAAGAGAGAGAATAAGAAATGCAGAGCAGTCTGATACTCATTAACCCGCGAGGGGGCGCGTGAATGAAAGTTCCGCGAGGGGACGCGCACGGTGGATTCCACCGGGCTACGAAAAAGTCAACAAAAGTGTGATAAATGTGAGTTTTATTGTATACATGTTACACTCTAGGTACATACAAATATCTCCGAGTGATAACATAATAATATTAAACTAATATATTAATAATAATATATTATAGAATATACAGTATTAGCCAAAATAAACAGTACTGAAATACTTTTAATACTTTTAATGGTAATACTTTTATTTTATGCATAAATTTATAATATATATATATATATATATATATATAATGTATATAATATATATATAATTATAAAATATATATAATATATATTATTATATACTTTAGCTATATATGCATATATATATATGCTAAAGTATATGTTCATACTGTTTATTTTGGCTAATACTGTATTATAATATTAATAATATTATATAGAATAATATTATTATAATATATATAATAATAATAATAATATATATTATAATATTATAATATAATATATTATTATAATAATATTATAATTAATATAATATTAATAATATTATTATAGAATGTATTCTATAATATATTATAGAATCCATATCAGGCCGTAAAAGTCACTGATTCACGCAAACGTCACAAATAAAAACAACAAAATCACACGAATGAGAGGGGTCGCGCACGGTGGATTCCACCAGTGTCCGCAGTAAACACACTTCAGACGACGACTGGCGCGGGGGGAGGGGGGTGACATATGATCTGCCAGTTAGTGGACGAGTCCAATGAAAGGTATACGAGAGGTGGTCACCATAGCTCAAGACGTATCAGAGATATTAGAGAGTTTTTGCAACATACGGTAAACCTTACGGTAAACGCTAAACTCTATTTTTATATTGGCAAATTTACGAATAATTTGCAGTTCAGAGTGGTGCAACCGGATAAATAATATATAAAACTTACCCCTGATCACTTTTCAACAAGTTTTTCTCAGCTTCAAAAAGTGTAAATAGGTAAATCAACCATAAATGAAAAAGCGTTTAGCGTTTACCGTATTCATTTACCGTATGTGCAAAAACTCTCTATTACTAGAAATCTGAAACCCCGGTGGAAAAGACAGCGACGCGACCCCTCACGGGTTAAATGTTAACCAAAGTATGGGAAAAAATAAAAAGTCGCCTAGAATATTTACTGGCAACCCAAAGCGACACATAGAATTTTATTGAGTTTGAACATATGTAAATAAAACTTAAGAAATCACTTGTTAAAACTGTAAATAAAACATTATTATACCATAATTTGTTTTCATGCTATTCGATTTCTTTATCATGGCAAGACTTTATGGACACCCGGTATTTAAAAATAGAGAGTTTTTGCACATACGGTAAATGAATACGGTAAACGCTAAATGCTATTTCATTTATGGTTGGTTTACCTATTTCTACTGCTTGAAGCTATGAAAAACATGTTCAAAAGTGATCAACAGTAAACGTACATTATATATCCAGTTCACCACCGCAAGCTGCGAATTATTAATAAATTTAACAATATAAAAATAGCGTTTAGCGTTTACCGTAATGTTTACCGTATGTTGCAAAACCTCTCTAATAAGTTCATAATTTGAAAATTTGTTATGGTTATTATTTTAATAGTTTTAGTTGAAATAATTGATTAGTCGTATTATGTCTTTACAGCTACTTAGTTAGTTTTTAAAATTAAATAGTTTACTTTCAATTTAAAGAAAATGTGTTTTTATTCTTGTATTTGTAAAAAATGTTAAATAAAAGAAAGCAAACTTCCGGTTTTCCTCATTCTCAGCGGCGAAAAAGTAATAAAAAACATAACAAATAACATAGAAGAAAGTGAAGAAAGATTTAAGTTCTTGCCATAGTACACTCTTCATTGCTTACTCCCAGCCCGCAGGAAAAATTCATCAAAATTAAGAACACAGAATTTTTAAATTGATTGAGGATACAAACAACCCCAGTGGTGACCGGGGTATATCCTGTATATCAAAACGTTTGAAAATACTTAATATCAACAATTCATTCAATTATCTTAGATTTGAAGCAAACAATAAATTTAAAGAAACATTGGTTTCTATGGAGATTTTACTAAAAATTAATCAGTAACTTAAGAACCGTTAGTGAAATTCAATTTGTCAAAACTTGTACCTCCACTAAATTTTATTACAAACTCATTAAATACATTACACGAACAATGCAGCCTTTGAGGGCCCCTCTCAGAGTCAACACCACTAGAGCACCGACACAGCATCGTTCAGGGGCCCCACCCAGAGTTAACACTACGAGAGCACCGACACAGCATCGTTCAGGGGCCTCTCCCTGAGTCAACACTACGAGAGCACCGACACAGCATCGTTCAGGGGCCTCTCCCTGAGTCAACACTACGAGAGCACCGACACAGCATCGTTCAGGGGCCCCACCCAGAGTTAACACTACGAGAGCACCGACACAGCATCGTTCAGGGGCCCCACCCAGAGTTAACACTACGAGAGTACCGACACAGCATCGTTCAGGGGCCCCACCCAGAGTTAACACTACGAGAGCACCGACACAGCATCGTTCAGGGGCCCCACCCAGAGTTAACACTACGAGAGCACCAACACAGCATCGTTCAGGGGCCCCACCCAGAGTTAACACTACGAGAGCACCGACACAGCATCGTTCAGGGGCCTCTCCCTGAGTCAACACTACGAGAGCACCGACACAGCATCGCTCAGGGGCCCCTCCCTGAGTCAACACTACGAGAGCACCGACACAGCATTATTTAGAGGCCCCTACCCGACTCAACACTACGAGAGTCGACACCTCCATTGGATTGCATCCTTCTTTTCCCACAAGCAACTGGATCCTACTCAGCAGTATAATTGGCGATAATTTAAATTTAGAATAAAAAGAATCTGTATAAAAGTGGTTTTTATTACTATTTCACCAAACCATCGTCATATATTTAAAAAATAATTTGTCAAAACTTGGGTATAGAAAAAACTAAAACTTCAAAATTGTTTTAGTGAATACACATATTTGTGAATTTTAATTTATATTGGCTCGATTCTACATCTTTCCAAAACCAAAATTGTTTATAATCCATACAAAACAAAATTTGTAATTAAATAAATAGTTGGGTGATGGCTAGAAACAGTGTTAAGACAATATTAGAGATTATCTTCAAACGAAACATAAATTATATTAACTACAGTAATCAATCAGTAGAGCATTAAAAGAGAAAGCAACTAAAGACTTCGAACAAAGAGTTGAGGACTGAAATTAAGATCACGTTAATCTTGAAATTTATTATTAATAATATAGAATAAAAATAACACATTTTACGAGTATATAGCCAACATATACAAAAGTATTCCCGCAACTACCTTACGAGAAATGTGCAATGTTGATAGAGTTTGAAATAATGTTATTGTGGTTAAACTGTTTTACAACTTTATAATGATAACACTTATAGCGTATTGTGTGACACATCTATATATTAATACGCAAGCATGTTTCATTTCCTCCTTTTTTCTCAGCTTGTGTGCATCGTAGGATAAATCCGCGCATACCATTAGGAAGGTATAGTCCTGTAGATGAGCAGAATCACATTCCAATTCACATTGGACTCCAGGGCTACGCCCCACAGGCTTTCAAAGTTCCAATGTTAATCTTATGGAGAAAGGAGAATTGAATGAATCAGTAGAGCAGTCAGACAGCTGTTGTAAAAACAACTGCTAGAAAAACAGGAAGAACAGATGTTTCAGTTATAAAATGTTTTTAAGCTTCTTGGGTTAAGATCAACTGAAATTTTGATCGAATTTCGATCAGGAGGCGATCTCTAGTCAGTATTAATCTATACAAAAGTTACTACACTAATAACCCATAACCGAAGTAGATAAGATGGCTCTTGAGTGGTAGTTTGGGTTGGTTTGACGACTGACGGAACCAACAGCTTTAGAAAGGTGTGTCAACCTCACCCTTCCTGTCAGTTTTGACCATAGAACTCTATATACACACTTGGAATGCTCAAACAAGGCAAAAATTTAAGCAAAAGGATATTTATTTATTAACCCTGTTCTGAAGGACAGACAAAAACGCAAAATGAGTAACTAAAACTTTTGTGTGCCCGATCAAAATGCTTACACGCTTTTCTACCGGTTGCTAACTTTCCAAATTCATTGAAACATATATGGTTTAAAAAGAGACTGATAATTACAATGTAATTGTCTTGCCATTACATTTAACTCGGGAAAAAAACCCCAGCAAAAACATGATCAAAAATCGTACGTCATTACACAACTAGAAAAGGAAAATGTTACTACGCGTGAACTTTTTTATTTACTGGCCAGGAAAAAATTCAAGTGACAAAGTTGTTGATAATGATATAAATTTACCTTTTTACCTCTATAAATAAGCGTATTTTTTTTCTTTTTTTTTATTGTACGTGGCAGGTTACTGAAGATTATTTTGGAGAATCCATTCTTTACTTCCAATTTACAGGATGATTTCCAAAACCCAAACCAGTGGTGGTTCTCCCTTAAGGACTGCCAGATGCCCCCCCCCCCCCCCCCAATGAATCATTAAAATAAATATCTATTTACTATTATGTGTATAGTTAATAGAATTACAATATCATAGGTCACACTTTGCAGATAGAAACAGATTGTATCAAAATAAATCTAAAATCGTCAACCATCGTACCTTTCGGCGCACCAAAACTGTGACCAAATTTTAATCCTCAAAAGGGTTCGCTAATCCCATAACCAAAACTGCGCGATCCTTACCAAAGTGATTTATTGGCAACTATTTTCTGTATTTCATATAACGTCTGCAAATAAACAAATATGACTTACTTTTGTAGAGTTTTTTCAACCCCGTTTTTGGTTTTACTGTTCCTTAAGTTAGGTAGCGGAATTCAACTGCTTACCATTAATCATAAAAATTATACATTCATGAATAATTTACTCTTGTAATGTATCAACCTTTTTGTACCTAAAATATCGGGCTTTTACTTATACTTTCAATAGTTGGTACGGATTGTATTACTATGTAGTTGCTGAGTCTGAAATGTTTTCACGAATTGTTTCTATGGCAAATTTAAATTTGCCTCTATTCTCACTGTAGATAGTACCTAGCCTCTCCTATACTAACTCCTCAGAATAAAACCACTCATAAAATTCACTGTTGCATTAGAAACAAACTACAAATGGTAAACATGAAATCCAAGTGTTAATGTACGGTCAAGGATATTTTGTCAGATAATTTGGCAATTTTTCTGTTCTATTGTATATTGTTTTGCTAGTTTTTAAACTTATATACCTTATGCCAAACACGTTTAATCGTTCAAAAGACTATTTACACGGACATGAGTTTTCAATAACTTTGTAAATAAAAATAATGCCGCTTCCACCACCCTGATCTGCGCAAACGATGTATATACCTGAGGGCCCCTTGGAGCTCACTGCGCAAAACACGCATCCCTTCTACCTGGCTCTCCGCATACTGCGCAAATGATGCACGCCCGAAGGTTTGCACTGGGCCCCGCACAGGCTAAGACCGACCCTGATCAGATGTTAAGTGTAAATTTTGATCCCACACATTGTTAAAAAGACGAATTTGAAGTTAGTTAACCAAATAACACTTGGAAGCAATCCATCAAAGCATTAAAAGGTAAATTTCTGTATTTAAAATTACAACAGTAAGCTGAAAATCTTTTTATTACTTATTTTAATTTATCCCTAATTGAAAACATTATTCTTCCAACTACGCATAAGCTTAAATTAATAATGAGTGTTTAAGTGTATTGTTGCTCAATATCGAGCAATTTAGTTTGGGTAGTTTTTACTGTTTACGCTTTTGAATCAGTTTTTAATATAGGTTTAAATCATAAACTCTTTGGTATGAAAAGACAGATGTTCACTGGTGTATCGTAGGCGCCCTGTAAATCAACAAATACTGTGTTTACTCTTTGCAGCTGTAAACTTGAAATCTTTTAAATTTTCTCATCAATGTTAATCAAATGGAGAAATTTAGAATTTTAAGGGCTTCTAGGGCCCTTCTGTTTGGATAGATATTTACCAATATTACTTAAGAAAAAACTTCTCGCCGAGCTCTATCCAATTAAACTCAAATCATTAAAATTAGTTAAAAACTGTAGGAGGAGTTCCTTGTAAAAAAAAAAAAAAAAAAAAAAAAAAAAAACATAGCGCCTATTAAACATGTATAGATATAGTAACAACTTTTAATTCATTCACTCACTTACAGGTTGTACTTTGGACATGATATCAACTCTAACTAAATGTGATAACAAACAACACTGCTGTGTTTATATACCATACAAACACTCAATAACCCAGTGATGTTTAGATAACAAAACTCAAGGACCTCAAAGGAAGTGGTCAGCATTGTTGCAAATGTCTACTGCTCAGTTGAGTATGAGTGATATCCAATATACGTAGAGTCTCCCATTTATAAAAGTCATCCACAAAGTTTGTCCACAGCTAGTACATTGTTTAGCACTATTGTAGCTCATCAGAAGGTTTTGAAAATAATATGAACAAATTAATGGTGATATAAAATTTTTGTTACTTAAACATGAAATTGTGAAAAAGAAAGTGTACAAAATTGTAAAAAATAAAACAACACATGAAAAAATGTTTTTTTTTTTAATTACCTAAGTTAGCATTACCATTGACTATATACACTAACGTGAATAGACTTCTTGTAACATAGGCGTTTTTGAAACCAATTTAAGGTGGCGCGATCTTTTGTTGCATACATGTAAGTACAAGAGACATATGATAGGTAAATCAGTACTACCACTCTTCTCAATCAAGGATAAAACATTTTATAACTGAGAGTCATGTTTATGTCGTGATAAATGTTTTTGAAGCACTGTAAATCCAGCTGAATAATTATGCATCGATTGCAGAGACTCTGGCGCAGCATACACAAAACTTCCAAATTTCTGTATCAAATAAAATACATTGGGTGAGAAGTCTATTCACGTTACCTAGTGTATATAGTCAATGGAATTACCTAGCCAGGGCAATATACTTGAAACGTTTTTCATACTAATAAAAATTTGACCTCAATTGAATTTCTCCAACAATGGACAACAAAGATTTAGGTCTAATTTTTTTCATGATAGTTCACTGAGTATCATAACTTTACTTATTGTATGTAAATTCAAACATCTATAAAACAAGCTATATAAAGCTATTGTAAACATAAATCAATAGAAGCTTAACAAAGATTCTATAGATCTGTTACATCTGTTATTACATCTATTACATCAAGCAATCTAAAATATAAATAAAGAGAAGGTAAGGGTCAAGACACGCAATGCCCTCTATGCATCACGTGTTATTTTTCACCTATGATGTCATCATTAGCATTAACAGTATTAGTAAATGATGATGTCATAGGTGCAAAAGAACACCTGGTGCCAAGAGGGCGTTGCATGTCTTGACCCCTACCTTGTCTTTATTTATTTTAGATTCCTTGTATTACATCTGTTATTTTATTCATAAAATAAAAGCAGGCTACTATCTCAAACAATTTTATCTAGTTAAAAAGATTGCTGTTTCTTGTAACTTACTTTTATGTGATATATTTTTGTGAGTATAAAAATTGGCTTAACCTAACCTATAAACTTAAAAAAAACTTTTTCTATTTGCTTTATTCTCTCTGTGTTGTAAACTATGTTAAATTGAGGCATTGACTATTATAGACATAATAGTCAGTTGCTGTGAAGTTTGATATTTGTAGTTTAAACATAAACCAATTCAAAATAACCAACAAAACTAAATTACTCTAAAAGGTAGGTGACTTAGTAGGGGACAACTACAGCTGATTCCAAGAAAAACGCATAAGATACATCACATCTATTTGACAGTTTTTATCAGTTAAAACACCAACTGCGTCAGTGATTTGTTATTTGTTTTTGTTAATGTCAGCTACGTTATTGTATTCTAGATTTCTTGATAATAACCAACAAGGTTGAAATAAATATAAAGTGCTACAAAGGTAGGGAATTTTATCCCCTGTTGATTGTTCCCATTTTACTCAAGATTCCCGCGTCTTTTCTTATGGTAACCAGTCCCTTTTTTACACATGTCTGTCTGTTATTTGCCATTTTACCCACACCTATACGTTTATATGGTAACTAATATCACAAGCCTGATCACAGGCCATCAAATCAAAGTGGCTTTAAAAACAAACAAATAATCAGGTGTTTTTAAAAGTATAATCTGTGATTTTGGAAGCTTGTTACAACTAATCGGTATACCTAAAATATGTAACCAAGGAAACGTGAGGGTAAAGTGAGGGTTGTTGCCAAGGAAACGGTGGGAGCCATGGTTAAAATGCCGCGAATCAACAGGGGACTGTGGCTGTGTTCATCACTCTATCTATTTCAACCTCGTTGAAAATAACCATAAAGAGTAATCTAAAACCAAGTAAATACGATAGGACTAAATCATGGATATTTCTCAATGATTTTTTATATCGCAAAGTCAAATTTAAATTTGGTACAACTTTTAAACAGAACTAAGAAAAAAAAATCAGGCCTTAAAAATAACTAATAAAAAGATTATAAATGTTTGACAGTGTAGATCTATATGCACATGAAAATTTCATGGAAAAATCTTAGTTGGTTGTTTCCTTGGTTAATTGTTATTAAATATTTACAAATAAGGTATAAAAAAGTGCAATATCAAGACAATCCAAGATTAAAAAGGTCCCAAGGATCCAAGACCGGAGCATAAAAGTGGAATCTGAGGGATCTGAGAATCTTACAAAGTTTCCTGTTTCATATTGGTAGTTGCAAGATATATTGATTTTAATTGCTTCAAACAACTATAGTTAACTTGTAACAACTCAACATTTTGAAAAAAAATGTTTTTGAGAGTAGCACACCATGCCAGCAGTTATCAAACGGCAATAAAAGTTACACTTGAACCAAAGACTGATCAAGAGTTAGAAACTTCTAACTATGTAGTTTTCTTTTTCTTGATGTAGGTTTTCCAGTAGAAATCTGCGAAGAGGACAAAGATAAAGACGTTCTGGGGGATAACCATGTAGCTGACGAACCGGGGGAAAGTGCAGCTTGGGTTGACGATCACGGCGGATTGATGTAAGGCTATCATAGCAAACTGCACCTGCGGGTAGAACAATTTCAAAATTAGTAATATATATATATATATATATAAAAGAAAGTCGTTTTAGTTAGGTACTATGTTTATAACTCAAGAACAGTTGAACCGATTAGGATGAATTTTGGTGGTTAGATAGCTTAGAACCAGCAAGAACATATATAATACTTTTTATCCAGATTTCTTTATAGGTATCCACCCCCACCAAAGCCAACTACACACCAGGCCAGAGTGCTTAGAGAAATGACATAATAGAAGTAGTGTGCCAGCTGATAGGTGTTGCCAAATACGTGTAATTTACCCAATATTCGGGGATTTAAGTGCAAGTTGGGTAAATATTTGTTTTTAGGGGGATTTTCAGGTAATTATTAGGGGAATTCAAGCATAAAAATTGCATCATTTCAGATCAGCTGCACACTAGTAGTGTAATATTTTAACACAATTGTGCCCGATATCGGACCCGACAGCTCGGCGGACATGTCGGATGCTCGGTCAGGTGGTGTGTCGGAACCGTCAAACGGCTCGTCAAACTAGACCACCATTTCCTTATAATTAGTGTCAAAAAGATATTGATCGGAAGATATTAATGTAAATTTCTTTGTTGAATTGCTATTATTATTGACTAGTGGCTCATAGGGGCAAAAGCCCCTAGTCATAAAATTAAAATGGCATGAACCATAGCGGATTATCAGTTTTTCACTACGAAAGTTTCCAGAAAATTTTAATTTAAATATTATTTTTTACAATACCGTTTGAACAGACCATTCGCCCCCAAAGCACTCTTTACAATCCTATACTATTAGGCCACCCTTTTTGGTAATTGCTTAATTTTGAGTGTTGTTAAGCTTATATCGATCTATGAAAAATAAATTTTGAAAGAAATCATAATTCCTTTGGGCTATGACGGCTTGATAATATAACATAGAAAAGCGGCAACGAGAAAAAGACATGACGGATGTTCAGTACCCATTTAAGAGTCAATAAACTTTCAATACTTTGTATCAAACCCCTTTCATTGTCTTTTTTTGTCCTAAAATTGAATGGATTTTTTTAGCACCTGTCAGATTTTAGCGAATTTCCCTATAGGGAATACGCTATTACCGTAGTAGCCATGGTAAGACCTAAGCCCGGGACCACTTTACTTTTTCATTTTGAGGTCCCCAGAAGCCAAAAACACCATTCGTTCATTTTCATATATATGTATATATATATATATATATATATATATATATATATATATGTGTGTGTCCGTGGTACTGATAACTTTTGAAGGGGACCTCCGATTTTGATGAAATTTGGTATGAAGGTGTAAGACCAGGTCTATTTTCATGAGTTCGCGAACCAGCATTGTCGGGTTATGGGAACGGGGTTTTATGGGGTTTTTAATGGGTTTTTGGCAGTTTTGGACCTAAATTTACAAAATTCATCAATTTTAACTAAAACCATTTAAAAGAGCTTAAAAAAACAAACAATTTAGTATTTTGAATCTTTAAAATAGCTTAACTGGTTATAGAGAAAATTCAAATCAAGTTTCCCATGTTATTCTTATGGGTAAATCTTTAAAAAGTTATATATCGCTTATTTATCAACATATCTCAATAAAATTTTTTAAAAACCTTCACTAGGTGGTGAGTAATTAAGATTTGATCAAAAACCCACATGACAGCAAACCTACATGCTAAATCCCATGGTATTCTCATGGAAAATAAGTGTATAATGGGAGCAAGAGAGATGGAGATAATAAGGTATCTGTTCCTAATCAGCGGTTCAGCTGTCTTCTGCATATTTGTCAAATTTGAAATGTTTATGTTTAGTTATTTGTAAAAAAATCATTCCTTTTGCATGGAAGCTTTGGATGTGCACTTTATTACTGTTAAAAAAGTCATTTATTGCAATATAAATATTAATATATAACTTATTAAATAAAAATAATTTACTCAGAAATATTATGACATTAAATATATTATATTTCCTTGTAAAGATTATTAATTATATAAGATAGCCAAAATGTTCTTTGATGTTGAAACAATAATTGTTTGGAAATTCGCTGAGTACGCAGGTCTGCTGCGACGGGGGTATTTTATTATTTTTTAGTCACCAAATGTAAACACAGCGCCTCAAAATAGATAATCTTCTTACTTACTTTCAATATTTGCCCCTCCTAATCAAAGATCTTGACTTTGCAAATGGAGAATCTTTAAAGGGGAATATTTAAAAAAATCTATACTTATTTAATACGCTAAGGGTTTTTTTGTCTTGAGAACTCCTCCCACAATTTTAAACCGATTTTCAAGTTTTTGGTGTCGTTGGATAGGGCTTGGTCTGTAGTTGTTTCTGCCAAAAACTGATGAAAGTCGGACTGATAATAAAGGCGCTATCCACCATTGAAATCTCAAAATTTCCCATTTAAATAACATTGTGATTGAATAAAGCATTTTGAACATCTGTTAATAATCAGCTGTAAATATGTGTAGTTTCGGTGATTAAAGAGATTCACAATATTGGATTGGTCGGACATCATTGATTTAGACATAAAAGTAACATTTGTATTGTATTAAAATAAATTTCGAGCTTAAATCGATTAATATTAATATTAAATTGATTAATATTGATTAATATTGAATCGATTTCGAGCAAATTTTATACTAGTCCTTATAATTTTCTCTTTTAGCGAATTTCCCTATAGGGAATACGCTATTACGGTAGTAGTCACGGTAAGACCTAAGCCCGGGACCATGATACTTTTTCGTTTTGAGGTCCCTAGAAGCCAAAAACACCGTTCGTTAAAATTGATATATATGTGTATATATATATATATGTGTGTCCGTGAACACGATAACTTTTGAACGGAACCTCCGATTTTGATGAAATTTGGTACAGGGGTGTAAGCCAGCGCCTACTAGGTTGAGTTCGCGAACCAGAATGATCCGAAAATGGGAACGGGGTTTTATGGGGTTCCAAAGGGGTCAAAAATGGGTTTTTGGCATTTTTGGACCTTAATTTTTAAAATTCATCAATTTTAACTGAAACCATTTAAAAGAGCTTAAAAAAACAAACAATTTGGTATTTTTAATTTTTATCATAGCATAACTGGTTACGGGGAAAATCCAAAAATGTGTTTTCCATGTTATTCTTATGGGAAATCAAGAAACCCTGTATCTTGCTTATTTATTGACATAGGTAACTTAATCAAATTTGGTAGATACATTATCTATAGAAGGTTTAACTTATACTTGCTTACAAAATCCATATGGCGTCAAACCTACATACTCACCCCCATGGGGTTTATGGGAAAAATAAAAAATCCCAGAGTTTGATACAATTTTATGTTTACATTCACCAATTATTGATTAACTTAGATTTTCTAACAACACCCAATGGCAGCAAACCTACATACTCGATCCTATGGTGTTTTTTTATGGGGAAAGTAAATAATCTGAAATTTCATTGGAAATTCGCTGAGTATGCAGGTCTGCTGCGACGGGGGTATTTGTTGTAATGTTTTTTAAGTTACATTACCCCCATCATTTCATCTTCCAAATAACCAAATCATTTCCCCCTAGTATTCAGGGCAAACGTCTCTTCTATAATCCTGCAATCTATGAAAATGGCCAAAATGTTTCTGGGAAAATTCAGCTAACAGAATACAATACTTTGTTGAATGATACACTTTAATTTTCAGTTAATGTATCATCGTCATTCAACATGATCATTTTACACTTTTAGTCTTAAAATAAAACCAAAACATGTTTTAATGTAATTAATGTAGGCGTTTCTCAAACCACAATTCATCGCCCATTTCGTCTCTATTACGATCAGAATGTATTTTATGATTTGCATACACACTCAGTTTTTTTACAATTTAAATCATTATAACAATAGTAAAAATCAGCAGTCAATTTGTAATAGTTTGTAAGGTTGGTAACGCTCCGAGTAGAATTTTTAGTAGCTCAAAGTTGCTCAAAGCCACAAAACGTCTTATTATAGTATTACCACTCTAGGAATATTTTTGTCATTTGGATATTAAAAATTCTTCACTCAATACTATCATCTGGTGTCTCGTTTCAAAATCAAACAGTAACAAATGTTTTAATGTACACGAAGCACACTTTTTTCAAATTTCTATGCTATTCTTATAGAGGACGTTTTAGGTGATTTCTTATTTCCTGTTATAGACACGGTATGGAACTGTATGGACACCACGAAAATTTTCCCTTGTGTATGAAACCGAGACCTTTAATTTGAGACCCCTCCCATCTTTCTGCAATTTGTATAACGCTCACAGTTTTGCTCAAGAAATTTTGCTTACCTAATTATACACATAGATATAAATAGATTGATTATCTTTGTGTGAATTATTTTATCATCTTCAACCAATGTTATCATCTGTGTCTCGTTTTAAAATTAAACCATAGCACATGTTTTAATTTACACAAAACAGACGTTTTTTGAATCCCCATGCTATTCTTATGGAGGACGGTTTACGTGATTTCTCATTTCCTGTTGACATTATGGACACGCCGATAGTTTTCCCTCGTGTATGGGATGGAGACCTTTAATTTGAGACCCCTCCCATCTTTCTGCGATTTGTATAACACTAACAGTTTGCTCAAGAAATTCGGCTTACAGAATTATATATATAGATTTGCATTATTAGTTTATAAAAATAATGTTGGATTTAAAATCTGAAAGATTATTTGCACCATCAGTTTTCCACATAAAATTTAAGATCAAATGAAACAGTACCGGGAAAGAACCTCATGAAATCTTGAAACCTAACCAATAAGTCTTTTTTTATATAACTTATATATCAATTAAAGATATGTTAGAAAACTCACTGACGATTTTATATTTAATTTTGTGGAAACCAAGCATCCATTAAATATAGGTTTGCCATAATTTTACAGACTCAAAACGGGACGTAGGCCTAGGGTTTTTAATTCCTCCCTCGCCCCCCCCCCCCTTCACCCGGGCCGCTAATGCAGAAGAAAAAGTATTTGTATACCTACATTTATACAGTTACAAATTGTAAATTCAAGATTAAAAAAGTATCTTATCTAACTACATTGCTTTACATAGGAGATTTAATAATCCGCGCCCAAGACGGTATCATTGAAACATTTATCATTGAAATTGAAGGTCTTAATATAGTATGCTTTTTTCCAATACGTTCAGAAGTTAGTCCAAAGAATTCTTCAAAGTTTTCATCACTCATCATAATAAAGTTTTTGCAATCATTAGATTCCCTAATTGAAAATTCGTTGGTAAGACCTATGTGGCTGAAACTGCCTCTTTCTAAAAACCAATGTTTTGACCAAAAGCGTTGATTTTTTTTTTATTAGTTAAAATAAATACCCCCGTCGCAGCAGACCTGCGTACTCAGCGAATTTCCTATGGAATTTCAGATTATTTACTTTCCCCATAAAAACACCATATGATCGAGTATGTAGGTTTTCTGCCATTGGGTGTTGTTAGAAAGTCTAAGTTAATCAATAATTGGTGAATGTAAACACAAAATTGTATCAAACTCTGGCAATTTTTTATTTTTCCCATAAACCCCATGGAGGTGAGTATGTAGGTTTGCCGCCATATGGGTTTTGTAAGCAATTATAAGTTAAACCTTATATAGATAATGTACATACAAAATTTGATTAAGTTATGTCAATAAATAAGCAAGATATAGGGTTTTCTTGATTTCCCATAAGAATAACATGGAAAACACATTTTTAGATTTGCCCCGTAATCAGTTATGATATGATAAAAATTCAAAATACCAAATTGTTTGTTTTTTTAAGCTCTTTTAAATGGTTTTAGTTAAAATTCATGAATTTTAAAAATTAAGGTCCAAAAATGCCAAAAACCCATTTTTGACCCCTTTGAAACCCCATAAAACCCTGTTCCCATAACCCGACAATGCTGGTTCGCGAACTCATGAAAATAGACCTGGTCTTACACCTCCATACCAAATTTCATCAAAATCGGAGGCCCCCTTCAAAAGTTATCAGTACCACGGACACATAGATATATAGATATATATATATATACATATATATGAAAATGAACGAATGGTGTTTTTGGCTTCTGGGGACCTCAAAATGAAGAAGTAAAGTGGTCCCGGGCTTAGGTCTTACCATGGCTACTACCGTAATAGCGTATTCCCTATAGGGAAATTCGCTAAAATGCCACCAAAAATGGCAACATTTCTCTCAAAATCCATTTTGCAACTGACATGCTCCACCGCAAAGCATCCAACCTGACATGACCGCCGAGCTGTCGGGGCCGACGTCGGGCCCGACATCGGTCCTGATGTCGGAACCGACAGCTCGACGGACATGTTCGATAGTGTGTGGACCCCTTTAGGTTGGCATTGCAAAGTGTGCCAGGTAAGCTAGTTTAGAATAAAACTTATACAGTAAATATTTTCAATAAATTGGAAATAAATGAATACTGTATACAGATTTTTATATTGAAGCATCAAAATATTTATTGCAACAAAACATTTATTTTAATGACAAACTACTAATTTGAAAATCAACAAGAAAAACATAAAATGTATTAGATTAATATTTATTGCAAATATTCCTTACCCCAGTAAGAATAACTGTCAATTGAATTCATTTGGAATAAGAGGGAGATTTTAAAAGCAGAACTTAGATCCTGACAGTTCAAGATTCTTAAAAACTAAAACTTAACAACTATTGTGGTCTTATTTTTAGCTACAAAACTTGAGAACGTTGAATAAACTGAGAAGAACTTGGAAGTAGTATTGTATGGCTAAAGATTGATTATATGAGTTGTTATTAGTAATCTTTGCTGCCAATCAATAATAAGACAAGCTAATATAAGTAAATCATGGCTTACCATTTGCAACTGCGTGAGAGAGCGCTTCCAAAAAATGTGTCGACTATCGAGGTACTTAAGAGCAGAGAGCAGGTAGTATGCATACATGACACAATGGACAAACCCATTTATTGTCCCAAAGAATATTGCTTGACCACCTGTAAGTTATTACAAAAAATAGTGGAGTGGGAAACAAGAAGAGTTAAATTAATAGATCAAATTCCTCATCGGTTTGATGAGAGCGAACAAATTTGTAGTGTAGGCCTACATTAACGAATAATGAGTGTTTAGAAAAATGTGCTTTATAACCAACCAGGTATAATTTAACACGTAAGTACATGCAAGCAAAGGATCTGAGCTCCCATAGGCTCCACACACACACACACACACACACACACACACAGTGCTAACCAAATAACCTGAAATATGAAAAAAATTGTAAAACCATTGTATGACTAATAATAAACTAATTAATTAAAAATTTCACAAAATGTTTTATTATCAAACTCTATCACTCTATATAAAAAGTGACTGTTTTGGCTAAAGGTTATATATAGAATTAGTTTAAATTTACCTGGCACAAACTTGATTCCAATCCAGCCACAAATGACCATCCCGCTGTGATGGTAGAGGTGCAGGAAACTGATGTGGCTTGATTTCTTGTTCAGTACAAAAAATACCTAGACATAAAGTTTTAATTGGTTTATCTTTTAGAGTAAAAACTTAAAAAATACACTAGGAAAAATGTATTATAACTTTTATGGCAATCCATAAAACAGTTGGTCACAGAGTAACCTATCTATGTAACTAATAGTTAATAATATGGAAACTTCAGGGTTTGAGAACGAATTTGTAATATATGCCATAACCCCTGCTTCAACACGGAGCACTTAGCACTCAAGCATTTTTTAAGTATAAAATGGTTTAGTTTCAAATAATGATAAACGAGCGAGTTGGTTCGATTCGCTCACATAACTCTAGGATGAGCACAGCACTAACTTGTATACAGGATTATCTTCTTTGCTCTGCGCTAACTAGCATCTAAGTAAAGTAATATCATTGAATATGTACACTAACGTGAATAGACCTCTCATCCAATGCATTTAGTTTGAGGCAAAAATTTGGAAGTTCGGTGGACGCCGCACCAGGGTTGCTGCCATCGATGTTGTTATTATTCAGCTGAATTTACAGTGCTGCCAAAACATTTTACCAAAACATAAACATAACTTTCAGTTATAAAATGTTTCATCCTTGGTTTAGAAGAGTGGTAATACTGATTTATCTATCATATGTTACGTGTAGGCTACTTCGATGGACGCCGCACGAATTCGCACCACCGTCAATATGCTTCACACACGCCTATGCTATGAGAAGTCTACTCATGTAGTGTACAAAGTCAATGGTAATATCAAGAAATCCGTTATGAGTTCTGGCTTATAAAGTGTTTTCCATAAAAATAATACTGGTATGAATGGGTAGTTACAAATTCTGTTGGGCAAAGCACTGAGTTCAGATAAACAAGGCACATTTTCCTACTTCTGGACCATCTAGTAGTGTGACATTTTATCACGAGTCGTAGGGGGCCATTGCGGCCTTTTGAGTATAGTTGGCCTTGGTCAGTGGCGTAAATAGGATTTTAATTTGAGGGGGGGGGGGGTGAAACTCTAAATTGGCTGAGTCGTTATATAGTGTTCAACTTTGACACTTAAAGTTGCCGGTTCGATCCTTAAAAATGTTAATTTCATTGACTATATACATTAACGTGAATAGACTTCTCATCCAATGCATTTTGTTTGATAACAAAATTTAGAAGGTTCTGTTTCATCTTATTTGCTTCAGAAGAGTGGTAATACTGATTTAAATATCATATGTCACTTATACGTTCATGTACGCCGCAGATCGCCCCATTAAATTGGTAAATTGGTTTCAAAAACGTTTAAGCTATGAAAAGTCTATTCACCTTAGGGTATACAGTCAATATTAGTATATTTGTAATGGGTCAAAACTGGAAACAGCTGCCATTGGTTGTTTGGATATTTATTAACAACGCTCTCTAAAGAATCAGCTGATCTTAAGACAGTATCAAAGCTATACATAAGGCATCACACCCATTCTATAGGTACTCATCTTTCATTCATATTCGCCTTAAAATATGTGCTTGCAGCAACGGCTTCTTATAAACTGATTAACCTGGAAGGAGACACTACAGAGGGATTCCGTAACTCAAATCATTGAGTACGAGGGTCTTAATATTATAATTTAGGTTGTTAATTAATGATCCTGACTTTTTTGTTTTATTTTGTGGCATTTTTGTACGATGTAACTGATCTGAATAGAAATTATGATAGACTGAAAAGAATCTTGATACACACTGACACTAACAGAGGGATGGGACGCAAACAAAGATCAACAGCTTCTCCCCCACCCGTCCACAGCATTGCCTCCCCTCAGCTAGTGGTGTGTGCTAAGGCCTAAAGGCAAACTCGTGACACATGTCCCATTTGTGGCTTGCAGTTAATTTGCTCCTTTGGCTATTTGAAATTTAAAATTGATCAGTGTTTTGTTAATATTTTTTTAAACCTATTAGCGCTTATCAGTGTTTATAAAAAAAGGAATAAACTATTGTAAACCTTTTAGATTTTTAAAACTTTTATTATATTGATCACCCAGATTATCACCCTTATTTACGCCCCTGGCCTGGATAAAATCAACCAATTGGATTACTGCAGTTTACAAACTAGTGACACCGCATAAAATTGTTCCAACCAGTATAATAAAAAATTTGATAAGTCACCTTAACGTTACAATAATATCCATCAAGTCAACTTATATAGTGGTTTACTTACAGTATCAACCAGATCAAGAATTTTTGTCAAAAAATACCAATAGACTGTTTCCAATATCTGAAACAAATTAATTAAAATAATAAAAAATAAGCAAAATCCACATTTTTTCAGTCCTTGAAGTTTTTTATGTCATGTTTACTTGTTAGGCGCTTTCACACTAACACATGACACCGACACAACAACGACATTATATCGGCGAGCACCAAAATCCATGTTATCTTATGGACCATTTCCACACTTGAAGGATTTTCGGTGTCTGGTCATTGCAGAGTCTCTATATCCCGGCCGGTCGGTGAGCACCATCCTTTTTACAGATTTAGTGACAGTAAACGTTGACTTTAACAAGAATCGTTTTTATACCTCACTAGGTTAGATATTTGTAACTTATATGACCATGAAGATGGGCTAAAGTCCCAAAAATTTCATCAGAAAAATAAAGATTTTATTCAAAATAAGGGTGTTCTTGTCAAATATGTTTTATTTTTATATTTTACTTTAATATTAACTAACTTTTCAAGCAGTGTCAACTGATGTATATTATTTTAATAAATGTTACCATGAATTACTAACATATGATAGCATATTCCCAATAGAGAAATTCTTCAATAACAGGAGTTCATAGCTTAGTACCCTGCAAAATAGGAAACAATAATTTAAAGGACACTGGACAGTCGGTGAGCTCCATCCTTCCCACAGGTATTACAACAGTAAAGATAGATTTTAATTAGAATTGTTTTTATTACTATACTCCAATATGTTATTAACTGGCTTTTCAAGGAGTATCAACTGATGTATATTATTTTAATGTTACCAATGAATTACTACCATGATATTGAGTTGGATTCTTCCCAATAGGGGAAATTTGTCATTAACAGGAATCATAGCTGACTAGTGGCTTGTAGGGGCAAAGGCCCCTAAAAATCAAAATGGTGATGTTGTCTCTAAAAATAAGTTTCAATTTATCAACTCCTTGCAGTATTTCTGTATTTTTCTCTAGCTGTAGTAAATTTACACGTTTGGATTTTGTAATAAAATATTTTCTAATCTTGACGAAACTTTTTGGCTTTATCAAATTAGTAATTTACGAATAATTTCCACTGCATTAAAATAAAAAATAAAGTATTCTATTTTGTGGATAAAAGAAAAATTATTGCACTATTATACTACCTGACGCGGTATAAATAGTTTTAAACTTAAACGTGTTCATGATGTTCAGTTTGTAGCTCAAGTAAATAAAATAGTTCAATAAAACATAAGCCAATTAATAATGTACACACCTTCACCCTGTGCCTACCATTTCCCCACACTCGCCATGACCCCATGCCTCCCCGTGTCGGTATTCACCTCCCCTGACCAGTGTTTCCTGTACCCCCTATGCCCATGGGGCCCGAGTACCCCTTCCCCATGCCTTCGTCCCCCCTTGCCACCAATGTCCCTGTGCCCCCAACCCACATCCCCCCCGTGCCCACATGCCCATGGTTCTTCCCGTGGCCCCCGTGCCCTATAAGTTCCACATTCCTCCCCCGTACCCCACCTGCCCACCATTCCTCCTGTGCTCCCCATGGTCCCATGCCGCCAACGCAGCCGTCTCTTCCCGTACCCCCGTGCCCTCTTGTGCCACCCGCCTTGCCCCCCATATACATCATGTCTCCCCCATGCCCAATGCCCCCTTTCCCTACGTAACACCAACGTTCCTCGTCCTGTGATTGTAGTCTGTTTTGGCTGTTCGTCAATGAAGTATAACATTGATTAATATATTGTTAGTTTTAGAACACTATCATTTACCTACATAAAAAGCTCCCCATCTTTATGGATTAAAGGGCTTGTATTGTTTCCTTAAGACCTACGTATAGAAAAAAATCAGAGAATGGACAAAACCAAAACCAAATGTTCCTCATACGGAGGTTGTCCAATATTAGTCGTTTATATAGGCCTATAATGATTCAGTCGAAAATAAAGAAACACTCATCAAAACGATTCAACTCTTCAACTCTAAATACTAAATAGCCCACATATAGTCTAAAGCAGTAACGTAATAAATAAACGACATTCACTAAGTAAAGACAATTAACCATCATATAAACCATGCCTCGTCTAAGACAATTTTAACTTTGGTATATTCAGAATAAAAAATCATTCTATACCTGTTTCCTTAATGACATAGATGAGCTCACAAAGATGAAATCTCCTATGGATCCAAAATCTGTTCATGACTATTAGTGCTCTCTTTTTTATAGTGCATTGCCAATTTAAAAAAGTTATAATTATGGTTATCTTAACTCAAAATATCTGCTCAATAACCAGCTGAGTTTATGATAAAAAAATATACACTGGAACATATGCTTAGTCACACCTGTATGGATCTAAAAATCCTCTTCCCATTAGATTAACTTAGGAACTTCAAGGCCCAATGGGGCGGAGCATAGGTAACTTTTGACAATTCTGGTATTTTGGCTTGCGTCCTTGGACCTCAAGCTTTAAAATGAGCCATCAGATGTTACCCTATCTGTCTTCTAACTCGAGATATTTCGTGGGGACCGATTCGCTTACGGAATTATATATATATAGATTCTTTTCCAAAAGAGGAAACAATAATTGAAAACACACACAAACAGTCTTAAAAGTAAAAAAAATGCTTGACTCACCAACATTTCTTCAGGGGACGTCCCCGTTTCTATTGGTTGACAAATAAAACTGTATTTTCCAGAGAAGTAAGTATACCTCAATGCCTGAAAATATTAAGGAATGTTACCATTTTACTTGTTCAGTCCTGACACTATTATTGCACAGTCAACAAAGTTTTGGTATTCTGTGCGCAAAATTTTAATTGAAAAAATTCAATACTATTTCACAGATTGTAGAATAATATAGGAGAGAGTTTCTATCAGACGTTTGTCCCACAGACTAAAGAAAAAATCAGCATGTCCAAAACTTTGCAACAAAAAGAGAAATAACATAAAAAATTCTCCAAGAAAAAAAGTATTGAGATTAAAAAATGCTTTTTCGTTTACATTAAAACACGTGTTGATAGGAGATCTGCATATTTACAGTGAGTGAAGATCTACTTTGAGGTGCTGTGTTTAAATTTCATGGTCCTAAAATAACAAAATTTGACAGAAGCGTAATAATATTCAACCTTGGAAAAACAAGAAAATAAAATGGGTATGATGAACACTGTTGAAAGTGTACTAACCCTGATATGGATGCTGAGCATCCATCACGTTTTTTCTCATTGACACTTTCCTATGTTATATTGATAGGTTGTCATAACTCAAGGACTATTTCTTTCAAAACTTTTTTTTCTTGTATCAATGTGGGTTCAGTAGACAATGGAAGCATTTACAACGGGTGTAATTTAGTAAAAGATTGTAAAGGGTGCTTCGGAGGCAGATGGTCTATGCAAACGATATTGATAAAATATTATCTGTAAAAATTTAATTTTCTGGAAACTTTCTTAGTGAAGTACTGCTAATTCCCTATATTCAATGCTATTTTAATTTTATGATAAGGGTCTTTTGCCCCTTTAAGCCACTGGTAAGTAACTAGTCCCAGTTAAACAATCTTATAAAAAACCCATTGAATATGTTAGTATAACTTACTCATTTTGAAGTGGAAAAAGACACACAAATATAATGTCTAAAGTTCTGGTAAAAAAGAAACATACAAAGCTAAAAAATAATAACTTAAAGTACACTTAAGACGAAAAATTTATTTTAACTGTTAAAACATTTTGTAGTCAAATTTTAAAAGAGAACTTTTAAAAGTACTTGAACATATCTTGGATTTTAATACTGTACTAGTTTAAGGCTATTAAACTATTTCATTCCTGCATAAGAAGGAGATCATTCAAATAAGCACAAGCGATGTATTTTTTAAACTAAGATTTTTAAATACAATGTGAAACAAAATGTAATATTACCCGATATACCATGATGGAGTTAACAACCACTTGAAAAAGGTCATAAGCTACTATGTACGGTTTCAAATAGTAAGGTTTTCTGTCTTTCATCCATTGAGGGCCGATGCATTGTACAAAAATGTTGTAAACAATGACAATGATGATGATTCCAAAAGGATTTGATACCAAAGGAAAATGTGCTGATCTTGGATCTGGAAAACATAAAATTTGTTTTAATTTAAAACAAAGAGTCAATTCATTGATGATTTTTAATGTCACAGATAAATAGTATATTGAAGGAGAGTTGCATCAGATGGTAGTACTGACTAATTTTCCTCTAAAATTAAATTATGGTTGTGAATTACATGATTGACGAAATTATTTGTAAATATGCGAATTATTTAGCTGATCAAACTTTTTTGTGATGTAAAATGTGCGATCGTTGAGAAAACTAATGATTAAAAGTACTCGGGGTTTCAATTAAAGAGATAGGCTAAAAAATTTATATTTAAATTCTAAAAACTAAAATCAATAACATTCTGAGATATTTTTATTTTTTAAAGATCTCAGCAACAGTCCAGTTTTATGAATTTTATATTTTGCTTTAGCACAAAGTAAAATTGAATATAGGATCGTGTTTTGGGGAAATACTTTTTATTCGTACACAAAACCTATTTTTCTGCAGAGCAAAGCACATTCTGAGACTTATTTCCTCCAAAAGTAAGTTTGAACCATCAAAACCTCTTTATATTCAACAGAGAATATTTACATTTAACAGAGAATATTTCCATTTAACAGAGAATATTTCCATTTAACAGAGAATATTTCCATTTAACAGAGAATATTTCCATTTAAATATGTGTACATGTATAAAGTGCATGAACACTTTTTTTTCAAAATCAATCAGATTGAAGGAAACTTAAAAGAGCTAATGTATACTTGGTTCCACGACCAAGTAATACCTTTTATGTTACAACTTTCAATTTTATCGCTCCAAGGATTTTTAACAAACAACCTGACACTATTAAAAATGAGCAAAATATCAATCAGTTTCTGGGAGAAGTTAATAAATGGCTATTACAATTTCAGAATATAGATCACCTTTTTAAAATAAAGAGTTGAAATACTCTAGCTTTATATAAGTTTCATTTTTGTTATAACTTTTTAAGTAATCTTAACGGCGCACTATGGGGGGCTGTGCCACTTAGGGGCTATGTATTGCATGTTTGCTTTGCAGCTCCTGGGAAGTCCACCTCTGGAGGCTAGCTTCCAGAGAGGGGCCATGAGCATGCCTGGTGGCATAAGTGCGGTGCGAGGTTTGAAATTTCAAAGCATAGTTAGTATTAGTTATAAATTAAATAAAAAAGTTTTTGTGCCAAAACCATGTAATACTTTTTTTACTAAATCATATAATTTTTTAGCACCAAGAATTTTTAATAGTATGTTACCGGCCTCACTAAAAAATATAAATAGGACAAACATTTTTCTGGAAAAATTGAGGCAATGGCTTTTTAATATTCAGAACATAGAGGAGTTGTTTTTCCAAATTTCCGTTTAATACATACAATTTCTGTTGCGCGTTTTGTTATTGCAGACTTATGTATTTTTTCTTTGTTTCTTTTGTCAAACAATGTATCTTTTTATGTTTTGTGTGTTGGAATGCTTTTTATTGTAGGAGGGATTTCAAGTAATAGTAGTTTTCATCACTAGGAGCAAAAGTGAGTCTTTTTTGGTGCGCAATCGTGTTTTAAAAACGAGGCGCAGCCGAGTTTTTAAAAACGATTAAGCATCAAAAAGACACTTTTGCTCCGAGTGATGAACAACGTTTTTTATCATAATGCGAAATTAGACTTTTGATCATTAAAAATTATTACTATAAACATGTATTTTCGAGGTTATATTCACAAAGTTAGTAATATGCAGTGTTTACATTTATGTTATTTACAAACAATGCTCTTTATAACGTTTGAATTTCAAAATTCTGCTTCTCAACATTAATAAAAGAATAATAATATACATAGCAAACAGCTGACTTTTCAGTACTAGGACCTAAAAAATTCTCCAGATGATTTTTCAGTCCTAGGACAATAAAGAATCGGTTTTGGTACAGTTGAGAGAGCAAAAAACAGGCTGATTTCGTGCAGAATGATAAAAAATACTTTTTTCTCCACCTACTATCTAAAGCCGTATTTTACTCCTTGGAATAGAGTAGTAAAGTACTAATTTCTATCCCATGTGACTTGAATACTTAATCTTTCTACCTAGGGAAAACTCGAGTTTTTTCGTACCACGGGGCTAAAGTTAGTTACATAAGAATAACATTAAAAGAGAGATTAAAAAGAACATGAGCCACAATCAGCTGTTACTTGTATTTGTTTCGTTACTCATTGTTGACTAATAGCAGCTGTAGCTGCTGCTCACCCACTTCTGACCATTCAGTCAGCAGTGGGTGAGCAGCATCTCTAGTATTAGAGATGGCCGTGGCAGTGTAGGTGTTTGTTTACATTTTGCTTGGGTAGGCTATTAACCTAAGAAGTCCAAAACATAAGTGTAAAACTTTTGACTAGGCTTAAATTATATTTTGTTTTTTTCGTGTTCTTCAAAATTGATATGGCCTACCTTGTGTGTTTTTTATGTTGATGTGACAGATCCAGCTTGACAAGGGATCATATGAAGGCTAAGTTAAATTATCTACGGTAGGCATATTAGGCCTAAATTTTATTCGTGTAGGTGGAGGAAAAATGTTGTGTGCATCAAGGGACTAAAGTACTTTTCTCCCTCAGGGAAACTGTCGCCCTCGGCTTCGCCTTCGGGCGACAACACTTTCCCTTCAGGGAGAAAACATTGTACTTTAGTCCCTAGAAGCACAAATAACTATTTAATTTTGTTTGTTTTTGTACTGAAAGTTGTGATTAATGATTTTTCTATTTGTATTCAATATTTTGGAAGATTGTTTGTAAATTTAATTTTATATTTGTTTTGCATGTAACTTTAGGTAATATGTGTGATGTTTTTATCATGATTGTAAGAAGTGATTTTCATAAATCTGCCATCAAAAACAATTAATACTCAAATTATAATAAAGCCTCCAAACAGGCTATGCCTTGGAGGAAAGTCATGTTTCTCCTTATACCAAAGGTCAGGCCTGGCATCTATTATTCAAATAATATTTTAATATTTGTACTTTTGGTGTTTTTATGTGTACTTAATGTAATGTGTGTTATTTTATGGAGAAATAAATTATTCTTATTCTATTATTATTCTTATTCTAAATTTAAATCAAATAAAAATTAGAGTTTATTTAGAAGATGTTTTTTTAATTCGTCTTTATTTGAAATATATAAACAGCATAGAATGTATAATTTGAAGCACTGAAACATTTTTTAAGTTTTGAAAGACCGATATTTTAATTTATATTTTCTTTGATGTTTTGTAAACTTTCTGATTGCTTGTTGTAATTATTTAAATTGACACACAGGCTCTACACAGACTTTGCCTTATAAGGCCCTATTTATTTCCTCATTTAATACATTCGCCGTGGCTCGGCAACATTTGTTGCCACCCAGGTCTTTGATGCCATCCAGATGGCCACATATGTTGTTGTTGTGTATTGCTTCACAAAATGAGCCACAAAAATTTCAGGATTCCAGTGAACTCTTTGAAACTTTTCCCAGCACTAGTTAAATATGTGCAGAATATGTGTGTTTTTCCACTGATCAGCTGGGTTCTGCCAGACGGTGCTGCTAGTAGACTAAGTGGCCGATTACGAAAGTTTGGAGAATATTTTGACGCTCGCAGACACTTTTGCTCGTGTGTTTACGTCTATTTAGAAATTATTATTAGTTGTTGTTGGACAATCATTACAATAATTACAATCATTGATCCTTTTTGAATACTACTTCCAAGGTTTGAATACAGACCGAGTGGACGGCAACAAATGTTGCCACTCATATGGAATCAGTGAGTGACGTCACTTTTCTATATTTTTCTCAATACATTTGTGTATATTTAGAAAAAAAAAAAAAAAAAAAAAAAACAATGGTGATAAATAACATAGGTGGGCACATGGTAATAGCATACAATCATAAAAGATTTGTAGGTATTCAAAGTGTCACAAACAAGGTCAGGTCGACAGTGTGGATGGCAACCAATGTTGCCATGATAATGACCTCTTATTTGCAATTGAAAAATGCTTGTAGGCTGTTATTACTACAGCAGGGGCGTTACCACACACTTAATAACCTTTTATGGCAAGTTTATGTTTTAGGATCTGGGTAGGGGTCAAAGGCGGATTTACGGGGGTGTCCTAATTTTTATGATTAAAAAAAATTTCTGTCATATTTTTGTAACATTGTTTTTATATTTTATAAAAAAAATTCTGGACGGTAAAAATTTTTACAATTAAGATGTAAGCAGTCAAGTCGCGTAATCGAAACAACTAAAATTAAAGTATATTTTTATTACAATGCGCAATTGTGTGTACGACAACTGACGTTTCCAGTCAGCTACACTGCACGGTTATTGGCAAAGGCGAGTACCAACCCTGCTCTAATCTCACCCTTTATCTCCCTTTATCAGAGGATGGTTGTAATTTTGTTATAGAAAAAATGTTAAGGGTAAAGTTTTTGATTTCTTTGCGGAAGTTGAGTATTACCATTGACACTATTCATTACACTAATTTGCAAAGAGTGTTCGTCGAGTACCAACCCTGCTCTAATCTCACCCTTTATCTCCCTTTATCAGAGGATGGTTGTAATTTTGTTATAGAAAAAATGTATAAGGGTAAAGTTTTTGATTTCTTTGCGGAAGTTGAGTATTACCATTGACACTATTCATTACACTAATATGCAAAGAGTGTTCGTCGAAAACACTGGTTTGAATTTAATAATTTGGGGTAGTTTCGATACATAAGTCTAGAGTTGTCTAAACTTTTCAAATAACTTAAGTCGTTCGGTGATTTTCACTTCTTACAAACCCAAAAGGAGACAAAACTATATGTACAATCATGAACAAAATAATAAATCACCATAGACATGCCTCCTCTCAGTAGCCTTGGATGAAGTTTTCCAATGTTTCTATTCCTGATGTGACTCAGTAATTTAAATATTTACAGTCAAAAGTTACTAATAAGAGAAAACAACATCAACTTCCTACTGATTAAAGAAAAGATTTTGCAATTTTCTAAAACCATGCAATTAACATACCTGCTAATTCATCATTAACGTAGTGGTATCCTTCAATGAACTTCTTAATTAGAGCTGCCATATTTTAGTGCTATTTTGGTGTTCCTATGAAAAAAATATTCTTGTTACTCAAAGTTGAATTTTCCTCACATCTTATAATCATTACTGTAAAAAAGTCTCTTGGGTTTTATTTTTCCCCCCTATACTTTTTGTGTTGCAACAACTCAGTTGAATTTGAAAATAGAAGCAAATTGTGAAACTTCTACCTTATACGAGGAGTACGTCCACATGACATAATAGCATTTCATTCAAGATTCATCACATTTAAACTGAAGCCCCAAACCATTCATAATCTTTACTACTGAGTTGCTAGTGAATTAACACTCTGAAAATAAAAACAATATTATAATGACATTGGGTAGCAGAAATTTTAATATTGACATAATAAGAAGTCTTGACAATTTTACATTTCTCAATCAATTATTGCTTTTCTCATATATTTTTTTCACTCAACATTTCAGGTGTCTCAACAATCTTAAAATAAAGAATTCTATCTTTCAATTATGGTACCAAATTTTTACTTCTTAATATAATAATTTAGTGTAACAGATATGACAGTGTAGTAAAAACCAAATAAACAGCATTATTTTTTTCTAAGATAATTGGATAAAACGGAAACCGCTCCTTGATTTCTTCATATTGATTGCTATATTTATGTATGTAAATTGGGCTTGTGTATGTGTATGTATGTGTATACCGGCTGACATTATCTCAAAAGACACCAAAGTATATGGGAAAAAAAATTTTTTTAAAGACTACCTATTGAGTTAAAGGAAATAATTAACGAAAACTGTTTTAGAAATAGGTTAAAAGATTTTTTATTAGAAAAATGTATTATTCAGTTGACTCATTTTTAAATGATACACGTTAAACAGGTCTTAAATTGTTCTTTCCCACTTCCACTGTAATTCTGTTTCGTTGTTTAGGATTAATTATTGTATTGTACACTGACAATGTCATCTGTTCTGAACTAGCTTTACTAGTTGTAAAAGAATGTTCTTATGACAATACAGTTATTCTTATTCTTATTTGTATGTAAATTTTTTCCTTTTGTAAATATTACATAAATAATATTGCTACAATATAAAAATGCTACAATAAACAATATTAGTGATAAAATCCAATCAAGATCCTATAAGGAAAAAATCTTTGTAAAAAAATCACTCTGAGTCAATTCCACACCATAAATAATCTAAAAGTGTTTTAAGTCAAACAACGAATATGGTTTAGTATTTTTATATAATTTATTATTATGAAATTAAAAAATATACATAATACCTGCAAATTAAGCCACTCGAGGAAAAGCTTAACACATCATGCAGTGAGGTGGATCCGAATGTGTTGAATGGACAAAAAGTAGATCGTCATGTTCCTTGAATATTTATTAGTATTCAAATTTTGTGTTCATGCAGCTCGATCTAAAGTAAAACTTGGGTTTCCTAAAAGGAAGTTGTATTTTCTTGCAATCTTATTAGTGTTAACTTTCCTTGGTTATTTAACATAGTTAGAATTCAGAGATAATAAACTTCTAAGAGATGAATACTAATTACCAATCAAACATTGTTCAAATTTTAAATCTGGCTGAATTGTTTTTTTAAGAACAGATATCTTTTTGAATATGAATTTTTTGGGGGATTTTCTAATCTACTTAGTCTGGTATGTTAAAAAGAACAGTAATACATGATTTAGAAAGCTTAATACACTGAACTAGCTCTCTAGAGAAGAAGGGCACTTGAGAAGGAGCACTGCATTTGACCTGAGAGTAACCTATAAACAATAACATACTAAAAAAGAAGAAAAACCCTTATTGTATCTTTCTGAGATTCTAATCTGCCTATAAACAGATCACAACATTATTAATGTGTTTACCCTATAATTTAAATGAGAAAATTAAGTTACTTACCTTAAACACACTGAACTTGAAAAAGTCATATTTAGTGTTGTGTTGTTGTGTTATGATAGTGAAAGGTGGTTTTACTTAAGCTTTAGGTTTCTCAATTTTTTGGATTAGTTTGTCCTACGAATTAGGTCACACAATTTTCTGCATGCTACGGGTTTGAAGTAATTTTATTATTTTGTAGGCTATGTATTTATGGCTGTGGCATTTTTTGTGGTTTTAAAAGGAAATGGTCCAAACCGTGATCTTGTTGCTGTCTAGCATAGAAGAATAAATATTTAGTTTCGTTTTAGATATTTTGCCAAGCCAGGATACTAAAAGTACAGTCATCTTACCAGTACAGAAAATAATTTGAAAATATTCAATACAAATAATGCCATTTTGCAGTGAGTACTCAAGGTTATAAAATGGTATTATTTAAGAAATAACATGGTATTATTTAAGAAATAACATATCTTATTCTTCCTTAAAATTTACTCCAATAATTCAACAAACTTTTTTGTTGAGAAAAATCTGTGTAATGATTTTTAGTCCAAAATATTCTACTTATTTGATTTTTAAATGTGTCTTAAAATAATGTTTTTACTAAGATATAAATTTTTAGTGTTTCCAACAACATTTTTTCTTATCCTACATTTGGGAATAGACACAAGTTTTTTACTGCAAATCAGAGAAGCTACAATACAACCTTGACCACATATGAAGGTCATGAAATATTTGACCCAGAATATTTGACACAAGAACAAGTGGCACACCTGACAGAAATCTTTTTTAAATAACTAATATATTAGTTGTATTTATAATGGAAGATAGTAAAATATAATACATGGATCAGATTATGAATTGAATAGGCGATAAGGACTTTGCATTTTACAATAATTCTAATATTAACTACTTCTGTTAAAAAGGTTGATCTTTAGTTGATCTGTTAAAAAGTTGTACAATATATGGAAATTAAAAAAAAATTACTAAAAAATTATATCTTTAAATCAATTAGTACAAGGTTTGATAGGACAGCACCCTTCCTACTTGAGTCATGTTAAAAAATTACCATGTTTGTTTTCTAAATTGACAAAAATCTTTCATTTCGTTTTATTTTTTAATGTTGTGGTTCAAATTCATCAGAATTATCTAAGAAGTTATATAAATCAGTTGGTTTTTATAACACAACACATCCTAAGTGTAAAGAAAATTTAAAATAAACCATATCATTTTTTTACACGCGGTTTACTCACAGTACATGTTTTACAATTATTTTAAATGAGGTCTTTATCAAACCCGCCACCTGTTAGAAAAGTAGACTTTTTATTTATTTTTGGAAATAATACAGAAAGGTTACAAACATGTGTATATTAGCATTGCTGCAAAAGCCTCTTTAGACTTGTCTTCAGCTCCAAAAATTTCTGTTTTTCTATTTAAATATTTTCTAATTACAAAATTTTCAATCTAATTTCTAAAAATGTTTTATTTTACAATATTTTTGGTAAAAGTGCTTGTAAGTATGTAGTCAAACCTCAAACATAAAAAATGTTACAAATCTTAGTTTACTCTGACTTTACAGGTTTATTCAATCATTTCTCTTTTCCAGGACTCTGCTAGGTATCAAATTAAACGAGAGAACATCAAATATGGCATAAAGTAGATTCACTTCTATAAACCTGCAAAAATATTGACAATATTAATTAAGCAAATTTTTACACTTTAAGGATTACAATTTCTTTACAACCAACCTTCATTATATTTTTTCATGTTTAGAAGCAAACTACTCATAAATGGTTAGCTGGCTGAATAAAATTCAACCAACAAAAATTGATTGAGTACTTTTATTATGGCTTTTCAGGTGAATAAGGGTAGTGATGCATCTTTAGGTTAGTGATGCACCTTTAGAGACATTATGATTTTTTTAGCCAACATTCTTAGACAGTTAGCACTGGCTGTCGACAGGCATAGCCGTACTAGAGCTACATGCCAATCAAGTAATTATCCAACAAAATTAATGATTTTAAAAACATGTTAACTTTTGTTGGTCTATTAGTCACTGTTTATAAATATGTCCACTGTTTATAATTTGTATTGCTTGAAAGTAAATGTTAATACTATGATGAAATGAACAATATTAAATGTTATTGGACCATCCAAATTAATTAACAGTGGTAACTGCAGCTTCAAATACTGTAATGAGACAAATTAAGAATGGCTCTCGGAGAAGTCTTTCATCATTAAAATATTATTGTAGTCACATCACAAGTGCTATAATATATTTCTTGATTATCATTGTTTCTGCATGTTGCTTATCACAAATTAATAACAAGACACGTTGTACGCCCAAACAACACTTTTTATTAAAATAAACACATTGGACACATTTAACGCATTAAAATAAATTACCTTGGTGTATTTGTATTGATGTGTTTATTTTAATAAAAAGTGTTACGTACAATGTATCTTATTATTAATCTATAATATATTGCTAAGTATATCAACTACATTTTCTTATATTGGTTCATAAAGTTATTTTACAACTATAAATATTTTTATCCACAAACATTTCTTAAATTAAAAAGATTTATTTTATTTCAATTCAGCGAACATTAAGTAGATTGAAAGAAAACACTATGCATTTGTTAGTGTGGCAGGGTAGATGAGTTGTGAGGGTAGTTATGCTATCAGACACAAACTATTTTTCAGTTTCTTTATTTAAATAAGCTTTTCTATAAAAATCGTAAAAAAGTATGAGCATAAAAGCATTTTGTGGGATGAATATGAACGCTGTGAACTTAGGATACCCGCAGTCAGGAGCAACCAGCAGTGCCACAGAGTGAAGGATGAAAATGAAAAACTGCAGCTGAAACAACCAAATACTCGGTTAGGCTAGTGAGATGGGAATGGCACGTCATTACATCTTCCTGACCACTTGGTAGGACAGAGAGCACTTACCATTGCTTATGCACCTTGCTTCCGCCTTTTGGTAAAAATATAATATGTTATAATCTTAATATCTATCAGTGGCATTGGAACTGCCTGCATTATAACAATTAGTCATATGAAGAAATAGACTGATGGTTTATTTTAAGTCTGCAGTTATTTTTTTAACAAACAATGGATAATTGGTTTAAAACTGTCCAGTGAAAATTAAATGATGAAATATTTGAATCTTGTGGTGTACCTAAAGCCAGTACGAGAACTATGGACAGTAAACTTGTGAAAATAATGCTTATAACTTAATGTGTACTTAATAATGCTTATACACCACCCAGGGAATAAGCTGGATGCTAATCCCGTCTTCCTGTTTGACCTCTACCTCCCAATACTGAAGCCTGATTTTAAAATGCTAAGTGCAAATAACAGACGCAGGGATCTAATTAAAATCATAGTACTAACGTAAAGTAAAATGTTACATAAATTGTTTTTAAACTTATGAAATGTGTTCTTCATTAAAAAATACTAGATAAACTTATAACCTGTCTTTTTAAAGATACTACCTACCCAGGAGGGAGTTTTATTCAGTTAAATATTAATATTATTATATAGTCTTATTAGTGTATATTATATATATATATATGTATATATCGTCGTTTAAGAAACATCGCCTAAGTGACATTTTTGGTAAAATTGAGATTTTTGCATCTCTATGGAAACATTTGCTTTTTACACGTCCTTGCGACGTAGTTTATTGAAAATCCAACCGAATTTGCTGCTATTGTGATTCTTCTAACACCGCCTATCTCACTAACTAAAAAACACCACAAACGTCCATCTACACCAGTTTTGTTCTAGCATGGTAGTCAACAAGAGACGGATGTCATTATGCATAAGGTGAAACTTATTTACTGTTTTGATTGATTTCCATTGATTTTTAAAAGATCATAAATAGTGTTAGTTATCATCTTGGTTATAAAACAAGAATTTTAAGAGTCAAATTAATAGCTTAAAGTGTTTTTTTGGAAATAGGTGGAGTTATATCATACTCTTCATGTAATACAACACCGCCTATATCCTTCGAGAGTTTTTTGGCTCTACAGAAAATTTGCATTTTGTCACTTAGGCGGTGTTGTTTCTTAGGCGACAATATGTGAAAATTAACAAATGGTGTTTTTGGCTTGTGGGGACCTCAAATTGAAAAAGTAACATAGTCCCGAGCTTAGGTCTTACCATGTAGCATATTCCCTGTAGGAAAATTCACTAAAATACAGAAAGGTCCTTCCTCACACTTATTATTTGTAATTAGATGTTATATGTTCATATCGTAAGTGTCATATCGTAATATCTCCAAAGAAAGTATATATACTTCTTTCCTTCACTCTGTACAGTAATGGGCTATTTCAGAATACAGCTGAGAGTAACTAAAGTTTTGTGTCCTTTTCCCAAGATCACGGGAAAATTAATCTGCTGATTTTAGGGAGTAGCACTCTTCTGTTTTTCATGAGAGACGTAATGGAATGTTTGTTGAGATTCATTTGCCTTTCTAGGGCTTTTTCTTTTCTCTTCACTAACATTACTTTTCCAGTCCTTAAATTGGAGTTCTCTTTTCTTTTTTTTTGCCGACACAAAAAAGTTGATCAATTTTGAACCACTATAGCTCAATATAGAATCAAAATATAAAAAAATTAAAAAGCGAATCAAATAGTCCAAGTCTTTATCTTTTATTTAAAACCTCTCTCACTTTTATCGGACTTAAAATAAAGGCACAATATGAGAGCACTGCATGACGTTCTGAAAGGAGCCCTTTCACCCCCTCTTAATAATAATTAATGTTATGTAAACTTTAATACTGTTATTTTTACTTAAACTGAGCTAAGACCTTCAGACCTTCAAGGTTTTTAAGCGGAGCTTTTAAAAATAAAGTTTACTAATATCCTGCTTTATTATTAAGCTGAGGTAAACTAAAAAAATGATTTTTTGATGGTAAAAAGACCAAGTCAAGGAATGATCCAAAGTACTCTTAGCAAAAGTGGTAAAGACATTTTTTATCTAAGGACAATGGGTGACACTTATCTGTTTTACTAACAATAAACTTATCAAAAGAAGTGATTAAACCAGTTATCGTTATAAAGCACAATATATTCACAACTTATGAAAAATTTTGTTTAGAACAAAATTACTGTGAAAGTCAACTATTTAACATAATTATAAGCACTAGTATACGTGTTGCTCGAAATCGAGCAACTTATTTAAATACAGTACAAATGTTACTTTAGCTCTAAATCAATGACATCCGACCAATCCAATAATGTGAATATCTTTAATTGCCGATTCTCATCAATTTTTGGCGGAAACAACTACAGACCAAGCCCTATCCAACGTCACCAAAAACTTGAAAATCGGTTGAAAATTGTAGGAGGAGTTCTCAAGACAAAAAAACCCTTAGCGTATTAAATAAGTATAGATTATAGACCCAAAACGAACATTTGATTTAGTTGCAATTTTTTTTGACTGTAAGCACAAAACAGGCAGACTGGAAGGATTAACAAATTAACCGGTACAACATTTTCCGCATCTAACACTCTAGAAACCCTGCTTACTCACCATCTGCAGCTGGGTGATGTGCTTCTTCCACCAGATGTTGCCCTTGTACTCGGGCCGCAGGTTGGTGACCAGGTAGTAGCTGTACATGACCACGTGCACAAGGGCGTTCACCCACCCAATGAATGTGTCGTGCCCACCTAAACACACCACCGTCATCAATATCATTGTGATTTTAATAGAGAATTTTATGATGCTTCCAGCTGTATGTAGTAAAAACAAAACAGCATACATAAGTGTAAGACAGAGGCCGATGCCTTCATTTCTTGAGCCCCAGTCTCGTGCTCTATGGCACTGCTCGGTCCTACCGCATCCCCTGCTGACACCGGCCACCTAGGCTTGACAGTGGCTTGATATGCTTTACACTTATGCTGTTTAAAATATTTTAAACTTTATAATGATAAGGAATTAATACAGTAGACCGGCACTTTGATTAACCACCTCTGTCCTGATACAAAATAGAGATCAGTTTATTCAAACCGAGGATTAAAAATGGTTGGTTAAATAATTGCATGTCAATTATGAGAAAATATGATTACCAAAAACAGCCAACCAAAAATATTTAACAAATACCCTACGCTAGTTTATAATATCATTTACAACCTTTTTTCTGTCGAGGAAACCATTTTTAAAAATGTGTCACAATGATTTTAGCAGGAGATATTAATTTCCTTATCATCTCTTGAAAAGTAACTCTCAGAAAGATATCACGCTGATCTCTTTGTAAATAAATCTAAAACATACAAAATTCAAGGGGAATGAATATAGAAGGTTGAATATTTCAATTGAAAAATAGTAAAAAATATCATCTAAGTTGATCTTACCAGGTAGCCACTTGGCACCGCTCCAGGACAGTGCGACCATGCCTGTGTGGTGGTAGATGTGCAGGAATGACACCTGGCTGTACTTCTTCCTCAGCACAAAAAATACCTAAAAAAGTGTGCAAAAACTTGAAAATTCTTATGTTTCTTTATAATTGTAAATCAATTATTATCTATGTTCTGCATGTTACGTAATTATTGATTTTAGAAAGACAATAATTAGGCATGTTTATTTTACTCTAACCAACTCATAATTTGACTCTTGATGGATCTTGGGAGTGAGATGTTGATATGCTGTTTTCTGTGAGTTGATATTTTTGCTTGGGAACATCATAGGTCCTTTCAGCCATAGTTTTATGTAGTATATGACCACAAAAAAATGACATCACAAAAGTTTACAACCAAAGGTTGAGTGTGAACTAACCTAAGAACCACTTTAAAGCACAATTAAACCTTCTCCTTTTTATTTTTCAATTCTGGTTATACCATTCTACTGCATACACTTCTGTTTATATTTTGTGCAGGGATGATTTACATAAATGCATGTGAGAGCGAGCTTTGGTTACATAAACTCTCAAGGGACCTATCTGTAAGTTGTGAAGGTCGGTAGGGCTACTCTGTTCGCTGTTATTAAAATTCAAAGTGATCGGTACAAGTTCAAATGCCCTGTTCATTTCCGCTATTGGAAATCCGGCTGATTGCTGTCATAATTAAATCTGTGGTTTTTTAGTGTTCATCTTTCGAGCCAAATATTGAAGACCAAAGCTTTAAAGTCAAATTCATGCTTTCTCAAACTTAATAATTGAATTTGGCAAAAACTCGTTGGCTACACCTAATTAGCGATTGTGGCAGCCCAGCCACTTTTCTCTTCATTAGTGCTCCCTTTCCTAAAAATCAAAAGTTTTTTTAGTGCAGTGTGTTGGGAGCAAATTGGGCTGACGCTTAGGTCCCGAACTACAATTACGCCTATTTACCTATTCCCTATAAACTGGAGGGTTCTTATAATTCCATTTTTCAGCCAAAAAAATTAAATTACAAATGTAAGTCAAAGTGTCAATAGCAAAGATGGAACAAGTGGCATTTATAGTTGTTGCGATCACTTTAATCAACTTTGAATAATAGCACACAGCGCAACCCTACTAACCTCGACTTACAAAGGTTCCTAAAGAGTTTATCTAACCAACGCTGGCACCTGCATGTATGTTACTTAATCGATAACCAGACAAAAATGGAACTTACAACTTTCTTAGCAGCCCCTGTATATGTAATCAATGACACATTATATTATAACAAAAAAAAATACTCACTGTGTCTAATAAATCTGTAACCTTCAACAGGAAGTAAAGGTAAACAGCAAATGCAATCTGAAATACAAAAATATATATTAGTTTTATTGTTTTATATTACTGCACAGAGATGCTCGAAAGTTTTGAAACACCTTAGTATTTCTTTTTTCATATATTTGCTAGAAGATTGAAGTTCAGCAAATTCATTGGAGTTGAAAAACAATATTTTAATGTTATGATTTACCTTCTACCTCTAATAAGGGTCAGCCCATTAGGAGCCAGAAGACATTCTTATATGTAAGAAAAGGTCCATATGTATACCCAAATTAAAGGGCTCACTTAGTAGAGGACAATGGCACAAACCTGATCCCAGCAGAGTTTGTTCGTCTGCCACTTTGACTCGGCAGGTTAGGTAGAATATAAGGTCAGTTTTGCGACATATTAACTTTTATGTGCTTACTAGGAGTTGGGTTAAAAAACTTTGCAACCAAACCGCGGAATTCTGCTACAATACACAAATTAGCGCGATACTTTGATGTTTTTAGACATAAACAAATTTTTACGAAACTTTGTACACTGGTGGTACACTCTTTGCTAATAGGTGGTCACTAAGAAACAGTTTTGCAAATATCGTTTTTGAAGTCCTTTAGACCAAAAACTATATATGCTGCTAAACAGGACTTCAAAATTACTCTCGGGCTTACAGGGTTGAAAGTTACAAGGATGTTCCTCTTTGCTCAAAGGTACTCTATAAGAAACATTTTTGAAAATATAGTCTTTGAAGTCCTTTAGGGCTCCGCCTCACAGCATCTTAAAATTACCATAGATCTTACGGGTTGAAATTTAACCTGGACGTCCTCTTTGCTAATAGGTGCTCACTAACAAAAGGTTTTGTAAATACAGTTTTTTTTAAGTACTTTAGGGCTCTACCCCACATGACTTCAAAATACTTTAGGGCCTACAGTGTTGAAATTTGACATGGACGTTCCTCTTGCTCATAATAGATGCTAACCGAAAAACCGATTTGCAAATATAGTTTTAGGGTAAGTCCTTTAGGGCTCCACCTCACGGCTAGGACTTCACTATGACAATAGGGCCTGGGGGTAGGGGAGTTAACATTTGACATGGTCGTTCCTCTTTGCTCATAGGTGTTCACTAAGAAAAGGTTTTGCAAAATTCCTTCACTGCTGTCTGGGCTCTGTCCACTAATGTTTCAATGTTTCACTATGATTCTTAAGGAAGAAGATTTCGTTGCTGCTCTAAAAGAATTTTATTATTTATCAAATAAATTCAGTCACGGGCGAAGCCGTGACGGGCAACAGCTAACGCGATATATTTGTGTACTGCATGCATAATGGAAAACAGATTGAAGGTGCTAAAAAAATATTGTTCAAATCCCAGATCATCAGTTGGGATAAAAATATCATTATATTGTAAAAATATTATTCATTTAACTGTCACTAAATGTCAAATAAAATCAAAACCAACTTCATGTAAGTGGCAATAATTAAAACGAGTGTGATACACTTCCTCCTCAAGGGTACTAAATACAAATAAACTAATTCCTCTGACATTGGGTCATATGAATTGTATCTATATATATATAATTCTGTAAGCAATATTTCTTGAGCAAAATTGTGAGCGTCATATAGATCGTAGAAAGATGGGAGGGGTCTCAAATTAAAGGTCTCGGTCCCATGCACGAGGGAAAACTATGGGTGTGTCCATAATGTTAACAGGAAATGAGAAATCACGTAAAACGTCCTCCATAAGAATAGCATGGGGATTAAAAAAACGTCTGCTTTGTATACATTAAAACATGTGTTGTGGTTTAATTTAAAAATGAGACACATATGATAACATTGAGTGAAGATAACAAAATAATTCACACACCAAGAGAAGCAATCTAAATATATAATTCTGTAAGCGAAATTTCTTGGGCAAAATTGTGAGTGTTTTACAAATCGCACTAAGATGGTAGGAGTCTCAAATTAAAGGTTTCGGTCCCATAAAGCGTATCCATAAAGTTACAAGGAAATGAGAAATATAGTAAAACGTCTTCCTTAACAACAGCATGGGGATTCAAAAAATGTCTTCTTTGTGTACATTGATACATATGTTTTGGTTTTATTTGAAAACGAGAGACAGATGATAAAATTGAGTAAAGAACTACTCATAGCCAAATTACAAAAATTAACACTAGAGTGGTAATACTAGACTATAATAAGACGTTTTGTTGCTTTGAGCGACAAAAAATTCTACTATGAGAGTTAACCTTACATACTATTACAAATTGACTGCTGATTTTACTGTTGTTACTATAGTTTAAATTGTAAAAAAAAAAAAAAAAAAAAAAAAAAACTGAGCGTGTATGCAAATCATAAAATGCTTTCTGATCGTTGATAGAGATGCAGTGGGCGATGAATTGTGGTTTGAGAAACACCTACATTATTTCCATTGTTTTGGTTTTATTTTGAGACGAAAAGTGTCAAAGTGTATCAGTCGGTGAAGTTTTGGTATTCTATTCTGTTAGCTGAATTTTTCGAGAAACCTTTTAGTCATTTCATAGATTGTAGGATTATAGAAGACGAGTTAAAATCAAAGACGTTTGTCCTACATACTAGAGGAAAATACAGCAGGTAAAAAACTTAACAACAAAATGGGAAATATATAAGAATGATTATTTTCCGAAAGGTTCTCCTTAAAGATTCTACATGTAGTGATTTTAAAAAAAATCTGCTTTGTTTACACAAAATCAAGAGTTTTGATTAAGAGGGATGAATATTCACAGCAAGTAAAGCCGCGTCCGCACTGGCCGAACATTCGTGGCGAACTTGTTCGGCGAACACAAAAAAACTCAAATATTCCTGACAAACAATTACTGCCCATATGATTTACATTCTTAAAGGTTAGCAACGAACAAACAAAAGTTCGGAAGAATTTTGTTCGGCGAACATGTTCGGCCAGTGCGGACGCGGCTTAAAGATGCACTTTGAGGTGCTGTGTTTAAATTTTGTGACTAAAGCATAAAAATAAAAATAAACTGACTCTAGCTAAAAATCAATGTTTATTTTTTCATTTCCGCTTTTCTATATTATATTAAAAAGCCGTCACAGCTCATAATTAAGGGACTACGATTTCTTTCAAAACTTATTTTCCATAGATCGATATGAGTTTAACAACAGACAAAATAGAGCATTTACAAACGGGTGACCTAATAGTACAGGATTGATAAGAGTACTTGGGAGAGAATGGTCTGTTCAAATGGTATTGTTAAAATATTATATACCGCAAATTAAAATTAAATTTTCTGGAAACATTCGTTGTGGAAGAAATTTTAATACGCTATGGTTCATGCTATTTTAATTTTATGATTAGGGGCTTTTGCCCCTATGAGCCACTAGTAGTTACATATTTACCTTCCTGGTGTGAGGTGTGATCTCGTTGTCTACAGGTTCACATAAGTAGTTGTAGCCTACCCCCCACCCGAGTCTGAAGCCCTGCAACAATATAACATATTTTACTGGAACCAACCGACAAGCGCAAAACATGGGATCAATTGTAACTTGCTCACTCCAAGGGAGTACTCCTGTATCCCTCAAGACAACTATTGTTTACCCTTTCACTAATTTATATCAAGGTGAATAAAAGCACCTTTTCACATTTAATTTTAGTTTGTATGGAAACCATGTAAGAGTTAAAAGTAATGCATAATCAAAATATTGATTATGTTAGCTCACTAAATCACTAGTTAGGTACCGGATACTCATTTACAAACTGTTGAACTAAAGCATATAAAAAGTCAGTATGAAAACAAATCTTGATAATAACGAGGGTTTGGTAGAAGGAGAAAAATAAGCAAAAAAATTTCTATTAAATTATGTGCTGGTATGTAATGTACATTGCCTAGAGCAATGTATTATTGCAACATGTTCAATGTAACAGTTTATGGAACTTAACTTTTTAAAGGTTTTCTAAAGCCAAATCCACACTGACTCAACATGCTCGCCGAACGGTGTTCTGTAGACCGTTACTTTGTTGGTAATTTATTTTAAATGTAAATCATATGGTCAGTATAACATAGATGCAAACAAGTTGGCGACCGTTCGGCCAGTGCGGACGCGGCTTTACAATTTGTGCCCTGATGACCTAGAAAAAGCTAGATCTACTCAACTAGGTCGTTCAAATACCGATAATACCGATAAAATATCCATTAGGTCATTATACTTTGTCTTCAATTTTATGGAAAAAACAATTTTATGTCTACCTCCCAGTGACTTACCACAATAAACATGTAAGCGCTGGCAACAACTTGAAAGAGGTTGTACACTATGAGTATCCTCTCGAGGTTGAAAGGTTTGCGGTTGGCCATGAGTCGCGGACCCCAGCACTGGACGAACATGTTGTAGGCAATGAGCAGTCCGATGGTGGGGAACGGACTGCCCATGAGCGGCAGGTCCGCCGTCCGCGGGTCTGCAAACATTGACACAAGCAATCATTAGGAGTTTGGCAACCATGGTTTGTTTTTTTACGTGGTGCAACTCTCAAGGGAACCCAGGACAACGTTTAAGTCCGCTAACACTGGTAAAGAAGCCACCCTTCTCATGTATATACACTTACTAACCCATATTATTCCAAATTATTCCTTGTTAATTAAGTGCAGCGGTTAAGTGCTGTGTTCTAGTAGCGAACTCCCTTACTAATGGCCTACAACTTTATCCGCTAGGAGTGCACACTGTTCAAAACCCTAATTCTCATGCCTAGGCAGCTGGTCCTGATAGCTGAGATGGCTAAGGCGTAGGCACCTTGGCCAGATGTTTACGCCAGTGCGGGTTCGATTCCTGCTCAAGACTAAACCTGACCTGGTGGTGCAACTCTTAAAAGGGTTAGCCGGTCTGTGGCAACGTTGGTGGGAGGGCCTACGTTAAATAAGCTGTGGCAGGCTTGCGTGGAAGTTGACAGACGGTTGATTCTTTAAGAGTTGCACCTTGGTCAACACTGATTTTGCTCCTTTTTACTACTGTTTACAGTGTGTGTGCCGCTATGGCACACACACAGTAAATAGTAGAATTTGGTTAATCTTTGAAATCTGAAAGATAACCATATTTTCAATCCAAAATGCCAATTAAATTCATTCCTAATTATGACATAAAAAAACAACAGTCTTGATTCTACCTGTCCCAAAAAAAGGGTACTGTAGTGGACATATGGGTTGCATCCAAAAAACTTTCTTCCAATTTTGTTGTTGTAAACTTAATTTCTTACAGTGCAACTATGATTTAAAATTTTTATTTTTTAGTTTTAACAACTACTTTAAGGACTATTAAGGTCAGAAGTACTCAAATCTAAGTATTTTGATAAAATTCTCATAAGAATTATATTTTGTTTACAGAGCTTAAATTTTGGTAGCGTATGAAATTAATTAATCTTTAAAACCTGATATAAATTTAATTACAAACAAAATTCAAATAAAATAAATCCTTGCTGAAAAATTAATTTTTATCTCTTTAGATTTAAATTTAATTGATTTTGGAATTATGTCATTTTGAAGACCAACAGACAACAAAGAAATTTTTCAATGATATATTTATTTAATACTCTTTCCCCAGGAAAATTGTACCATGAAAAATTGTAAAACGCCTGCGCGACAAGAGTAGGCCACCCGCGCTTCAACCAATACAAAGTACATGAAATTCACAAACGGTCTAATCAAACCATAACAAGTCTGATTTATTAAAAAAACAATTTTAGTACCATAATGTTTCAAAATTGTATCATCAGTTACTTGCTTTGTAGATCAAATCAACTTTGTTCTACAGTTGGAAAAATTAATTTCAGAATTTATATCAAAACATTTTATTACTCAAATGTTGCATGGAAAATCTTGAAAGGAATTTTGCTTGTGTTTCTTGTATTATGTTATTGAAAGAATTGCAAGAACTCAGTGATAGATGAAGGATGAAATAAAAAATAAAATTTATAAAAAAATACCATTTTTACTCATAAAAATTCTCTTTTGCTACTGAAATTTTTCCTTCCTGATACAACACAACAAATAGTGAAAGAAGATCTTAAAATTATTATCAGTAAATATTGTGTTCAAAGTTCATAAAATACTAAGATAAACACTTTGACAGATTGGTTGTTAGAGATGTCAAAGACAACGTGGTATTGTTTTTGTCCAGTTCAATGACCCTGAAAAATTAAAACACTGTAAGAGGTGATTATTCAAAAAAGTTGTCTAGTGGAATACTAGGCACTGTCACTACAGAGGGCAATGACCCCCCGCCATGTGTACACCTTGACTGACAGTTTCATCACACACTGGCACCTGTGTGTTATACAGAAGTATGGTTGTATATTCAATAACGTAATTCTAATTTGGCTCATTACAGGGAATAGTACAAAATGTCATAATTAAGGCAATTAAACCTTAATTTAAACAAAATATTTTTATTTATAATGTTACAATGTAGGATTGTTGATGTTATGATGACTTTTTACTCTTTATAATTTTATATTTTGATTTTATAAGAAACTAGCTTACCCGGCATGCTTTGCAATGCCAACCTGAGGAATGTTTTACCCTTCAGGCGAGCTTGTTTGCTGCTCTCACTCGCCACAAGTCTTTAATATATCTTCTAGTTTTTATTACCAATCTTTCCTCAATACTTTACATGAGAATCTATATATTTAAAACTGTAAGGAAAAAACCACCTTTGGACAGTTCGTCTAAGACTTCTACTGGGCCGATTTACATGAGAGTACCAAACAAACGTTCTTTGTGAAAAAAAAACGTTTTCAATCCTATATTAGCAGGTTTTATTTGTATTTAGAAAGTATTTACGTTAAATCGGTCAAAAACAAAAAATAAACTTTTCTAATGGAGATTTAACATGAGGAAAAAGACAAAATATGTTCAATACTTTAGGCAGTTTGTCTGGGAATTCCATTGGAATGATTTACACGCAGTTTGTACCGAATAAAAGATAAACTTTTTTATATCAGCTGATTTTATTTACTTTAACATTATCTTACTTCCTTATATAAATTTCCAAACCCTTGCAATCATCTGATTGTAAAAACATGATGTATTTGTCTAAATACAGTAGAAGAGCAAACACTCAAAATGAATTTGTTTAGTATTGCCAGTACCTAAAAACTTATATAATTATAATATAGACCTAATATTCTTTTAATGGAAAGAAATAATAATAATACAGTGTTACTGTTCTTTAACTATACACAGTTTTATAGTTGTGGATTAAAAAATAAAGAAATTTTGATTGTGAAATTGTGTAAAGTTACTTAATTATGTAAAGCAGCTGATTGATTGGAGGGAAATGACATTTTTAAAAAGTACATTTTTATATGATGTTTCACATCATCTGTCTAGCGCTCCACTCACCATTACTGGAGGAGCTGTACACATCGAGTATCGACAAGCAAAGGCTCGTAGATGTTTATAGAATTAATGTTCCTAAACGTAATCATTTTCAAACATATTTATTTGTCATGTACAATAATTTGAATATTGCATTGACTACCTATATTTTTTAGTCTTAAACAGACAGAGCCACCAGTTTAAATTGATCCTATCGCTGCAAAGTGCTAGTCTATATATTTAAAAGCTATAGATGGAATTTTACTTGTGTGCATGGTTATAGTTTATAAATTCTTCTACACTAAAAAAAGCATTATTTATCAAATAATTTCTTAGTTGTTTCCTAAATAATTTAGTATCATTAATATTTCTAATGTTATTAGGTAGCTTAGCCCCTGCGTAAGATGGTAATTTATGGTAAGCTTTAAGACGGTGGAAATCACCTCAAAATAAGTTTTTGTGTCTTGTGTCATAGTCATGTAAATTTGTAAATGCTTTGACTGCATTTTGTCAGGAAAAAGTTAGTTGTTTGATAAATGTATAGACCAGCTAGCGTTAAAATTTCCAAATCGCAAAAAGCTGGTCGGAATGGTTCTCTCTACCTATCTTTGCTAAGATTCATACACATTTCTTTGAAGTATGAATCCTCTTGAAAGATTACATTCATCACAAGCTTCCTATAGAGGTAGCCCATAAGATATTTGTGACAATTTGACCATATTAAGCAGTTTTCAAAATTTTTTGTTTGCAAAATGTGGTTAGTCTGCAGAGAAGAAATATTCCTGAGAAAATATTCTTGCATACACAGTCAATGTGGTGTTCCCAATGTAAAATTTTTTTCCAGTTTTAATCCCAGGCATTTTACACTGTTAACTTGTTTTAAAATATGTTCATTAATTATTATTAGGGGATTCTTACTTTCATCCTTTTTTTACTTTTATGGAGGAAGACTGCACTGTCACCAATCTATTCCTGGATTTCAGTAAAGCCTTCAATTGCCTTAACCATGAACTGCTACTCCCAAAAATAAGTTCTCTAGGCATAAAGGACAAAGAACTGAACTGGTCCAAAAGCTCCCTGACAGGCCGACGGCAGCTGATAGAGGTCACCACCCAAATCAATCAATCAACTATCTTTATTGTCATAAGACAATAAATTATAGCATTGACGACAAGTCACTTTGATATCAAACAATAAAATACATTGGATGAGAAATCTATTCACATTAGTGTATATGGTCAATGATATTGGTTACTGGTATATTTAATTCATATATGCTTTATTGACATCAAATGTAACTTTTCTCTAATAATGTTTTATATGTTTTCAGTAGTCTACCTTTATTTCAAATAAATTTAATATAATTTAACTGTACTCCGCATATATTATTTATTTATTATGTATCATTTAAGTATTACTTATACATTGATTTAGTCAACATTTAGGAGTTGTTATAAGAATACGTCTTTTTAAATACCAGTACTAGAAATTTTTGTTTTCATTCGTAAAACTTCATACTAAACACACTCAAAATAAAAATATTTTAAAAAGTAAAAATTCTAAGAGGCGGTTTGAGAGCTCGCGTTTAACTTAATCCTGGGCGTAAATACTGGTTATAACCGGGTTTTGCGCGTCAGCTTAAAAATCGGGTTTGAGAGCTCGGGTTTACGCCTGCCGCGGCGTATAGATAACTGCAAGCTAAACACCAGAGGGATGAACTGCGGCCGAACTATTCTGGTTTGGGTAACCCGGGCGTAAAAGATAATCTTTGCGGGTTTGAGAGTCCAAGTTGTAGCGCAAATAAGAGAAACTTGTGCATGAATAGAGCTAGAATATGCACATAGCTATGTGCATGAAATAGAGCGCCACGTTGCATTAGCAAATGCACGCCAAATGCAGAGCGTTGCATTAGCAGCCGTAGGGTGTGCCTGTGTGAGTGAGCTGCTCGTATGCGCATCTCCATTTGATTTTACAAGAGAGCTAGGACGCCGTGGCCGGCGTCCGTCGCACCGGCCCGAGCCGGCCGCGATAGACTTAGAGACACAATCGTCGTCGATTTTGGATTTATTTTTGTACAATCTGTTTCTATCTTTAACTTATGACCTATACAATTGTCATTCTGTTAAATATTCTCGTGATAATATTTTTATTAGTTTATTTATTTTGATTTTTAATAAATTCTTTAGGAGGGGCGGCGTCTGGGAGTCCTTATGGGCGAGCCGCCACTGCTCTGGGGTATAATTTATACCACAACGCCTAAAAAATCCCTCACAAATAAATATTATTATCCTCAACTGAATCAGGAGCACTTCCTACCTAGTAGATTTTTTTTTGCTCAGACATCAGTTGTGGGGGGGGGGGGGGAAAGGGACGCCACAACAATACCTTCCACTGATAACGAACACGTGGCGTGGCTCACTCGTGGACTGTCAGTCGCTGTGCAGTTATCCGTGAGTTTTTTTTTATATAGTAGGTTGTTTCAACACTAGTTTTTTTTACTAATTCTAGTTCTTCTTGAATCAAGTTTACTCGCGGTTTTTTATGTTTTCTAGGCGAGCTCCGTAATTCAGCCATCAGAAAAATAGTCTATATAAATTTTCAAAAAATTATTTCACAGTTTCACAACTAATTTATTGTTCAACACTAAGCACAAATCAATAATCAAAACATAAACTAAAAAAACCCAAAGTTTCACACAATGGAAACTCAATAACACACGATTTTGCAGTAATTAATTAGTTAGGAAATGATTTTATATTCATTAACTCCAGTAACTTCTTTTTACAAAAAATAATAATTAATTTTTTTGAGTTTCCTTACATCAATCGACTTAATATTAATTTCTTTAATAATAATTAGGTCATTTTTTCTTGCAACGTGCAACGCAGCAGACGCACAGGTTCTAGCCTATGTCTGCTGATTTCCTGGGCTTCGCAAGTACAAGTATAATTTATACAGTTTATATTTATTTTAAAAAGTTTTACTATATGAACTACCATATTTTTTGAAAATAAACTTTCATTCATTCAACAACACGAAAACAGGAACACGTCTAAAACTGACGGATAGCCAAACAGAACTTAAATATTGAACACTGAACAAAGAGAATGTTTGTCAACAGGGTTGTAAACCACCCCCTTCCCCACCACAATCGCCGTATCACCCATCCTATCCTATTTCTTGTGGTGCCTCAAGGCCAAGTTGGCTGTAGACAGCCGGGCGCCGGGTTGCAGCTAGCCGTTGCCAACACTCCAACACAGATTCCCTGTCCTTCAACTGTCAGCTACAGTTGCACGCAAACAAGGATAAACTCAAGAATAAGAAGTTACGTGCGAGCTCTCGAACCCAATTTTTAACTTCTGACTACGTTAACCTGCGCTTAGAGATATTCCCGGACACCTAGGCGCGAGCTCTCAAACTGCCTCTAACAGTTTTACTGTGATTTTTGCAGTATTAGGCACATGTAAAATAATATTTTTCTGCTGCAACCAGAAACCATAAATAACATGTTCCTTAGCATGATATGAATTTCAAGTTAGAAATTTGACTTCATAGTTTCATTGTTTTCAGAACATAACAGTTTCAAAACCATCTAAAGAGAAATTTTCTAAAGACAAGATCTAAACCAAAGTCTAGCAGTTTTCCATCTACCCATTTCTAAGCTATCACTATGTAAAGTTAGCTCTCTTACCTTTTAATTCTTCATTTACATAATGATAAGCCTCATATAGCTTTTTCAGAATTACTGCCATGTTCCTTTACCTATGTAAAAAAGAAAAATATAAATACATTATATTTTACATTATATATCTACAGCAGTAGATTTTGTTTTTTAAACAAATAAGTTTATAAAGTATATTAATATAATAAAAATCCCTTCATCATGTTTCCATGTGTTGGTATTTATCGCTTTTTACATTATAAATGGGAAAGTGAGTGTTTGTTTACTACGCATAATCTATATATGTAAAACAGTAAGGGGGAAACAAAGTTCCTCTGAGACTTATACGCTGGGCCAATCTACATAGGGGTTGTAAAAAAACAATCCCTTTGGGTCCTATATTAGCAGGTTTTACTTGTATTTAAAAAAATTATTTTAAATTGTTCACAACTGAAAAATAAATTTTTCTTATGAATAGGCCTATATTGTTTTGAATGAATTCATTTGAATGAATCATCAAAATAAACATCAAAATTCAAAATAAAAATCATTTAATTTTTATAAATAAAATTGATTTGAAATGCAATTATTTAAAACCAGAACATCTCGCAATCTGGCATCACTACATTTAATAATGGTGTGGAAGATTGGTATAAAACGGTTAATGATCCATATACTGCAATTGTTAAACGTGATAAAATAACATTTAAAATTTTAAAATAAACACAAACTGAAGCCTGGTTTTCTTCTCAGCAGTGTGCAAGCTCAACTAATTTCAATTTCACTTGCACTAATTTATTTTAATGGGAGTGCAAAACAAATAAATTGGCAGAGAGTACGGTACAAATGGCCAAGTAATTAGTGGTATGTAACTTCTTCGTGTTACATAAAATAAACCAAACATTTGATGAATTGTAACATGTGTTACAAAGATGTGTGACTTGTGGCAATCACTTTGCTCAGATTTGATTGACTCTGATTGCATTTTTTTCCATTGCTAAAATGTTGCTGTTTTTGTTGTATAACTACTGTAACTACACCAGCAAGTCTAAATGACTTGCACTTCTTATTAAGCATTTAAAATTACAAACTCTACAAAATTAAAGGTTATTAAAAAACAATCAAAACACTTACGGTGAGAGAGGTGGAGGGAGACTGACGCTCCGCTACATAGGAGAACTGTGTGCGCGCACGAGGGGGTATATACACACTGGCGGGAGCTATTGCATTGGCCACCACGCATGTATTGTAACTGACTGGACAGGAAGTCGGAGGCATTAGAGATGCTAATGGTAACCTTCGACCCCCAAATATATTGTCTAGGCCCGACCCGGAACAACAATTACACCTGCTCTAGATATCCAATTAACGCATTAAATAATTACAACATTACAAAATGGCAACAATGGAAAGTCACATTTGCATGTGTGAATATGTAGCAAGTTAAGAAATGCAGTTTGCAATCACTCTTGAGAGAATAAGTTCAAGGTGGAAAATCTTTGGTTGGTTTAGCCAGAGCCGGTACGAGGGCCATGCCATACATGCGGCCTCGTGGGGCTGGGAGGGGCGCCTCGCCTTTTTATGAAAGAGGCGTCAGGAAGAGAAAATGAAAAATAAAATGTTTTCTACCCGAGAACATAATTTTTCTATTAGATCTATTAGAATATGGAACTAATATATTCTATGACTTTTCCAGTAATTAAACCAGGTGCCCCGCCGTACCACTGTAAGTAAATCAGCGCCCCTTGTGGTGCGGCGTGGCTACTGAGTATTTGTGTAGTACCATGTAAAATGGTCAAAAATACCGATCGAGTGTTATAATATTCATAGTGCTCAACTTATAGTTTTATAATTTTATACAATGTTTGTAGTACCATAAAAAGCAGATGCGACAATGACGGAATCTCGTCTCGAGGATTTATTTTTTGGCTTTCCCCCCAGACTTTTCAATGACTTTTAATGATTTTAGTGACTGATGTTAGACTGCGTTTGAGCTATTTCTATTCTATTAATATTAACTATTTAATCATGTGATTATTAATTTTTGTTTAGCTACAAATCAACCTTAAGAAATTATCTATATATTAATAGACAAGCATGATTCTTTTCCTCCTTTTTTCTCAGCTTGTGTGCATTGAGGAGAAATCTGTGCATACCGTTAGAAAGGTATGTAGTGTCTCATAAATGAGCAGAACCCCATCTATTTACATGGTAGTAGTACCAAAACAAAAAATTTTCGTCCTATATTAGCTGGTTTGTTTGTATTTCAAAAATATTTATGTTAAATTGGTTAAAAATGAAAAAGAAACTTTTCTATTGACGATTTAACACGAGAAAAAAGTAAACTTTTTCAATCCTATAAACATTTTATCTGAGCCTTTATTTAACCGATATACATGCAGTTTTCACCAAATTAAAAGTTAAACTTTTCTAAAGGTTTTATTTACTTCAACGTTATCTTATTTCCTTATATTACAAAAATCAAAATTTCCCAACCCTTGCAATGAATTAATTTTACAAACTTTCAATCAGCTGATTGTAAACACACACCACAAGATATTTGTCTAAATACAGCAGAAGAGTAAACGCTCAAGAAGAATTTGATTTATTATGGCCAAAGCCTAAAAACTTATTTAATTATAATGTATTATTCTTTTAATGGAAAGAAAAAATAATACGATGTTGTACTATTTAAACTACTCAATTTTATAGTTGGTGGATTAAAAATTAATAAGTTTTGATTGTTAAATTGTTTAAAGTTACTTAAGTATGTAAAGCAGCTGATTAATTGGAAGGAAAAAGTAATTTAGAAAAGTACAGGTTTCACACCATCTGCTAAGCGCTCCACTCTCCATCACTGGAGCTGTATCCGTCAAGTATGGACGTGCAACAACACGTTATACAGTAATTCACACCAGCCCCAAGGACTACGCCCTGTAGGCTTTTAAAGTTTGAATTTTAATCTTATGGAAGAACGATAATTGATTGTATTATTTGATAGCTGTTGTACTGTTATGACAACTGCTAGCGAATCAGAAAAAACAGATATTTCAGTTATAAAATATTTATTTTTAAAACTAATTTGGTCCAGATCTACTGATATTTTGGTCAAATTACGACCAGAGGGCGATCTCTAGTATCAATTAAAAAATGATGCATATGTTTCATTAAATTTTCTTCTAAATATACAATTGACTAAAAAAGCAATTAAATTGAACGTGATTACACTTTTAGGTATGTGCATACTAGTGCTGAATTATTCAATATGATTGTGTTGTTTTTTACTCCAATTGAATCAAGTGCCCCGAAAGTGGGTATCTCATGTGCATAACGTTTGGTATGCCTGTAGGCTGTAGGCTGTTATAACACAATTTTTCCTATGAAAAGTGGGTTTTGTTTAACTATTGACAAATACAAAGGCTAGGGGATATAAAAACCACACCTTTAGTTTAAAATTATATTTACAAGTAATGTTTGAAAAATATTTGTATAATACATATATACATTACTAATTACACTAACAAAAGAGGTATTATAGTTGGATAGGAAGAAAGGATTTTGCTTTAACTTGCAGAACAATAGATCTGTAACCACACAACTTCTATATCACATTTTTGGCAGGGATCAATGTTTGTAATCTATCATAGGAAATAAAATTTTTAAATGTAAATGTTCATAACTATTTGGTGAAGACAAAGAAAGACTAAGAGGAAATTTTTATTTATTTAAAAGAACTGACTTGTAAAAATAATTTGGACTAAGTCTTTTTGGACTGCATTGTATATTTAGTTCAATATTATTAACAAATTAATAACATTATTTCACTATATTTTGAACAGAAGGTTGTAAAATTTGAATAACGTTTTATTCAATTAGTGAAAATCAGACAAGAAATGAGCTATAATTTGTTTTGTATGACAAATAGTTAAGAAATAAAATTTATAACTAGCAACTTACATAGATTACTTACATAGTTACATAAATTGCACATAATCACATAGATAAGATGTCCCTCAACAAAAACAATCGAGCTCTTATCGTTCTGTTTACTTATTCTATCTAGCCGTCTCAAATTACAATTTGTAATGTTACCTTCCTAGAACTGTGCACTTCCTAGCCTTTTAAAATGATTTATGTATATCTATTCATTCCCAAAAAACTGATAAACCAAAAATCAACATGAGTTATAAATTATCGCTTATTGGTTTTTTCACCAAAAACTGATAAGACATTGACAACCGACCCATTTCTAGTACCAAAACAGCACAGAAAAAAGACACATATTGTAACTGAATAAATCTTAAAAATTGAAGAAAAACTTTAAGTTTTCACTATACAAGGCACAATCAGCAGAACCTTGATTAATCGTCACTGCACAAATGAACTTTTGCTTCTTTTAATCGTAATTAACGTCATGCCATATTTCATACAGCACATCAGTTTTGTATTACTCTCTATGTATGTAATTAAAATAGCAATATCTAAGTATTATCGACCTGAACTGGGTTCAATTTCTTTCAAAACCTTGTAAAACTTCTTACTGTACAGATTTATAGTGCAATTTCTGACATCTGTCTAGTCACTTAACTCTCATGGTCGTAGTGGTCCCAGGGGTGACGGTTAATTAAGGTTAACCTGGTTTTAAAGCAAGTACCATTTTGATGTACAATAAAGGCAAGTAAACTTTACGTGATTGTTTTATCATAACATAAAGCCTTTCTTAATCTACATTCATACATATATTTCTTTAATATTAAGTCCTTTATCAAGTTGTTTGGGGAGTTTTATAACATTTTTGAACTTTGCCATTGGACTTGTCGCCCATGAAATCAGAAATCAGAAATCAGAAATCAGAATCTTTATTGTCATCAGACATACAAAAAATATGTATTGACAATCGTCCAATGGTTATAATTATGACATAAACATTAAATACATTTCAATTCAAAAGACTATGCAATGTAGGCTATGGTGAAACTTAAAAAACTAAAACAAGAATCATTGAGCTGACATCAAAACAGTAAGAGCTTACAATTTGTGAACATGCCAGTTTATGTTGAAAAAATCATCAGCTTTATATAAACATTCACCTATTAATATTTGCTTTAGTCTTAGTTTAAAACTATCATGAGACAAGGTCTTAAAAGCTTGTGGAACAGAATTGAACAACTTAATTGCTATGTGATACCAATTTTTCTGTGAACTACTATATCTATATTGCTGAATTCTTAAACTATTTTTATTTCTGGTATCATGAGTATGAAAATCTGCATTTGTTTGAAATTGATCAATACTTTTATGGACATAAGAGAGTACATTAAACACATAAAGAGAATAAAATGTTAAAACACCTAATTTGACAAACAATGGTTTACAAGAAGCTAAATTTGGTACACCACATATCAACCTAATGGCTTTTTTCTGTAAAATGAATACTTTATTACAATTGGTACTAGATCCCCAGAGTATAATTCCGTATGACAAAAAACTCTGGATCTGAGCATAATAGACAGTTAACAAAATATTCTTATCAACCACAACACTTAGTCGTCTTAACATGTATAAACCTTTAGCCATTTTCTTTCGTACCGATTCAACATGTGGATACCAAGATAAATTACTGTCCAATGTCATTCCAAGAAATTTTAATTCACTATGAAATAAAGAGTTGGTTTCAAAAATAGTTCTAGAATAGGTGAAAGATATGTCACAAATTTTTTCTACATTAAGTGATAAATTGTTGGCAGCACACCAGTCCTGTATATTAATTAAACTAGCTTCAAGTTGCAAAGGGCTGTTAATTTTTTAAACACAATTAAATCTATTTTCCCCTAACACTTACATTAATTTGCTAGCCAGTAACACTGCTATAGAAAAAACTAAACACATGCAAGGGCTGTTAAATCGGTGGCATTCCCCAATATGGACGTGATTTATTTAAGCTAGCCATAAGCTTGATAAGTGTTATGTAGATACTGATGAAATATATGTAGAATTGTAGATGTGGTAGACCATGGGCCGACAATATGAAACCCTCCCCCCCCCCGTGGGAATTTATGACTTATACTTTTTTTTGTTGGTATTGCCTACTAGATTAAGAATTCGGTTGTTTGCCTTTTTTAAATTACAGCATATTCCAGAAAACCAAGAAAAGACGGCCTATGAGGAGTCAGACAAAATTTTTAATCAGCAGCATAGGTCGAGTTTGGTATCAAATTAAAGGTCTCACATAGCAGAGTACAATGCCGCAAACTAGACTTCAAAAGGATGATCGAAACGGAAATGGCAGGCAAACAAAGTTTCCATTAAAATATATGGGTAAAACTTTAAAATGCAATAACTTTCTTTATACCCAACCTTTTAACGTCGGGTTTGCGGCATTGTACTCTACTAATTGAGACCTTTAATTTGATACCAAACATGACCTATGCTGCTATTTAAGAATTTTGTCTGACTCCTCATGGGCCATCCCCCTTAAGGGGTAAAAAAGTGTTAATGCCTTAAAAGAGTGGACATTTATGGCCATTATTGATATACCAAGTCTTGTAACTTTATCTATATTGGTAAAAAATATATTTCACCGTTCCGGGACTTTTCAACCACACTGTATATAAAACTAGTTATTTCACTTTTTCACCATAAATCTAAAAAAAAATCATAATTTTTTGGAAATATTTAAGTAGAGAGCTTTATAACGACCCATTAATTAATAAAATTGGCCAAGAAAACTGTTAGTATTTTCGGTCAAAAGATTTTTGAAACTGAATCATTTTAATGATGATAGTAGATTTTATATTTTTCATGGTTTTTTCGTATTTTTCGGGATATGCTGTAATTTTTAAGTGGCAAACACCTAAAACCATAAAGTACATGTCAATACAAACACAAAAATGTATATGTCGAAAATTCCCACGGGGGGGGGGGGGAGCATATGTTCACATCAGCCTTTGCTCTATGGGCTTTTTTGTAAGAATCAAATTACCATGGAAAAGGTCTCAATTGAATTGAAAATTTAAACAGTGATTATTTTAAAAACATACCTAGTATTATAGTCATAGAAATCTATATACATTTGGAATGCCCACGTTATCAGAACCCGCAATTTGGTAGAAAGAGGGCAGGCAAGAACAATCAAATTACTGATTTTGGCAGTCTGTGTGCTGTCCTTCACACGCATGTTCCTCATGCATACTATAAACAAATAATTTGAAGCATATGTATTTTTAATCTGCATGAGTTGCTGATTCCAACGGTATAAAAATATTTGCATTCATAAAGTATTTTGAAAGTATACAAAATAATTAAAAAAATACTTCTAAAAACATAATATCAAAAAGTTTTAAAACGAGAAAGTTTTATATATTTTTGGGCAAAAAACAAACTTTCAGCGGAAAAGTTTTAGATTAAGAATTGATCTAAAAGTCCACATTTAAAAATTTTTTGGGCAATTTTTAGTTTATCTAATAATTGAGCACAAACCAGTCATTAAGTGTTTTTCTCCTGCTGCCGCACAACCAGCAAGTGTTTACTTAGCAAGCAATTAGTAAGTGTTTTTACGCCTGCTGGCTATGCAAAACCATGCTATGCCGCAGTATTACTAAGCAAACTGTGTGGTGGGGTGCGTTAATCACTGTCATCATCAAGAAAAATCATTAAGAAAAATAGCATAAATTAATACAGTAGACCCATACAGGACTGGACTCTGGTCGGATAACAAAAAATAATTTGAGGGGATGAAGCTTGTTGCGTGAGCACGTGTTCAGTTCGGCTCCGTAGTTTTTCGCTAATTTTAATGGTTTATTTATAGACAGTTTAAATTTTATCTATACCAGTGTATAGCTTATTGATTCGTCTATTTGAATTCTATCTTGTATTCAAGAAAAAGTGCGTGGTTTAGTGCCCAAATCGTTTTTAAATAATTAATGTTCCGGTCGCCGCCCGCTCTACGATCTGGTACGAAGGTCAAGCCGGTGCCGCTGTCCGTTACTGATAAGCAGCGCGGGCACTCGTCATCCGCTCCGACCACCCCAACTGAGTCGTCTGCTGAGGCGAGCAAAACAATGCCCAAGGAAACGAAGACCGGGGTCGTTGACCCCACATTCATCGAGAGCTGTGTCTCCAACTACCTCGCGGGGCATGGCGTGTTCGACACCCTCGTCACCAAGTTGACAGAAAAAATCAAGGACGTGGTGGAGTCGGCAGTGCGTTCTGCAATGTCGGCTGCAAACGAAGAGCTGGTGAGTCTACGGGGCGAGGTGTCAAACCTGACGACTCGGCTGCAGGCGTTGGAGGCGAGGCTGGAGGACAGGACGGACGACCTCGAGCAATACCAGCGACGAAATAACATTCGGATCTTCGGCATCGAGGAGACCCAGGGCGAGGATACCGACCAGCTTGTCGTCGCTTTATGCAAGGATAAGCTTGGTGTGGAACTGTCGGAGGCCGCCGTGTGTAGGTCACACAGAGTCGGGAGGCAACCAGACCCAACACCAGATGGCAGAAGAAGACACCGGCCCATAATTGTCCGCTTCACCAGCTACAGGGACCGCCGGCGCGTTTTTGACGCAAAGAAGAGGCTGAAAGGGACCGGGGTTACCATTAAAGAGGACCTCACCGCTCGGCGACTGGAGGTGTTGCAGCGGGCAGCGGCGGTCCACGGGGTGAAGAACACCTGGACGCGGGACGGCAGAGTGCTGTGGGTGGACCGGGCCGGCAACAGAGGAGCTGCAACCCGGCTGGCGGACTTAAGACAACTTCCACAAGCGGTTGACCAAGTAAAGGCATAAACTATTTAGTTAAATTACTTATTTGTTTCATTTAGTTAACACTTTGTTTATTTTTTACTACATTTTTAACTTATATTTAAAGCTCAAAAATGTTTGTTGGTTGTACAGCATTATTTATTTTAATTTTTAATTTCATTCACGTTATTTATTCCAACAGTATTTTTTCTCTATCATTCATATAGGCCTTTTATATAAAGTTTAAATATATCTCTTCTTGATAACTTTTATAATCAAATCCAAAAAGAATTTGCATTTATTTATGATTTTATTATTATTTGTTTTTAATCAGAATTATTTTATTTTATTTATTTATCTACTCATAAAATGTTAAATTTATTGTAACAGTGAAGGTATGTTAAAAAATCTATTTTAAAGATATATTTTATTTCAATTTTATTTTACAAGTCTACTGTTTTGTTTTTGCTTTCTTAAAAAATTATCAAGACATAATAGATGAAATATGTTTTAAATAACCATGTCAGTAAAATACATCAAATTATGTTTGTAATAAGTTCTGTTTATAAAATTAGTAAATTGTAAGATCTTTTTAAAAATTAAGTTTTTTTCACATGTTGATTTAATAATGGAGCCGAAACCAACGTGTTCTCTTGTTGAAAGAGTGAAAATGAATTTATTGTTTTTAATTTTTTATCGATGTATATTTTTTGTTTGTAATGCAAGCTTTTTCCTGCGAATGAATGTGTGTGTGAGTGTGACTGCTGCAGCTGCGCCTGGGCGCGTCGTCCGTGTCGTGCCGCGGGTCCGGGCTGCAGGTCCAGGATAGCGGACCTGCACAGCGTCGCCTCAGCCGTCCCTCCCCCGCCCCCCGCCACTACCGACCCCCCGCCTGATAACGCTCAGATCCTCACCGATAACCTTGCCCCATTCACCCGACAATTCAAAGCCGCACACATCAATGCTCAATCTCTCTGCAAACATATTGATGAGGTCAGAGCAACTTTTCGGCCACAAAATTTTGAAATCATCGCTGTTTCTGAAACATGGTTAAAGCCAAGTATTACATCTGGATTTGTTTCACTGCCTGGTTATTCACTCATCAGAAATGACAGGTTAGGAAAGACTGGGGGTGGTGTCGCAGTGTATGTAAAGGAAGGCTTGAGGACCAGGCAGTTGTATGCATCTCCGGGTGAGTACTTGGCTAAACCTGAATTTATTTTTTTGGAAATTGGCTTGTCTGGCTCGGATGCCCTACTGTTGGGAGCCTGTTACCATCCACCTGGCGTTGGGCATCTGGCGGACTTTGAAAACATTCTCTTGCGCCTCATGCCGGGCTACAGCCATGTCTTGATTATGGGGGACTTCAACTGTGACTTACTAAGACCAGACCGCTACGATTGCCGCCAATTTAACATTATGATTGAATCATGCAACATGACAATACTTCCACTGGACCCGACACATCACACTGCTGAAGCAGAAACTCTCTTAGATCTTATGATTGTAAGTGACCCCCAAATTTCAGTTCATCATGGGCAACTTCCTGTCCCTGCCATCTCCCGCCATGATTTAGTTTTTTGTGCCCTTTCAATGAGAGCTCCAAAACCAAAGCAGAAATTTATTTCATATAGAAATTTTCGTAGTTTCAATGAAGAAAATTTTTTGTCTGATGTCCTTTCAACTCCTTGGCACGAAATTCACAACCTTGATTCAGTTAACGACATGCTTGATTCTCTCAATAACTCCATTTTGGAGTTATATGACAAACATGCCCCAATTGTTACCCGCAGGGTCAGCAAAAATCATTCAGTCCCTTGGATCACAAACGACATCCTTAGATTGATGGCTCAGCGTGACTCTGTTTATCGTAGGGCCAAAAGATCAAGGGATGCTGGGCTGATGGCCCAATATCGTCAACTCCGAAATCAAGTTAAACAACAACTCCGCAATTCTAGACTTCGCTACATTCACAGAATGTTTTCGGATAGAAAGCAGTCTTCAACTGCTCTCTGGCGAAATATAAAAAAATTTGGTCTTGGTAAGCAAGAAACTGCAGTACCAATGTCCATTCCACTTAATAACTTGAATGATTACTTTTTGTCTTTTTCCTCAAACTCAAATAGTGTAATTATGCAGGACTATTTGAGAGAAATTAATTTAAAGAGTAGTTTGAATCTTAATCCAGTTCAGTTCAGTTTTAGTCCTGTTTTGCAGATAGATGTATTGAAGGCTATAAGGCGTATAACGTCCAATGCCATGGGATCCGATAATATCCCCATTTCCTTGATCAAACGGATTTTGTTTGCTCTCCTCCCATCAATAACTTTCATTTTTAACACTTCTTTGAAGAAAGGAATTTTCCCAGAAAAATGGAAGTCTGCCTTGGTCCGCCCCTTGAATAAGATCTCATCCCCTTCGCTTCCACAAGACTACAGACCTATTAGTATTCTTCCTGCTCTTTCAAAGGCTCTTGAAAGAATAGTTCATTCCCAAATTTCGGATTTTCTTTCTCTGAACAATATTCTAAACCCTTTCCAGTCAGGTTTTCGAAAGTTCCACAGTACAGAAACAGCCTTGTTGAAAATCACTGATGACTTACGATTGGCTATGGATCGTAGTCAATGTACACTACTGACATTATTTGACTTTAGCAAGGCTTTCGATACTGTGAATCATGATATCCTTCTCGCTAAGCTGAAACTTATAGGATTTTCAAATGTTCCAATATCGTGGATGAGATCATACCTCCAAGACAGAAAGCAGTGTGTGTGTCATGACAACCTAACTTCTGACTGGGGACGTGTCCCCTGTGGTGTTCCACAGGGTTCAATACTTGGTCCTCTTCTTTTTACAATTTACACAAATGACATTACTTCTGTTTTACACAATGCCAAGTTTCATTCGTATGCTGATGATCTACAAATTTATGCTCATTTTAAAATCAGCAGGTTGAATGAAGCGGTAACTAACATGAACGACGATATTGACAGAATTGTTCAGTGGGCATCAAAGAACGGACTTAGACTAAACCCAGACAAAACAAAACCAATGATACTAGGACACTCACGACTCCTCACCAAAGTTGACATGAACAGTGTACCCAATATTGTTGTAAATGGGACAGTTTTGCCATACTACGACAAGGCTAAAAGTCTTGGTTTGACCATTACTAATACTCTTGACTGGACTGATGCAGTAGTGAATACCTGTAAAAGGGTATTTGCTGCTGTTCACACTCTGAAAAAGATGCAACATCTTTTGCCTTTTCACATCAAACTGATTCTCATCAAATCACTTGTCTTCCCACACTTTAATTACTGTAACACTGTGGTCAATGACATGACTGTAGCGTTGGCCTTAAAATTACAACGAACTCAAAATTATTGCATTCGATTTTTGTATAGTCTTCAACGAAATGACCACGTCACTCCATTCTACATTCACTCATCTTTGTTAAAATTATCAGACATCAGGCAGTTGCGAATAGTCACAATCACTCATTCTGCAATCAATCTTGGAATCCCAAATTATCTCGCGACCAATTTTGAATATTTGAATGAGAGAGGTGCAAGAAATACCCGCTCTGGCCCATCAACTCTTCGAATCCCACACCACAAAACAACTGTTTTCAACAAATCTTTCATAGTCACAGCTTGTCGCCTCTGGAACTCCTTACCTTACACAATAAGATCCATAGAATCCCGATCCCGGCTGACGGTGGCGCTGAAAGAGTATTACCTTAACCGGATGACCGTGGCTTGGCGGGATGGCGTGCGCTAGGCGTAGGTGCAGCGGGGTATGAATGTGGAATGAATGTGTTGTTAAATTGTTTTCTTTTTCCTTATTCTTATTTGTACCTGAATTATTTAAAAGATTGTAAAATTGTATAAAATGTTTTTCTCCTTAATTTCAGTGTTAAACTGCATTTTATTTTTATATTAAGTTAACATTTATTTAGTTTTAGAGGTTAACTGTAAGAGAGGACCATGTGGTCCTAATGTTCGCCTCAATAAAGAAGTATTCTCATTCATTCATTCATTCATTCATTCATTCATTCAAAAAAGGTCCATTAAACCCAATAATACCAGATATATGTGTTAAAATCAATAAAACAAGTGAAAAATGTTAAAAATTGTTGCGTCACGATCAATTGTTCTTGACGCAATAAATTAGTTAATAAAGTAAACAGACAGTTGCGGTATAAAAAAACTCTTAAGTAACAAAATTAGCAAAGATAGCACGGTAAAAACTGTCTGCTAGAAATAATAAGATACTAACTGACTGAATTCGACTTGCTATGGAAATGTATCATTGACCTGTTAAAACATGAATTATCTTAAAATCATTATCTCAACATCGGCTCACATTGTGATGTTTGTAAAACGGTCGGTTAATCCGACAGGCCATTGATCGGTTAAGAGAGCTTCCACCGAACTGAGGATAAGTAAAAATACTCCACATTGTAAGAACTAGATTCGTAAACGGTTTAGATATCCAGACGTTGGGAATAAAGATCTGATTCTCCTAAATATTCTGCAACCCGCCACATCCATGTTTATGAAAAAAACCGTTTACTTTAAAAAGAAATATTAAATGTAAAGATTTAAATTCAATTCATTACCTACAACTTTGTCGATTGAAGATTTTCCTGGCCAACAAATAAAAAAGTTTATGCTTAGTAACTATGCCTGTTCTGGTTATGTACTCACGTACGATTTTTGAACATGGGGTTTTCTAGTTAAATGTAATTGTTAAGGCATTTACATTGTTATAATTAGCAAGTATAATACAGTACACTCTCGTTCATCGGACTCGGCAATATCGGAACTCCGCTTCATCGGAACTGAAAATCTGGATATTATTAATATTTTTTTCTTACGAAATAAATAAATTTTCCTTCAATTTCCATTCGTTCTATCCGCACAACAGTGAAGTATCACATTTTGCGTCTAACGTCATCAGGCGTTTTTCATAATCTGTACGTATCGATGTGATTTACGAGGCCGTGGAGTATTCGCACAAAAATAGAAAGAGGAAGGGGGCAGGAAGTGAACATCCGTTTCGACCGCTTCCCAAACTGTCATTCAGTCTGTCTCGCGTAGCGACTGCACCTGTGTTACGTGGAAGTCAGTTGACTGCTGGAATATGAGTGGAATATAAGTATGGAAAATGAGAATAACGATTTTGGATCTTTATTTCCTGCGTTGTTTTTATTCCTATAGGTTCATTTGTTACCATGTTCAAAGTTTAAGTGCCTTATTTTCATAAAATTTCTAGTGTTGCCTTATAAACAAGAGTGAATACAATCACGATAGGTCACCGTACGGGCGGAAATGATGACTTACGACGGCCTCCGCTTCATCGGAATTTTTTGACATCCGAACCGGCCGTCCACCACATTAGTTCCGATGAACGAGAGTGTACTGTAATCAGCAACCGGTAGAGAAGCGTGAAAGTGCACAAAAGCTTTAGTTACTCATTTTGCGTTTTTGCCCGCCCTTCAGAACACGGGTTGTGTTTTTTTGTTTGATTTTTGCCTTGTGTGACGTTCCAGGTGTAAATATAGAGTTCTATGATTATTGTACTTTACATAGAAATATTACATTGACTTACAACTAATTAATATGGATATAATGACTTTTTAAACAAAGTAAAACACTAAATACATCACAACTCTCTTTTGTTCACGAAAACAATTTTTGGAATTACTTTAAATTTCCAAAACAGAAAATAGTGAAGAAAATGGCTTTAGCAATAGTTTGAAAGTTTTGAAATATGCATATCAACTTGTGTGCTCACAAATCGGATTATAAAACAATAAAACAATTATTAACAAACAATTCATACGTCTTAGACTTTGGGTGCGGTTGAGTGTTGTGTGTTAAAAATTGAAAATAACATGCTTTCGCACCTGCCTCATTAAATTTAAATATATTATTGACAAACATAAAAGAAGTACCTTTCTAACCTTACCCTAGATCAACACATAATAAAAACAACACAAAAATTGACAACATTGACCAATAAAAAATAATTCCTGTCTTTTTTAAGGTATTTAAATTAACAATAATAATAATAATTACATTCACAACTCTTGAGTGTTTGATTTCAGCTAACAATTAAAACTATGAACATTTTGTAAGAATTTTCAACGTTCATATCATGATAGCCCAAAAATACTATCTCATTTATCAATACATTAATAGGGGAAATTAAAACTAAGTATTATTTAATGATAAGTTATCAATGACATTTTAACTCTCTGAGCGTTAGAGATGATTTGCCAACTGTTCATGGACGTTTATGGAATTGGTTCAATCTGGTTCAGTTGAATGAGATCGAATTCGTTACCATTGTAAAAAGGAAACTCCACGCTTTCTTCCAGTGACTATAAGGCATTATATACTATTGGTGACTTATTGATAGCAAAATCTTGGTTGTCAGCTGCTAATATATAGTTTTACAGTCCTTGGTCATAAAATAAATTTTTATTAATTTTTTACTTCCATACCTCAAAAAATCGTCTAACACTAGGGATGTTGCAAAACTAAATCACGCTGATGATATTGACATTCCTTGAGAGGGGGATTTTAAACATCACAGGAATATCAGAGCGCTTCTTATGTTTTTGTTTTCTTTATCATGAGAGCAACTACAAATAAAGTAAGTAAAACAGCTCTGCATAAGTGGAACTGTAATGGTTATTAACCCTTTCGGTGCTTTTGAAAAGTGGTGGGATATTATTCATGTAAAACATGAAACTTTTTAGGGGTTTTAAGGAGGCGAGCGTATAAGTTTCTCAAAAAAAAAGGAAAACATTAACCTAAAAAATTGCTAGAGGGATAATTATTGATGTTTACAAAAAACGAGATATCAAGACAATCCACATTCCCGTTGCGGTATTGACAGCGACGGTGAGCTGCTATATCGGATCTAAGCACTTCTTAGATGTAACGCAAGATCCGTTATATTGAACATTAGCACTTTTTGTGAAAAAGCTGTGAACAGCTATGATATTGCATGTCATAGAACTGCTGCGGTTAATAGGGTTTTAGCTCAAATCTGAAATTATGTAAGTAGTAGAAAAGGGGCAAAGTGAAGCCCACTACAGCTGCCACAACTCCTACAAAGTCTTTGTTTTCTTGGTAACTAATAACTACTTTAATGTTCTTAAATCTAAGGTATGAATAAGAGCTTAACTTAAAAAAACAAATGGACAGATCACATGAGAAAACTTGATGCTATTTGTAATCTTAATGATTATGATTAAAAGTTGTTTTCATTTTAAATATCTTGAGCTGTGAAAAAGAGTGTACAGGATTGTTGAGAAGAATTTCCCTGAGGGTGACTTTACATTATAATCAAATTCATTAGCACAATCAAAGATCAAGAGTATCAAGAGCATTAACGATGATTTCCAGTTAAAATGGAAAGCTAGCAAATATTTTTTAGTCTAAAATCCAAAAAAAATTTCAGTATAGTATTTAACATTCACAACCATATTGAAGACGCATATAAATATTGAGTAAAGAATAAGAGCAATTAACTACCTACATTTCTTGTGAAAGAAATAAAACTGAGTGGACTAAAATTTGAAGAAAACATCTGAATGAATGATTGTATTTTTTACACTTATGTAAGTCTACATAGGCTACTTATTCATCTACAATTGAGGACTGAGTTCTGGAAGCTCACAGAAGAAAGTAGTTGAGGAACTGTTCTAAATACAACCCTGAAAATTATGTCTGATTAATATCGTCTAATAGTAAACGTCAAAAGCATAGTTCATAATTTTATTCGATTGATCATTTTTCTGACTTTCTGACGTTTTTTTATGCAAAAAATCGTTAAACAGTTTAGTTATCACTGACAAATTAATTTAAATGTGCAGTCCTTTTTTTGTAGAGGAAAGTAAAAAAATAGCCTTAATTTACTAGAGAGACATTCTGTCCTTTCTTGTTCAATTCTTTCCTTTAACACTTCTATTTGGTTGGAAACTTTATAACATTCAGAAACTTTATCAAAACAATAGTACCAAGATTAGATATGAAATCAATAGCAGAAATATACTTTTCTACCTTAAAAATAGCCTACATCACACACAGGTTTCTAATCTTTTCTAAAAACTTGCCATTACTTGGCGTACCATGAACATTGGTATTGCAGCAACTTCATTTATTAGGCAGATCTTAAAATCAGCAATTGTGTTAGGCTTTTTAAAAATTATTTTTTTTATAAGATAGCTCCATAACAAAAAATTACAAACAGTGAGATCCTGGAAGCATGACATATCGTCAGAAAATGAAATGCGATGCCCTACGAACAGTCTTATAAGACAGCCATTGACACACCTGAAGTTTAGGCAATTTGGATTATGTACAAATCCAGGCCAACCGATTGGTTTCAATTTTACTTTACAAACACTACTTTTGATAATGCTCACACATCCCTTAAACTAATCCTGCAAGGAACGGCACCGGGTCGTGATGAGGAACATCAAACTTGTTCTTACCAAAATAACCAGTGAGTAGCAGTCATAGATTCGCCACGTTACAGTAACCCAGAGTCTTATACATCCCAAGCAGGACAACGGATGACAGCGCAACGTCAATCAATTAATCATAAATTCTTTATCCACAATATGTACATGATGTACGTTGGATAATCATAGGAAAAGCAAAGGGCCAAGTATTGATCCCTGGGGGACTCCAAATTTGATGTTTCTTAAAGATGATGTAAATTTAGTTCTTTCAGAATTTTAAAAATGTATTACTTCTACTAATTGTCGGCGGTCTTGAGGTAAGACTGAAACCATTTGAATGTATTTCCTTTGACCCCTAATCGATATAATTTTTTCAACAATGTGGAATGTGAAACACTATCCACAAGAATTTAAAAAAAAAGATGTTTTTTGTAACTCTTATATTTGACCTTTGCCTATTGCATATGTAATGTTATGTTTAACGGCAATAAAAAATTTTGTCTATTGTCTATTGTCTATCATAGACTTTTATTAAGTCCAAAAATATCCCAGCAATTTTTTGTTTTTATTTTCAACGATGTGTTCAATAAAACTCAAAACAGCAGAATACACAGACTTTTTATATAAAAAACCATGCTGTTCTACATCTATTAGATTATTTGACTCTAAATATTATGAAAATTGCAGGAGGACTATTTGTTTGCAAATTTTTGAGAAAGTGGGCAAAAGCGACATAGGTTGCTTAAGTAAGTAAGTTGATGCATCTAATCTATCCCACTTTTTGAAAATTGGTTTGAAACATTTTCCTATCAAGAAAGTGACCGCCGCAGAAAGCTTAGTTGCGTTTGAATGATTGGCTGCGTCAGAAAGATCCCAAGTTTTAGGAAGTTCAAAAAAATGTATGACTCTTTTGGAGCCACATTGAATTTATTATTTAACCCAATTTGAATAAGATAAATGGTATTGACATGATAATCTTTTCGGTTTTTGCAATGTTAATTCTTATTGTACCATTATTAACATAAGATAACTAAGTTTTAGCTTGCAGAAAATGTTTGCCTGTATTGTATGCCGTTGCAGAACTATCAAAACTATTCGGCTTTGGAGCTTATCCCCAAATAAGATAATGTTCTCTTGCCTGTTAGATGTCAACTGATGAGTGGTGAGTTATAAGTGCTGAGCCTTGAGCTGCGCTGCGTATTCAGTGCCGATCAGCCCGCGGCAGATCAGGGTGAACTCCTGTATGATATCCTGTAGCTTGCGTTTGTTGGCTCGCTCTCTGCAATACACAAGTGTCAAATATTAATAAACATAATATTATTGTAATGAACTCAATTTTTTATAACATGCTTTATACCTTATTTTGCAGGTTAAAAGCACAACAATCTCATAGTGCCCTCAAGGATTTCATTAGAACATAAAAATAATCATGCCTAGTGCCATTCAAAAATAAAATCTATACTTATTTAATACGCTAAGGGTTTTTTTGTCTTGAGAACTCCTCCTACAATTTTCAACCGATTTTCAAGTTTTAGGTGTCGTTGGATAGGGCTTGGTCTGTAGTTGTTTCTGCCAAAAACTGATGAGAATCTGACGGAAAATAAAGGCGTTATCCATTGAAATCTCAAAATTTCCCATTTAAATAACATTGGGATTGAATAAAGCATTTTAAACATCTGTTAATAATCAGCTGTAAATACGTGTAGTTTTGGTGATTGCAGATATTCACAATATTGGATTGGTCGGACGTCAATGATTTAGAGATGAAAGTAACATTCGTATTGTAATAAAATAAATTGCTCTATTTCGAGTAGGGATGGACGGGAATGGATTTTTAGTTCGGGACGGGACGGGACGGGAATTTTTATTTCCCATCCAATTTCGGGACGGGATCGGGACGGGATTGCTCTTCTCGGCGCTATCGGGAAATATTCGTTTTGATTTTTATCTGAGTGTCGTATACAGACAAATTAATGTTAAATATCAACTAGTTCTCCTTCCAACTTGTTCCACTTGTTTTTGTTTTAGTTACAATGAATGTCCTTTTGTTGAAAAAATTCAAATATATAGTTTTGATATTTTAAGGATGCAATAAGATCATGGGAAAGTATAAATTTTATTGTAACCAAATAAATTTAAGTCGAATCACTAAACACACATAAAGGAAAAATGTTGCCCATGTCTTATTTAATACAAGTTTTGTTTAATGAAATATTAAACGTTTGGTACGAAGAATGAAAATAAACATGTACGGTACCGGTAGAAAAAAAAAAAAAATAGATTAACACAATTGGAAAAATTGTAAATAAAACAATACTATATTACAATAGATAAGGCCTGCTCAGATAAAAAAAAACAAAAAAACACAAATTTAAATTAGAATGAATATTAACACTCAGAAAAGAAGTTGTTCAACAAGCCAATGCCATTTATAAACCTAAGAAATATTTTGCCATTTTTTTTATATTCATTGATTTTACTGAGACAGTTTCTTCCTTGAAGAATATAAATAAGAAAACTGAACTAAGAAATAATAAACTATTAGACATTATACTTTTATTGTTATTTAAATGAATACATTTAACTATTTTTTGCTACATCAGAAAAAAAAATTAAGGAGTGTATGATGAAAAAAATTATAACAATGTAAATTTAAAGCTATAAACCCTAAAATCTAATTAATATAAGCCAAAGCTAAGCCGTGTTTTTCTCGTTAGCGAGATCGTCGGCCGCGATCGCCGTCCTCGTTAGCGAGATCGTCGGCCGCGATCGCCGTCCTCGTTAGCGAGATCGTCGCCGCGATCGCCGTCCTCGTTAGCGAGATCGTCAGCCGCGATCGCCGTCCTCGTTAGCGAGATCGTCGGCCGCGATCGCCGTCCTCGTTAGAGAGATCGTCGGCCGCGATCGCCGTCCTCGTTAGCGAGATCGTCGCCGCGATCGCCGTCCTCGTTAGAGAGATCGTCGGCCGCGATCGCCGTCCTCGTTAGCGAGATCGTCGGCCGCGATCGCCGGCCGCCGTTCGGCAGTTCTCGTCCCGATAAATTCCCGAGTATAAAAAAATCCCGCCCGATGATCGGGACGAAAATTTCCCGAAAATTTTCCCGAAATTTCGGGACCCGTCCATTCCTAATTTCGAGCAACACATGTACTAGTCTTAATAATTTATGTAAGTTTTCAGACATTATGATAGTTTTAGCCAAACTTCTTAAAAAAACCCCCACCTTTGTTAAGATGTACCTAATATAAAAAATATATTACATATAAAAAATATAGTCTAACTAATATCCAGATAAGAAAGGCAGGAGAGGGAAGAGACAGGTAAACTTGAGATTTTTAACTATTACTGTAGTAAAATCACCATACACCAATTTAGGTCCTGAACACCTCTATGGTGTTATTCATGACACAGAAAATCTTAACAATGCATTTTGAGGAAAAACCAAGTTTGGGAATTGAGAATAGAAAAAATAATCACTGCTTTAAAAATATAATTAAAACACAGGAGAACAATGGAGAAAACAAATAACCTGGGTAAACTGGTAAATTAAAAATATTTCACTGTCAATATAAAGACCCACTGTGGACCTTTTGCAGGTCCACATGTGGTTATGAGGTAAGTTTGTTGTAATCCTAACAGGGCCTAACAGAATGCGAAGGTTAATCAAAGAGAGAGTTTAAGTTTAAAGAGTATGGTTTATCGAATAAATAAAACTGCTAAAAGCATAAAATGTTAGGAAACATATAAGAACTAATTTCTACAGTTCACGGCAACAATTGGGTACAATTAAGTACAATAGATGAATGCAACTATGAATCCCGACCCTTATTATTCATATTCAAATTGTCTTTGAATTTTGTAACCACTTTGTAAAAAATAAAAAACAGTACATTTAGTTAGTACTAGAGAATTTATAAATATGTATAAGAGTTAGTTGTAGTTCAAAATATTTCAAAAACAAAAGTGTGACACAGTAGAAACCGAGGAGTGCTGATTGTTGTTACAGCAGCCTCAGCATTCCGGAGGCGGTCAAGGCTAAGCGGAGCATTGGTGTAAAAAATGTGAACCTTGAACCACATTTTAGTTTAGCTTTTTATCAAATGAATTCATTTGAGTGGTAGGGAATAGTTTACCTGTAGTGTGAATTAACTGTGTGTGAATATACGATTGTGAATTTATTAGGCCCTGATACAAACTCATAGTTTGGTGGAAGTGACACGTACAAAACGTTAATAACATTTAAAAGTTTGCAAAACCTCGACACGCTACCACAACTCTTAAACGCAATGGTGAGCTTAGTTGTGTGACCACTCACTTGAGGACCATCTTGACGAAGTGCTGCTTGTGGTCCACGGACGCCTTGGGCGAGGGGAAGCCCGGAGTGGAGGTCATCTGGTAGAGCCAGCGGCTCAGATTGTCGCAGTATTTCTTGTTAAGAATCAACACCAGGTCGGCCAGCGGGTCAATGCAGCCTCGCGGCGATTCCCCTCCTGTTACAAAGCAAAAGCATTACTGACAAGACAAAAATGTGTGTACATTTCAAGAAAAAAATGTTTAGATTACAAAGGAGTGTAACGGCCACATTTTGAGGACTGTTACAGTTTTTACTTTAGTTGATAAAATCAATGTTGGGTCGGCAGATCGCGCCCACAGACTGTACATAATCAGCTGACGCTATCAGCTGTTTAGGTTAAGTTAGTTTGTAGAAACGCCGCTAGGAGCGAAGGCGACGAGCCAGAGCGGCCCAAAATTGATTAGGTGGCTGAGCGTCGTGTTCGCCACATCTAAAGAGCTCTGACTTGTAGCTGCGATAGCAGGGACAGCGTTAGCTGTGTTAAGGTCTTAGCGGTAGCTAAACCGTGGACTTTGAGAGTTTGCGTTAGCAAATATTAGCGGCTATTATCGTAAGTAGTTAGCTGTTTTGATTTTAATTAATTTCGTAAAAAGGTTTTGTTATTTTGATTTTGGCGGAAGCCTAGGTTATGCTAATTTTTACTTTTTGGACTTGACTTAGAAGGAACTTATTGTTGATTTGATTTAGAGCAAATTTATTTTTTAGTTGATTACCTGAGCGTTTCATTTAATTTGTTATTTTCAGTAGAGAAATTATTTAAGATTTATTAAGTTGATTCTGACCATAACTCATTTGGTTATTGCTCACTTATGGTCAGGTGCAGCTCGGAGTTGGGCTGCCAGTAGGGCCAGTAACGCTAAGCCATTCTTTATTGTTGAGCGATTGCTCTTATCTCAGAAATTTTGACCAAAAGTCACTAGGCCTACGATTAGAGTTGGATCTAGTTGCAGTTCGGAGTTGGGCTGCAGGTTAGGTTCGGCCTGGTAATTTAAAAGCTGGTCGACAGACCTTACTGCTTTGTTAAGCGTTTGCTTTCATTTTAGTAATAGGCTCAGGCCTAAAAGTTAAATTAAATATAAGCAATCGGATTCGGTGAGATTGGCGACCTGTCAATCTGGATGATACGAAGTTGTGTCATCCTAAATAGGATAGGCCTGTAATAATTATCTCTACATTCCTTGTTGAGTTTCGCCAGTACGAAGTTGTGTTGGCTATTATTAAGTTAGGGCCAAATCAATTATAGTCCAAGTAGGATTAGGGCCTAACCCGCATTAACTACTATAGCCTATCTAACCGGTAGTTCAATTAACATTAGGCCCTACCGTTTCACACTACTTGCAGACGGCGCCGAGTTGGCCTGTTAATTAATACATTTTTGTCTTGTCTTGTGTTTTTAGTTTGTTTCACAGGTCCATAGATTGCCAGGAGTTAACCCCGGATCCTACCTTCGACGCGGTGGGGATTGGTACCCACTCGTGCGGCAGCACTTCAGTCAGGTGGTGGTACTTACCTTAGGCTAGTGACAGGTATTAGTCATAGTGAGCCATTGTAATTGAATTGTTAGTATTAATCAGGTATTTATAAAATATTATTGGTATCGCCTTGAACGGTAGGGTCGGAGCGAAATTGTGCCGACAGTCTCTAACTTAGATTGCTTATTCAAAATTTAACATCTGAACATTAAAATCTGTAGGCTAGGTTTACAGTCTGAGCGAAATTGTTCAGACAAACCCCTCAAACAACTATTGGTCCCGTACCGGTGTGCACGATGATGAGTGGAACCCGCCTCTGATTACCTATTCTGGTAAGGGTCATCACTGAGTGCTCACCGAACAAAATTTTAGTTTTCATTTTCTCACTGATCCCTGGCTATAAGCTATCCGAGGCATAAACAGGTGTTTCTCTGTGACACCCCACAGAACCATCCTTACAAATGGCGCTGCCGAACAGGGACTCGAAGAAATTGGTTTAAATAGGCCTAATTTGATTAAATAGGTCTCGGATTATTTTGTTTTGCCATTTATGGCTGGCGCCCGAAAAACCGGTTAATTATTGTTGTTGTCAAGTGTAGGCTAAGCCTAACTAAATTCTAAGATGTTTGAGGACATGCTCCCGACTTTTGTTTTCCCAGCGATTAAATACTGGAGGTGGATATCTTCAGTAAATAGTAGATTGTACGTGGTTGATCCTCCTAAAACTAAAGACACGACTAGTGGCAAATCAACCCAAAAATCGGTGAAGGTGACGGCTACCAGCGAAACTGCGGTAACTACAACACCAGTAACAGTGGTAACTGTTACTCAGCCTACAGGTACCATACCTAAGATTACCGCTCCGTCATTTTTGAACATTTCGACTACTACTGCGGGGGTAGTTTACAAGTCGCCAACCGATGATCCGCGTACTAGTTGGATTAAGTCATTGCATAAAGATGAGTTGCAAATCGAAATGGAACGATTCGGTTTGGATAGTTCAGGTACGGTTGAGGAACTGCGGAAGCGTTTTTCAAAGTATTGGAGGGAGAGATATTCCCAACCCAAAAGTATGGAATCTGAATTAGGCACAGACCATCGAACGGATGGGGTAGGAAATTTCACATATGCGGAAGCAAAGGGTTTTGCAGGGAATTATTCTTTGAATTTCCCCGAAACCGGCAATCATCGAGGTGCGTCTTTCACTGAAAGCAAAGTTAACAGTGAAGTTAATCGGATTAAAGAAATTCTAGGGCTACCGACTGAAGTTCCGTTTGAAGAGTTATGCAAACGAGTTGCTAACTTGTCGCGTCCGGCTACAGTGTCAGAAAATGTTCAAAGGCCTAGGTCCGACCTAGAGACAACCTTGCCAAATGCGGATGGGCTTGTATTTAGTTCGTTGCCAAAAATGTCTGCCCAGCCTTTAGCATCGAATAGGGCTATGCCGTGGAGCGGGGATGTTTCACGGCCGAATCGCCACGAAAATACGGTTTCATCAATTTGCACTACCGTACGGAAGTGGAACGTTAGGTTCGATGGTTACAAGGACCCTATATCGTTCCTCGAGCGTTTAGATGAACTAATGGAGGCTTATGGACTTACCGGCACGGAAGTTCTTAAGGCGCTTCCTGAGTTGCTTACCGGTACCGCTTTGCTATGGTACAGAAATGCAAGGGATTTTTGGAATTCTTATGAATCATTTAGGGATAGTTTTTCTCTACAGTTCTTACCTCAAGGGTATCAAAGAAACCTGGACGAGGAAATTAGGCGGCGCACTCAAGGAGAGAATGAGACTTTTAGGGATTTTATTATCGCTCTTACCACGCTAATGAGAAGGAAAGGAGGCCTTTCCTTACAGCAAAAACTCGATATCATTTATAACAACATGCGTCCCGACTACAAGCTAACGATGCGTAGGGGTGAATTGTTCTCTTTGGAGGATATGATAAAACAGGCGGAACACGTTGAAAGCTATGTTCGTGAAAAAGCTTTGTTCCAGCCCCCTCCATCTCCATCTCTTCCATGGCTTTAGTGCCCGAAACAGCCTACAATCCTAAACGAAAACAGGACAAACTGTTGCCTAGTAGTGCGATTGCAAACAAGGCAGCAGAAAATGTAACGCGCTCTGACAGTTCAGCTGCTTCGCGACCCACCGTAGGCCCTAATGAACGCCAGGCCTATCCCAACCAAAATCTGACAAAATTGGCTGACGGAAATGAGCCTAAGGTTCTGCCTAGCTGTTGGAACTGTGGTAAAACTGGTCACCGCTACAGAGATTGCCATATGCCCAGGAAAATTAAATGTTTTAATTGTCGAAAAGAGGGAGTTTTAACCCGCGATTGCGATTGCCGAAAGGCGGAAAACTAAAAAGGGACTCAGCTGTTAGGGAGTCATCTGGGCCCAAGGGAAAAATTGAGTCTGACTCCCAAAATTGGAAAGGTTGGTTGGTGAAAATAAAAAAATTTCCCAATGGATTTTCGAGTGGCGCGTGTGTCACTGACAATCGGCCCCATGTTCGAATCGAGGTATTCGGGCGAACGTTTCTAGCGCTGTTAGATAGTGGCGCAGTTGTCACTCTTATTAATTCGAAGGTTGCACAGCATTTGCGAGCAAATGGGATCACCCCGCAAACGGTTGAAATTGTAGTTCAGCTAGCCGATGGTACGCGATCGACCGCACGTGAGCTGTATAGTTTTGATGTGTTATTGGCCGGTAACACTGAAGAACTAGGGGCGGTGCATTTAGAATCACTTACGAGTGATGTGATCATAGGCGTTGATACGATAGAGAGGTTGCGATTGTTAGAATATAATATCGTTTTAGACCGTCCTTCCACGTCGCGTGAAGATACGGAGTGCGGGGATCCAGTGGGCGTAGATGCCGTGTTGCCTCTAGATGACAATCAAAAACAGAGCCTAGATGAATTTTTAAATGCTGCACTACCTCTCTTCGAACAAGTCTCGGGTCGGACTGACTTGATTGAGCACCGGATTAAGTTAAAGAAAGGAGTGGAGGCAATAAAGCAGAGGTACTACCCGAGAAACCCTGCGATGCAGGAAATAATTAATTCGGAGGTAGCGAAAATGTTGGACGATGGCGTGATTGAAAAGTCATCTAGCGGCTGGTCCTCTCCCATTGTACTGATATGTAAACCTTCCGGAAAGTATAGATTTTGTATTGATTTTAGGCGGCTAAATGATGTGTCTGAAAAAGATGCGTACCCGTTACCCAGGTTGAATGCCATACTTGAGAAATTGAGAAATGCGAAATACATTTCCACTTTGGACTTAGCGAACGGTTATTGGCAGGTGCCGTTGTCTAAAGAGAGTCGTGCTCTCACGGCTTTTACCGTTCCGGGTTTAGGATTGTTTCAGTTTACGGTCATGCCCTTTGGCCTGCACAGTGCTGGGGCTACTTTTCAACGACTGCTGGATCAAATCATAGGTCCCGAGTTGGAGCCGCACACGTTCGCGTACTTAGATGACTTGGTGATAATATCAGAGTCGTTCCCAGCCCACCTTGAACTTCTGAAAGATGTTTTTGAGCGCCTTAGGTCCGCAGGACTAAAATTAAATGTAGAGAAATGCAAGTTTTGCCAGACCCAGCTGAAATATTTAGGCCATGTCGTAAATTCTGAGGGGATCAACACTGACTCCGAAAAGATTCGTGCGCCTTCCTTGGTGATTCCTTGGTGCTTCCCTGACGCAGAGGAAAGAGAACAAGGAAGTCGTAATCGGTTACGCAAGTAGGCTGCTCAATGAACTAGAGCGGAAATACACTGTTACCGAAAGGGAATGTTTAGCCCTGGTGTGGGGAGTTAAGAAGTTTAAACCCTACTTAGAGGGGTATCGGTTTGACGCGGTGACCGATCATATCGCGCTCAAATGGCTGCTGCGGCTAAAGGAACCGACTGGGCGCCTTGCCAGGTGGGTTTTAGAACTCCAGCAGTATGACTTTGAGGTAGTTTACCGAAAAGGCTCGGCTAACAAAGTCGCTGATGCACTATCCCGATACCCTGTAGGCCAAGAGCGTGTCGAGTCTACTGAAAAGGAAGTCTGCCCACTTAGCGTAGCTCGAGGTCCCAATGGTGAGGTAGACCGTAAATCTGAGAACGAGGGTGGAAATCAGAGTGATCGTTGGTATGAGAATTTGTACACTCGGGTTGTCAAAAATCCAGGTAAATTTCCGGCGTATGTCGTTCGAAACGAAAAGTTGTACCGGCTGGATGCTAAGAAGGGAGCCGGTATGCAATCCGGTAAGGGTAAATCCAACTGGAGAATGTGCGTGCCGCTGAAGGATAGACGGACTGTGTTAGAGGAGACACATGACTCCCCTACGGCCGGTCACTTCGGATTTAGGAAAACTGCTAAAAAGGTTTCGTTGGGTTACTATTGGCCTGGTTGGCGAAAGGATGTCCAACGACATGTTAGGAATTGTTCGGTTTGCCAGGCGTATAAAGTTGAGCAGGCAAAACCTGCTGGGAAAATGCATTTTCGACCCCCTAAGGGACCGTGGCATACGGTCTCAGCGGATCTTCTTGGGCCCTTCCCGAGGTCAAAGAGAGGTAACCGATTTGTAATCGCCTTTCAGGACCAATATAGCAAATGGACTGAGTTAGCCCCTCTGCGTTCAGCGACAGCTGCGCAGATCTCTCAGAAGTTTAGAGAGTTGGTCTTGTTACGCTTTGGGACTCCGGATGTCTTAATCATGGATAATGGTACGCAGTTCGGAGCGTCCATTTTTCTAAATTTGTTGAAGGACTGGGGCGTTGAAGCTGTGAATACAGCTCCGTATTCCCCGCAGTCTAACCCAATCGAGCGCAGGAATCGGGTGCTAAAAACACTGATAGCGCAATCGGTAAAGGGCGATCACCGGGTGTGGGATGAGAAGTTGTTAGAGATTGGATTTGCTGTGAATACAGCGGTCCATGAATCTTCCCAGTATTCTCCCGCTAAGCTCTGCCTGGGTCGAGAGTTGCGAGTTCCTAGCGCGTTAAGGGGTCCCGAGTTTGTTGAAGGGGTTGAAGGGGAAGAAGAACCCACAGATGAAGAGGTCCACTCAGAGCGGATGAAAGAGTTCAAAAAGCTCTATCAGAAAACCCAAAGAAACCTGTTCAACGCTTATTCCCGACAGGCCAAATACTACAATTTGAGGAGGCGCGATGTCTCGTATGCCGAAGGGCAAGAAGTTTTGCGAAGAACGCATGTTCTGTCTTCGGCAGCAAATGCAATAGCCAGTAAGCTAGCACCCAAGGACGATGGCCCCTTTGAGGTAGTCAAGAAAGTAGGCTACAACATTTATGTGATTCGCAGGCCAGGGTCAAGGAAGACCGAACGAGCTCATGTAAAAGATCTCAAATTATTTCACAAACCGTAGGAAGTCAATTGATGGTACGCATACCTTGTATATTTGTTATTAGTGAAGTCTCAGTGCTAGTGCACGAGAGTTGATGTCGGCAGAAGTGTTGCTGGCGAGAACTTGTGTTTAGTTTTAAAGCCGATGAACCATCGGTAAAAACTTCATGAGAAGGTGAGGAGTTCTTTTTTTTTGTTGGTTTTTTTTTTCTTCCAGTGAGTCAGAGGAGGGTGTAACGGCCACCTTTTGAGGACTGTTACAGTTTTTACTTTAGTTGATAAAATCAATGTTGGGTCGGCAGATCGCGCCCACAGACTGTACATAATCAGCTGACGCTATCAGCTGTTTAGGTTAAGTTAGTTTGTAGAAACGCCGCTAGGAGCGAAGGCGACGAGCCAGAGCGGCCCAAAATTGATTAGGTGGCTGAGCGTCGTGTTCGCCACATCTAAAGAGCTCTGACTTGTAGCTGCGATAGCAGGGACAGCGTTAGCTGTGTTAAGGTCTTAGCGGTAGCTAAACCGTGGACTTTGAGAGTTTGCGTTAGCAAATATTAGCGGCTATTATCGTAAGTAGTTAGCTGTTTTGATTTTAATTAATTTCGTAAAAAGGTTTTGTTATTTTGATTTTGGCGGAAGCCTAGGTTATGCTAATTTTTACTTTTTGGACTTGACTTAGAAGGAACTTATTGTTGATTTGATTTAGAGCAAATTTATTTTTTAGTTGATTACCTGAGCGTTTCATTTAATTTGTTATTTTCAGTAGAGAAATTATTTAAGATTTATTAAGTTGATTCTGACCATAACTCATTTGGTTATTGCTCACTTATGGTCAGGTGCAGCTCGGAGTTGGGCTGCCAGTAGGGCCAGTAACGCTAAGCCATTCTTTATTGTTGAGCGATTGCTCTTATCTCAGAAATTTTGACCAAAAGTCACTAGGCCTACGATTAGAGTTGGATCTAGTTGCAGTTCGGAGTTGGGCTGCAGGTTAGGTTCGGCCTGGTAATTTAAAAGCTGGTCGACAGACCTTACTGCTTTGTTAAGCGTTTGCTTTCATTTTAGTAATAGGCTCAGGCCTAAAAGTTAAATTAAATATAAGCAATCGGATTCGGTGAGATTGGCGACCTGTCAATCTGGATGATACGAAGTTGTGTCATCCTAAATAGGATAGGCCTGTAATAATTATCTCTACATTCCTTGTTGAGTTTCGCCAGTACGAAGTTGTGTTGGCTATTATTAAGTTAGGGCCTAATCAATTATAGTCCAAGTAGGATTAGGGCCTAACCCGCATTAACTACTATAGCCTATCTAACCGGTAGTTCAATTAACATTAGGCCCTACCGTTTCACACTACTTGCAGACGGCGCCGAGTTGGCCTGTTAATTAATACATTTTTGTCTTGTCTTGTGTTTTTAGTTTGTTTCACAGGTCCATAGATTGCCAGGAGTTAACCCCGGATCCTACCTTCGACGCGGTGGGGATTGGTACCCACTCGTGCGGCAGCACTTCAGTCAGGTGGTGGTACTTACCTTAGGCTAGTGACAGGTATTAGTCATAGTGAGCCATTGTAATTGAATTGTTAGTATTAATCAGGTATTTATAAAATATTATTGGTATCGCCTTGAACGGTAGGGTCGGAGCGAAATTGTGCCAACAGTCTCTAACTTAGATTGCTTATTCAAAATTTAACATCTGAACATTAAAATCTGTAGGCTAGGTTTACAGTCTGAGCGAAATTGTTCAGACAAACCCCTCAAACAACTATTGGTCCCGTACCGGTGTGCACGATGATGAGTGGAACCCGCCTCTGATTACCTATTCTGGTAAGGGTCATCACTGAGTGCTCACCGAACAAAATTTTAGTTTTCATTTTCTCACTGATCCCTGGCTATAAGCTATCCGAGGCATAAACAGGTGTTTCTCTGTGACACCCCACAGAACCATCCTTACAGGAGACTGTATTTTTGTGTAGTCAGTAAAAATTAAAAGATTAACTTTGGACATATTTGTTGCTGAGTATGAGTATAAATGGAACTATTAGATAAATAAATCATCATTATTTCAATCCAGGAGCCAAACAATTTAAGTATGATTTTAGTGATTAAATAATAAAACCATTGAAATCCATCTATCCTCATTAAAAACAGTGAGTCATTTCTTCTTCTTGAAAACTAATTTCCAACTTTTCACAAAAATTTTATATACAGTACACTCTTGTTCATCGAAACTAATGTGGCGGACGGCCGGTTCGGATGTCAAAAAATTCCAATGAAGCGGAGTCCGTCGTGAGTCATCATTTCCGCCCATACGGTGACCTATCGTGATTGTATTCACTCTTGTTTTTAAGATAACACAAGAGATTTTATGAAAATAAGGCACTGAAACATTGAACTTGGTAACGATGAACCTATAGGAATATAAACAAAGCAGAAATTAAAGATCCAACATCTTTATTAAAATGAATAAAATACAATAAACATACTGACTTCCACGTAACATAGGTGCAGTCGCGACGCGAGACAGACTGAATGACAGTTTGGGAAGCGGTCGAAGCGGATGTTTACTTCCTGCTCCCCTTCCTCTTTCTATTTTTTTGCGAATACTCCACGGCCTCGTAAATCACATCGATGGGTACAGATTATGGAAAACGCCTGATGACGTTTGATGCAAAATGTGATACTTCATGGTCGTGCGGATAAAACGAATGGAAATCAAAGGCGCTAAAACGGAAAAATTATTTATTTCGTAAGAAAAAAAATTAATAATTTCCAGATTTTCAGTTTTGATGAAGCGGAGTTCCGATGTCGCCGAGTTCGATGAACGAGAGTGTACTGTAGTATAATTTTTTTTTACATTTCTTTATTGCAAATTGGAGTTGTGCAAAACCAAGGAAAAACTAATAATACATTAAAATAAAAAAATACTCCTTTACTAAAATGGAATTCTTGAATAACACCAAAACGAAACATATAAGATAAAGTGTTCATTTTCTTGTGTATCTCTATTTTAGTTTCGGTTTTGACAGCCGTCTATTCTCACCGATGTTGCGCAGTATGCGGTGCACCAGCTGTTCGCCAGTGGCCTGGACCGCAGCCAGCAACTTGGGCTGTTCCCGACTCTGGCTAATCACGTTGGTGAGGAATATCGAAGCAGCCTTCACCGTCGGCAGCTCTGGCTGTCCCAGCACCGCGATGGCTGCACAACCAACGGTCACAGAATGAAAATACACTAGACTCCAGGATATCGGCAATAATCGGCAGCCAGACTATGATAAATTTTACCATAAATCCTAAAAAAACTTTAAAATAATTAAAAAAAATTGCTAAATGACTAAAGTGGTTACTAAATAAAGAAAAACGATCATTGTTAAAAAAAGAAATGTTACATCATAAAAAATAGCTGTTTTTTTCAGAAATCAGATAATATTAAATTTAAATCAACTAAGTGGCAAAACTTACTGGTAATCGAGAGTCTTATTGTATAGAAATGACCCCTAATTAATATGGAACATATCGTTTAAATAAGTGTTGTTTGAATGTAGGTTACTGGGTTTTCTCTCAGTAATCAGTGGAAGTTTGGCAGTAGTACTTTTTATCATCCGAAGATGGTATGGGGACAAAGGGGACAAAGAGAGTCAGGGAAAAACCAAACAGGTATCTGAAAATTTTTACTAATAATAATAATAGTTTTTGCCAACTATCCTGGTGCAACATAAAGTCAACTGTGCAAACATTTACACATGTACAGATACAGTAGACTCCCTCTTAACCAACTACCTTTCAACCGGGATACCTTGTCAAGAGACAACAGGGTTCCCACTCGAGTTTGAAAATGAAAATCACCGTTTTTTTTCTGGTTTTCACAGGCCAAAGTCATGAAATTCACAGTCCATCAAAAATGGGTCCACCTGTAGTGCAGACCAAATATTTTGCTGCGGCCTCATGTACATACAGACGGTTGTTTTGATAGAGTGATAGCTTGTCAACCAGTGGTCTTCTACATACAAAAATCAATTTTCAAGGTTTTATGATAAAATTTACAACTTACTCCTCGTTTTTTTCACACGGTAGACAGAAATTGATGGCTTATTCACGATTTCAAGGTTTTCATGGCTGAGTGGAGACCCTGGACAACTTCCCCATTTTACACACTTTCTTTCAACACTTTTTAACTTGCAGAAAACATTATTTTCATATCTATATTTTAAATCAATTAAACATCATATTATTGTTGAACAAATTTAAGTGAACACTCTCAGACAGATTTGAATCTCTTGGGAATTGATTTCGTTTGTTTACCTTGTTTCCAGTATATAAATAACAATACTGATTTTTCCAGGTGAGTGGGTAACCATCAATTCCACACAGTAACATATTTAATGTTATTAAACATCTTATTATTTCATTTAGACCTCAGACAACTACGTACAGAGGTTTAACCAGACAGTTTGTTATGCGGTCGGTCTGTTACCGAGGTGGCTGATTAAAAGGGAGTCTGCTGTACATAACTATCTATCTATTCATATTCCTGTAATATAACCAAACAGTGTGTGGTAACTTAAGTTGTTACACGTTCCGCCTAAGAATGGACGCTTATGGGCTGTCCAAATTAATCAGAAAAAAAGGTTTTGACAAGTTTATCAAACAAGTCTACATCAAGCTCCTCTTCAAATGGTTGATCACATGATGAGAAGAAAAGTGTAGCCTATTACCACCTTAACTTTCATCCATAACAAAGCCTGTTAACCAAAAATGTAAAGTCTCATAAGCACAATAATTGCCAAAAATTTTAGGAGCAAAGGATGTTTTGATAAATATTAAGATAAAAGTTCATGTGATGAGTTATTCAGAGCATTCAGTGATATTCATTTTATTTTTTAACGTAGTGGACTAAGGTTATGGTTATATGGCTAAGGTTGTTATGTCCTAAAGTTGAACCATTAAATCATAAATTTCATGCACAGTTTTGTTTATGTTATGGGAAGTGATTGTTTATGGGGTTGACGTGATTGATTACATTACAAAATCGTTAAAAGACCACCAAAATCATGTTTAAAAAAATCTAGAACTGCACTGGATGTAATGTACAAGTGCACAAATGTACTGCACAAATGAAACGCAACAACAATTTGTAGTTAGCAACAATTGAAACTCAATTGTTGCTAACTACAAATTGTTGTTGCGTTTCATTTGTAAGCAGGAGATAAACTGAAATCATTACTTTTTTATCTAGTGTGTGGAATTTATTTACCAAAGAAACACAATTTAAATCCAGTAACATGACTTTACAGCACATGATTTATTATTAAAATAATTAATATAATTAAAAACCATAAATGATTTTTATAAACAATTTTTAACCCTGGAAATGGCAAAAATCTAAATGACAAAACATAGTAAAGACGCTACGGAAATATCTTGGGTATTCACTGTTCTAAAAGCTGTTATTTATAAGATTTGAATTACTCGTTATAATTTTTTTTTTAAACTTGCTCTTTAAAATGCTAGCAGGTGTTAGGCCTACTCATCCAATTATTATGACAAGGCCTGGGGGATGTGCCTGCAAATAGCAGTGAGGGCATGGCTATTGGTGCCACTCCTGTCACCTGCTGTGCTAGCGTTGTAACTTGACACATGTCGGCAGCGCTTACACTTTTACAAAAACACTTACACTTTATTACAAAGTTTTTGTGGTAGCATTTTACGTTTCTAATATGAAAATGAATAGAAACATTGACAGACTTTTAAGAAAGTATGAAATCAGGGTCAAAGATATTTCATTACATTTACTTTTGAAACCAATCTTTTACTATTATAAATCATATATTTAAGTAAAAAAATGAAGATTTGGTAAAAATTAATAACATTTTTCCTATTCCTTAGGGCCACTTGAATTTTAAAAAAAGGCTACTCCTTTTGACCTAGGAGATTTGAACATTACGGAAAGTCTACATTTGTGACAGGATCAAAAACACAGATGGAGAGCAAGTGTAATAATACCGAAGTTGAGCAGCTCGGCCATGTCGATATCAGGGGGAGTGACGAGGAGCTGCGCGTTCTTCTTGATGAGGCTGCCGCAGAGCTGCATGAACGCCTCGGCGACGTCCGTGTGCTCCGTGATGGGCAGCTCGAGTGTGTGGCGGACGGTGACTGTCAGCAGCGACTGGACCAGGGCGCAGTGGGGGCTGGGCTCCCGGCCGAACAGCAGGCACAGCTGTGGATAACGGGGAAAAAGAGATATATTACGCTTCAAAACAAAATGATAAAAGATATCATGATAATCTACAATGGCTATTGGCATACTGACTTTTGGATGTGTAGCTTATTAAATTACACAAGAACCCCTTTAATCCAAACTACAACGTTTATATCTACATTTGACACCCTGTGTCAAATGAAGCCACGTTTTCTTTTCAGAAATATGATTATTGTTAATTTCTGTTCCTTTACAACTTTTACTAAAAAAATTGGTGGTTCAGATAATTCATAAAATCAGATAAATGGAGTTCTAATAATCAGGGTTCTGTACTAAAATTCATTCAATAATAAACAATTCAGTACAGTCAACTTTCCCTAACATTATCAAAAATACTAATAACAGTAAAATTCAAAATTTAGAGGACTACAATTGTTCCTTGAGCTTGTAAGGGTGTTACAAACAAGAGTTTTGATGTTTTGAGTTATAAGGGTAATTTGTTATAATCTACATACAGGGGTATATTTAGTACAGTATTATAACAGATAATGGAACGGATGTGTCATTGATTAACTGCTACTTGTGTGCATGAGTTTTGACCTGCAGAAGTCTGTTATGTTGGTTGCAGAATTGATGAAGTAGGCAGTTTAAGTTATCAGCCACTTTTTTAGAATCACCTGTTATTTTAATTTCTATCTTTGGCTGAATAGGCTCACAGTTTGGATGTTTACTTTTCTTTTGAGAGTTTATGACAAGTCTAGTGCACGTGGCAAGTGGCTTTTGATTTGTTATCTGCTCTGTTTATGAAGTTATCATTTTGTAATTTTCTAATATTTTTAAGGTAGAGGTCATATTCTTCCTTTTTCATAGCTTCATTTGATTTATTTTCCCTTGTTCCATTCAAAATATACATTTCATATGCACTTAGAAAATGGTTCTTGTATAGAAAACATTATCTTGTTTTAGTGTTTTGGTCAGTAGACAGAGTTTTCTTCTTCGTTTTGGGCCGGGATTTCTTTATTGGACATGCAATAAGACAAATTTAACAATAATACATCTCTATAACTTGAACTAATTTTAAGTTAAGCTATATGTAACTCAAAGAAAAAATGCATTCCTGTGAATTTTGAGTTAGCGAGAGTTGTCCGTGCACTGACCTGCCGGATGACTTCCAGGGGGGAGGGGTGGGGGTGGAGCCGGTAGCTGGCAGCCAGCAGCTCTGTCACAGACGGCACCAGCGGCGTGCAGCAATCCAGCAGCGTGCTGATCGCATGCTTCAGCACACAGCAAATGGCCTACAGTCACATACGTAGCATTAACATACCAGGAGGTGGCAATTTGAATTATTACTATGGTCGTGGACAGGCTTATTGGCGGGTGAGTGACCAGCTGTTGCAACCTATTACCTTAGTAAACTGTTTCCAGAAGGTAACAGTAACTGTTTATATTGGAATCATAACGTAACTGTTTGTAACTATACACTTTTACCGTTATTTTCTTGAACAAATTTTTGCCTCCTGATTGGTTAATTTTATGAATTATTTATTGTTTATGGAGTGAAACAGATAGAATGATTATATAAGGGCAGATCAGTTATTATCTTACCGCAAACAAACGGTTAAGGAAAACATTAATGTAGGCTATAAGTAGTGATGGTCCCGAAATTTCGGGAAAATTTTCGGAAAATTTTCGTCCCGATCATCGGGCGGGATTTTTTTTTACTCGGGAATTTATCGGGACGGGAACTGCCGAACGGCGGCCGGCGATCGCGGCCGACTATCTCGCTAACGAGAACGGCGATCGCGGCCGACGATCTCGCTAACGAGGACGGCGATCGCGGCCGACGATCTCGCTAACGAGGACGGCGATCGCGGCCGACGATCTCGCTAACGATTACGACTGTCGTGGCCGACGATCTCGCTAACGATTACGACTGTCGTGGCCGACGATCTCGCTAACGAGAACTTCGATCGCGGCCGACGATCTCGCTAACGAGGACGGCGATCGCGGCCGACGATCTCGCTAACGAGGACGGCGATCGCGGCCGACGATCTCTCTAACGATTACGACTGTCGCGGCCGACGATCTCACTAACGAGGACGGCGATCGCGGCCGACGATCTCTCTAACGATTACGACTGTCGCGGCCAACGATCTCACTAACTAGGACGGCGATCGCGGCCGACGATCTCGCTAACAAGGACGGCGATCGCGGCCGACAATCTCGCTTACGAGGAAAACACGGCTCAGCTATAGCTTATATTTATTAGATTTTAGGGTTTATAGCTTTAAATTTACATTTTTATAATTTTTTCATCAATCACTCCTTTAATTTTTTTTCTGAAGTAGCAAAAAATAATTAAATGAATTCATGCTAAAACAATAACTATAAATAACAATAAAAGTATAATAGTTTATAATTTCTCAGTTCAATTTACTTATTTATTCTTCAAGTAAGAAATTGTCTCAGTAAAATCAATGAATATAAAAAAGAAATTGGCAAAATATTTCTTAGGGTTATAAATGGCATTGGCTTGTTGAACAACTTATTTTCTGAGTGTTAATATTTATTCTAATTTCAATTTGTGGTTTTTTGTTCTTTGTTATCTGAGCAGGCCTTAATTGTAATATAGTATTGTTTTCTTTACAATTTTTCCAATTGTTTTAATCCATATTTTTTTACGTACCAGTAGAGCACATAATGTTTATTTTTATTCTTCGTACCAAACGTTTAATATTTCACTAAACAAAACTTGTATTAAACATGGGCAATATTTTTCCTTTATGTGTGTTTAGTGATTCAACTTAAATTTATTTACTTACAATAAAATTTATACTTTCCCATGATCTTATTGCATCCTGCAAATATCAAAACTATATATTTTAATTTTTTCAATAAAAGGACATTCATTGTAACTTATACAAGTGGAACAAGTTGGAAGGAGAACTAGTTGATATTTAACATTAATTTGTCTTTATACAACACTCAGATAAAAGTCAAAACGAATATTTCCCGATAGCGTTGAGAAGAGCAATCCCGTCCCGAAATTGGATGGGAAATAAAAATTCCCGTCCCGTCCCGTCCCGAACTAAAAATCCATTCCCGTCCATCCCTAGCTATAAGAGACGTAAAATGGCGAGGAAACGTATTATAAGTTGTATTAACGAAGGCAACGTATAAAACCTTAAAAAAATATCCTAACCTATAAAAAATGTTTTAATTTAAATTTTTCACTAAATCTGACAACATTAGACTACAACAAAAACACGAATATCATACAGTATATAGTTTAAGTGTGTGGTGTGAAGGAGATCTATACACTAAGTATTTACACTGTATCACTGTAAAAACGTTTTCCTAAATCACTATCCAAACTCAACTCTGGTTTTCAAAACCAGTATATTTCTCGTCTGTGTAATTTTTAGTAGCTCTTCTAAGTAGCTCTTCTATAAATCATAATATATATTATTCGTAGGCAAGGTATAAGTAGAATAGAAAATTATGAGGCTTGTTCACACTTCTCGTCGAGCCTACATACACGGGCCTTCCTCTTTCATCTACGCATGATGCATACGTAAAGTGCAACATTAAAGATGAATTAACCAAAATACGTTAGTAAAGTTAAATGTTTTTCATAAACTAACTTTAAAAGATATTGCTTGTAAAAATGTATGAAAACATGTTAAATGGTTTAACAACACGTTGGAAAGAAGGTTGTATTTTCATACGTAACAGCTGACATTAAAATTCAATGATATGTTTGTAACTGTTACTTTTACTTTCTCCCCCTATACCATAGTATATGGAGAAAGTATTGTTTTCGTCAAAATTTTCGAAATTGAGTTGTTGGTGGATTTATCCATTTTGGTTCCCCCTGAGTCCAAAAAAGTGGTTTTCGGAGTGGTGTGTGCGTGTGCGTGTGCGTGTGCGTGTGCGTGTGTGTGTGTGTGTGTGTCAGGATGTAAACAGAGCTAGAGAATGCCCTAATGGTCCGATTTTAATGAAATTTGGTATATAGGTCCAAATCCACGATAATTCCAAGCGTTTTTTTCATTTTTTTTTTGAATTTTTGATTTTTAAGGATATTTTACCCCCGAAAACCCTCAAAAATCGTCAAAAATCAAAATTTCTCAAAAACGGATCTAAAGATTTTGATTAAAATTTTGTGGTTTATTAAGCTTAAAATGGTGGATAAAATGACACCACCCGCATCTCCGAGAAAATGCGCGTTCAAAAGTTATGGAGTAAAAAGTGTTTAAAAAATCAATTTTTTGAATTTTCAAAATAGTTGTTGTCTTGAAATAAATTTTACTTATCACCATTAAATCAAGCTCAAAAAACTAAATAATCCAGTATTTTAAATTATTGCTCTACGTCAAGTGGTTGAGGAGAAAATTCAATTTTTCGTTTAGCGGTAAACGCAGTACGTTGTTAAAAGTCACGGATGCGCTAGGGTTAAGCTCGCGCTGCTCAGCTGGTAGCTATCCGACAGAGTCATCTAGACATTAATGTTTAAAGCTTTTAACACATTTTTTATATTGTTGGGAGAAAGTATGTGTCAGTTATCTGATACCGTTTATTTGATTCTGGTTGAAACAGCTACTGTTACCTCCTAGAAACAGTTTACAAAGAAAATAGGTTGTAACAGCTGATCGGCCACCCGCCAATAAGCCTGTCCAGGACTATAGTTGTTGCCGTCGATACTTGATGAATACTGCTTCATGTAGGCTAAACCATTGATTTTAACTGATTCTTTACAATTTGCCATTGAAGTAATAATTCATACCATTGATGTTATTGCAATCAACTATTTAATTAAGAAACTTTAGGTATAGTACTAAACAATTTTACAATCAAAACTAATTTATTTTTTAATCCACCAACTATAAAACTATATAGTTCAAATAATATACCAAACTGTGCTATTTTCCTTATTATTTAGAACGTTAAGCACATTTTTAGGTACTGGCCATGATAAACCAACCGCTTCTTGGGCTTTTGTTCTATTTATGTATTTACTTAAAATTAGAGTATTGAAGGACTGTAAATAAAAAAATTGAAAAGATTTGGAAACGTCAATTTGCTTAAATTTAAGAAAAATAAGATAACTTATAAAATAAAACCTGCTGATGTAGAAAAGTTTAGTTTTTATTTGGTACAACCCGCATGTAAATCCGCAAGGTGGAAGTCGCAGACAAACTGTCCAAAGGATTGAAAAAGTTTACTTTCTAATCCCAGTGTTAAATCTCTATTTTTAATTTTTAACCAATTTAACGTGAGTATTTTCAAATACAAATTGAAATTTGTTAATATAGGACCAGACAAATTTGTTTTGGTACAACCTGCATGTAAATTAACCTTGTAGAAGTTTCAGACAAACTTCTAAAGGTTATTTCCTTAAGGCTTGAAATTTAGTACCTGAGGGCCAAGTATTTGCTTGGTAAAAAAACAATTTTTTGTAGTTACTTATATTACAAAGTTCGAAGAAAATCGCTGGAGTTTTTTTTTTCAAGATCCGTGGACATACATACAAATGTGCCTTACACTTATTAGAGTATAGGGTAGTTTACCAATTGCAAATCATGGTTATGGTTAGAGTTAGTAATCAGCCTCAAAAAAGGATTATAGATATTAATTTTCAGGTTACTAGGACAAAATTTAATCATGACTTAACAGGCCAAAAAAGTTAAACACCTCCACTGCAGCAGACCTGCGTACTGAGCAATCTTCCAACAATTCAGTATTTTTTATTCTTCCATTTCCATGTTATTCTTATGGGAGCGTAATAAAACCTTATATCTTGCTTGTTTATTGACATATCTTGAAAAATTTGCCATGTACATTCACTAGGTAGGGTTTAACTAATATTTACAAACAAAACATATATGACGCCAAACCTACATACTCACCCCCATAGTTTCGTGGGGAAATAGAAAATCTACCAAAATGCTGATGGAAATTCGATGAGTAGGCAGGTCTGCTGCGACGGGGATATTCAATGTTGGCAGCACTCTCTTACACCAGGTACACTGGCTGTTTCATTGTCACAACACTGCCCTAACATTAGTGTTGCCAATAACAGCTTACCTGTATGACACAAGCATCCTGCTGCCACTTGGTGACGATGGCAGTCAATGTTGGCAGCACTCTCTCCACCACTAGATACACGGGCTGTTCCATGCAGACTGCAACACTCCCCGCTTCAGCAGTGGGCTGTGGTGCCCCCATCGCAGCTTGGGTATCGAGTGAGTTGCAAATCATACTCAGCATCTTCAACCGTAGCAGTAAAGCCGCTCTCACCTCTCCATTCATCTGTGAATATGTAATAATAGTGAATTAAGTATATTCAAAGCCTTGACACTACTAATTTTAATTACTACTCACCGAATCCTCGCCAAGTCACAATAATAAATGACAAATGAATTTATACTAGTTTTATGAGTAGAGGGGACTGTCCTCTAGCAATTTCTAGAAAAGGGATTCAATATGTTATTCAAATATCCACTCCAAAACAAAGTTTATATAGTGTTCAGATTGTACAGAGGAGGTGACAAGAGAACTTTAAAGAAGACTGATAGAAAATCTATATATTCATATTCAAGCTTGAAACTTTTCCTTTTTTTCTCACCTTTCGTGCATCATAAGAGAACTCTGTGCATACAGTTAGAAAGGTTGTGTCCTGAAGAAGAGCAGAAACCCATTATAATTTATTTACATAGACTTTTAGGGCTACATCTTACAGACTTTTAAAGTTTCAATGTTAATCTCAAGGAAGAACAGCAAGTGATTGAATCATTAGGCTATAATATTGACAGGTGTTGTACTCAATCATTCTTTTAGTAATAACAAATGCTACCAAAACAATAAGAACGGATGTTTCAGTTATAAAATATTTCAAAACTAATGGTATTCAGATGAAGTGAAATTTTGGCAGAATTTTGACCTGTGGGCGATATCACTAGTATAAAATAAATCTATTTAAAGACAGCATTATTTGGTTTATTTTACAATCACTTTCAGTTTTAAACTATGTATCTCTTAAAAATATTGTCTACACAAATTAATTATTAATCAGCACACAATTCATAATAACTTTTCAAAACCCTTGATTAAATTATTTTTTACTTTATTTTTGCATTTTGGTCTGTACCTAAGTTTTCCCAATTTCATTCTTTGTAACAGATGTCATTATTTTGTATGAAAAATAACATAATTATAATAATAGCTATATCAATGAACTAAAAAGTCACTCATAAAAAACACCAAAAAACAAAAGTTTATTAAACATTTCTATAAACTAAACAATAATCCTACAGCTAAATCTTAAAAAATAAGGTGAATTCAAAACCAACCAATGATGTTCCTCATCATCGTGTATGAAAATAATTATATCAAATACTTTTGGATGATGTTTGGGGGTCCTTCTTAACAATCTCGACCATCCTTCTTAGTTCCTTGAAGAAGTTCCGTAATCCGTATGGAAATGGATGTGAAGGTGGTGTTGACACCACGGGGGCGTGTAGATGTGTGTTATAATCTGCTGATTGGAAATGTTTTGATATAATATTAATGTTTTGGTTTACATTCATGTTCTTGTTGGGTGTTTTTTTGTATGAGAGTTCAAGGAATTAAATAGCGTAAGATTTTAATTGAGTGTTGTTTATTTACAATTAGTTTGCTCCACTTTGCTCACTTGCCTAGAAGAACAATTAATTTGCTCTGTTCACAGCCTCTAGGATCAGTAAAACACAGTGTAAAGAATCTAATGTAAAAAACCCCCTTGTGCGTGCTCCATTCTGTTGTATACTTATTGAACGATAAAACAAGTCCAGATGGTTACTGAGCCGACTCACCGGTTGGTTGACCAGCAGCTGCAGTTCGTCTACACACGGCAGCATGACGTTGTCCAGGTACTGAATGATGGTCTGCAGGGGCAGGATGGACAGCACTCGGCCCACCGAGTACATCAGTCGCACACTCTCGTTCTGCTTCAGTGTCTTTGCCCTCAGAACCTCCTGTGTCAACACTCAAGTTATAATCACTCTCAGCAGTTCATCTACACACGGCAGCATGACATTGTCCAGGTACTGAATGATGATCTGCAGGGGCAGGATGGACAGCACTCGGCCCACCGAGTACATCAGTCGCACACTCTCGTTCTGCTTCAGTGTCTTTGCCCTCAGCACCTCCTGTGTCAACACTCAAGTTATAATCACTCTCAGCAGTTCATCTACACACGGCAGCATGACGTTGTCCAGGTACTGAATGATGGTCTGCAGGGGCAGGATGGACAGCACTCGGCCCACCGAGTACATCAGTCGCACACTCTCGTTCTGCTTCAGTGTCTTTGCCCTCAGAACCTCCTGTGTCAACACTCAAGTTATAATCACTCTCAGCAGTTCATCTACACACGGCAGCATGACATTGTCCAGGTACTGAATGATGATCTGCAGGGGCAGGATGGACAGCACTCGGCCCACCGAGTACATCAGTCGCACACTCTCGTTCTGCTTCAGTGTCTTTGCCCTCAGCACCTCCTGTGTCAACACTCAAGTTATAATCACTCTCAGCAGTTCATCTACACACGGCAGCATGACGTTGTCCAGGTACTGAATGATGGTCTGCAGGGGCAGGATGGACAGCACTCGGCCCACCGAGTACATCAGTCGCACACTCTCGTTCTGCTTCAGTGTCTTTGCCCTCAGAACCTCCTGTGTCAACACTCAAGTTATAATCACTCTCAGCAGTTCATCTACACACGGCAGCATGACATTGTCCAGGTACTGAATGATGATCTGCAGGGGCAGGATGGACAGCACTCGGCCCACCGAGTACATCAGTCGCACACTCTCGTTCTGCTTCAGTGTCTTTGCCCTCAGCACCTCCTGTGTCAACACTCAAGTTATAATCACTCTCAGCAGTTCATCTACACACGGCAGCATGACGTTGTCCAGGTACTGAATGATGGTCTGCAGGGGCAGGATGGACAGCACTCGGCCCTTTGAGTACACCAGTCGCACACTCTCGTTCTGCTTCAGTGTCTTTGCCCTCAGCACCTCCTGTGTCAACACTCAAGTTATAATCACTCACTAAACCGTTAGAAATTATTTGTATCAGTCATTTCTCATACTATCAATGGTGATATTTGAACCATCAACAGGTGTAGTTCAATATCACTGAGTATTTTCCTTATCTCAAATTTAATTTTTCTGAGTACTTTGAAAAGAGTTATGGTAAATTCAGCTATAACTCTTCTATCGCAAAACGAGTAGCCATGTAATATATCAATCTTATAGTAATAGTGATTAAAACTGATTCCCAGACAACTTGTCTTTTAATTTTGAAGCATCCACAGTGTCTCGCAAAACTTACCTACAGCAAACCAAAGAGCAACCAAGTTTGTGAAATTTCCATGTTATTAGGAAAAGGAGTTGACAAAAATGAATCTCAGTTTTAATGAAAAAATATCTCTTATGAGTACAACAATTTACAAATATGTCTGTAAATGTAATATTAAAAATTAATTGGCTAAGTTTTCAAACAGCTTGGGAGTGTCTATTAAAAGCTGTCTACAGTAATGTATCCCAATCCTAATGTATCCCATGATTTGTGAAAATCAATCTCCACCGATCATCGTTGTGGGGCTCATCAATGGCATCCTGACGCCTTCAGTGCCCGACTCTACAGTGGGACGACGAAGAAGAGGGTGTATCTATGTACTAAAGAGAAAATGGGCGAGTAAAATATGCTCGGGGAAATTTGATTACCACCAAACTCGACAGTCTTTTAGTCCAAAATTTGTCAAGTTTGAAGGGTTTGCACTCAAAATCTATTTAGCAATATTTTTTTCTCAATAATTAGCTTTAGGAACTTGACCAATAAATCGTTCACATTAATGTTATCTAGCTTCTTGTTAGTGACCTACCATTGCCTTTGTCAGTATAAGGTGGGAGTGAGGTTCCAACAGCATCTGGCACTCGCGAGTGATGTCCTTGAGACTCATGGTGGCTGACGGGGCAGTGTCGCCACTCTCCAGGCCGAACATCAGCAGTGGTACCACCTGCTGCAATGTCGCTGGGTGGCTGTTCATCCACTCTGCATACGCTCCTGCAAAATATCTTAGAATGGCCACTGTCCTTCAACAATTTTTAGAAGCCAGCTAGTTAGAAAATTTGTTTTTGCAACTGTTTTTTTCTTCTTTTTAATTGCAAAATTTGTTTTAATAAATTGAATAGTTGTAAATTTTTAGATTTTGGGTACAATACAGAGAACAACAGAGTTACTTTAATACATTCTTCTTGATAGAGCTAGATGAATAATCTACATAATCTACCTTCACTTTTATCTAGTATTTTAAAATACTGATGACACACATAGGGTTATTAATTTCATTTACCATTGCTTGAATTGCTTGACACAACTAACTGGGCATTGGTATAAATAAATATTGAGTAAGGTATATTTTTATGTATTTATGTATGTTTGCACAAAATCTCAAAAACGGCTCAAACTTTCTTCAAACTTGGAAAATAACTTAATCCTGGGATAAAAATAATATAGATACAGGTCACTATGCCAAGAATAATCGTATAGCGTTATAATCTTTAATTGAAGTTATAAAAATTTCAAGATTGTTCTTATGGAGTTAAAGATCAAAATAAAACAAAATAATTAAACAGCTGACTCAACTGTCATAGTGTAGACCACGTATTCCAGTAAAAAACCTGTGGTTTTACGTTGCAGCCAGTTGCTAAATTATTAATTGGTACTATAATAAAAATAATGTATATATTTTTTTAATCGTACTTTATTCTGCTTATTATGAATGTTTAGATAGATAAAAGTTATGTACAAGTAAGAACAACTGATCACTTTGTAGAATTGCAATTGATTTCAAATACAAAAGCATTAGTAACAATTATGAAATCATCCGTATAATCCGTATAATGAATCGAATAATTATAATCCAGATGTGACAGATTTAACATGGGGTTCAACAAAAATACACTAGAGTGCAGCACCTATAGGCCTATATAGAACCGTCTGAAAGGCAAGTGAGTGAAGCAAACTAGCTCGTCTTGAAGGTGAATGAGCAGAGCGATCGAGCTTGTCTTCAACAAGAAACCAGCCTTTTTTCACTTGGCATTTTAGCGCACTGTCTGATACTGATTAATATTACAATAAAGAATTACTAGGCCCCTAGTACTAATATATTTAAAGTTTAACCCATTATTTATGCCCAATTGTTTCTTGTGAATTGGGTGCAGTGGCTTAGTGCTGCGCTCTTGTAGCGAACTCGCATACCAACTGCCTACAGTCTTTCCCGCTAGGGCCGCGCACCAGTCAAAACCCAAATTCTCATATTTAGGAAGCCGGTCGTGACAGCTCAGATGGCTAAAGCGCAGGCATCCTTGGCCAGGATGTCTGCGTCGGCGCGGGTTCATATCCGCTCACGGCCAAACCCTGACCAGGTGGTGCAACTTTTAAAGGGTTAGCCGATCTGTGAAAAAGTTGATGGGAGGGCCTACGTTAAATAAACGGTGGCAGGCTTGCGTGGAAGTTGACGGTATCGGTTGATTCTTTGAGAGTTTCTTGGTCAACACTGATTTTGCTACTTTTTACTTCTGTTTACAGTGTGTGTGCCACTATGGCCTTGAAATATGAATATTTTCACTCCAAAATGCCAATTTTAATCAGGAAATACCTAAAATTCCATGGATTTTCATAAATTAAAATACAGCGTAGACAAATGTCGACAGTGGGCACATTAGTGGGGTTAAGGATAAAATATTACAAGCATTAAGAAAAGAAATACCTTGCTTTTTAGATTCCTTGAAATAAAAACTACGGTTAATTATTACTCTTTAACAGCTTGTAGAATCAAGCATCTAGAGTCATATACCTTACCTATTACGTCAAGCGTTGTGACGGCCACTTTGATGTTGAGTTTGCTGAACGGAATGGAAGGAAGGACGGAGAAAAACTGCGGCAGGTAGCGATCCTCTGCCACACTGACGGACTCTGCGATGGCAAGGACACCATGGAGACACGCTTCCAGGGGCGGCCATCCGGCCCCGGCGGGCGACTCCAGACACCCCCTCAGCCGCTCCAGTAGCAGCACGAGGAGTGGCTCCCGTAGCACGTTGTAGCAGTACATCTGTGACACACACCAACACTGACACAAGGTCTGTAGAGGAAGAAGCATAACTTCTTCCTAAGGTCAGCTGAATAGCTTTTTATGTGTTCCGGATATGAAGCATCTACACTAAAACGGAAGTCAAGTTACGTTATAATATTTACCATTACACAGCTGATTGAAAAAGAGAATGAAGCAGTCTTGCCACGGGTACGATATTTATCATAACAAAACGATATTACTCTATTTTACATTCGGATTATTAGTTAATAACAAACCATTTGGTAATGACCAAATTAACAACTATCAATCTAGGTAAATTCAAAACCATAAATTCTTCCCTAGTTTGCTTTGAAATTCCTTATTTTAGTAATAGTTGAGACAAAAAATCTCCAACACAAAGGAGAATGATTATTGTTCCCTGCAGCGTTGGCAACACTTGCAGGTAGCAAAGAGTAAAATGTTGGTTTTTTTAACAATTTTTTAACCAACAAAACCTCTGTGGCGACATCCACGGATGTCGCAGAAAGTGACACCATTGCTCTTATGGGATGTAGCTCACCTGGCCCTGGCCTACAGTCATCTTGACACTGAAACGCCCTCAGCCAGAAGAGGTTGATAAGGGTTTAGTATGTCGAGAATAATATTATATACACTAGTATACGTGTTGTTCGAAATCGAGCAATTTATTTTAATACAATACAAATGTTACTTTTTGCTCTAAATCAATGACATCCGAACAATCCAACATTGTGAATATCTTTAATCACCAAAACTAAACGTATTTACAGCTGATTATTAACAAATGTTTAAATTTCTTTATTCAATCCCAATGTTATTTAAATGGGAAAGTTTGAGATTTCAATGGTGGATAGCGCCTTTATTTTCAGTCCGATTCTCATAAGTTTTAGGCGGAAACAACTACAGACCAAGCCCTATCCAACGACACCAAAAACTTATTAAAAACCGGTTGAAAATTGTAGGAGGAGTTCTCAAGACAAAAAACCCTTAGCGTATTAAATAAGTATAAATTTCTCACATATTATAGGCTATATATAATTTTGTGATAAAACTTTAGAGGGAAAAAAACTCTTTTTTCCCCTTATTTTATCCTTATTCCTTAGAAGGGGGTGGGTTCGAGTGTAATACGTAGTACTAATATTAAGTAGATATTTATATTCCTATTTCTGGGTATTTAATGTTTTTTCCCTTAGCTTATGCAGCATTTTCCATTACAAGCATTTTTCATACTTTGCCTCCTTTCCCCCTAGGGGGTTGCGTGGATGTTGAATGTTTGTGTTTTGCAATCTATAGAAATATTTTGGCACTCTAAAATTTTTTTCATCGTTCTAGAAAAGATGTGGGATTTTTCCGCCTCCCGGCAGGGAATTTTTTTGTGAAATGGTTGGCGAGTAATTTTTGTAGATAAACTTCAGTATTACAAAATTATGAAAAAAAAATCACAATAAATATCCCCGGGAATACCCCATCACTCTAAGTCTACCTGAAATTTTTTTTAACAAAATATGACAACGCACCATGGTGTCAGCGATATCCTGCCGGTAGCATCGGAAGGCCTCACGGTCCTCGGTGGAGACTGCCATGTCATCTGGGGGGAACTCGGCCTTGTGTACCAGTACCGCGGCTAGGCTGGTGTAGACGGGGACGATCAGCGGTATCAGCTCTGCGTGACAGTCGGCGTCACAGGCTATCAGCTCATCCTGCAACCACAATGCACGTTGAGTGACAAACATGGGTTGTCGATTGTGGCAACTCAGCGTTTGTACCAGCAAAGCGGCCAAGCTGGTGTAGACGGGGACGATCAGCAACAACAGCTCTGAGTGACTGTCGGGGGGACACAGGCTATCAGCTCATGCTGCCACCACAACGCACGTTGAGTGACAAACATGGATGGAGGATTGTAGCAACTCGGCCTTGTGAACCAGCACAGCGGCCAGGCTATTATAGACATTGGATGATCAGCGACAGCAGCTTGGCGTGATGGTCAGGGTCACAAGCTATCAGCTCATCCTGCCACCGCGACACATACAAATTTAAAAAATTTAAAAATTTAAAAAATTTTTTAATGAAAATACTAAAAGTTTTTAAGACATTGAACAGTTAAAAAAATAATATTAACTTCATTAATGGGGCAAATTTTTAGCCTGTTGGTTAGCGTTTTGGACTTCGCTTCAAAAAGTGAAACGTTCAATTGTTGGAATGGCAATAAACAGTTGAAGGGTTGCGACCACTTTCCCTTTAGATCATTTTTGTGTACATTTACTGCCTTGTCAAAATACAACTTTTGTGGACAGGAATAAAAGTAAAATATTATGTTAAATACCTGCAGGATGTACCAGAAGCCGAAGCCGAGGTGGCTGTAGGACTCGTGCGTCGGGTAGTGACCGGGAGCGTTGCTGCAGGAGAGGATGATATTGATGAGTCGCAGACAGCTGTCCCTCGCCTCCGTCAGCAGCGAGTGGAGGATAAGCCGTGCGTGCGACTCCCCCATGCTGACAAACAACCCGTACACTGATGTGACCAGGTCCTGTGACAGTGGGACGGTTGGGTTGACAGAACCTAATGTTTACGAAATGTTAATTTGCTACTTGTTAGTTAAAAAATCCCACAAACTTGAATCAATATCAAGCTGATTTCTCGGAGACAATATTAATACCACAGTTTACTCGATCATAACTTGTAAAACTTGACAATTGGAGCTGTGTGACAATTAGTTGTGTTAAATGGCTGAAAATACCGATTAATTATAGTAGTAAGGATTGTTATTGTGATGGACTTTGACTATATACACTAACATGAATAGACTTCTCATAGCATAGGCGTGTTTGACACATATTGACATTGGTGCGATTTTCTGCGGCGTACATAAGTGCAAGTGACATATGATAGATAAATCAGTATTACCACTCTTCTCAACCAAGGATGAAACATTTTATAACTGAGAGTTATGTTTAGGTTTTGGTAAAGTGTTTTTGCAGCACTGTAAATCCAGCTGAATAATAACAACATCGATGGCAGCGAATCTGGCGCTGCGTACACGAACTTTCCAAGTTTTGGTATCAAACAAAAACCATTGAATGAGAAGTCTATTTAGGTTACTGTACATAGTCAATGGTATTATCATCTCGTACCGCAGAGAAGAGGTAGTACTATCAACAAATTGCATATATGATTGAAAATTGTGAAAAAAATTCATAATTGGGGCGAGAAATAGCGATAAGCGAAACATGCACAGTATAATGGAGCATTGAAGGTGCATATGGAGGTAGCGAGTTACCCAAAGTGTCGAGGTATAGGGAGCCAAGTTTGGGGCATTTTACTGTACCGTGAAATTTTTTTTCAGGTTATTTTCAACTGGATTCTTTAAAAATGCAACAAAAGCGTGCGCAACAATTACGGTGCATTTTTACAAATGTCCACTGTTTATTACGTACAGTCTATATCACGTCCATACATATTATGTCCTATAAGACTAATGTCCACACAACAAACAGTCCACACACAAAACTAATAAAAACTGTACATTTTAATACCTTTATTTAAATGGCGACCTAACAAAATAGGTAGTTTAAGACAAGTATGAATGAGAGATGATTGTGTCACGATGTAGTCTTGTTACTGACATTCTCCTTAGACAGGACTGTTAATTAATAGCCCAACAGCCAATGGTGTCTAGGGACCTACAGTTTAACATGGGATTCGAACCACAATTTTGACCTCATATATACAAATTGCCAAATTGGTCTCCACAAGCCATCGCTTATAACTATCCACAATTTGTGACTTTCAAGTAGCAGGATTACAGGACAACACCACAATCCATGTCCAATTTTTTTTTTTTTTTTTTTTTTTTTTTTTTGCCAAAGTTGCTGTTGAATTGAAAATTTGTATGATTTGTTATACTTTAAAAATTTCACTGTAAATTTCTGAATTAAATTAACACTATTTGTGCATGAGGTGTCAGAAGCACATACATATTAATACTTCTCACAAAAAAAAGAAAAAAAAACTTTAAAATTTTTACTGTAAATTCCTGAAGAGAATCCTGTACACAAATTTATCTAATGTTATTTGATCAATAACCAAATTATAAACGTTTGAAACCTTTTTAACTTGAGGTTTCCTCGCCAATGGTGGACATTCTAGTTCTCTGAGGAATCCAGAAATTATTTGCTTGCAGTCAGGTCTATTCAGTCTATTCCCAATCCAGTGAAGCCCATGAAATATAAGATTTTTTCTTATAGAATGACCTTCAAGGGCTAAATTCTTAGACATTATGACTTCCTCCTGAATTTTTAAATTAGTTATTTTATGCTTAACTACCTAATTTCTCAATTAACCAATTTTCCACTGACACTAGTTCTAGATCGTCTTTAGAGGCTAAGTTTGAGAGATTTTAATAATAACTAGTAGATTATTAAAACCTGCCATTAGCTGATCCATCATCAGGTAAATTAATAATAAAAAGCAGCGTCACTTTGTATCTGCCCATTATCACAAGTAGTCGTCCTCCAAAATGCCGCTGCCAAGGGATGTATACAGTTTCTGTTTTTTTAAGCTCCGACTACCTGGCGTAAAGAAATAATTCACTTTACTCTCAGGCATAGATAACGATAGGTGGTCTTATTGAAATTATCCACACCACACTGACTGGCACTAACATAACCGACACGTCACAACCAGACACCAAAACCGTGTTATCGCAACCGCCGGACACAAACTACGATAACTTAGTTAAGTGATATTTACTGCAGTTCAAGTTCTAAACTACATTCAGGACATTGACTTGCTTATTATCATTAATGATAAGAGTTCTGAGTCACTAATATAGGAACATAAATTGTTTAAAACTGGAGCATACTCTGCCAACCACTAAGGTACCAGTATTGCCAACCTATAATTTATCTTTTGCAAATATTCACATGCATTTCATTATATACCTGCAATGATTATAACCTGTTATGATCTTATGACATGTAGTAGCAACCATTATCCCCAAAATATGTTATAAACAAGACAATATCTATAAAGCTGAGCTCATTAACTCAGGTTTTCTTATGAAAGGATAGCAAAGTTAGTTAGCCATTTTTTTTCTTTCAATACATATAAAAATTTACATAAACAAGGTCTGCATGAATTCAATAAAATCAAACTTTTAGCTACCTCAGTTATCAGGATATCAGGTCTGCAGTTAAACATCTAAAAGCCATGTCATACGAGCGCTATTGCCGTAGCGCGGATGACGTCGAGATAGCGCCAGAAAAAGTCCATTTCATACATAGTGGCAAATGAGTTGCATTTATGCCGTCCCACCAACGCCGGGTACCTGTCATACGTAGTGTCTTCCAGGCGTATTTGCCGTCGCAGTTCTTATATTATTTCCAAAATTGACACCATCCAGTTAGGTTGTGTCAGCTATTTGCACATTTTAGATATTATCAAAGAGTACTATCAGAAGAATCCAAGACGATGGGGTGAACCTAACGATGGGGAACCATTATTATTTAATTCTCTTACAGGACCCCCCCCCCCCCAAACAACGTTCCAGCATTGTGCATTCAATTGCCTGTTGCTATAACCACTCGACTTTAAGTTGTACAGAGAAAGAAATTTTTCAACTGTATAAATAAATTTTTCAATGTCAAACATTATCACTCCAAAGGTCTTAAAGTTGTTCTGCCAGTAGTCGCGAGGCAAATGCATAGCGCTGACGGTAGCGCTCTGTATGATGGGGTCCCGGTGTCACGTGCGCCGCGTCCGTCCATGTTGGCAGCACCCAGCGTTCGGCTAACTTGCCGACAGCATTAGCATCTGTATGACTTGCTCCATAAGAACCCCATTGCCAGGTTGGAGCGTTATCAACGAGACGGTATCAATGCAGCGGCATTAGAGATCGTATGACATGGCAGTAACTGTCTGTGGCCTTACCTGTTGGTCTGCATGAAGAGAAACCAATTCGTAGATGGGCAGCACACGAGTTGTAAAGTTGAGCACAGCTGTCGGGTACTTGTGTGAGGTGGGATGGTTCACCATGTGACTTAGGGCCTCCAACACCCACTCCACCAGTCTGTCGCAGTTACACATAGTGTTACAAGACTACATAATGACTATCCTAATCTAATACGAGTAAAAAAAAATTGTATTGATTGTTGATTTATGATTTCAGTCTTTCAGAGGTACCATGCCAACTTAACACTGAGCCTGAATTTGGTTTAATTTCTTACATTATTTGAGCAAGTTCTCTATTAGGAATATTAGCAAATCTGAATATAGGGAATACTCTAATACGGTAGTTTAGTCACGATAAGAACTTAGCCCGGGGCCAGGTTACTTTTTGGTTTTGAGTTCCACGGAAGAAAGGAGCACTGTTTGTTCAAATTCATATATGTATTTGACATATGTGAGGCAGCAAGTAAAAAAGGACCTCATGTCGGCAAAGTGAAGTTTCCAGTACAACCGATTTAATTCATTCGGGTCACAAATATTGGTTTTCAGTTGTTTATATATTCAGATACCATACTTCATTATTTCCTCTACAAGACAAAATCAATTGTGAAAGTTTTATGCAGATGAAATTCTCAAAATAATTTGAAAAGAAGGCTTGGAAAAAAGACCTCAAGACTCTTTTGGAGTATAGTATAGTATAGTATAGTATAGTATAGTATAGTAGTGGAGTATAGTATAGGGTGCCGACAAGAGGGCCCTTTTCTGAAACACACAAATCCACCTCACATTGGAACTAAACTGGATTTACTGAAATCTCACGGCAACCGAGGGAACTAAAATGGGTTTCTACTAAGAGAAGAATGTTTTCTATTGGCTGCTTTGCAATCACATCAAATATCAGTCTGCCACTAGCACAGTTGTTTCTCCGTTACTCCCAAAGAATAGCCCCTACACTCCCACTCTTAACAGATGGCAGATGTTCTCCATTTTTCCCTTAGAATCAGTGGAACCTATACTTTACCATCACCCTCACCATCCAATAACTATTACTTCTATAAAGTCTATCCAGTGAAATGTTGCATCATTGAACCCATTTTTAAAATAATTATTATCAATCTTTTAACACAGGACCAACAAGAGGTACACCTTTTTATAAATGCACTTATGAATGGCTTGTTGCAATTAAAAATAGTTTTGCAAGTGGTAATTAAGGAAACTTCGACTGTTCTTTTTAAAGGAAGAATCATAAGTGTGATGGGCAAAAAACCCTGGACCATAAAATATTATTATTATTCTGTGAGGCTTCTACACCCGCCCTAACATGACCCTTATAACATGACTTAGTATAATTAGGCCTAATTCATCGATAAAAAGTAAAAAGGAATCGGCTTTGTTGAAACAGTTTTGACCTCAATAAAACTGCACATTACGCCTTCAGAAAATTATTCCGTCAGTTAGACTCAATGTATGCCCTGGCCATTGGCCTGCTATAAGTGTGGCGGCTGGAATGTGCTAATAAAACTCACGGCTAGGGAACTGGGTTGCTCTACAAATTACACATTTGTTTTAACACATGACAATCATAATGAAGTGACAGCAGCACCATCCAGCCCATGAGCAACATCATAGCCTGCTGATTGGTGGACAGACCCTCCCCTCCATGAGAGTAACTGTCAGATTGGTCGGCCCGTGGCTCTGAGACCCTGGGTTAACCCAGTCCTTTAAATTGTTACCAAATTCATGAGTTAAATATGAAAATTAATGATTCTGTATTTATTTAAACTTTTAAAGGGCTATTTCTTAAAATGCCCTTTTCTATTTACCAACATTTAAACTTACATAACTCAAAAAAAAGGGAAAAAAACGACCGCAGAGACATGGAACTTGCACCAAATCCTTAGGAATTCATAGGTGATTTTGTAAATATAAAAACCGTAACTCGAAGTAAAAAATTGTCAACAACAGGTCCTTTTTGTTTTCCGCCTCACATATTATGAATCTGTATACAGTACACTCTCGTTCATCGGAACTAATGTGGCGGACAGCCGGTTCGGATGTCAAAAAATTCCGATGAAGCGGAGTCCGTCGTGAGTCATCATTTCCGCCCGTACGGTGATATATCGTGATTGTATTCACTCTTGTTTTTAAAATAACACAAGAGATTTTATGAAAATAAGGTACTCAAACTTTGAACATGGTAACAATGAACATATAGGAATAAAAACAACGCAGGAAATAAAGATTAAAAATCTTTATTCTTATATTCCATACTCATATTCCACTCATATTCCAGCAGACAACTGACTTCTACGTAGACGCAAGACAGGCTGAATGACAGTTTGGGAAGCGGTCGAAGCGGATGTTCACTTACTGCCACCTTCTGCTTTCTATTTTTGTGCGAATACTCCACAGCCTCGTAAATACAAATACAAATACAAATACAAATGCTTTATTGCCATTGACCACAGTACAGTGAAATAGGCAGAGTCACAGTTCAGTTATACAGAAATTCTCCACATCAGTAATTTACAGATATTTAAATAAAATCATAATTATCTAAATTTGATGAAACAAGATACTTTACACAAAAATAAAATTAAATTAAAAAAACTATATTAAAAAACTAAGTCAACCTCACGATTTAAGAATTCCTCAGTTGAATAAAAAGGATTGACTGATAACCACTGCAAAGTTTTCTTCCTAAAAATATTAATCGAAACAGTTCGAGCAGACTCATCTAGTTTGTTATAAAATTTAATACAGTTCGCTCTGTGGGAAGACCCAAATTTAGTCAGCCTATGTTGTGGTATATTAAGTTTAGATTTATTTCGCGTATTATGGCTGTGGATTTCTTCTCTGGTAGTGAATAAATTTAAATGTGTTTTTGTATAAATTAAAATGTGATATATATATAAATTTATTATAGTTAAAATCTTTGTTTGTACAAATAGTGGTCTGCAATGGTCCAAATAGCCAGCTCCACAAAGAGTTCTGATGACTTTCTTTTGAATCAACAAAATGTCATGTACAGCCGATGAGTGACCCCAGAGAATAAGCCCATATGAAATGTGAGATTGAAAAAGCCCAAAGTAAGCCACTCTTAAATACTCAACGGTTAATAGATCTTTTAATTTCCACAGAAGATAGCTTACTCGAGACAATTTACTACATAGGCTATTAACGTGTGCGGTCCAATTCAGTTTTGAGTCTATGTTTATGCCCAATAGTTTTACTGTTTCAAAATTTTGTACTTGATGACATAAACTGATAACTATTTTTTGAGTTTTTTGTTGGTTACAAAGTAATTTATTAGAGGAAAACCAATCCAATGCATTTAGTTCTGCCGATTCTATAGTCTGTTGTAGATTCATTAAATTTAAATTACTGGTAAAAAGAGTTGTATCATCTGCATAGACGACAGATCCAACCTCTAGGTTTTTTGGTAGATCATTGATCACAATAGAAAAGAAAAATGGCCCCAAAACTGATCCCTGAGGTACTCCCATTGTAACTTTTGACACTGAAGAATTTAAACCCTTAATTGTGACAAATTGTCTTCTATTTGTCAAGTAAGACAAAATAAGATGGCATGCATGCTCAGATATCCCGTAAAATTTAAGTTTTTCTAAAATAATATTGAAGGGCACACAGTCAAAGGCTTTACTGAGATCCATCAGCGATAAAGCAACAGATTCTCTATTATCAAGTGCATCAAGAGAGCTGTTTACTATCTCCATTACAGCAGAGGTTGTTGAACGACCAATTCGAAAACCAAACTGTGAATTAGTTATAAGATTTGAATGTTCAAAATAAAATGAGAGCTGCCTATACATTAAGGATTCAAAAATTTTAGAAAAAATAGGGACTATTGAAACCGGTCTATAATTTTGGAGGAGTTGCTTATCTCCTTTTTTATATATTGGAATTACTTTTGATAATTTAAGCAAGTCAGAGAAGTACCCTGCCTCAAAGCATTTAGTTAGAATGTAAGAGAGAGGCTCTTTAATGACATCAATTGTTTTTTTTACTATATAATTTGACAAAAAATATACATCCATGCTTTTAGAATTGGATAGTTTAGAAACTACGTTAGTTATGTCCTCTGAATTTACAGCTAGCCAATGAAAAGAATTAGGAGGAATTGGTCTTTCCCCTAGGAAGTCAGAGAATGAAGTATTGGTTTGAGGAATGTTATCTGAAAGTTCAACCACTGAGTCAAGGAAGAATCTATTCAGTTGTTCCGGGTCTAGATTTATTTCCTGTGAGCTACTAGATGAATTCTCTTGCTTAATGACATCCCAAGCAGCTTTACACCTGTTTGGGGCTGTCTCAATAAAGTTCTCACATGCTTGTCTTTTTGCCTCGGTTAGTTTACGTCTATAATTACGTTTACTCTCCAGATAAGCAGTATAAGCTAAATGAGTCTGCTCAGAACCAAGCGTTCTTAGATATTTATAAGTATCAAACAAGTGTATCATAAAATTCTTTTCTCTAGATAGCTCATCAGTATACCATTTAACTTTTCTAACTTTTCTATTACATTTGTTTGACTTACTTACTAGAGGTGAACAATAATGCCAAAGATCAATATAGTATTTAAAGAATCCATCAAATAGTTGTTCAACAGTCAAATTTCCCGAATCATACTCATGAATTATTTCCCAGTTTGTATTACTTAACAAGTCAGTAAATAATTTGATTTCATTATCAGTCTGTTTTCTTTGATATATCTTATTACTTTGACTATTAGTATTAGACTTTACATTGGCACTTTCTATACAGATATCTATTACATGCGAATTATGGTCAGCGAAATACCCCTCGAAAGAGGTGACCTCATATAAGTTATGGGAAAAATTTACAAGAATATTATCAATGCATGAATTTAAGCGAGTAGGGGTTTGAATAGTACAGAATAAGTTAAGAGATCTCAGTAAATTGGAGAAACTTATTGAACATTGATTTTGAATATTAGCCAATTCAATATTAAAATCCCCACAGACAGTTATTAAGGTACCACTATTCATAATTTTCTTTACTGCCAATTCAAAATTTTTAAAAAATATTTCCATGTTACCCTGAGGTGATCGATATAAACTCATTACTACTACATTCTCTTTGATTAATTTTATACAGGAAAATTCTGAATGCAATTCATCACAAAAGTTTTCCAATATAATTTCCTTATAGTCAATACCCTGTTTAATAAAAATTCCAGCCCCACCATTCTTTTTTTCTTTTCTACAAAAAAAACTGCCCGGTAAGAAACCTTGAGGAACATACAAATCAACCTCCCCAGCCAGTAACCAATGCTCAGCTACACAAATAATATCAATTTTTTCAGAAATACAAAATTGTTCTAGTTCCAATAGCTTATTTCTAATACACTGTAAATTAACTTGTAGTATTCTTAAAGATTTGCCAACAGATATATTACTTACTTTTCTAAAAAAGGTACCTTATCATCACTAGATTGAGGTTGACTTAGAATAGAAGAATTGACAAAAGACATCTGTCCAACATTTTCATTGAGATTTTTAAGTTTGACTAAAAATTCTTGGTGGGTGAGTCCCCTCCACAAAGTTCTTTCAGACCGCTGATCATAGGAGACAATCATCACATTGGCTTCTGTTTGGCGCTGAAAGTCCATTAGATTTTTCATAAAATGCTCTGGATGTATGTTGTCCCTCACACATCCCATTGCTGAACATATTAGTGTTCGGTATCCCTTCAGCTTAAAATCCTGAGTCAGCTGCATAAAGGCTGTGTCATAGTCTTTAATTGAGGGTTTTTCATAATACCTGGACTTAGTCACCAAGCTATACACCACAGCAACCCCCACGCCTTTTTGTAAGGTGAGATGAGAACTGATGTACTCAGAGTTTTTGGGTCTTCCAAAGGCTTTTCTGAAGCTTACCGCCACACCAGCAGTCATATTTCTTTCATCATGTAGATCAGCTGATATTGTGTGAGAAAAAGCTACAGAGGGGTCATTCCTGTATTGATCAATCAAGTCTCTCATATTTGTCTCAACAATGGTGATCTTATCCATCGTAGGTGATGATGGAGGATCAGCCTTTCCATTTGGAGAACTTGTGACTATAGTAGATGGTTGACGCCCGACTTCCACTTCAGATACAGCATTTTCAGATAAATGTCTGGACTGAATTACATGAAGTGTTTCAAGTATAATCTTGCTAATTGCTTGTTTTCCTCTCTTGTTAAAGTGCAAGCCATGTCGAGTGTAAAAATGTCGGGGCAGATGGTGTAAGGGAAGTAAAAACACGTGGTCAAACATTTTGGCTGTGCTTTCAAGCTTTGCATTTACATAACTGAGTTTTGTGTCAAGTTCCGGTTTGTCATGACGAAGAGGTAATGTGGCAACCACCAAGTTTGTGTTTGCAGTGCTCTGTATTTCTTTTTTCAGATCTTGAAATATATTTTCTCTACTTCGACTCTCAAGGTCATTACATCCACCAATAAGTATGGCTGTGTCAAATTTAGTAAGACATCTGGTTTCCTTGTTAAAATCATGCACTATACCTCGCAGCATAGCACCAGGTCTTACAGTCGCTGTAACAGAGGATGCTGTTCTTTGTTGGATTTTAAAAGAAAGATCACGTCCATGACTATCTGAGTAAATAACTACTTTTCTCTGAGGCATGTTGTTCTTGGTGTCAGAAGAACTCCTTACTGGTTTTCTTTGGACTGTATTTTTATCCCGGGACATTTTTGGTGTACGTAGTGGAGGAAATTCATGTTCTTGTAGTGAAAAACGGCGCCTCTCTTCCAGATGTGGTTCAGTTTGAGAAAGAACTTGAAAACTGTTACTAAGTGGTAGCACAAAATTATCATGAACATTTGTAGTTGCCAAAGGTACTTTCCTCTCTCTATTGCAGTTGCAGTTATTATTTCTAGACTGAATTTTGAGTTTATCAAGAGCTACTTTCAGTTTAACAATTTCCTCCTCTCTCTCCAAAACCATCTCTTGAAGTTTACTGTTTTGGCAGATGAGATTTTTATTTTCCTTACTTGATTCATCTAAGTCCCTACCCAGAGTTTCAATAACAAGGTTCATACTTTCAATTTCCTGTTTTAATTCTAAATTAGTTAGGCCGTCTGCTTCAAACATTTTTTTAGCTTCCATGTCCTCTTTACATTTAGTGCACTCCCATTTAGATTTATTAGCACTAATAATATTATATTCATCTAGCTCCATGTCGACACATTTAAGATGATACCATTTTAAACAAGCCCCATTGCAAAATAGAGCTCTGCTACATTTACTTACATTTTTTTTACAACTCCCACAAGGATAAGTGATTTTTTTCCCATTCCCCATTATTTATGACCTACAAGTCTAAAGATTATATAATCACATCGATTGAATCACATCGATGAATATAGATTATGGAAAACGCCTGATGACTTTTGATGCAAAATGTGTTACTTCACTGTTGTGCGGATAGAACAAATGGAAATTGAAAGCGCTGAAACGGAAAAATTATTTGTTTCGTAAGAAAAAAAAAAAATATCCAGATTTTCAGTTCCGATGAAGCCAAGTTCCGATGTTGGTGCGTTCGATGAACGAGAGTGTACTGTATCTACGTGTCTGTAACACTATAACTTTTAAATGGATCCTCCAATTTTCATGAAATTTGATATAGGTGTGTAAGAAAGTATTGAATGAGTTCGCACACCAGAATAATCCATGGGAATGGGGTTTGATAAGAGTAAAAATTAGGTTTTTGACATTTTATACCTTAATTTTAGAAATTCAATTATTTTAGTTGAATTAATTTAAAATAGCTCAAAAACAAACACTTTAGTATTTAGAATTTATTTGAAGTAGTTATCGAATAAATCTAAAAAGATGTTTCCCATGTTATTCTTTTGGGAAATCAACCAAACCTTATATCTCGCTTACTTATCGACATAACTTGATAAAATTTGGTATGTAAATTCACTAGGTTTTTAGAAGGAACATCCATATGGCAGCAAACATTTATACTCACCCCCATGGTTTTATGGGGAAAATAAAATATACCAAAACTTGATACAGTTTAGTACTTACCTTCACTGGGAAGGGTGTACTAAATACCTTTATTGCATTGGGGCTTTAGGTATAACAGCCCCATGACAGCAAACCTACATACTCATTCCCAAGGTGTTTACGGATAAAATAAAAAATACTGAATTCTGTTGGAAAGCCACTGAGAGGTCTGCTGCGACAGGGGTATTTTAATATTAAATGTGACTTCAAAGTGTTATGATGATCTGATACATCTAATCAAACTCTAGAGGTAAATATTTGGCAATTTAGTTAATCACCATTGAGTCATTTGATTCTGCTTCTTATAGCCATATTTTTCCACACGTCAGTTTCTTTAAAGTTTAAGTAGCAAACTTGCCTATCAAAATTGTAAAAAAAAAATACTCTTAAAAAATTGAAAAAAGTTAGTTGAAGTCCATATATATAAAAACAACTGAAAACAGTTGTAAATAGCTGAAAATACAGTATGAAATTAGCTGTTTACATCATTTTACTTTCTCCCTCTATACCATAGTATATGGAGAAAGTATTGTTTTCGTCAAAATTTTCGAATTTGAGTTGTTGGTGGATTTATCCATTTTGGTTCAAAAGTGAGTTCAAAAAAGTGGTTTTCGGAGTGATGTCTGTCTGTGTGTGTGTGTGTGTGTGTGTCAGGATGTAAACAGAGCTAGAGAATGCCCTAATGGTCCGATTTTAATGAAATTTGGTACATAGGTCCAAATCCACGATAATTCCAGGTGTTTTTTTCATTTTTTTTGAATTTTTGATTTTTACGGGTATTTTACCCCCAAAAACCCTCAAAAATCGTCAAAAATCAAAATTTCTCAAAAACGGCTCTAACGATTTTGATTAAAATTTTGTGGTTTATTAAGCTTAAAATGGCGAATAAAATGACACCCCCCGCATCTCCGAGAAAATTCGCGTTCAAAAGTTATAGAGTAAAATGTGTTTCAAAAATCAATTTTTTGGATTTTCAAAATAGCTGTTGTCTTGAAATAAATTTTACTTATCACCATTAAATCAAGCTCAAAAAACTAAATAATCTAGTATTTTAAATTACTGCTCTACGTCAAGTGGTGGCGGAGAAAATTCAATTTTTCGTTTAGCGGTAAACGCAGTACGTTGTTAAAAGTCACAGACGCGCGTAGGGTCAAACGAGCGCTGCTCAGTCGGTAGCTATCCGACTGAGTCATCAAGACATTAATGTTTGAAGCTTTTAACATCTTTTTTATATTGTTGGGAGAAAGTATGTGTCAGTTAACTGATACCATTTATTTACTTTCTCCCCCTATACCATAGTATATGGAGAAAGTATTGTTTTCGTCAAAATTTTCAAATTTGAGTTGTTGGTGGATTTATCCATTATGGTTCCCCCTGAGTCCAAAAAAGTGGTTTTCGGAGTGATGTCTGTGTGTGTGTGTGTGTGTGTGTGTGTGTGTGTGTGTGTGTGTGTGTGTGTATGTGTGTCAGGATGTAAACAGAGCTAGAGAATGCCCTAATGGTCCAATTTTAATGAAATTTGGTATATAGGTCCAAATCCACGATAATTCCAGGCGTTTTTTTCATTTTTTTGAATTTTTAATTTTTAAGGGTATTTTACCCCCAAAAACCCTCAAAAATCGTCAAAAATCAAAATTTCTCAAAAACGGCTCTAACGATATTGATTAAAATTTTGTGGTTTATTAAGCTTAAAATGGTGGATAAAATGACACCACCCGCATCTTCGAGAAAATGCGCGTTCAAAAGTTATGGAGTAAAAAGTGTTTCAAAAATCAATTTTTTGGATTTTCAAAATAGCTGTTGTCTCAAAATAAATTTTACTTATCACCATTAAATCAAGCTCAAAAAACTAAATAATCCAGTACTTTAAATTATTGCTCTACGTCAAGTGGTTGAGGAGAAAATACAATTTTTCGTTTAGCGGTAAACGCAGTACGTTGTTAAAAGTCACAGATGCGCGTAGGGTCAAGCTCGCGCTGCTCAGCTGGTAGCTATCCGACAGAGTCATCTAGACATTAATGTTTAAACCTTTCAACACATGTTTTTATATTGTTGGGAGAAAGTATGTGTCAGTTATCTGATACCGTTTATTGATTACACAAAGCCATTGAGAAAACTTTGATAAGAACATGAAAAGCTTTAGTTGAAAATTAAACAAAACACACCATTCGAAAAAAGTGTTTTTTTATTTCCAATCACACTTTTTTTCCTCTTGAAGTAGGCACCTATTTTCCAAAACCTATTTAAACCACAAAACAACTGTGCTATAAGCTAAATTAATTCAATTCCTTCATATATTAGTTGGTTAAACGCCCAAGCCGAACTCACTGAGTGTTGGAGTGGTTTGTGGTGACGGTGTTGACGAGACAGTGAATGAGGGTGTCACACTCTATAATGGGTATTCCCAGCTGCAGCCAGGCCGACACACACCGCACCGCCTGACTGATCAGCTGGCTGTCCTTAGACTCCGACAGCACTGACTCTATCAGTCCTACCACTGCAACAAAAACATACGACTTGATATGCAATAAGTCATCTTTATTCTTCGTTCAAAATACATATTTGAACACATCATGAAAAACAAAAACAAATGATATATATATATAAAATAAGAGAAAAAAGTACAGTGATCATCAGGTAAAATGTTTAACAGCTTAGGTCACCCAACATCGCTTATCAAATAGGGACATAATTCTAGGAAATGTTCTTTTAATTTTCTTTTGGAAGTATTTATATTGTTTATTTCTCTTATTTGGAGCGGTAGTTTATTATAAATTCTTAGACATGTATAATAGGGCCCCTTCTCATTGTTTGTTGTTGAATGATTTGTCACTGACAGCATGCCCCTTAATCTTGTTGGATACTGGTGAAAGTGTCCGTTAGTCACAAAAACTGACCAATTCTGTTTGACAAAAACACAGACCTCATATCCAACAAGTCCAGCAAAAGTTAAAATTCTAAAATTCTTAAATAATGGGTGGCAAGAGTTTTTCTTAAACCACCCATCACCCTCAGACACCAAAACTCTACGAAAATTTTGAACACTCGAGAAACCCCAAAATATAACCCCGTATCTAAGAATTGATTCTACGTGTGAAAAGTAAACAACACGGAGGAACTCAAGACTGCAAACCTTAGCAAGACGGCTGAGGGCATAACACATTGTCTTTAATCTATTGCAAACATGGTCCACATGGGAGCACCAGGTCAATCCACTGTCAACGCGCAGTCCCAGGAATTTGTGAGTGGAAACTTCAACTAATTTATTATTATTTAATGTGTTGTAGCAACGGATTGAGCTTGTAATATTTTAATTGTATTACTTACGTCAATCAATCCTGTTAAAACTTCCGTCGGACGCGTTTCGGCCTAGGCCACGCGAATGTCACAATATCTTTTAAGTCTGAAAATAATCTTCAGAGAATATTGACAGTGGGAAACAACAAATCAGTAGAATCTATAACACTTCAGGGGTATACAAACTAACATGTGATAATTGTGATGCATACTACATAGGGCAAACTGGCAGAAATTTTAATGTACGTTTCAAAGAACACATAAGCGAGGTGCAAACTATAAAAAAACAGGGAGCAAGGGTAAAAATAAAATCTAAATATGCTGAACATTTAGTCGAACATGATCATCATTTTACAGACATTGACAAAAATTTAGATATATTAAAAAGGGACAAAAAAGGTTTACGGATGAACAGAATGGAGGAGTTACTTATTTACGAGGGATTCAAAAGTGACGGAGACAAGATTTTAAACGAAAAGATCCATTCTGATGCCAACTCAATATATGAAAATATAATCAAGTTGAGGAGGATAAAGTTTAAGGAGGCACACGACAACGTCACGGGTCAAAGTGCAAGCCCACCGTGATAGCGCCACTCCAGTTCCGCCCGACCGCTCGCTCCCAAAACGTGTAGGCCTACTCATAAATTTCAATGTTCGTTCGTGTTTTTGTTAGTAAGTGTCGTGTGAATATGTGTGCCTGCTTTCTGACAATGTAGGGTATGCTGTGCTATTTAAATAAACAATTTGTTGTCTATGGGAAAGATATGACTTAAATAAATTTAAAGCATGCCCTCTTACGCCATACCATTCAAGCTTTTGAACAAGAACATGATGATTAACAGTGTCAAAGGCTTTACTTAGATCACAGAAAATTCCAAGAGTGCAAAGTCTTTGATCTAAAGAACTTGTAATGCTGTTAAGAAAATTAAAAACTGCGCTGACTGTTGACTTTCCATGGCGAAACCCATGCTGCCTTATAGAGAAAACATTATTCAATTCAAGAAAATTTACTAATTTTTGACAAATTAGGGCTTCTATAATCTTTGAAAAGGACGGAAGAATTTAAATTGGTCGGTAATTTCCAAGGTGGCTCGCGCTACCGGACTTGAACATTGGAATAACCTTACTAATTTTGAAAACCTGTGGGAATGTGTCAGTCATTATAATGGAGTTGCAGATGTGAGTAAAAACATTGCTGATAGTATGGAAACATTTTTTTAAAACAAAACAAGGAATCTCATCGATGCCTGCAGGTCTGGTACCCTTTAGCCCCCTCACTATTTCCTCGACTTCCGAAACTGACACTTCAGATAGAAAGATGCTACAAGCAACGGGAGTCGTGTGAGAAAAACAATATTGGGAGGGGCCGCCATCAGTGACTGGGATGGGTGCTACATCGGTAAAATATTTATTGAAATGGTCAGCAATAATTTCCCCCCCCCCCCCCCCGTTTCTATCTTACCGTTGATTTCCAAATGAATATTTTTATTTTGAGGCTTGGTTTGCTTTAAAGCAGTGTTCTCATTTACAATATTCCAAATTGATTTAATGCGGTTTCCAGAGTTTAGGATGGTATTATCATAAAAAGACATTTTTGCCTCATTTAGTTTTAACTTGTGGAGGTTAATTTCATTTTCTATTTGATTATCAAGGGGTTCAGATTTGGGGAAAGATTTTAAGAACTGTATGTAATCATTTTTGCATTTTAAGATCTGGAGAGATCCATTTCTGAGCTGATTTTTTTCTAACATTATATATGCAACAATACGTGCAAAATAGTAGAATTAATGTTCTTTAAATACATTAAATTGATGACTCATATTTTTTTCTTTTGATCGGCCTTACTCTAGAATTTCATTGTAAGTAGTGTATTAAAATAAACTAATAAATGCCTTTATTCACGAGCACTTCTCAGTACAGTGTTTGCTTTTCAGAATAACTCATGTCAAAATTATTTAAAATATAATAGAGTACAGTCCCACTAATCCGAAAATCTGTTTAATCTGAACACGTTCTATTGGGAAAATGCCAATTATTTCTTAACTTGTTTTAGAAGAAAACAACATGAGTACAGAGGAAATGTCAAGAAAAACATTTTTTATGGGAAACAAATTATTTTTTGTTACGAAAAAGGTCAATTCGATTACATTAGATAATAAGTAGTTAAATATGATGATTAATTCTAATGCAAAACAAAGCCTAAACAAATATACAATATAAAAAACAAAATTGATATTTGATACATTTTGAATGAAATTGGTTACTCGAAGTAAGTGTAACAAAATTGAACAACACGATCTTGACCAACTATATTTGGAATGTGGGAAACAAATAGAGATGACAGGTATGTTGGGGGGAGGGGGACGTCATAACACGTAAATGATCGAAGGTCAGTGCCTTCCTCTTCCGTTCCTTGTTGAAGCCCTCTGCCAGTTGTGATGTACATGGTGTTTCCACTACGCTGCTCAAGGAGGTATCTGATGCCATTGCCTTTCCTCTTTCCAGTTGTATTATTACTAGTTTAAGTGAGGGAATATACCCTAGTGCCTTAAAATTATCTAAGGTAATTCCTGTATATAAAAGGGGAGTCGTGAAAAGACTGGCAGTACAGACCGATCTTTCTGGTCCCCGTCATGTCAAAAGTCTATGAGACTGAAATGAAAAATCAGATACAGTAATCTTCCAGTAATCGGCATCCTATGATCCGGTACACTTGATAATCCGGCACGACTTAAGAACAATCATATTGACAGAAACAAAAATAACAATTGAGCGATCGAGTTATTTTGGGATTGAAAGTCGCTGCAAAGCAACGCTGTGTCGTACAAAGCGCATTCCAAAGTCTAATAGGTTATTGGGAGACAATCATGACACTCCGTCACTTAGGTTGTCCGCCTGAACCACCCGGGGACTCCAATTACGCAAGGAACAGTGGCTTGGAGCGCTAGTGTTAGACAGGATAGAAAATTAAACTACAGTAGACTCCCTCTTAACCGGCCACCTTTTAACCGGTCTCCACTTTAACCGGCCTACCCTGACACAAAATAACATCTTTTTAACCGGCCATTTTTTTATCTCAACATCGCTTTACCCGGCCGCGTTTCGCCGGAAATGTAGTTTTCTTATCTAATGTATCATTCAATTCAACTTTATTTCATATTGATGTTCTCAAAACAATTAAAATGTAACTCCTGGACGGAAGTGAATGCCACCGGAAGACAATGCATTTCTACCTACTATATCCAGTAGACCACAGTAAATAAACGAATTATTATTAGTGTAGGTTTGTTGAGGATTTCATGGGGGGTGGATGTTAGGTATATAAATCATATATAGTAATGTATTTAAGGTTGTTTTTCAAGTAATAATTATATTTAGGCCATATAAAATTGTGGGTTGGCGTTCTTAAATGAACATCGGTTTAATCGGCCAATTCATTATCCGGCCGCGGCCTGGTCCCGAGGTGGCCGGTTAAGAGGGAGTCTACTGTAACAGAATCTTAGTTTTTAAGTTAGGAATACTTGTTTGTTTGTGTCTTTTTTTTTTTTTTTTTTTTTTTTTTTTGTTAAATCTTTGACGCTATCAATCCCCCAGTGGGGGCAAAAGATGAAGAGGATGGTGATGGTAATGGTAATCTATCTATCTATCTACATGTTTGATATACATTTCAAAAAAGATTATTACAGAGCAAGAGAGTCCAAAATTTAGTATGCTATAGACTGATTGATATGATTAATTACATTTAATATAAGTAATTTACATATCACTTAATCTCTTATAACGCATTACTTAACCATGTTGTAGGCCTAATATACGTGAAACTGCTTAATCCACAAATTTGCTAAAACCGAACACGGTCCGGTCCCAATTAGTTTGGATTGTAGACCAAACTAACAAAATTACACTCAAGGATACGAAAACATTTTTATATTATTCTTATGAAAGTTGAGGTTGCTAAAAGTTGAAGGTCACTGGGGAGGCCATTGAAAATTGTCAAAATAACAAAAGATTTTACTACCGGCTTCCAACCTTATTTTAGTGGACTTTAATATTTACTAGGAGATTTTTAAAACTATACTATACATAAGAACTTAACTTTTTTACTTACCCTGCGGAATACTCCTTTCTAGCTCCAATCTTGCATTGACCTTTTGGTTCTGAGTCATTTGCATGCTCTGAAACTAAAACAGAAAAAATATTAGAGGTTTGCACTAACATTGTATTGGTTAAATGATTTGGTCAAAACTAAGACAAGACAAAGATAACCTGCCCTTGGCGTTTCAAATTAGTGAAGAAATAGTGCTTAAATCTAATTTTGAGTCTTTTATATTTGATGATTTACTTTATGTTGTTATAATATTTAATGAATCTAGTCTGATCAAAATAAATGGATTAAAAAACAACTCAAGATGTAAAAGTAATATTTCCCGAAAGCTATGAGGAGAGGATTCCCGTCCCAAATATAAATAGGAAATGAAAATTATCATCCCGTCCTGTCCCAAACCAAAATTCATTCCTATCCATTCCTAGTTTCTACTCATCTGAGGACACTACCTTACTAATGGTATGCATGGATTGATTTCTCCTAGGCTGGACAGAAGCTGAGATAAAAAGAAGGAAGTTTTGTGCTTGCCGATTAATGTATGGATTGGATGACTAGATTGTACATGTAAAAGTAAGAAAGACATGCTAATAGCTTATGTGAATTTACCTCCTCTGGGACAACAGTGAGCACTTCCAGCAGGATCCAGAGAGCCTTGTCTGGTGGCACAGATGACAGGTTGGTTGGTTGGAACGTATTTAGCAGTTCTGGAATGGCTCCCGGCCAATACCTTGGCGTGGTGTGCAGGATGAAAGCTGACAACTACACAACACCATGTAGTATATATATAAAAAAAAAAAAAAAAAAAAACCAGAATATTTTATAATTACTCTATTACTCTCATGAAACTGACTTAAATTTCTCATTTCACTATGGATTTTCCAATTACAATGTGACCCAAAACTACATTCATAATTCAATAATTGATAATGGAATCCTTGAAAACTGTTATTTAAATAGAGTCTACTACCTAAAATTACATTAACCACCAACTAAATTTCTATACTAAAAGTAGATTGCCAAATTATAACTTTAGCCTATAGACCTACTAATAATTATACCCTTGATCAAAATAAATGTGCAAATTGCCATTCCCCATTTTTTCCGTTCCTCCCGCTGCCGAGATCCAACCAATCAGAATGACTGAGGATTAATACAGCTGTTTAATATCTCATGTCACTTTATGCCAATATTTTTCTTTTTCGTAAACAAATATTCTAATTTTGGCATTTGAGATGTTACAAGGAGCACTTCCAACGGCAAGTAGGGGAAGTAATACATTCATCAGTGCTATTTTCTACTCTGAATTTTAAGGACGAAATTAAAATAACATCTGATTGTGAAGAAAATCGGGGAATTCAGGAAGGTATTGAGAGAATTTTTCTTGTGGTGGGAAATAAAATTCTGTCTTTTGACTGCACATTTATTTTGAACAGGGTATAGTGGGCTACCTACTAGGAATTTACTTAACATTACAAATGAAAATTTTATTTATTCAACAAATCAGTAGAGAATGACAAGAGGCCTTATTATTATAACTAGGTATCGCCCATTGGTTTAAATTCGACCAAAATTTCAACTGATTTGGTCTCAATTAGTTTAAACAATTTTATTACTGGAACATCTGTTTTTTTCTGATCTGCTGGGATTTGCTATTACAACAGCTGTCTAAGGGTTCAATCCATTGCCATTTTTCCATAAGATTATAACATTAAAATTTTGAAAGCCTGGTAGCCAATGTGAATTATAATTGGGTTTTGCTCATCTACAGTGCACTACCTTTCTAACGCTATTCACGGTTTTCTCTTTTAATGTACCGTACACAAGCTGAGAAAAAAAGGAGAAAAAGAAACATGCTTGCTTATTGATATACAGATTATAGAATCATAAATATTAAATAGGCCTAATGAAAAATAAATTCACCAAGTTACTACTTACTGCAATGCACAGTCTATTCAGAACAATTTTAGGTCCACTGGCATAGCTAATAATTGTTTGGAGAAGCCTCTTCTTCAAATCCTCATATTGCTCTACTGGGACTTCTGACCAGTTTTTCATAACTTTCATGTGAAGAGTTGTGGCAGCAAAAAACTGCACTTCTGGTGTCTGGAAAAAATGTAATCATCAAATTGGTATAAAAAAAAGTTCTGGTAGTTGGTGGGCTTAAACTTCACAAAAAATTAGATAAAGTAGGACAGTAGGGTTCATATAGGTGTAACAATTAATCTCTGGTTAATCTAGACTGATTTTGTAATAAGGGCTAGAGGAACGCTACGTTTTAGCACCTTCAATTCATACTTGATTTATTAATTATACCTACACAGTTAAATAGTTGAATTACTTACAGGCTGAACTAGGCTGAAGAAATTAAGGACGGCATAAATATCCAGGTTATTCAGTTTAGTTTTAGCTATTCATTTATCTCACTTCAGCTAGGAGTATTTTGTATTAAATTTATGTTACGTTGTGTTGAATTAATTTATTATTGGTAGAATAGCAATTTTAGGCCTATCGCAAAATCAAAATTTCAACCATTGATAATAACGATTGAGTAGGATAACTATCTTTTGGCCAATAATTTAAAAACTCGTATTGGTTTGCATAGTCAAACTCCAAATTACCTTAGAAGGCTGGAGAAGCTCCCAAACAAAGCACCATGCATTAGGTGAAGTTTGTGCAGCTGTCAACCACTGATGAGCTTGAGCTTGTGTTGATGCATCAGTGTGATAAAACCTTAGAACGGCTTGTTCTAGGTTTTCTAAAGTAAAATCCATTTTGATGGCTAAAATTTACAAAAACACTATTTTATTTCATATCAGCCAAGTGCGGTTAGGTTATGTCAAGGCCCTAACTTGACTTTAGAAATTCGAATATAAATTTTAAACGCAAAGAAAAAACACAGACATAAGAAGTTTAAAATTTCAGAAGATTTTATAATGTTAAGACAAAACTACATTCTTAAACAACAGTCAAATAATAAAATAACAATCACAGTCTTCTATGCACTGCAATAGCAGACGAGACGAGACAATGAATGGCGTCTGGCGTCACACAAAACATAACATAACATAAACACTTATAATCTCAGTGGACAAAGAGAACTAAACTACTATCATAACAGTTTTAAGAATAAGAGTACAAAATTTTTTTAAGAGTAAAAAGAATAAGAGTACGATCATTACGATAAGAAATGAAAATATATTTAAAAAATATTGAACTAAAATAATGTAAAGATCTTAAATAATTCTAGTGTTTTCATTGCTAATAGCTTATTATTGATATATTGACAAATTATTCAAACAGATCTCTTCAAACATTTTTAAAAAATATATATATTTTTTTAAATATTTTTTCTAAAAAATATTTTTTATTTAAATAAAATTTCACTGTCAAAACTATAGTCTACTTTGGACTGATTTAGAGCAGGGCCGATTTTGCAAATTTTCCCTATGGGCCCGGGCCCAGGGGCGCAAGAAGTTGTAGGTTTGTTGAAAGCGCAAGCAAATTTTTATTTGGTGATCCGTATAAAGAGGGAGGGGCGCAAGTATCTCTGAGGCGCATAGCGCGTCACATACAAACCGCGGGCCTGATTCAGAGCTTGATTATTCAATCCTTTCAATTATTCAATTCATTCATTATTCAATGAAATGCAAAACAATGAGAAAAAAATAAAAATAAATAAAATTAAATACAATTGGAGGAAAATATATATTCCCAAAGAAAAGAATTGTATAAACAAATAAAGTTCATCGTTTTTCTTGCCATCTTGAATTGTTTTTTGTAATTTGTATTTAATATTTATTATTATTGGTATTTTGTGCTTGATATTGTTATGTATGTATATGATTGTAAATGGTTGTGAACCGTTGGAAGAATAAATAAATAAATAAATCCATCATACTCTGGGGTTTGTCTAGCAACTCAAACTTAAATAGGATATTTTCACTTCAGAAAAGGGCCATAAGATGTATTTTAAAGCTGAAACAAAGCGATTCTTGTCAAAAGCATTTCAAAGATCTTGGAATTTTTAACAGTGCCGTGTATTTTTATGTTTGAGGTCATCTCTTTTGTCAAGGAAAGTCACCTTGTAAAGGCTCATGAACATTCGTACAATACAAGAAACAGAAAATTTAACCCTACCACATCTCATAGATTAAAATTGTTCGAGCAAAAACGTTACATCGGCATCAAGCTTCTTTCTCAGCCTCCTGTAGAACTGGTTCAAATTAGGGACATAAAAATGTTAAGAAAGAACTTAAAATATTTCTTTTGGAATAAATGCATTTTACCAGCTACCTAATAATCTAACCTAGCCTAACCCAACCATTTCCGCTGCCCTCACCTACATTGGACAAACTTCCGAGTCTGGAAGTGCCAAGATTTTATAGAGATGTAGGAAAACACACAACAGGTCTCATGCCAGAAGATGGTCAATCGAGACGACGTGGGAAAAGTAAAGTAATTAAGTAAGCTTAATACAATAAATAAACAATACGTAAAGACATTTTTGAAGAGCAAACCCAATGACGTGGAAGGAGACATCATGGAAGGGTATAAAGGAAGGAAGAGTTCAAATGAAAAACGTAAAAGAAGCGGTAAAACAGAAAGCGGAACTTGTTAACTGTACATTCACTTTTTTTTATTTTTGAAACAATAAAGAATGCAAGAATTACAAATCAAACTAGCTACTCAGTAACACACATCTACAACACCAGATTTAGAAACAAAAGACACTCAGTTCAATACAATCTCAGAATCTTTGAACAGAAACCAAGCCATCAGGGCATCAGACTTTTAAATAAACTCCCTAAACTCTGAGAGAGATCCAGGACACAAAAAGATTTCCGTTCCGTTGAACGAATTCCTGGTCCGGGAATGTTTCTATTCCCTGGATGACTTTCTACAAACAAATTAATTGTAGGGTCATCTTTTTCTTTTTTGACGATTGTCCCCATGGATGAATGTATAAATTCCTCCCCCTTCCCTCCTTTGCGGTAATATATGAAGAAACATGACTTTTTATTCATATTGTATTTTTTACCGCACTGTATTTTATTGCATGTTGCTTGACAAGATCTATTACATGTATGTATATGTTTAATGATCAATAAAGAATCTGAATCTAATATCCGAATAACTTCGATGACTGGTCCTATATGCCGTCTTCTGCGGTCCACGGGACGACAAGGAACAATTAAGTAAGTAAGTATAAGTAAAACCATTGAATTTACGGTAAAACATAAAAATTTAGACAAGAAGAAAGAAAGTTTAAAATAAGTTTTAAATAACGAAACAGTCTAGAGAAAATTAGTAGATGAAATTGTAATTAAATGAAAATTTGTAAAATTGGTGTTAAGATACTGTCAGCATAGAAACCCAACATTGACCATATGGAGGATTAAGTCAAATAAAACCAAGTTAGCATAGAATCTAACTGTACAAATTCAGTTAAAATTATATTTTAATCAAGAAATTCTCCTATACAAAATCGATGGCTTTATTTTTAACACATATTATCATAAGCGACCGTGTATCATAGTAGCTACGCACGTAGCAACTACAAAGTGAAAGTAAACGTAGCAACTAAAACTGAATGTTCTCATAGCAACTACGAAAAGGCGGGAAAAATGAAAATTTAAATATTCGATTAACGCCTACACAATTATTAAAATTTCTCGTTAGTGCCTACGATATCGCAGCCGCTAAAGTGTAGTTGCTAGTAGACTATTTCGTTTTTACGTAGTTGTTGTTAGATTTCTTAAATTCTCGATAGCACCGAACATCTCAGTTTCTCGATAGCGCCTACAATAATGAGCGGTAGGTAAAAGAACGATTCTTTAATGGTTCGTTCATTATCTTTACATTCCTTTAGAGAGCAACAGCTCACTTGGTTGCAGAGATGTCTTGGCAGGGAAGTCGTTCAAATGAGCTGCTCTGTAAAAGAGCTGTTCACTCCGAACGACTCTGTAGGCGCTATGTTACAAATTCGATTTTAGTGGCTATGTAGAGTAGTTGCTAATCGAGATATACAGAAATTTGTCGGACCTAAAAGCTTTTTTCACTTTTAGTTGCTACAATTTAAATATATTTTACAAATCTAACAGTCAAAATCAATGTTCTAAACAGTATAGGTCATATTCTTGTTAACGCCTACACAAATTTGAAATGTTCTACCAGCGCCTACAAGTGTAGGCGCTAATTCACACTGCCATTTTAGTACCTATGTCAACATTCAAGTTGTAGTTGCTATGAGCGTAGCTATTATGAGACCCCACGTCATAAGCAAGGAATCTAGATTCCTTGATCATAACATAAGAGTCCTTTTTTCCCATAATGGCTATTCAAGTTTTTTTTTCTGCCAACTGTTAACAGATGATGTACGGTGTAGTCTGCTTTCTAACCACTACACAAATGTCACATTTGTCTGCCAGCATGGCTGACAAAATGCATACGAGGGAGATTTTAACTGTGTTAGTTTTGTGTATATTGTGGTACATAGTTAGTTCTAGTAACAATGTTGTTGGTAAAATGGTTCTTAATGACTTTCCTTATCCTATGACCGTAACCATGGTCCAGTTACTTTCAATAACTCTGTATTCAGGACCCTTTTTCAATATGTGGGGTGTTAGGAGGTTTGTTGATATTAGTTGGTCTTACTACTTCAAATTTATAGTTCCTCTTGCTTTAGGAAAATTTATGGCATCAATATTCACTCATGTTAGTATCTGGAAAGTGCCAGTTTCTTATGCCCATACTGGTGAGTATTTTACATACATTTCAGTTAGTTTTCAATTAAACATCTGGCATAATTAGGATTAGTATAAAGGACCCAAGAACCAATGAATACAAAAACGTTAAGAAGGTCACATCCCATGTTAAAAATTAGCCGACATTTTATTCCGCTAGGAGCGCTGTAAACTGAACTTGAGCTCTCCAAATAGAGATAGCGCCAGAGAAAACGGCCTAAACATAGTACGAGAGAAAGGGAAATATTAAATTTCTTATTTAGTATTGTGTCGTCAAAACACCATTTTAAACATTAGCTACCTAGCTTATTTGGTATCATTGGAAAGCTTTTTTCAAGAAGAATCGTTATTTTAAGCCATTAAATCCTTTTAATGTTAAGACTTTGTCGTATAGGCTTTCAACTTTAATGTTATTCTAATGAAGATATTTTATTGAATCATATGTTTACCAAAATAAACTAAGTTATAAACGTCGTCATGGTATCCTGCTATTTTCAAATTTGTTTACTTGGGTTCCAAAATGAGCACTAACTACTAAAGTATAGGCGGACGGAAAAATTTTTCCTACATTAGTTAAAAGAATTGGTCCAGTAATGCAAAACTGTCATAGGTTATGTATGCTATGTGAGTGCAGCGTGAGGACGAGAGATTCTTTGCTGGTGACCATCTGCAACAAAGTCAGAATGTAATCTGACTAATAGGTCATTGTCTCGTGCGCGCTCTCATGGTGGAGCGCGCTACTACGTCAACAGAAACTTTCTTGACCATTTTTCCATAAGATGTGACCTTCTTAACGTTTTTGTATTCATTGCAAGAACCTTTGAAACATATTTACAGGGCAGTGTTTCCAGATTGGCCAGGGCCAATTCTCATACATGCCACCAAAAATTATTGTATATTAGGCAAAACTATTGTATGGTCGTAATAAACCTTAAAACTGGGTAAAGACTGGTTTAAATAATTTAGATTCATCAATTTGAAATTAAACTTTATTTTAAAAACGAAAATTAAAATTATTTTTTTAATAAAGGTTATAATAGGACGTTTTGAATCTAAGTGTCTGATGGCACAAGGCCTGTGTTTTATTTTAGATTGTTCATACTTAGGCCTAATTAAACTTGTTGGTAGTTTTTTCAGTTATTGTGTGATTAAGACACGAAACTTTTTTATATACAGTAGGTAATAAGGAGAAATATATTAAGGTTAGTAAAGATATTGTTTATAGCTACTTATTGCTACTACGTAGTATTATAATCAAATAAATGAAGAGGTTGTGCAGGGCGAAACTTCGTTATCCGACTCCACCGTTAGTATCGGTGTGGAAATATCGATATTGCGATTAAAATTGTGCAATGAAAACAATCGAATCAACAACAATATTGAGATAAGAAATGTATCATAAATAATTAGCCCTTTCGGGGGATTTGACCACTACAGAGGACGATGGACAAAATGCGATCTACCAGTAACAATACTTTACTTACTTACTTTATTTGAAACACCGACGCAACGACAATACGGAGCTGTTAGTTGGGTTAAGTTCCACCAGGAAGCATCACAGTACAGTCTGAACAGGTGCTGCTATCTCTTGAGTAAACATGGCACTAACACGGCCACTTGTAATGTGCAGTATTGCTGTAGGAATCAAAACTCAAAACACCAAATTTTTAATGCATAAAAAATACTATTTTCACATTTTTTTTAACTGGGAAAAAAATATTTTCTAATAGAAATAGAGTCAAAGAATCATATAGTAACCAAAAAGTATCAAATTATTCACTACAAAATTACTGGGATGCTCTAAAAGAAGCGTCCACTACAGAGGCTTATTTCCCCCAAAGGGTGCACAATAACCAGATGTCTCAATGAGAGCGTACCTGTATCTCTGCCAGTAATGTATCATTGCTTGTGGCTCTGTAAGTCGTGTTTTCTTATTAATTAATTATATAATTTGCTCTGATTTTATACTTAATTAATAAGAAAGAGCAATTAATTAATAAGCAAGATGCAAAAATCCAGGTTGCACCCAGAAGACCTTTATGAGGTGTATAAAGTGCCAAGCGCCCCTGTGCATTGCACAGGGAAAAAATTGTTTTGTGGACTTTCACACAAAATAACTCCAAATAATTGGCTGTTATGGACTCAGAAAAAGTGTCTAGTTTTGGAAAAAAATGTTTGACGGACTTTTTTCCACAAATAATTTATAAAAATAAGCATTTAAAACAAAAAAAAAGAAAATGTAACTTTTAAGATTTTTTTATGTGTCTCTTTTGAAGTATTTGTTTATATACTTTAAATAAAATAAAATACTATGTAAAAATGTGTGTGGAAATATATTTTTTATCGCCTTTAAATCAAATAAAAATTTTTTTATTAACGAGTGTGTGGCTCCTTTGAGGGAAATAGTCCACTGCAGTGGACAATCCAGAACTCGTGAACCGGAAGTCACAAACTAATATTTTTTTTTTAATGTTTATCCAAAACATCAGTTATCTTGTGTACACAAAATAAAATTTTTCCTTCCACTATTTCAAAATGTTTCCCCCAAAGGGTTCCTAACAGTCTAACCATATAACTTACCTCCGTCACTTTTATTGACAGCGGTGTTTATAACAACAAAATCAATATTGTTTGGAAACATTTAAAACGCATAGGCCTACTGCCTCAATACAATAGCAAAAAAACCTTTCTGATTTGTATTTGGCAGCATTTGTGTAATGCCATTTTAGGTTTAACAAAATCTTCTCACAATTAAGATAAACCCACCAATAAACTTGGTTAGTTTATTTTGTGTTGTTCTTTGATAATGTTACAGGTTACATTAGCTAGCTACAATTTTTACTTGTTTTTATTATTTTCAGTTACTTATTTGTAATAGGCCTATATGGTATTTGTTTTATTGTCAAAAGGTAACTTACGTTTAATTAGGCTATATTAGAACACAACTAAATCAGGTGATGAAATCGTAATCCTATCGTGTAATTGTATCATTGATAGAATAGCAATATTGTCGCAATAGCGAAATTTCCACATCGATAATAACGGTGGAGTCGGATAGCGGAAGTTTCGCCTTGTGCAGTATTTGATATAAAATGGTTTTATTACCGTGGTAAAATTATCAAACGACTTTCAAAATTGTATAAACTGCAACAAGGGATTCTTGAAGCTTATTAAATTTAAGAATAATAGAAAAAGCTAACCGTCAACATAGTTTTATTTTTGAGAGGGGAAAAATTGACGGTAGAGCATTGCTAAAGTTCAATCTTTTTTGCATTTTAGGAGTTTTTCATGAGTAGCCTAATATAATTTTCATAATTAAAATATGTATTTCGCCTGCAGAACAAATTGTCGTACGAAGAGGCAGTATTGTTTGGTGACATATTGTACATTGTAAGGAGGGGGGGGGGGGGGCAAAATTATCATACAAAACGGTAATTGTCATACATCTGGGAACACTGTTACAGGGACAGCTTTTGGCTGGTGCAGTGCAATAGCAATAAGCTCCATTCTTGAAAGGCCCCTGTAGATAAAAAAAATACTGTATCTGGTTAGTCAGGCTATTTGAAATTTAATTTTTACCTAATGTATATTCTGCAGATAAATTAAGAAAATGAAGAAATATTGCAGATGGGTGCAGATTGGGTGAGTCGGTGGCGTAGTGGTTAGCGCGCCGGACTTCGGGACCATGGCAGCGATGTCGTGGGTTCGAATCCGCGTTCTGCCAGTGACTTTTATCAGTACTTTTCACCTCGTACTGTAGCGGCTCACCCCCTTACTTTGTCTAATAACGATCCACGCACAGACCAATAGTCTATGTGGACGGGGCAAAGTAAGGCAAAAAGAGGTCCGCCAACCTTTAGGATTTTGTCATATTTTTATATAAATCAATTTTAAAAACAGGAAAATTGTCGCCAATTAAATAATAAATATCAAGTAGGTCTAACCATGGTATTTTTAAAAATAATTTCTTTTTTCACATTAAATTACTATAATTGGAAAAGTGGGGTCGTGACTCGAACGTGTCATTTTGAGTTCAGCATCTTTTATTTACCGGGTGTTTCAAAAAGGACTTTACAACTTTAAAAATGTATATAAATAGTCACTGATGTGACCTTTAGTAATAATTTTAATGTCATTTTGTAGGGAAATACTTCAGGTTTTTGAACACATAGTTCGTTAATTCCGAATCATACATATAAAAGCGCTAGTTGGTATTGCGTTAAAATGACTTCCTTTACTTTGGCTCGAGAGTGCTGTGTATGTTATGATTTGAAGAGTCAAAGTTATTTAAAATGTTTGTTCCAATAATAAAATTTGGTCCTCTTAGGTGTTTGTTTTGTACGAAAAAAAAACGATGAACAGTTGAAGAAGCAGTATCAGGGTTTTCTAACGAGCACATGGTTAGTAATTTGAGTTCAATGAATGTATCTATTTTAACATAACTGGTCGTATCGGTGGTATTCGGAACTAGCAAGCTATAGGAATCAAAACACCCGGTATATTATTATCTATATATTAATACGCAAGCATGTTTCATTTCCTCCTTTTTTCTCAGCTCGTGTGCATCGTAGGATAAATCCGAGCATATTGTTAGAAAGGTATACTCCTGTAGATGAGCAGAATCACATTATAATTCACATCGGACTCCAGGGCTACGCCCCACATTCTTTCAAAGTTCCAATGTTAATCTTATGGAGAAATAAGAATTGAATGAATCATTAGACAGCTGTTGTAAAAACAACTGCTAGAAAATTAGGAAGAACAGATGTTTTAGATCTAAAATGTTTTTAAGCTTCTTGGGTCCAGATCAACTGAAATTTTGATCGAATTTCGATCAGGAGGCGATCTCTAGTTATGATTATTAGCTTTACTCTGCAGGGTGTTGCGGTACTCTTTCACAATATTTTAGGGCATTATTCCTAGATCAAAAACAAATATGATTATCATAATAATAGCGTCCAAATATAACCGGTTACCCATACAGCCACCATTTTGTTTTTTACACATAATATTTCTTATTTCCATAACGGATGGTTATATTAAGTTTATATATTTGGCATGAACCTTTATCACACCAATGTTCATTTTCAAAGAAAAAGTATTCTTTTTTCCTATGTGTATTTTTAAAATTGCGTCCATTTTAAAGTTTTTCAAGATTCTTAATTAAAACTTAACACAAGATTCTTTATTTAAAATATTCAAAATTGAAATCAAATATGCATCTTGAGAAAAATAACCCATAGAAGACTTAAGTCTTCTGTGTTGGGTAGTTATCTAAAGAAATATTCACTTTTCTTAGCATAATAGCCTACGTGTTGTTTGTAGTCAGAAATGAGAAACAAAACTCTACAACACTCAAAAAACACATTTTGACTGTTTACGTGAAAACTTTTTTTGAACAAAAAAAGGTTTGTTTTTCATTTCAAAGAAATATGCACCGAAATTGCAATTTGAGATAGAAAACATATTACACAATATCATTGCAAAAATAACATCTATTTCTTTGGTTTTTAGAAAGATGGCATAATCTGTTATAGTTTCGAGTGACGATAAAGCTTACAACATAAGGATTAATTGATATAAACAAAATTTGTAAAAAATTAAAATTTACTGTGATATCATACGCAATAAGTAAGACTTACTTACTTACTTACTTATCCTTTGGACCACGTAGACTCCGAGGCAGAGTATGTGGCGAGTCGTACTTCTCCTTCCTCTTCATTTAATTAACTTAATTGTTTATATTACTTTTCCTTTCTTCATTCTTACTTTCATAGTGACTTATTTGACTCACTACTTCACAAGATAAAATTTACTATCACTTATTACTAATTACTCGGTTGGCAGGCTATAATAGCATTTGTCAATAAGGTGCTGTTTAAGCTGAACTTTAAACTTCTTGAGGCTATTTATGTTTCTGGTAGTTGTTGAAAAAAATTTCCTTCCCATGTATTCTGGTTTGGTTTCCGTGAGACGAAGTCGATGAGAGATGGCAAATCTATTTCTATGTGAAGTGTTGTATTGGTGGACAGGCATGTGGAACAGGTTCTGGCTTTTAACTAACACTACGGTTTCCCATACATAAAGAGATGGTACTGTTAAAATTTGGTATTTTTTGAAAAATGTGGAGCATGGGGTCCAGGATGGTTGCTGAGCTATTGTTCTGATGGTTCGCTTCTGTAATTTGAAGATTTTTTCCAAGTTCTTCTTACTTGAGGCTCCCCAAAGAATGATGGAATATCGGATATGACTTTCAAACAGACTGAAATAAACCATTTTTAATGAGTCAATACTTCATCAATACTTCGTCTAGACTCATTTAATATCAATTAATATTACAAAAATAAATGTTATTGTTTATTCCCCGGTGGTTTTTTTGTTTCTTTTTGACAAATAATGTATGAAAATGTCAGTTTTTAACTTATCACTGAGAGACAGAAAACCATGCGTTTTTGAGGAATGGCTTAGTGCAAACATGCTAACGATAAATGAAGGTTTTTGTTTATACGTATATCAAAGATAAAACGTTATTGATATTTTTTAAACTTATTGATCGTTTATAAAATATGATTTTTATAAGAGTTTGGTATTAGGCCTACATTTTGTAGAGTTGAACGTGATCCCACAAGAAAGTATAAATTATATGAAATTATTAACTGACGAATAATATAAAAAATGGCCATTATAGTTTAAAAGAAAATTCAATTTACTACCACATCAAATAACAATGTGACTCACTTTAAAACGTATGTTATCAGCCAAAGTGCAAACAATAATCATATTATTTAACATTTCAGTATGGCTCCCTATGACATTTTTCTTTATTGAATTTTCTATTACGCAATTATTGTTAAACATTTCAAGCAGTACAGTAGGTGTGATATATATTTCTCTTACATATTTCTTTAAAACCAAAGGGAATAAGTTATCGATAGCAAAACTTGTTCAAGTTCACTAACTTGGGTTTTCATGTGTTCACGATTAAATGTTATTATAGGCCTAATGATTATTGTACTAAACAATGTGTCATAGTATAGGTCTATTATTTCTTCTATGACAAATTTTAAATCCCTTAATACGTTGTACATTATCAGAAATCATAAACTCGTAGTAACATTTCATACTTATTCTGACAATCATTGTACAACAAATTAAATGTGCGGAACTAAAAACGACGCCACACCTTTTAAAATTATAATTAAATAAGAAAACAAAATTATTTTCCCAAATATTTTCAGTAAATATTATTTATTATCTCATTGGGTCTAACTTTCCTGTTTTAAAAATTGATTTATATAAAAAAATATGACAAAATCCTTGCACGGTAACTTTTTTATGTTAGTATCTTTTTAAGGGACAGACTTAATATTTTCATCGATTTAAAATTCACTGCTGTTATTTTTGTAAAACACATCCATACCATTTGAATCTGTATTTAATGTATAAATAGGTTTTATTGTACTCAATACACTATACTGAGATGCAACCGGGTTTTAAAAACAGCAAGTTTCACTGTAAATGCGAGGCATGGCGCTTTTTAAGTTTTCATTTATGATCAAAAATGATTTTTTTTCACCAAATATCATGGTTGCATATTATTCATGATCTTATTAGCTAAAAGTTTTCCGCTTTGAGATTGTTTTTATCTGAAAAATAAAAAAAATCCTCGCTTACTAACTTTTTTATGTCACTATGACGTGATAATATAGACTACATATTTCAATTGATTTAAAATTCAAGAGTGTAGTTATTTAAAATATATTCATACTGTTAGATTCTGTATTTAATGTAGATTACGAATATATCAGTTTTATTGCACTGAATGTGTTATATTAAGAGTGAACAGCGAGTTAAAGACGGCGTGTACTATGATGCATGCGTGGCGCAGGTAGCCGTGAGGACTGCAGTGACGTCACCATCTCAGCCTGTGTTGTCTGGCCCACTTCCCTAATAACAATCTATACATCTTGACCAACAGTCAGGTTGGTTAGTGTTAGGCCTACTGTCCCTTTACTCATCATAAGTAGAGTGTTAGAATCTTTTGTTCAGCAACTTTCAAAAGAGGACGGACTGGGATGCCTGTTAAGAGAATGTTAAAATTTTGTTGCTAGCTCTCTCTGCCTTTTATCTACCTCACCATTTCTTTTGATGTAGGCCTTTGAACTTATTTCTTACAGTTTTTGTCAAGGGAAAATTATTTAATTAAACATTTATGCATTGACTAATGTTTTATATTCTTTTTCAGTAAAAGCAACGATGCCTCTTTTTACTGTTGTTCTATCTCGATTTATAATTGGAGAGAAGCAGACATTAAAGGTAAAATGTTTTAACTAAAATTTTTTTTCAAATATTATATTTCCTTTAATTTAAAGTACACCTATAAATAGAACAGTTCAGCAAGTAATGAAAACTGTCTGAGGGTGAAACTTAGTTTTAACCTTTTTTGAAACCTATTTTTAGGTTTTAGTCAATATCAGTTCTAAAACTAAACTACTATCCAATAATCAACCATAACTTTTCTAGTGATTGAAGATTTTTAACAATAAATTAGTCACAGTATGGCTAAGTAAGCTCTTGGCAGGAGAGAGGAAGGCGATTTATCAGAGACAAGGCGTGATCGGCAAGAACAGAAGAGCGCTTCCGAACCTTCTAGCAGTGGCAACACAGCTGGGAGCACGACACCCGAGGACGATGGACTGCGCGACTTATAAAGCAGGTCCAACCATGGGTGGAACGGCGGCATGGGGAGGTGGACTACTACCTGACCCAATTCTTGACAGGTCACGGTTATTTCAGTCGTACCTGAACCGGATGGGAAAGATCGGTTCACCGGACTGCATTTATTGCCCGGGCGCTCCCGATGATGCTGAACACACATTCTTCCGCTGCCTCCGTTGGGAAGGGTCCCGCCTGAAGGCCAACAAATTTTTGGTGGATTTTCGGTGGACTCGGTCTGCCAAAAGATTTTGGAGGATGATGGCAACGGGGATTGTTTATCACAGATTGTCCGGGGCATCCTCCTGGAAAAGAAAACCGATCTTGACCGCGAAGTGGCCCAGATCCCTTGATCGAGCGGCTGGATAAGGAGCGAGCCCCCCGGGCATAAGCCAAATTTAGGCCTAGCCTGACGTAATGTGATAAACAATTACAGGTTAGAACCCTTAAGAGTAGAGGAGTTTTTTTAGTGGGTAAACCCCTTTTTTAGGGGAGCTCCACACTACAGGCAGGCCACCTGTGTGCGTAATGCATTTTTCCGCCTCTCCCTCACAAAAAAAAGCTAGGCCTTTATTGGACCTGAAGCAGGAAATACTTCCTGGCATGTACATATGAGACCATTACATAATTTATTTACCAGCGCCAACAACCGATCCAACCATCACTGAAATACACAAGGGCGAATGGTTGTGTACACGCTATGCTTGTTTAAAATTGGACACACCTTCACTTATCATGGTATACATCTAGATGTACATACAGCTCACTTCATCAACTCACACTGGTACACGCGGTTAATCAATTCAACACACTCACGTGTCATAAGCCTACCTTAAGAGACATTTTGGTTTATTCTAGTATTCTCAGATATTCCCACTGGAGTTGGTAACAGGATTACAATGAGCAATTAAATGTGTGATTGAAGCTAAGAGATTACATCTAAACTAAGGTTTTTTTAGTTTCTAAACTAAGGGCTAAAGTCCCCTAAAAATCCAAAATATTGTTTTCTAATATTATCTTCAAATATTATTTTCAAAATTAAGTTTCAATTCATAACCTCCTTGTACAGTTACTATATTTGGTCATTGGGCTATTAATTAATGATCCTGACAAATGAAACAGCTGATATTTGTCAGTAACAAAGCTACACGTCATCTGATCCATTACAATCATCACACTCACCCCTTCAGTCATACTCACCTTAAAATACGCACCACAGAGTGCGTCAGTGTTTCAAATAAAGTATCTAAGTATATTTCTTTTCAAGCTGTAGTGTGAATTTACACAATTGGACTTTCTTATAAAATATTACCTAATCTTGACTAAACTTTTTGGTGGTATCAAATCAGTAATTAACCAATAATCTCTCCTGTATTAAAATACAATAAGTAGATTATTTTATGGAATAAAAGAAAATTTATTTTACTATTATTCTGCCGGACACAATAGAAATAGTTTTAACCTTTTAATATGATGAGTTTGTAACTCAAGTAAGAAAAATAGCTTAATACAACATAATAAAATGGTTATTAGCCCGTTGGTACTGTACACTCCTGTATCTTGGAACCCTGTGCCCCCACTCTCCCCATGCCCCCCTGTCCTTGCCCTGCACATTTGCTGTGTCTTCCCATGCCTCCCCCATGCCCTCGTTCCCATGACGCGTGCTTCCTGTAACCCCTATGCCCCCGGGGTCTGAGTATCCCTATGCCCCTAAGTATAGGGTATACCTGTGATCCCCATGCTCGTGTGCCCATATGCCCATATGCCCGGCATACTTCCCTGTGGCCTCCTTGCCATCTATCTTCGCCATTCCTCCCCCATGCCGATCTATCCCTCGTGCCACCGACATCTTTAGTGCTCCTTGTGCCCCCATACCCATGCCCCTGTGCCCCCCACACCTCTGTGCCCCCATGCCTCACGTCAAGTGGCCGGCGTGACCACTGTAGGCCTATGTTTGAACAGCTTGGCATTCTTACCATCTATAGCCAATTTATTCTTGACTGCCTTCTGTCTGTACGATCCGATCCAGATTTGCAAAATAACTTAAGAGAGCAGTGCCATAACCACAACTTGCGCTCCAGGAAGAATATTGACATACCAAGATGCAGGCTTAGCAAGACGAATGACAGCTTTCCAGTGTTGGCCTACAAGCTGTACAACAGACTGCCCATTCAGATCAGGGAACTTGAGCCCACTCCCTTTAAAAGCAGGCTGAAGAAGTGGTTGAAGAGAAAGTGCTTTTATTCCGTGGAGGAGTACTTTGCCACTAACATGGACATATGAACCCGGCCGCCACAACATGTATATAATGTAAATAGTAATGTAAATATTAGTTTATTTTATCTTTTGAGTGATGAAAATGACAAGATCTACCCAGAAAACTGGTCAACGATCGCCAGGATATGTATGTATGTATGTTCCTCCCCGTGCCCCCTGTCTCCCCATGCCTTCACCGTGGCCCCCATGCCCCCCTACCCCCAGTGCCTCTAACACCCCTTGTACCCCGCATTCACCAGCTTCCACGGTGCTCCTGTGCCACCATGTCCACCGTTCCTCCCGATGCCCTCCTGTGCCCCCGTGCCATCTGTGCCCCCTATTTCCCCCTTGCCTCAACCATGCCCCCATGCTTCTCCCCCCCCCCCCCCAACCCCTTAGTTGGGACCTACAACAACACGAGGGACATAGGCTACTTAAGTTTATGGCCTATTATTAATTTTATTTGCAACATAAAATCTTATCATGTAGAGATATTTCCATATATGTTCTTAATTAATTAACTTTGCATGCAACAAACTGTCAATTGTCAGTGTCAATGATATCCCTTTATTGTCCAGGTTTACTTTTCACTTGTCCCAATCATATTGGGTGTTGCAATTGCAACTATGACTGAACTATCGTTCGACCTGACTGGGCTTCTCAGTGCCTTGGCTGCCACTCTGCAACATTCTCTTCAAAACATATTCTCCAAGAAGGTAAGTCGGCTCAATTACAATTAATTATAAACAAGTAATAAACTACATCAGTAGTAGAAGTACATTAGTGTAATACTAGTTTTCAGGATTTTAATCTCTTCATAGTGATTAAAAGAATAATACCAGGTCAAGAATACTTGGTAAAATGACACTCTTATCATCTTAAATCAAAAGGTTTTAACAAATTAATTTCAATATCACACTTGAAATTCTTGCAACAACACAAATTTAAATTATATCTGCTATAAAGTCCCTAAAAAAATTAAATAATTTTCTCCTCTCTTTGAATTTTTTGGCTTATTACTATAAAGGGTAAAGCCAGAAAGCACCAGTTGGCTGGCATTCCAGTCACCGGTTGCCAGTGTCTTTCCAGTCACATCTCAATTGGCATGCCAGCCACAAGGAGTGTGTAAATCAGCCTTTATGGAAGTGTCAATTTTTGTCTATGTGTGTTAACGTTAACATATACTTTATAGGATCTTTGATACTAAAAGTTTTATTGTCACGTTAAATTTACATTTATGGCAGAAAATATCTTGCAGTAAACGCATGACTCGCATTCACTTAAAACACTTATGGGCATTCTCTTACAAAAGGAAGAGGTAGGGCCAACTTAATTTCTCAAAAAGCCAAGATACAATGTTAATTTTTTCCTTCTTATTTTTATTAGTGATGAGTAGCTACAAAGTAGAAATAAGTTTTATAAAATCACAAATAGGAAATACCGAATAAGAGTTTAAAAGTAGTGTACATTATTTTGATTTAAAGTAAAATAATTTACCTTAGTACAGTATTTTAAATTATATATAAATTATAGTCTGGTTGAAAAAAATTACAAAACTGCTTGGAATACAACAATAGTTTATGATTACATGACATCTTAAAAGTGCAATAATTACCCATGGTACAAAATCATTGTTATCAGGTAGTATGTACAGCTTATTTTTGCAATACAAACTGTTTAATTTTTTTCTATTATAAGAGCATATTAGTTTTAATCAATTCCATTCATTTTCATGCACCTAGAGTACCCATGGGATTAAGATAAACATGGATAGCTTGCAAGGAAATGATAATTTTTTCACTATCAATTAATTGTAATAGTTACAATCAAGTTTTACATTCAGTTTTACTTAAAACTGTAAATGTAAATTCGTTATTATAGAATAAAAACTGTTTGATTATGTTTCAGGTTTTGCACGACACAGGAGTTCATCATCTTCGTTTGTTGCACATTCTTGGCCGTCTCGCTCTATTTTTGTTCTTCCCTGTCTGGTTATTCTTTGACTTTCGAAATGTTATGAATGAGAAAATATTTGTAAGTATAAATATTATTCTAGTCATATAGGCTAACTTTAAAACAATAATTTCAAACGGTATAAACAATTTTACTAACAAAGTAATACTGTACCTACCTTGAGGGTGTTAAAATGGCATGTTATTCATTCATTTTTAAATGCCTATAATTTATTAACCTTCTAATAAATGATTCAAAATCAATAACTATTGATATTATACCAGAAAATGTTTAAGTAAAAATTCTTAAACTACAGTACACTCTCGTTCATCGGAACTAATGTGGCGGACGGCCGGTTCGGATGTAAAAAAATTCCGATGAAGCGGAGTCCGTTGTGAGTTATCATTTCCGCCCGTACGGTGACCTATCGTGATTGTATTCACTCTTGTTTTTAAAATAACACGAGAGATTTTATGAAAATAAGGCACTCAAACTTTGAACATGGCAACAATGAACCTATAGGAATAAAAACAACGCAGGAAATAAAGATACAAAATCGTTATTCTCAGATTCCACATTCATATTTTACTCATATTCCAGCAGGTAACTGACTTCCACGTAACACAGGTGCAGTCGCGACGCGAGACAGACTGAATGACAGTTTGGGAAAAGGTTGAAACGGAAGTTCACTTCCTGCCCCCTTCCTCTTTCTATTTTTGTACGAATACTCCACGGCCTCGTAAATCACATCGATGTGTACAGATTATAGAAAACGCCTAATGACGTTTGATGCAAAATGTGATACTTCACTGTTGTGCGGATAGAACGAATGGGAATTGAAGGCGCTAAAACAGAAAAATTATTTATTTCGTAAGAAAAAAAATTAATGATATCCAGATTTTCAGTTCCGATGAAGCGGAGTTCCGATGTCGCCGAGTCCGATGAACGAGAGTGTACTGTATATTATTTATTAGTTTTTATATGTTTGTGTGTTTAACAATAAAGTTCAAACTCTAATAGTAAATTGTTAAATATGTATGTATAAAATATTTTTACAATTATGTAACTAATACAAAAACATTTAAATAAACTACTATAAAGTACCAGGGGGACCGAGCTTAATCTCATTAAAAAACTATTAAACGTCTCTCCTTTTCCATACTAAGCTTGTTCACTTTGCTCACTCGCCCTCTTCTTTTTTTAGGAAAAGCTTGTTTTTTTTTTTTCTCTCACTCGTCAGTCTAAAGGATGCTACTCCACTTTGATATAAATTTATTGAAATACAGATTAAAATTGTTATATTTCGGTTAATATCTACAGTTATTAGCTGAGTTTTTTTTCAATTTAGTTACAAAAAAATCCCTAAAAGGATAATATGGAGACTTTAAAGCGTTGTAGGACAGAAACAACATTTTTCCCAGTCATGGGACCACCTCCAATCGATTTCTTGTGGTTAAACTCACCATGTTAAGACAACAAATAAAAAATCCTCTGACAGAAAAAAAAATTGCCAGAATGAACAGTGCTGATTTTAGAATATAAGATTTATGGATTACCCTTCTCTTTTCATAATATCTAACTATGTACACTATGTTGAAGCAAGTTAAAAATTTTCAAGAGTTTAAGAAGTTGTTTCGGGGATTTTTATCAGTTTCAAATACAAACATATTGATAATCCTCATGATCATTAGTGACGAACTATTGTTGTAACAGGTGGATAAGAACATATGGTGCTACTTAGCAGACAATAGACCTAATTTTTTCAACACATTAAGGGATAGTACTGTTTTTGATCATGGATGTAGTGGTTACATTTTCTTGGTAGGTTACTTAGAACTGTTATTGTCGCCAACCAGCAACAATGTTAATGTCAAATTGCAATTACAGAAAGAAAGACAAATACTGAAAGAATATACTGCATCTTATTTTGTTAAACTGAACACTTTGTACTTTTAAACTGGTCTTAAATTAATGGATTTTTATGCATGGCATTGGAATAAAATGAGTTTAAACGTTGGTCAAGAAAACTTGGTAGTGTGTCTTATTCGCCATAACCGGGCTGGCTGAAGGACGGATAAGAGAAAATGGCGGATAGTAGGGAATATTAGGTAAAACACAAGTTTATAACACTAACAAATTTTATAGTGAGTATATTTATTTAATATACATAATATTTTATAGAAATATCTCTAGTACCTAAATTATGAAAGAAATAAAAGAAAATAGAGCATGTACACTCGCTGACTCGACTTTGAACCCTCTGAAAACGGTTTTAAAACTTTTGCCGTTTTATATTAATTAAATAAAATAGTAGATAATTGAAGGGTGGATAGCTAGGACTTTACTGTACATGGCTGACTTCTGTACATCTGTAAACCATAGTGTGTGGATCACATGGTATAGTTGATATAGGCTACCAGTAAAAGAGTCTGTTTACAGGTAGTTATAAAGTGTTCTACTAGGATGTTTACAAAAAACCTATTTGTAGCATGGTCAATTGGTTAAGCTCCAAAAGCCCATCTATTGGATCCTTGAAATTTTATACAAAGAATTCAAAATGTTTAATAAATAAATTCACATGAGACTTGAGACATACACACATTACACAGAAAAAAACAACTTGATGCACAAAAATACAGACATAGATATCACAGATATCTCGTATTTTAATATTGATGTGGCTAATTGACGCAATCTCAGCAGTGGTAAAATCCAGACTGGCCAGTGGATAAGTGATTGTCGCTCACACATTACCTCTTTTGCATTCCTTGTACCCTCGTGAAATGATAAGAGAGAATCATCACTCAATCATCTTTGTTAGAAGTCCGATGATGACTAGAATTTATGAAACAAAAGTGAAAACTATGACTCCAATGTGAGTATAAACTAGTTGCTAACATAATAATTGAATTATTAATCAGTGTAAAACGTGTTCTTTCTTTAAAGTACAGCTTTCAAAAAAATTTTGTAGACCTATTATGTTGTGATAAGTTACATAGAATGACAGTAGTAAAGCATAACATTAACTGCTTGCAGGTATCAAAGGACAGCTATAGAATCATCGCCTTGTTGCTGACGGATGGAGTGTTGTCGTGGCTACAGAACATTCTCGCGTTCAGCGTCATGTCGCTGGTGACATCGCTCACGTACGCAGTGGCAAGTGCGAGCAAACGCATCTTCGTCATCGGAGCATCGCTACTAGTCCTCGGCAACCCGGTGACGGGCACCAACGTGTTTGGCATGGGCCTTGCTATTCTCGGCGTCTTGTGTTATAACAAGGCAAGTGGCGTAAATGCTAAGTGTTAATTTGGTATATTTTAGTAATAGCTCGACCACACCTCAGTTTTAATTTGATGCGTCGGATTACTTGGCATTGACAGCTACTATAGTAAAAAGCAGAAAAAGTAGGCCTACATGCCTGCCCTTATTCCATATAGTATCTTATAACTGAGCGAAAAAATTCAGCTTATTTGATCAATATTTAGGGGTCCCTATGATTAACACATTTTAAGTAAAAAAACTACAATTTCAATCATACACCAATATTTTTATTAAAAACTTTATTCAAGACATCAAGATATTTTAGTACAATTATTAAGAAAGAAAATAACTTAGAAACTGTTCTTTCTACATTTGTAACACATTTCATATATTTATGAAATCTCACTTGACAACATCGCCATAAGTGTCGCCTTCTTTCACATCGCCTTTCTTGGTAACTGTTGCCTTTGTTTGCACACGGATTTCAAAAACGACTCGAACAATTTTCTTCAAACTTGCAAATAACTTAGTTCTGGGATAAAAATAATATAAATACAGGTCTCTATAGCAGGAAAAATTTTATTTCGATATAATCTTTGATTAAAATTCTAAAAATTTTAACATTGGTCTTATGGAGTTAAAAATAAAACAAAGAACTAATGACTGTCAATTAAGAACTGACCCAACTGTCAAAGTGCAAACCACGGGTTCCAGTAGGCCTATAAACATATGGGTCCCTACTGCAGCCAGTTTCTAAATTATTATAAATGGTACTATAATAAAAACAATTAATCATGTTTAAAATTGTACTTTATACTGATGATTATGAATGTTTGAATAAATAAAATTTATTTAAAAGTATAAAACAACTAATAAACTTATGCAGATTTGCAATTGAATTTTACAAAGAATTATCAACAATAATTATGAATCAGCTGTTAACCAAATAATTAGAATCCATGTGTTACAGATACAACATACATACACCAGTAGAGTGTTGCACCCGTAGGCCTACATAAAACAGTTTGAAAAAAACCTTTAAGTTTACCGAGCAAATGCTCTGCAGCCAGTTACTATATATACATATTTATATATACACATATATGTATCATGAAATGTATTTTGGTTGGGTCATTTCATTATTAATCATAAAAGTAATAATAATCAAACCTAGGAGATCAGGCAGTTAGCTGACTAAAAACAACACTTAGTGTGTGACAAATTAAGTTTGTGCATTGGCATGGCATGTTTTTGGTCGTGAATTTTACTTCCTCTGCTATCAACTCGATTCTCATTTCTGGCAGTCGCATATATTAAATCTCTCCCAGAGAATCATTGAAGAGATTAATAGGATTATATTTATTGGACTACCATCTTCATTACGGACGTTTTCCATAACATGGATTTGCATCCATCCGTCATTGATGAATATGTCCATAATATTATCGACTTGTCGGACGTTGTTGATGCCATTCTCATTTTTGGCTACGATGGCTACAGTTTCCTTTTGGATTTCTGAAGGGTCACTATACCTTTTTGATTTACATGCTGTGTCAATGAAAAATGTCAATGAGACGAAATGAAATGCAAGGAAGCAATTTGGCTTGCTTATTTCTATTTCATATTTTGTTTAGTTTGGCTAGATCATTATTCTCTGATTACACTAGAGATGGTATTGCTAGAGACTGTACATTCTTGTCTGTTCATTGACGACGAGGAAGAAAGACGGATCATTGCTAAGGTTACTTATTTGAATCATGAGATTACTGGTTTTATTATTGAGTATCTCTATTGTAAAAACTCATTCGTCAAGGACTCTCGTTGTTGGAGTAGCGAACTAGAGCCGTAAAGTTCTCTTGCAGCAGAAGGTTGCAGTAAGAATAATTACTTCCAGTGACAACAGAGAGCACTGTAGGCCTCTATTCAAGAACCTCGGCATACTTGAATCGGTGTATACAAAAAGGTTCTAAGTCAAACATTTCGCGATTTTCAGTTGAAGATTGAATCTTGTTATTTGAAGGTAGATACACAAGTTTATGCAAAAACATTCTATGTCAGACCTCTCCAATGCATTGTTAGTGGTATCCATGGAAGATGAATGCAAACTAAAAGATTCTAAGTCAACGACTTAGAACATTTATGTTTACATTGTTGGCTGTCCTGCTCTTTTTTCTGTCAGCTGTTTGTTGGGATGTTGGTGTTATGATTGTCAGTTTCAGTTGTTTTTATTTGTTTCATGTTTCTTGGTTGGTGTGAAGTGAGGTTTAAGTTAATTTTGCTAGTTTACCTGAAGGGCTATTTGCACCGGTTTAGTTTAAACCTGATTTTCAGTTAAAACCTAAATTTAACCTAAAATTCAGTTGCACGTGCATAGTTTAAACTTACACCTTCAGCTGTTTTGAACTGTTTTAAAGTAGATTAAATTTAATCTGGTTTACAATTTATTTGTGCAAATGGGTCTAAGTTGCTGAGGTTGATACTGCTGAAATTAAAGATTTCCAAAATTGGTGGCCGAAGCTTTACAAAAAAAGTTGTGTTTCGGAGGAAACAAAAGGGAGAGCCATTCAAGCAAAAGATAAAATAAATTTTGGAATAAGCTCCATCATGCATATTACCTATGGAAATCCTTAAGGCATTGTTGTGGCCAGTCATGTAATTGATAATCGCATTGTACATTGCTATAAACTGTCCCACAATACGGATCAAGATATCCAGTTTCCTGAAAATGACTGTTATGAACTTAGAAATATTCCTATAAAAAAGAAAAAAAAACTCGAGGACAGCAGGAAGCTTTAACAATACATTCCTTTGGAATACCAGGAGTTTTTTAATGAAATTTAGGACTGGCCTATAGGTTACGTTCTAAGTGGCGAAATTTGAACACGAAATTGATTAGAATTTTAGACTATGTTTGGTTTTAAAATGTTAAAACTATATATAACTCATGCAATATTGTTCAGTATTAAGTTATTCATTAAATTTCTTGTATAAAAACAGAAAAAAATTTGGTTTTTTTAAGAAACCAGATTTTTACACCCGATTTATAGACAAAAACGTTCTAAGTCTGCTATATATAATCATATATAATTTGTATATACAGCAAGTTTTTACAATAGTAACTATGGGATATAATTCATATAATATAAAATTGCAATAAAACTTTTTGGTGAATTTTTATATTTATTTTTTGTGTACTTATGCAGTTTTTTTTAATTTCCCGAAAGTTGTATACTTTTGACTTAGAACCTTTTTGTATACACCGATTCACTTACTGTCTACAGTCAATTTGTTATGAACCCCCTACTATTGATAGGAAAATCTTGAAAACTACACAACACGAGGCCGGCTGCACCAGCACAGTGTTGGTAACAGAGCCAATCTTCACTCACATTCCTCGGTGTCGCCTTAGTCTGACAAGAGATAGCAACCCAGTGCTGGCCTTGAAGATGTTCAACCTTTTGCCACAGTCAATCAAAAGCCTTCCCATACGGCAATTTAAATCTAGAGTTGGGGCTTGGCTCAAGGAAAACAGCCTGTACTCCGTAGAAGAATACTTTCAAACCCCCTTCACCAACATTTGAGAGCTTGCGGCTGGGGAAATTATAAATAGTAGCGTAATTTTATTTTTATATTTGTGACGTAATGTATTAATGTGCATATAATATCAATCAAGAATATGAAACTGGCGTAATCACTCAGAAATGGGCCACGATCTAGGATTTGGTAATGGTAACTATCAGAAAACGCTTTAAAAATTAATTCCTTTTCTATATCTATTTCTATTTCATATGTATTAAGGTGTAAAGATCCAAATTTATGTCATTGTAACTGCGATTGTATTTTAAGTCATCTCCAATTGTGTTCGTCTTAACCTGATCAGTAACGACAGTAACTCATTTATATTTTTTTTTTTAATATCATAGTGTATATTTTTTTATTTTATGATATGCATTTCTATTTTTTTTTTTCAATTACATAAATAAGAGGATATGGAGGCGTAGCCCCCATTGAGCCATAGGCGAGTTTTATTAATTATATAATCACAAATTTCATAGATGATGAAACAACAATATGTATTGGAAATTTGCTGAGTACGCAGGTCTGCTGCAACCTCGGACTAAGTATAACTGGACCGCGCATTCAATGGGCGAAAATCGTGGATGTCTCAGGACCATTGGGTGGCAAAAAGCAGCGGAACCGAGCGACGGAAACCAAAACAGCGCTTCAATAAACCTGTATTTTTACCCACTAAACCATTACATAAATACGTTATCTTTATATTAAAATTTCCTCCTTGAAATGGTGATTCTTACAGTATTTAATAGATTAAGAAAAGGTTTTGTAAATAATAATAATACATAGTTTAATCAAACTTACTTTTAATTCAATTCAGTAATGACATGAAAAAAGTAAGATGCAGGAAAGTTTTTTATTTTTAGGCCAAATAAAAACTGTCCGTGGTAGTATTGTAGCTAAGATTCTGAATTTTATTTTCTATCCTAAGCATTTCTTCGTGAGACCAGCAGTTATCGATGTAAAAATTGTTTTCTAGAGCGTCTGAGGATTTCGCGGAAGCGCGCGCGAGTATCTCGCATCTCTTTGTTATGATATGAGCTGATATTACGGCGTAGTTTTTATACAACGATAAGTAACATATATCAGGATGATACAGATTGGTCTTTGAAGAGATAAATGAGTCTTAGAACTAAAAACTCATACACTGTTTATTTACAATCCCTTTTAAACACGACTAAATAAAATTAACTCCTAGTTTTTGTCTAGTTCCTGGAGATACATTTGCTGCGGTAGTTGCTTTCTTAGCCAAATCATGGAGATGCATTTTCAAAAACATAAAACTTATCATCTTAATTAATTCTATACAATGAGGACCAACCCCACATTCCTCGACTGATGGATATTTTTTAAAAACCCTTGTCCCCAGTTCATTGCATACAAGCAATGCTATCTGTTTACAAAATTCATACCGTAGATATTTGTGTTTGGTTACAATTGTTAACAATTGAATCTAAAGCTTTGAGAATGAGCAATACATCTTTACCAAGGAATCTAAAAATACTTTAGGATTAACCACATTTACAAAGTCAACGTACCTTTCATTTTTACTGTAATCTCTTAACAAAATTAATTAAATAAAACAATGTTGACATGACAATCTCGATTGTGATTTCCTGGGAATAAAATACGTAATATAAATCATTTTCTTTAAAATATACAAAACAATATTACTATGTTGTTTGGAACTAAAATTATATAATAGCCCACCTAAAAATGACAGGTTTTGTGCTGCCGTTAGCTCGGTTAGTGCAATTAAATGCACAAGATTTTACCATAGCTAAAAAATTGTAACTAAAAACTACGCGTATATAGCCATAATTAAAAACTGATCACAAACATAACAGCAACTACATCCTCTCTTCACGGTGTCCTAAATACTGACTGATTAAAAAAATATTTTTACCAGACGATAGGATTTATTTATAGCACGGTACTGTTGTGTGGTTTCGCGCTCTTGCGTCGAGCTCGCGGGTATCCAAGAATCAGCGCTCGCGCCGAATACACTGAAAGAAAATATTATCTATAGTGGAAACGGCTAATGTTAGAAAAGATTACTTGGGATACAAAAAATTATTTAGAATGTCGTCTACAACTTCTCCGCGGACACTTTTTACCTGACCCAAAAATAAAAAACTTTCTCGCATAATACTTTTGTCGTGTCACTAATTAAGACGAACTAAAAAGAATTTTACTTTACCTAATAATAAAAATTAATAGCAGCCCATTTAAAGTTTAAATACGTACCATTAGATTCACAATTTCATTATGAAAATTTTAATATAAATTTAACCTTTTTATTTTCATTCCGAATGGCTTAAATGTCAGGTTACATGAAGCGCTGTTTGGGTGTTCTTCGCTCGGGTCCCGCGACATCGGATCCTTTTGCCACCCGTTGGGCTCCAGACTTCCACGTTTTTTAGTTCAGTTTTGCATGGCAGGGCTCGGTCCAGTTATACTTAGTCCGAGGCTGCGACGGGGGAATTATACAATTGTTTAGCTGTACTGTATACATAATTTTAAGACCTTTTATTTTCTGACATTTTTCTCAAAACCCAATGCAGTCAAGGAGCTGGGTGAGATTGAAGTTACATTTTTCCCTATGAGAAAAACATGTTTTTATGCTTATTGAAGTTTATAGGCCTAACTGCTTGTAAACTAACATTCATATTTCAGGCAAAGTACGACGCGAGGCATGAAGAGAAACAGAAAACTATTCTACCCTTCTCACAGAAGAACACGTGGCAATCGAATGGAATTCCATATTCTGCGGTGCCCTCATATGAACCCTACAAATCTCAAGACATCTCACAATCACTCAACAATAATGGGAAGAGTGTTCACTTTGTATAAATCAGGTTTAAGGCTGTATTTATGTAAAATTGTACATATATACTTTATGGTTATTTTTTGTTTTTAAAATATTTACTTGTACTGTATATTTTTCTAAAATTGTGATAATCTGCCAAAATGAGACAAAAAGTATTACTTTTAACGGAAACCAAAAAACAATACAGTATAATTATATGGCTATAAATACTAAGTGAGCTTATACAATGTGTGTTGAAAAAGCATTTAAATTATTTATACAATCCAAAAATGACATAAAAATTCGGGGGTCACCATTTAAACATGTTGACTTAATACAATAATTTCAATATCCTTGTTTTGGAGAAGTGTGTTGAAAATTTTTAAACATTAAAAGTTTCCTCTTGAGCTAACTAAAACTTCTTCAGAAGATAATTTTGTTACCTGCTAGCTGTTAAAAAAATAGCAGGGGGTGGGACTTTAAGACACACATTATGACTGGTTTTATAAAACTGAATTAAAGTGGATTTTTAGTTAGCATTTTTTTAATATGCTTGCAAGCTTTCTTTTGGGTGTTTTTGCTCACAATGTTAAAAAGTTAATTTTATTTTGCACAATGGGTCAGTTAGTCACTGATCAAAAGGGCTAAAAAAAGTTATAAAAATATAAAAAGTAAATCTAATACAGTTTCAACTGATAATGCCACAATTTTACTTGAATGCTTTGTAAAATACATATTGCTTTTTGTTTAACACTAAAATAGATTGGATATGTCTTTACTTTACCGTCAACGAGACTTATAATTTCACTTACATTTAATTTTCAAGCATTACTTTAAGTATCGTTTTACTAATAGCATTGCTGAAACATCCCTAGGCATACGGTATAACAAAGCTCGGATATACGGTAGGTCAAGGTCAGAGTTAGTTAGGTCAATACAGGTCAATACTCAGCCTATCTTAGCGCTCTGCATATCGGGGTTTGTCAGTCCTTCACTATCATTTTATTCTCTGCCACTCTCGCTTTACCTGTTCCTAAGTAGTAGACACTTTGCAATAAGTATGAGTGTTTATTTTCTTGTTGGACTTGCTTACTAATTTGGAAAACATTGCTTCTTTCTTACAATTGCAAGGACTAATTCAGCGTGATGTGACATGTAGGTTTGGGTACGATAGGTTTTTCATACTGTTTAAATAATACATAACATATTGTAACATAACCTAACCACTTGAGGATACTGCCTTAGGTCATTAGACTATTAATTAATTAATGAACCTGACCTATGAACAACCACCTAGTCTTTGTCAGTACAGTAGAAGCTCTTTTAACCAAGCCCTACAAGACCAGACTATGCCAGATAACAAAAAAGGTCGGTTAAACAGAATAATATCTTAAGTAAATATCTGTTAATAGTAGTTTAAGCAATTGTATAATGAAGGCTTTTAAGCCACAAGTTTTCAATTATTAAGCCAATATTCAAAAAAAGTACAAAAAATAAAATTGAAATGTATTGTCCTATCTCAGTATTACCTAGTTTTTCTAAAGTTTTTGAAATGGTTGTAAAAAACAACTAAAATCTTATTTAGACAAAAATTGTTTACTATCTGACAGTCAACATGGTTCTAGAAAAGGGTATTCAACCAGTTCAGCTGTAGCATCGCTTTTAAAAGAAATTTATCTGACTTTAGACAGATCTAAAAGTGCAGTTTCAATCAGTTGTGATCTGTCCAAAGCTTTTGATTGCAATGCATGGATCACAACATTATGGTGCAGAAGCTTGAGAGGTATGGAATAGTCCAAAATGAACTTGAATGGTTTAAAACGTACCTCTGCAGTAGAAAACAAAAAACTCAAATTATAAAGAATGTTATTAAATATAGCTCAAATTTTGAAGTAATTAAATCAGGAGTACCACAAGGGTCAATTGTAGGACCGACTCTTTTCATTTTGTACCTTAATCATTTGCCACTAAACATTCAAACTCAATCAATATTACATGTAGATGATACCATGGACATAATTATGGGAAAACCCTTTTTTTTTTTTTTTTTTTTTTTGAGGGAGAGGCGGAAAAATGCATTACGCACACAGGTGGCCAGCCTGTAGTGTGGGGCTCCCCTAAAAACGAGTTTACCCACTAAAAAACCTCCTCTACTCTTTAGGAATCTAACCTGGAATTGTTTGTCACATTACGTCAGGCTAGGCCTAAATTTGGCTTACGCCCGTGGGGCTCGCTCCTTATCCAGCCGCTCGATCAAGGGATCTGGGCCACTTCACGGTCCAGATCGGTTTTCTTTTCCAGGAGGATGCCCCGGACGAACTGTGACAAACAATCCCAGTTGCCCTCATCCTCCAAAATCTTTTGGCAGACCGAGTCCACCGAAAATGCACCAAAGATTTGTGTGGCCTCCAGGCGGGGCCCTTCCCAACGGGGACAGCGGAAGAATGTGTGTTCCGCATCGTCGGGAACACCCGGGCAATAAATGCAGTCCGGTGAACCGGTCTTTCCCATACGGTTCAGGTACGACCGAAAATAGCCGTGACCTGTCAAAAATTGGGTCAGGTAGTAGTCCACCTCCCCATGCCGCCGTTCCACCCATGGTTGGACCTGCTTGATAAGTCGCGCAGTCCATCGTCCTCGGGTGTCGTGCTCCCAGCTGTGTTGCCACTGCTGGTAGGTTCGGGAGCGCTCTTCTGTTCTTGCCGTGTCCTTGCCGATCTCGCCTTGTCTCTGATAAATCGCTTTCCTCTCCCCTGCCAAGAGCTTGACAGGGATGACTCCGGCGACCACCAGGACGGCAGGCTCGGACACTGTCCGGTAGGCGGAACACACCCGGAGCGCAGCTTGACGCTGAACCCGGGCGAGTCGCAACCTGTAGCACTCCTTATCTAGAGCGCCTGCCCACACCTCTGCCCCGTAAAGAAGCACGGACTGGACCGCGGACATCAACAGACGTCTTCTGCTGGATCGGGGACCCCCGACATTGGCCATCAGCCTACTAAGGTAAGTCACTACCTTAGCGGCCTTGTCCGCTGTACGGAAGATCTGATCCCTCCAGCTTAACTTGGTGTCCACCATAACCCCGAGGTATTTGGCGGCACGAGTTGATGTGACCACCTCCCTTCCCACTCGAAACGGGACGACGGTGTCGATCCTCTTCTTCGTAAGAATCACGATCTCCGTCTTACTGAGAGCAAGTGAGAGACCGTGATCGGACATCCAGTTGTTGACCACCCGCATAACTCGGTTCAACTTCAGTTGGGCCAGCTCAACGTTGCGTGCAGCAATGAGAGCTGCGACGTCATCGGCGTACCCAACCAAAGTGGTTTCCTCAGGCATCTCGGACCTCAGGAGGCTGTCATAGGCAACGTTCCAGAGATCCGGGCCGAGTATTGAACCTTGTGCGGCACCAGAAGTGACTTCCATCGTCCGCGTTCCGTCCCTCGTGTCATAAATCAGGCTTCGAGAGCGTAGATAATCCTCGACGAGCCGCAACAGATATGCAGGAATACGAAAGGTGTTGCGAAGCGCATCCAACATATCGACCCACCTCGCCGAGTTGAAGGCATTCTTGACATCAAGCGTAACAAGAAGCACTACTCGGCGGGAGAAATGGTTGTGGCTCTCGGCTCTCTCCACAGCTCTCTGAACTTCGGTGACAGCGTCGATCGTTGACCGTCCCTTTCTGAAGCCGTACTGACGGGGGCATAAGTCCCCGGCAGCTTCCACGGCAGAAGTCAGGCGGGAACGGATCAGCTTCTCGAACAGCTTCCCAGCCGTGTCCAACATGCAGAGAGGCCTGTGGGACGACGGCAGCTCGGGATCACCTTTGCCCTTGCTGATCAGTACAAGCCTGGCTGTTTTCCAGGGAGCCGGAAACACCCCTTCTACCAAACAGGCATTGTACATTCTCAACAACAAGTCAGCGTTGATTAAAAATACTTTCTTTAAAGCCTCACTGGGAATCCCATCCGGGCCAGGAGCCTTGTTGCTCTTCAGGGAGAGAACGGAGGTTTCCAGCTCCTCGAAAGTGAAAAGTGGAACGTCCTCTACCCGTCCGAAGTCAACCGGCGGTCGCTGTGGATGTTCAGGAAACAACGCAGCGACGATCCTCCCCATGGTGGCGCCCTCCATGATGGAAGGTGGAGAGCGGGCGCCGAGTTTCTGTGTTACAAGTTTGTAACCCAGGCCCCACGGGTCGGAATCAACGTCGTCACGAAGTCTCCTCCAGCTATTCGCCTTGCTCCTGTTGATCGCCTGGCGGAGAGATTTTCTCGCAGCTTTATAGGCCTCCGACTTACGAACTCTGTCTGCGGGAATTCTCGCTCTAGTGGCGGCTCGTCTAGTTCTTAAACATGTTCTTCTGAGTTCCGCAATCTCTTCAGTCCACCAGTAAACGGGTTGTTTGTCGCGTCGGGGTTTCCTTCGCGGCATAGACTGGTCGCAGGCCGAGACGATAAGTTCCATCGTGGATGTTACTAGTGCCTCGGCTCCAGCCTCACCAGGATTCCCCTGCGCTCCCCGAGAGATGACTTCGGTGAACTTGACCACGTCCAGTTTGTTGGTGTTCCACCGGCGTGGCCCTTCCCGAGATGCGGAAACTCGACGATTTGCCTGATCATGCAGGTCAAACACGATGTATTGGTGGTCGCTACCCGTGTAGTCCTCGACAACCCTCCAGCCAGAGATCCTCGGAAGGAGCGACTCAGACGCAAAGGTGACGTCAGGGATCGTGCCTCTCTGCCCGGGGCGCCGAAAAGTAGGTGTGTCGCCCTGGTTGAGGACGACAAGACCGGCCCTGGCGATGAAATCCAGGATGTATTTCCCCCGGGAGCTGGTAGAGGGCATTCCCCACTCGACGGCCCTGGCGTTGAAATCGCCACCAACGACGACATGCCCGGTGGTGCCGAGAACGCACTCCTCTAGGCTATCTATCTTGTCGCGAAAGTCCTGGACGGCCTCGTTGGGTGTGAGGTAGCAACTGAAGATAGTCACGTCCCTACACCGAACCCAGACGAATCCTCGGCCGCGCCCGTGACTCCGCACCAAGACATCCTGTGTATTACGCGCCCAAAATGCAGCAGTACCGAGGCTGTCGGAGATCCAAATGTTTGGGTCTCTGTCCCGATACTGTTCGCTGATAAGGAGCGCGTCAGCACCAAGTTCTCGGGCGAGCTGATCTAGAAGGTTATCAGCTCCCCAGGATCTATGAAGATTGGCCTGGAGGATGCGAATTACCGGCCGCTGCCTTTTGCCTGTTCAAGTGCGGCTCTGAAGGCACCGCACTGACCAGACCCGGGTAAGTGACCGAGGGCACTGGAGCCTGAATCCTTGCAGAGGAAGCAGGATGGGCTCGAGGAACATTCCTTGCGTTTGTGGCCCTGGCCTCCACACTGGAAGCAGTTGGCACTCCTGTCGGGCCCGTTACAGTTTCGGGAGGAGTGGCCGAAACCGAGACAGCGGAAGCATCTCGAAACTACCACCCTCCGTTTGAGCCTGCAACTGACCCAACCGACTCTGAGGTGCTGAAGGCTAAGCAGCTTATTGGCGTGCTTTTCGCCCATCTCAGCAACAGCCATCCTGAGTTGACTTCGGTTAGGCTTTGTCAGCCATACCCTCACTCCATCAGCCGGTATCTCCGGGAGTGCCACCTGGATCGCACGGGTCACCTCATCTTCGGTGGAGAGGGCATCAAGGTCCCGAATCTCGACCGAACATTTCGGTTCTAGGGCCTTGATGGAGCCTTTGTCCCCAAGTGCAGTCTTGAGGGAAGCGGCAAAACCGATCTTGTCACTCGACTTCCCCAGTTCGAGGAGGACATCCCCGTTCTGGGTTCGCCGAATAGACTTGATAACGGTGTCGGTCTCTTCCGGTTTGGCCTGCGATCTAATCTGACCCAGAACATCAGCAAAAGATCGCCCCCCTAAGGGCTTGATCAAGATTGCCTCCGTCCTGGGCTTCTTAGGCCTGGGTTGTTTAGGCTTTCTGACAGACTTGCCAGAGGCCTCCCCCACCGGGTTTGAGACTTGCGTCCGCTCCACCCTCGACGCACTTTTCGAAGCTGCCTCCACTTGCTTCTGCCTCCTCCTTTCTTTCTTAGACAGGCGCGTCTTCCAGCCCCCCAAAGGTGTTGAGGCAGAGTTTGCTGCCAAGACAGGATTAGCCGCCGGAGCAGGAACCTCTGCAGGAGTAGCCGCTGGAATCGCGACAGCACCCGGGGCGGATTGAGTAGCCTGGACAGGAGATGTCTGCGATGCCGCAGTGACAAAAACCGGTCTCGGCACTGAGTCCACCTCAACAAGCTCAGGGCTTTCCGGCGAAGAACCGCTCTGCCTCTTCTTTCGCTTTCTGGCTTGAGTCTGGGACTCAGCCAGATGAGCTTGAGGCGAAGCAGACATAACTCGGTTCATAACGTCGCGCTCCTGCTTCACTGCCTTCAGCCTGATCTTCCGGCATTCCTCGATTTCGCCAAGGAAATCCTCGAGTTTTGGAATTCCGTCCTTAATCGCCTTGTTGACGTTCTTCTGAATAAGGAGAGCCTTGGCCATCTCCTTCAAAAGATCGTTCATTTTCTTCAGACATGAGTCTTCCTCCTCGTTGGCATCGTCCTGCTGCTGCCGAAGCATTTGCATCTCGAATGCCGGACGAAGAGGACTCTTCCTGGGAGGAATTCCTTGCATCCCGGCTAGAGGTGTTACCGGCTCAGTCACCCCCATACCCAGCTTAACCTCATCCTTCTCCTTTCCGGTTACGGCCGACGATCCGGCGACACCAGCAGCCTTGAACGGGATCGGCGGAGGGGAGGCTTTAATTCCCCCCGTCGGCGTCCCAGTCTTCGAGGTCGGAGACCTCTGCAGTTTTGAGCTGCGCTTAAAGGCGGCCTGCTCATTCTCCTTTAATTTCGTGTTTTGGTTTTGAAAATCCATACTTTTGTTTCACCAGCGCATCGTGCGGCAAGAGGCGGCCCTTCATTGGCCGGGAGCGGGTACACCCTCGGAGGTCTACCCCCCGTAGGAGATAAGACACCCCTACCCCAGGACTCTGGGGCCCGAAACCTCCGTTTGCCCAGCACCGATACACAAAATGTGCCGGACGTGCTGGGGGTCGCACCGTGGCAATGCAGAGTCCGATCTCTGCATCCATGCCGCACTTCCTGACTAAGGTCCGAAGCGGCTGGCTTCTGACGACACACTGGAGGAGACCATCGGCAGTGCGAGGCACACATCAGTCCCTGCAACACAACAGGGACACTCCCAGGACCCCCCAGCGTGCGCCGGTTGAAAGAAGGTGGAAAGACACCCTTGATTCGGGGTCGAAAACAAGAAGGTGAGCAAGGTTAGCTCAGGAAAGAATAAAGACGGTGAGCTAAGACCTGAAAGATGAGAAGAAAGGCCCTAGCTCGGGAAGAACTGTGAGGAGGGTCTCACAGCTTGGCTCAGGTACCCCGGGGTCGCCAAGAAACACCCGTACAGTGGAAAGCCCACTGCCCCTGAGGGAATGGGAAAACCCTTGGAAAATCTAAAAAGTAAAGTTATTGAAGTTACGGGAGAACTAGACAGGTGGTTAGGGTAAATGGAATGGTCCTAAATGAGTCTAAAACTAGTTTAATCCATTATCGATTAAAAAATTCACAAACTGAACCTTTAGAACTGTGTTTTAAAAGCAAAATAATCAATCGACATAACCAAGCAAACATTTTAAGGATATCTATTGATGAACATGTTACATGGTCTGAACATATCAACATTTTGTAAAAAATAAACTCTGCTTTAACATGAGTTGCTTGACACATGTAATAAGCATGGAGACTAAATTAATTCTATATTATGGTTAATTTCATTATTTTATTAGTTACGGGATTTCAGTTTGGAGAGGAGCATCCTCTGTACAAAAAGTGCTCAAAATACAAAAAAAATCTTGAGAATAATGACTATGACTCCGTCTAAAAAGTCCTGCAAGCAAATATTCAAAAAGCTTCAAATTTTAACTGTTCCTTCATTGTATGGATACATTCTGTTTCAGCAAGTTTTTATTAACAAAGAAAAATATTTGAAAAATAACTTTGACCATAAATAAAACACTAGGAACAAAAATAATCTCCTTCAATATACTTTGCACAAGACTAAATTATTAGAACAAAATACCTAAAGTTTTTAACAAAATTCCTAATGATTGGGAAAGCATGAAACAGAGATCATTATTCAAATTGCTCAAGAATTTCCTCATACAAACAGCCTACTATTCCATTGAAGAGTTTTTCAATGACGATATCAGTTTCTAAATTGACACAACACCAGACCATTATGTTTAATATATTATATATTGTTTGAATTTAGGTTTTAGATTTAAGTCAAATCATGTGCTGACTAGTCACCTGTTTGAGCAGGATTTTTTTCTGTAAAATCAAATGTGATGTGACATTAAATAAATGAATTGAAATGAAGTGTAATGGATGTAGGCTGGGTTGAAGTTGGAACATGGGCAAAGCGACTGTTAAATATCTCACAAATTGCTTAAATGCTGAATAAAATCGTTTTATACACTACTTAATCTACTATCAACTTAAATTTGGTAAATCTACTATCAACTTAAATTTGGTAAATTATTGTAGTAGACACATCCAAAATTTATAGGTTATGGATAGCCACCCATCCAAAACGTAGCCACACAGATGTGGCTTAACCAAATTGTCATTCTCACTCTGTCATTCACATTATTGACATACTATTTTGGGGTTGCATAAAGCAATTAAAACAAAAATTGTGATGGAACAACCACCTGATGTGAAGATTGCATAATTTATATTAAAACATTACGTTCATCACATTCTGAGCTCTCATTGGTCTAGCATTTGTATTTTAATGTGAAAGCTGTACATTAAAGACCCCATGTAGCAACGGGTTAAATTTGGTTTAATAATGTACCTCTTTATTTTAATATCATTATTGGTGATTATTGCCACGTAGGTCTAGTTAAATAAAATTAATAGTACAATATAAGTGAGAAATGTTAAAGATTGTTGCAACATGATTGATTGTTCTTAACAGTTAATTATAGTATCAAAAACTTGAAAGGAAAAAGTAGGCAAACACAGTTTGCCCAGCCATACAGGCATTGTGGCAGTCAGTTAGCACTGCTCTCAGAAAATATTGAGAACAACAGACTGAATTTGACCTGCTACAGGAACGTTTGATCGACCTTTTATAAAATTTAATTTACTTTTAGATCATTATCGCAACATCGGCTCGCACGGCGGATGTTTGTATATTCCGTTGGTTCTAGGAAAAGTAGTCGGTTAATCCGATGGGCGGTTGATCCAAGGACGGTTAAAAGAGCTTCGACCGTAACAAAAATACACCTCATATAATGCATCACACTGACCCTTCAGCCGCACCACAGAATGCTTTGGTATCTCAATTTAAAAATAGCAGAGTTTTAACATTGTTACATAAGTGAGGTCCTGTTATTGAAAAGTGTAATGTCTGATAAATTTTTAAAATAATGTGTCAAGAACGGGATAAATCAGTTGTATGTTTATGTTATAATGATCTCAGCAAAGAATCAGTAAAATTCATTAGTGTGACTCATTTTTCTAGATGAAAAAGTTCTGCTTTGCTTTTAAATTATTGTAATTACTGTTCACATTCACTTTGTGAACGTAAGTTGAAGAAACAAACGGTAGGCCAGGGAGCTGCCACAAAGATTTAATTTAATAGATTTAGTCGCTGGCATAGTACAGGTTTTTTCTCTTTATTTACAAAACATCAAGATTTGTATTGGCATTGAAATGTTACAATTTTAGTTTAAGTGAGTTCAATGTTCCTTCTTTTAATAATGGTGGAACGGCAACTCTCCATTGCAGAAACTCATCCAGTGAATAAAACGGTTAGCAAGCCTTTGACATTACTATCAAGCATTTGCTATGCCATGTAAATTTGATCTGTAACATAATCCGTCCTTTACTTTGTCTAATCATTTACTTACTCTCTATGTGGACAGGCCAAAGTAAGGCAAAAAGAGTAGGGGTGTGCGAGTAGGGGGGTAGACCCTGCCCCACTCCACCATGCCATCGCTTTGACTTTACCACCCTGACCCCGTGTACAATGATCACACCACTCAATAATTTACTCATAAATTGGATTGATAAATCAAATCTTAGTACAGAGATTTCTTCTTAAGGCATTTTTTTGAGCGGGATTGTTGCTTCCAAAACTATTTTCGGCTTGACCACTGGAATAGTTTTGAATACCTCAAGCCGAGCAGAAAAGTGCTACTATTCGACCACCCAAGCACTTGCACACCCCTAAAAAAAGTCTGCCGACCCCCAAAAAATATTAATTTTAATATCGCCTATACAAAAATATTATATTGTATCAGTTTAAAAAACGAACAAGATTTAAACCACCGAATAATCGATCAAGTCGTAGCAGTGGATAAGTAATTGTATGTACTTAAATTTAAGCTGTGACAACAGACTAAATCTTGGCAGTAGTCCTGCGATGCAAAGTGCATGATAAAAGTAAAATAGAAGAAAATAAACTGTGTTAGAGTTAACTAAGTTTATTTTTTTATACCAATTTTTATATGTATTGATGGATGTTTTTATTATAATAAAAAAATTATAGGATTGTGAAATTAAACAGTTTGTACAGTGTTTTTTAGACATTAAAGATAAAACAAAATGACAAACGTTAAATTTGTGATTTGTTAGAATCCTAACCAGAGACTGCAAGAGTTTAGTGTAACATTTAGTGAATAGTGAGTAAAAATTGTTTGCTTTTAGATCACTTTTCTTTGATGTTTTAGTTTTAAAAATTTCAAAAGAATAAGATACATTACACAAAATAAGCATTATTATCAGTATTATTTCAAGTGAGGTTGTTTTAGAAAGTGTGTTCATTATGTGCTGTACCGACTTCCCTCAACTTGACTTAATTTTCACCACTTACATCCATCCCTGGCCTTTGTTGTGGGCTCATTCCTACATGAGTAAGTACCCCTGAAAAATCTTTTTAACCAACAAAACTTAGAGCAACTAAGAACAATATTGATTTTTATTTGCCTATTGTTGGGAAGTGCTTGTACCAAAAACCTTGTGCGGTGTAAGTGTTTCACTAAATGACATTCAATAAAGTGCTCACTTTGATAATAAATATTCAGAAAGCAACTAAAGTGTATATATTAATTGAAACTTTAAAGATAATCATGTATTTTTATAGCATGATTATTTATATGTAAAAACTGTAATACAAAAATAATACTAACATACTGTAATTATTTATTATTATGTTCATACAATAGGATACAATTCAATATGTACTTCTAAGTACTTGTTTATTCGTGTAAATATTGTATTATACATTCATGGTCTAAACTATTATATAAGTTATATTTTTATGATATTGTCTCTTTTGATTACCTTTTTTATCCCATTAGTTAATTTAACTCTTATTAACCCTTCCCGGGCTATTGACGGATATATCAGTTTTAGAAATTTTCTTTTCCAGGATAAAGACAAATATATCCGTCAAAAATTACGAAAAACATATGTTGTAAAAATTAAGATTATAAACATTATATTGACTTTTTGACGGGTAATGTTTTAGTTTTTACAGTTGGCAAGATTATGTCCCGTGACTTTTTCACCTGTTTCATGCCAAAACAACACATGTGTAGCGCGAAACTGTCAGTTTGCGCTGGGACCTTACAGTGAGTGAATGTCTGTTTGTATAATGACATACTATGAGTTTTATTTCAAAATAATTATTCCTAATGACCCACATTTTGCTGAAGATGTTATAAAATGCTAAATAAGAAGTGCATCTGAAGGGAATTCCATATTTGGCAGTGAAAATAACTATAATATGAAAAATAATTCTGGCGAAGAAAGTGATGAACTAGACGCACGATTTATTGTAATTCTTGCATTTTTAGGTTTTGTTTAAAAAAAATGTTTTTAAGAGGAACCGTTAACAGAAATGTTATATTATGATAGGTAGTAAATAAAACAACAAAATGACATAAACGGATATATCAGGGCTTGTAACAGTTCTTGAGGTTAATAAAAATATAAAAAAAATAACCAAAATGATAGAAAAAATAACCTTGAATAAACCCAATACCCCCGTCGCAGCAGACCTGCGTACTCAGCGAATTTCCAAATTAGTAGTATTAATTATGACCAGAAAAACCTGTAAACCAAATATCATCACAAGCTCATAAATAGGGGAATAAATGTCTATTCTCCTTATGATAAATGTAGGGAAAGAGTATGCAGGTATGCTGCCATGGGGAACACTAAAAGTAGGTTTTTAGGATAAAAAAATTATTTCGACAATATGAAGCCATATACTAAGTTTCATCAATATCTGTCCATTGCTAAAGGAGTTTGCCTATTCTCCATATGATTAACATGGGAAAAGAGTATGCAGGTTTGCTGCCATGATAAGCACAAATACCCCCGTCGCAGCAGACCTGCGTACTCAGCGAATTTCCAATGGAAATTTGGTATATTTTCTATTTCCCCATAAAATCCATGGGGATGAGAGTATGTAGGTTTGCCGCCATAATATGGGTTTAGTTGGTAAATATAAGTTAAATCCTACCTAGTGATTGTACATACCAAATTTTTTTCGTTATGGTGTTCTGTTTATTTTCCCCATAAACCCCATGGGGGTGAGTATGTAGGTTTGCCGCCATATGGGTTTTGTAAGCAAGTATAAGTTAAACCTTATCTAGATAATGTACATACCAAATTTGATTAAGTTATGTCAATAAATAAGCAAGATATAGGCTTTTCTTGATTTCCCATAAGAATAAGATGGAAAACACATTTTTTTATTTTCCCGGTAACCAGTTATGCTAAGATAAAAATTCAAAATACCAAATTGTTTGTTTTTTTAAGCTCTTTTAAATGGTTTCAGTTAAAATTTATGAATTTTAAAAATTAAGGTCGAAAAATGCCAAAAACCCATTTTTAACCCTTTTGAAACCCCATAAAACCCCGTTCCAATGGTCCGATCATTCTGGTTCGCGAACTCAACCTAGTAGATGCTGGCTTAAACCCCTGTACAAAATTTCATCAAAATCGGAGGTTCCGTTCAAAAGTTATCGTGTTCACGGACACATATATATATATATATATATATATATATACATATATATCAATTTGAACGAACGGTGTTTTTGGCTTCTAGGGACCTCAAAACGAAAAAGTATCATGGTCCCGGGCTTAGGTCTTACCGTGACTACTACCGTAATAGCGTATTCCCTATAGGGAAATTCGCTAAAACCAAGATTTTTTTACCATAAATGGATTAATCTCAACCAAATGAAGCTGAATGCCAAGTTTCATCCAAAAACATTGGTTATTAAGTGAAATATTAACACATCCTTATTCTCCATAAGATTAACATTGGAGCCTCAAAATACAACGTACTGTCTTTAGACTTTTTAATATCTCGGTAACCAATAGAGATAGAGCAAAACTTCAAAATACTAAATTGTGTGTTTTTTTTAGCTAAATCTAATGGTCAAAATAAAAATTTAAAATCTTAAAAAAATTGCATATGAAAAATGCAAAAACCCCATTTTTGGGGTACAAAACCCCCCAAAACTACCCCTTCCGGTAGGTCGATATGTCTGGTTTACGAACTCATCCGAATAAACGTAGGATTACACATCTCTACCAAATTTTGTGTCGATCGGACCATTTTTACGAGAGTTATCGTGTCTAGGGACACATACATATATATATACATAAGTAGATAGTATCATGTTGGTTCTGGGTCACTTTTGGAGCCAATCAAAAATCAAACAAATTTCACAGTTTTTTAATACAATTATGCAATATTTTTGCCACTTTTTGGCCAATTTTCAGTTTTTGTCAAATTGTCATACAAAATATGCAATTTTAATGAAATTTTCAACAAATATGCCTAAAATTTTCTACAAAATAATTTTTTGTAAAAAACAAGTAAAATTATCACATTTTATAAGTATTTTTTCAATATTCGACTTTTCATAAGTCAATTTAAAATTTTAATAGTATTTTTTCAATAAATTTGACTAAAATAGTAATAATATATTCTAAGTAATTTCAGTAATATCATTTTTGATTATATTATATTCAAGTAATTTTTCAGATACAATAATAATATACCCCCGTCGCAGCAGACCTGCGTACTCAGCGAATTTCCAATGGAATTTCAGATTATTTACTTTCCCCATAAAAACACCATAGGATCGAGTATGTAGGTTTTCTGCCATTGGGTGTTGTTAGAAAATCGAAGTTAATCAATAATTGGTGAATGTCAACACAAAATTGTATCAAACTCTGGCAATTTTTTATTTTCCCCATAAACCCCATGGAGGTGAGTATGTAGGTTTGCCGCCATATGGGTTTTGTAAGCAAGTATAAGTTAAACCTTAAATAGATAATGTACATACCAAATTTGATTAAGTTATGTCAATAAATAAGCAAGATATAGGGTTTTCTTGATTTCCCATAAGAATAACATGGAAAACACATTTTTGGATTTGCCCCGTAACCAGTTATGCTATGATAAAAATTCAAGATACCAAATTGTTTGTTTTTTCAAACTCTTTTAAATGGTTTCAGTTAAAATTGATGAATTTTTTAAATTAAGGTCCAAAAATGCAAAAAACCCATTTTTGACCCCTTTAAAACCCCATAAAACTCCGTTCCCATAACCCGACAATGCTGGTTCGCGAACTCATGAAAATAGACCTGGTCTTACACCTCCATACCAAATTTCATCAAAATCGGAGGTCCCCTTCAAAAGTTATCAGTACCACGGACACATAGATATATAGATATATAGATATATAGATATATAGATAGATATATAGATATATATATATATATATATATATATACATATATATGAAAATGAACGAATGGTGTTTTTGGCTTCTGGGGACCTCAAAATGAAAAAGTAAAGTGGTCCTGGGCTTAGGTCTTACCATGGCTACTACCATAATAGCGTATTCCCTATAGGGAAATTCGCTAATAACAATTTGTTTTACTAGTACTGTAGCTACTTTATCATAATCAAAATCTACAGTAATAATAATATCATTTTTTGAACTTGAAATATTTGTTGGATTTTTTGTAGTATCAATTACATAAATTGGTCTATTTTCTAGAAATTCTGTTGGACTATAATAGATTTTACTACTAATATAATAAACTTTTTTATAATCTTGATACATTTCATACATAATTCTAAATTTTTCATTGAATATATCAAAGTTTTCCAATTCATCAGGGTAATAATGACCATTTAGTTTTACTCTTATATTTTTTACATACATACTATCAAATTTAGAAGTATCATATAACTGATCATTTGTCCTTGATTTTTGAAATCCAATTATAATAAATTTTGGATTATAAATATTTCTATAGATATTTGTTATATCCAAACTTAAATTCTTTCCTGTAATATTTTTTTGTTCAATGCATTGCCAATGATTAAAATGAAAATTTACTTTTTCAAATTTGCTTAGTTCATTAATTAATTGAATTTTACTTGTTGTTTTGTATTCAATTATAGGAACTCTAATAAAAAATTCATCAATTGTTATTTTACCTTCAGTTGGTAATGTAGCATTATCATAAGTTCCATAAGCCTTTTTAGTTTTCCATCTAAAAATTGCATCATTATCTTCTGATCTAATAAATGTTATATTAAAACCTCCTTTGTATATTGGAATATTTACATTTTCAAAAAATCCTAATCCAAAATGAGATAAATTACCAATTGCTTCAAATTTATTTTTAAAATTTGATTCAAAACCATTATTTATTTGATTTATTTCTGATTTTGAATAAGTTATAGTACCTTTAATTGTACTTAATAGGCTAGGATATTTAATTTCATCAATCAATTTATTATGTTTTCTAACTTCAATTTTTGAAAATAAAAATGGGACAAAATTATCAATTAATTTTATATTAGCACCATTATCATATGCATTTCCATCAGATTTAGTCAATTTACCAGATATATAAAATTGAAATTTAGAAGTACAAAATCCATCTCCAAAATCTATATTAAATTCAGTTTTTTTATTAGGTTCATTTAAATGTAATTTAGATAATGGATAGAAATTTTTGTATTCAGCTCTTTCAATATCATTTATATATTTTTTGTAATCAGCCATTTATTAAGGATATATTTTTTAAATCAAAAGCTTTTTTAAAACAAGTAAAATTTAATTTAATTTTTATGATGTTAAATTTTATAATTTTTATGTATCAATTTCATTTTTACTTTTAAAATATTCAATTTCAGTAGCATGATCAACTATAAATTTTGCTGATATTTTTTGATGTTCTAAAATTAATTCCTAATTTAATGTAAATGCATAATCATGAATGAAATATTCAGTTAAATCTTGATATTTACAAATCAAATCAATATAATCTTTTAATTGATAATTTATGAATTCAGTAATAAAATCTATAGTTAAATTTTGATGTTGAGCAATTTTTTGCCAATTTAATTTATTTTGAAACAATCTTATCATATTAATACTCAATTCATATTTTTCAGAAATATCATCCCAATCATTTTTGTTTAATTGATTTTGGTTTCTGATAATGAATAAATCAAATGAACTGTATAGAGCCATTTATTAGGGAGAAAGTTTTGTAAAACAACTTTTCTTTGAATTACAAATACAACATTTTGATTTAATTACATTTATAGTTTTCAATTTTATTATCTGAATATCTTTAGAATTAGTTTTTTGTTTACATTTAAGACAATAAATCAACTCCATTTATACAAAATAATTATTGTAATTTATCTATATCATCTTTAATTAGTATTATTTCAGCATTTAATTCTTTTATGGATTCATTGACTCCATCAAATAGAAATTTTAGTTCTTTTTCTAGTTTTTCTTCTAAATTTTCAACATATTTTCCAATATTAATTAAAAAGTCTGTAATTTTATTTAAATCTTTTTTAGTTTCTGAATGATCACTACCAATTTTAATAATTGAATCTAAAACTTCATCTAATTCTGATTTAATTATAACATCATATTTATTTATACTTGGTTTAACATTAACAATTCTTTTACCATTAATACTTATATAATTTTTTGATAAACCAATAGAATTTACTAAATTTTCAGTCTTTTTTACATGACTTTTAAAACTTTTACTAAAATTATTAAAAAATATATTTAATTTAGAATTTATATAATCTTCTTTAATATTAATTGGGTGTTTTTTCTGTCTTCCAAACAGATCAAATATATTTTGTGAATCCATATTTATTAAGGATTAATTTATTTATTATATTATCAAATTTTTTATTATTATTTAATTCATATAATATAAAAATACATAAATGACCACAAATTGGTGGATCCTTATAATTTTGAATTTGATTATCATTATAAAATATGTTATCTTTTCCTAGATATTTAATTAATTCTATTGGTGGTTTATTAACTATATTTCCATATGAATCAAAATAATATTTAATTTTATCTTTTTTATAATAACAAACCCAATGAGTTCCATTTCCATCAAATGAATCTAAATTTATAATTCCACATTCAAATTTATTAACTTTATTAGGTAATATATCTCTCATAAATACACCTCTAAAACATTTTATATTTTTACACAATTTTTCTAATTCACCTAATGTTAGTGGTACAAAATTTTTTTATAATTTTGTTTCATATATTTTAATGTTTTTTTATCTAAACCAGATCCTTCTACATTTTTTAATTCATGATCTAACCAATCAACAAAATTTCTAAATTTAGGAATTATAGATTCTTTTACTACTTTTGCTCCCTTTCTAACATTTGGTGTATAATTTTTAACTATAGGTATATTATCAGCAAAATCTAAAATTTCTTTTAGTAATCCACCATTTTTTATTTCTTTTAATTGATTATATAAAAATTCAAATCTTAATCCTTTATTTAATTTTTTATGTTTATTTAGTTTATTAATTTGTCTTTTAGATAATAATATAATATCTTTACCATTTTCATTAAATTGATCAATATTAAATTGAATTATAACTGATCTTTTATTTTTAAATGCTAATTTTATTTTTGATTTTTGACTATCTGTCAAGTTTATATTTGTTTTTTTCCATTTATTAAGAAAAAAATTTATAATTTTTTATAATATAGATTAACATAATTAATAAAAATTGTATTAAAATTTTAATCCTACTTCTAAGCCCATACCAAATTTTCTTTTCATCCACATACCACCTGATGTTGGTAATGCAATTAATCTTTCACCAATTCCATGATCATTTGATGTTACTATATCCCATGCTTTATTTTGTAAAATTTTATCAGCTATTTCATTTCTAGATTTTGTATCTTTATGATCTCTATAAAATAAATCATGTTCTTTAGCAGCTTTATCTAAATCATTTATTCCAGGATCATTTCTTTTTATTCTTTTATTTAATTTAGTTCCAGGCCCTAGATATTGATAACCAGGTACATGTAATTCAAAAGGTAAATTATTTATAACATCATTTAAAATACCTGATCCATTTTTTAATAAGGGTGATGAAATATTTGCCAAAATTCTTTTTAAATACTTAATTCCTTCAGGTTTTTCAATTAATTCATCTAATTTATTTGATATAAAGTCTTTAATTGCTCTCTTTTCATTTAAAAAATTATTATTACCAGCTTTTTCTTGTGCACATATATAATTAATAATATTATCTAATTTATTTAAATCATCTATAAATCTATATTCAATTTTATTTTCTGTATATTTTCTGATTCCTGAACCTTCTATTAATTTCACCTTTTAATTCCCAAATATGTTTAATTAAATTAATATATTTATCACCTTTACTAGATTTTGGTTTCTTACTATTTGGATCATTATTTTTATAAATTGAATTAGTTTCCCATAAAATCTTTGAATAATTATTTAAATCATCTTGTGTATATAAATTATTATCTGGTTTCTTTTCATAAGTTAACAATCTCCACAATCCATGTGTTCCATTATATTTTTTATCATCAATTATTAAATCATCATTATCAATTACAGTTATTTTATCACCAATCATAAATGATTTTTTATGTTTATTCCAATATAAACTAAATTTATCATCTTTTGTTCTTGGTAAATATTTTTGTGCTAGTGGACCAATAATTTTATCTAATGTTTGAGGTGAAATTAAATTTGGGTCAATAAATGTCGATTCTTCTTGAATTATTGGTTGTCTGATTGGTCTAAATGGAGTACTTGAAGGTAAATTTAAGTCTTCAGTTTCTGGTATTGATATATTAGCAAAATTATTAACAACAGGTACCAATTCCATTAGGTTTTTATTTTCATTTAAGACTTCACCAATTTTATTTTCAACTTTACCAATTGCTGATGTTATAGGTTCATATGCTTTTTGTTTAATTTTTTCATAATTATCTTCAATTTTAATTTGATTTTTAAATTCTTTTATTAATTTTTTCTCAATATTATCTAATTTTTTAGCTTCATCAACAGATATTTTATCCATTTATTACAAAGAAAAATTTATGTTCAACACAAATCATGTTAACACAAACATAAATCATATTAACACAAACACAAATCATGTTAACACAAAAACAAATCATGTTAACACAAACATAAATCATGTTAACACAAACACAAATCATGTTAACACAAAACACAAATCATGTTAACACAAACACAAATAATGTTAACACAAAACACAAATCATGTTAACACAAACACAAATCACGTTAACATAAACAATAAAAAACCATAGTCTTTTATTTGATTTTTTAAACTATTCAAAATATTTTTTAAACTAGTTCTTGTTTTTGTAAAACATATTATTTAATAAAAAATTGTGTATATAAATTGTTATCTTGTATGTATCTTTTTTAAATATATATTAAGATAAATTATTAAAATTAGTAGAAACTAACAATTAATTAATTTAAATAATTAGAATTCTACTAATTTTTTTTAACATTATAAAATAATCTAAAATAGATTGTTTAAATTTGTTTCAGTTTTTAAAGAAACGGTTCACTTTTAGTAAACTGTTTTTCCACTTTTATTGAAACAGTCCACTTTTAGTGCACTACTTTTCCACTTTAGTAAACTGTTTTATCTAAAGTGGTTTTATCAAACTCATAAACAGTTCAAGTGTTTCACTGATTAGTTACAAGTGGTGCATTTTTACTGAACCGAATTCATTGATTAGTTAAAACAGTACACTTTTACTGAACTGAATCAAAGAAAAGTGAACCAATATGTGTTTTTTATTGTTTATGTTAATTGTGTTTATGTTAACACAAAAACAAATCATGTTAATGCAAACACTAATTATGTTAAACACAATTCATTTTACTTTATTTCTGTAATTCTCATTAAATATATAAATACTAATGAAATAAATAATACTAATAAAATAAATATTCTATCAATTATTGACTCAAATATACAACAAGCCATAATCATTATTTAATATCAGAAAATTTTTTCATATATTTTCCACCATTTGTTTTTTTTAATAAATTAATAGTTAAAAATCCACAGTCTTCTTTCCAACAATCATTACAAATAGTTTTAAATTTATCAAATTTCATATCTGATCCAACAAAATTATTATATATTTTTTTCATATAATGTTCTTTTTGTTTAAAAATGCATAACATATTTAAATTATTTCTAATTAATTGCATATCAACTTTTGAATAACATTGTGATGAATAAATACATGATATATTTTTATGTCTACCCATTATAAAATATTCTTTAATTTTATCTTGTTTTTCTAAAATACAATCATCAAAAACTACTAATGAATTTGGTTTACATTCATTTAGTGGAATTATATCATCACATGAAAAATAAGAAATTTGTTTATTAATATTTGATTCTATATTTTTAAATCTTTTTTAAATAATTTATAAGATGGTTGTTCTAATGATTTACTAAAAATATATAAATTTGAATTTGGAATTAATCTTTTATAAATAAAATTCAATAATAATGTAGTTTTACCAGATCCACTTGTTCCTATAATTAATAATCTAATAGGTTGATCATTTTTATTATTTTTATCATATGATTCTAATTTTATATTATCTTTTTTTTTCTAAAAATTTCTCCATTTAAATAAGATGAAATTATTTAAAATAATTGGTCATTCATCCAAACTAGAATTAAGATTAGAACATCCAATACATTTAGATGGAAAATATAGTATTGGTTTAAGTGGATTTTATTCAGATAATTTTATATCAAATATACCAAATGATTATAAAAACTGTTATGGATATTCTATTAAAGATGAAGATGATAAAATTATAGATCAATATTTTGATATAAATAAAGAAAATTATACAATTGATGAAATAAAAAATATTTTTATTAATAGTTTAAAAGAATTTAAAAAGAAAATTAATAAATTTGATGAAAATGATTTTATATTGAAAAATGATGGACCATATATTATAATAAAATCTCCTGTTTAAATTATAGTAACAACAATTATAATTGATTTATTAGGGTTAGATGATAAAATGATTGAACCAAATGTATTAACAAAAGGAATAAAACTACCAAAAATTAGACCTTTTGATGTTATTGAAATTCATTGTAATTTAGTTGATCCTAGTTTTGAAAATCATAAAGATCTTTCACATTTACATAAAGAATCAGAAATTCTATATTCATTTTATCCAAATGTTGAATATGGATCAAAAACTAGTGAAAAACCAAATGAAATTGATTATATTCCTTTAAAAAATATAAATAAAATTCAAAATATTGTAATATCTATTCAAGATAGTGATGGAAATCTAATAAATAATGAAAATATTAAAAGTATTGTATATTTAAGATTAAAACAAAATTTGTAATATAAAATTTATCTACATAAAGAATAAAAACAATAATTGATTTAACTAACAATAATTTTATATTTAATAATAAATTAATTGTATTTAATAAACAAAATAATCCTTGGTTTAAAAGAAAAGATATTTGTTATATTTTAAAATATAAAAATTCTAGAAAAGTTTTAATTGATAATGTAAAAGAAAAATATATAAAACTTAAAAATATCAAGTGTAACCAACAGTTACATTTACATAATGATGATAAATTAATTTACATAAAAATTATAGGTGTCACAAATTATGACACCCTAGAAATTGATGTACAAACATGTTTTCAGATGCCCTAAAACAGGGCGTCAATAAAATAGATAATAAAACAATATTTATTAATGAATCTGGTTTATATTCATTAATTTTAAAATCAAAAAAGGTAGATAAACAATAAGGATAGATGATGATAAATTAAAATTTATAGATATTTTTAGAGGGGACAATTTGTCCCCCTATCATATGATGAAAAACATACAAAACTTATTAAAATTAGGTAGGACCCAAAATGGGTCCCATATAAATTATAATATTTATTTTAAAAACTTTTAAAGGAGGTAACCTTATCATACAATAAAAACTTAAGGGTAACAAAACGTTACCCTCCTTAAACATTCAAAAAATATTTATAAAGGTAATAAATTATATACAAATTTGAGACCCGTCTTAAAGACTGGTCTGAACTATAATAAAAAACAAACTATTTTTATAAATAAATCTAGATTATATAAATTAATTATAAAATCAAAAAGATACTAAATTATTTAAAAAAATATATTGATAAATGATTAAAACTTATAATAAATGAATCAAAACAAATAATTAAACATAAAAATTTAATAATAAATTATTGAACATATTTAAATTTATTAAAGAAAAATATATTGAAACATATAAAAATGTTATTGGTAGTAATATGCTACCTCAAAAAAATATTTAAAAATATACATAGATGATAGTATAAATTCAATATCATATGTCTATAAATTATTAATATAATTTTTATCATTTTCTTTAAAACTTTCTTTAACATAACTTTTTATTATATTTATAAATGGTTCTATTATAAAATTAAACTTATAATGATATACAAAATAATTTTTATATTTAAAAAGATATATTAAAAATTTATTTGATACTTTAGTTTTAAATAAATATAATTTTATATCAAAATAATCAATCAAATAATCATCAAAATCATTATTTATTAATTCTTTTGGAACAATTAAAATTTCCATTTATTTATAATTATTTTTATACCCCCAAGGTAATGTATCAATTTTATTTTCACAAATAAACCTTTTGTCATCTCTATTACTTAAAGCTAATTTATTTATTGTAATTGTATATAGTTCATGTTTAAAACTTCTAATACAAGTCATTTTTCTATATTGTTCTTGATCATCAAATAAACATTTCTTAAAATAATCCATATGTAATGTTTTATCAACAACACTTTTCTTAATTCCTTTACATTTTACAGGATTTTTATTATTAAATTCATAACTATATAATTTTGATCTTAAACCACAATATTCTTCTAATATTTCACCATTTAACTCATCTTTAAATTTACCAATTATTTTTTATTCTTTTCACTATAGCATTCATGTTCTTTCTTATAATCACTTGTATCAAATTCATTAATATTTTCTTTAATAATTTTTTATATGGATCCTTTTTAAATTATATAAAATAACTGTCTGTGTCCATATATAATAACCTTATATTTGGATCAAACTTCTTTAATTTTTCATAATAAAATTGATACATATGTAATTTTGATAAATCAAGTACTGAAAATCCTATATAGATTGGTTTATCAAACTTAACCTTTTCTTTTATCATATGTGAAGCAATACAGTCTTTATCAAATATACTAAATGTTTTAAAATTAGGTTTTTTTGCTTGTTTTAATGAAAACTTTTCATCACCTAATTTAATATCACATCTATTTCTAACATTTTCCATAGTTATTAGTTAATAGTTAACACTATTATTCATCAATTTAAAAAAGTCTTTTTCAAAATCTGATGTTGATTTGGATCTTAATTTAGTATTTAATTCAATATATTTTTTCATATAATCATCTTGATCAAATGCTGTAACTCTATTAACTTTCTTTAATTTTATTCCTTTTTGTAGATAATATTTTAAGTTTCTTGAATGAATAACATAATCTTTCTTATCAAATAATGTTGTACAAAGCTTATTATTATAATGTTCAGGTGCTAATGGTAAATCTTTATGATTATCATGTAATTCAATAGGATATTCTAAATCAACATCTAATATATATCCATATTCAGCATTTTCATCTAATTCTAATATTGTTTCTTCCCATTCATTTAATGTATATGTATTAGGATTCATCCATGTTATATCTTTATGAGGTAATTTTTGACTTAAAGCCCATCCATATAAATTATTTGCATCTACATATAACATATAATTTTCAGGTTTTGTTTTATCATACTTTTTTGTATATTTATTGTTTGCTTTACAATATCTAGTTATACATTGTGAAATACCACCTCTAATACCTTTTTCAATCATTAAATACATATTATAATCACTTATTAATTCTAGTTTAATTTTTGATAATTTTAAGATAGAATCCCAAGCTAATGATGGTGATGTTAGATAATGTGCTGGATCTAATTGATAATTTTTCAAACAAACAGATCTAAAATTTTCAAATATATCAGCTAATAAACGAACATCTTGAATATTATATAAATCTGAATAATTACCTAATGTTTTAACTTTTAATTTATTCCAAACTTTTATATAATATTTATAATTATCATCACTTATATTTTCATTAGTTAAACAACTATAAAATTGATCTTTTTCTAATATTTTATTATAGTTTAATTTTTCAACATTATCAATAAATTCATATGGAAATACACATTTAGAAGTTAATATTTTTAAAGTTTCATTATCATATTCAATTATATCATTTTCTTTTAAAAATTTATTTATATGCTTAAATTCTTTAAGATTTTTAGCTAATTTTTCAATTGATGTAGCCATAAATCTAAATGTATCTACAAATGAGATTTTTATAAATTTTCTAGGTTTATCACCTTCAAATTCAAAACCATAACCAGAATTTACTGAATAGTTTATATATTTTTAATCTGTATTAGCTAACAAATCAATTTTACCATATTTTTTAGCTAATTCTTTTATAAACAAATGTGTATCATAATTTAAACTATTATGACAGAATAAAGGAATATTTTGAGGAAATTTTAGATTTAAATTACAATTTAAATGTGCAGCACCCCTAAATTTTCCTGTTAACTGGCAATGATCTCTTACTTTTACTCTTTTATCATTATCAAAACCAATTTTTTCACAAATATGACAAATATTAGTTTTTTGATAGTTAATTTCTTCTTCATTAGTTTAATTCATAGGCTTTTTGTTTTTCGAATTATATTTTTTAGCTATATATTTTGAAATTTCATCTAAATATTCAAATAATTTATTTGGTACATTTATTAATTTTTTTTCATTTTTTGCTCTATAACAAATAGGTTTATACATTTTATTAGTTACTCTAGATACTAAATAGATTGTAAATCCATATGGTTTATGTTTTTGAATTTTATTTGTATGTGAGCAATTTGGATTATTTTTACAATTATCAATCTTTTCACTATAGCATTCATGTTCTTTCTTATAATCACTTGTATCAAATTCATTAATATTTTCTTTAATAATTTTTTATATGGATCCTTTTTAAATTCTATAAAATAACTGTCTGTGTCCATATGTAATAACCTTATATTTGGATCAAACTTCTTTAATTTTTCATAATAAAATTGATACATATGTAATTTTGATAAATCAAGTACTGAAAATCCTATATAGATTGGTTTATCAAACTTAACCTTTTCTTTTATCATATGTGAAGCAATACAGTCTTTATCAAATATACTAAATGTTTTAAAATTAGGTTTTTTTTGCTTGTTTTAATGAAAACTTTTCATCACCTAATTTAATATCACATCTATTTCTAACATTTTCCATAGTTTTTCCAAAAACACTATTATTCATCAATTTAAAAAAGTCTTTTTCAAAATCTGATGTTGATTTGGATCTTAATTTAGTATTTAATTCAATATATTTTTTCATATAATCATCTTGATCAAATGCTATAACTCTATTAACTTTCTTTAATTTTATTCCTTTTTGTAGATAATATTTTAAGTTTCTTGAATGAATAACATAATCTTTCTTATCAAATAATGTTGTACAAAGCTTATTATTATAATGTTCAGGTGCTAATGGTAAATCTTTATGATTATCATGTAATTCAATAGGATATTCTAAATCAACATCTAATATATATCCATATTCAGCATTTTCATCTAATTCTAATATTGTTTCTTCCCATTCATTTAATGTATATGTATTAGGATTCATCCATGTTATATTTTTATGAGGTAATTTTTGACTTAAAGCCCATCCATATAAATTATTTGCATCTACATATAACATATAATTTTCAGGTTTTGTTTTATCATACTTTTTTGTATATTTATTGTTTGCTTTACAATATCTAGTTATACATTGTGAAATACCACCTCTAATACCTTTTTCAATCATTAAATACATATTATAATCACTTATTAATTCTAGTTTAATTTTTGATAATTTTAAGATAGAATCCCAAGCTAATGATGGTGATGTTAGATAATGTGCTGGATCTAATTGATAATTTTTCAAACAAACAGATCTAAAATTTTCAAATATATCAGCTAATAAACGAACATCTTGAATATTATATAAATCTGAATAATTACCTAATGTTTTAACTTTTAATTTATTCCAAACTTTTATATAATATTTATAATTATCATCACTTATATTTTCATTAGTTAAACAACTATAAAATTGATCTTTTTCTAATATTTTATTATAGTTTAATTTTTCAACATTATCAATAAATTCATATGGAAATACACATTTAGAAGTTAATATTTTTAAAGTTTCATTATCATATTCAATTATATCATTTTCTTTTAAAAATTTATTTATATGCTTAAATTCTTTAAGATTTTTAGCTAATTTTTCAATTGATGTAGCCATAAATCTAAATGTATCTACAAATGAGATTTTTATAAATTTTCTAGGTTTATCACCTTCAAATTCAAAACCATAACCAGAATTTACTGAATAGTTTATATATTTTTAATCTGTATTAGCTAACAAATCAATTTTACCATATTTTTTAGCTAATTCTTTTATAAACAAATGTGTATCATAATTTAAACTATTATAACAGAATAAAGGAATATTTTGAGGAAATTTTAGATTTAAATTACAATTTAAATGTGCAGCACCCCTAAATTTTCCTGTTAACTGGCAATGATCTCTTACTTTTACTCTTTTATCATTATCAAGACCAATTTTTTCACAAATATGACAAATATTAGTTTTTTGATAGTTAATTTCTTCTTCATTAGTTAAATTCATAGGCTTTTTGTTTTTCGAATTATATTTTTTAGCTATATATTTTGAAATTTCATCTAAATATTCAAATAATTTATTTGGTACATTTATTAATTTTTTTTCATTTTTTGCTCTATAACAAATAGGTTTATACATTTTATTAGTTACTCTAGATACTAAATAGATTGTAAATCCATATGGTTTATGTTTTTGAATTTTATTTGTATGTGAGCAATTTGGATTATTTTTACAATTATCAATCTTTTCTAAAATACTTTCAAAATCCATATAAATTACATATGGATGTTCAAACTTTTTATAATAATTTTTAAAACTTACAGTTTGACCTGGAAATGGCATTATAGGTCTACAAGGTTCTAATGATTTACATATTTCTAAATGATTATTCAAGTCTTTATTTTTGTAGAAATGAGTTAAACATCTTCTACAAATAAATTTTTTATTTGTATTTTTTTGTGTTAATTGCTTAGATACTAACTTACTTAAATCTGTAATCAATATATAATGAGAATTATTACCAATTTTATAATATAATAAATCAATTTCTAGTTTTGTATTATAATGTTCAGATATTTGTAATGGCACTATTTTTTCATCTTCATCAATTCTATAAATATTTATTGACATTGATGGATAATTATATTTAGAATCAAATGATCTTTTTTCAAATAATTTAATATCTTTCAATGTTATTGGATAATCAAAACCTTTAAAAATATCATCATTTATATATTTTTGATATTGTTTAACTCTTTCAGCATTTTTGTTTGGTTTATCAATAGCACATCTAATTGCATAAATAAAACAATATTCATCTTTATTTTTAAAATTTACACAACATTTTTTATTTTTAATTTCATTTGGTAATTCTATATATGATCCAGCATTTAATGAATTATTTTTAGATAATTTTAGATTTAATTCAACACATCTTTTTAATGACCAACCAGAGCCTTTTGATGGTTGATTTAGTTGTTCTCTAACTATTAATTTCTTGAATTGATCATCAATAAAATCATTTATATTTAAAATATCTGAACTTTTTATGCAAAAATACATATTACTATTTTGAATTTCACCATTTATTAATTTTCTTTCATATTCACATTCTAAAGCCATCTGTCCTTTAATATTTTTGAATTTTTGTTTTTCTATCAATTTTTTTATTTCATTTCTTTGAGTTTCTAAATAATCATTAATATCTATATCATCATTTGAATTTGTTAAAATATAATCTTGAAAATATCCGTTTAATGAAGCTTCTTGAATATTTATTATATTTTCTTTTGGAATTGGTTTATTTTTAAAATAATCATTTAATAATCCAATCAATTCTTTTCTAGTTTTATTAACAATTTTAATACTATTTGTAATTGCTAAATTTTGAATATATTTTAATGATCTATATTTTAAATTATTTGGATTTTCTTTAATTTTGTTTAATCTTTTAATTAGTTCGTCTCTAGATAAATTTTCATAATTTCTGACAGATAATTTTTTTGCAATTTCATTTAATTTTTCTATATTAAATAATGAATAATTTGTAAGATCAAATGTTTCTTTAATATTTGTTAATTCATCTAAAGTTTTATTTTTATAATTATATATATTATTATTATTACACCAATGTTTTAATTCAAATATTTTATTATCATATTTTTGTTTATTTAATAAATGTTTAGTTGAGTTATAATGTCTATCATAATTTTTATATATTTTTATTACAGTAAGGACAATTAATATTTTTATTTGTTCGTTCCATTTATTAGAAATAATTTTTACTTAGAAATAAAACTCTTAAAAATATGAGAAGTTTTTCCACTTTTTACTAGGTAATTTATAGTTTAAATTGTATTTTTTCAATCAATAGTCAACTTTTCACAAGTTAATTTAAATTTTCTAGAGTATTTTTTCAATAAAAATCAATAGTCAACTTTTCACAAGTTAATTTAAAATTTCTAGAGTATTTTTTCAATAAAAATCAATAGTTGACTTTTCATAAGTCAATTTAAGTTTTCTATAGTATTTTTTCAATAAAATTTAAACTTTTTTAAAACAAGTAAAATTATTATTTTTATTATATTTTTAAATTTTCTAGTTTTGTTATATTTTTGTCATGAATTTTAGTTTCTAAATGTCTTGAATGATTATTAGTCCATTTAATATTTCTTCCACATTCACAAAATTGTGGTTTTAAAAACATTTCTCTAATACATTGTATACAAATTGCATTTTTTCTATCTTTACTATAATGATGATTATTAAAATTTGAAATATCTTTAATTTCTTTACATTTATGACATTGTTTTTCATTTAATTCAATAACTTTAATATTATCATATAATTTTTTATAATACACATCCTTACATTGTTTACAATAATAATATAACCCATATTTAGTATTTTTGTCTTTATAAAATTTAGATATATCTATATATAATTTACACCTTAAACATTTCTTTTCCATTTATATAAAATAAAATTTACAAATTGGTTTTTTTTCAATTCATATTCATAAAAATTTCCAATAATATCTTCATTATTTTGATCTTTTATACTATAAGTAACAGGATTTGTATTATTAATTTTAGAAATTATAAATATTTCTCTAGACCAATTATTTTTATATTTATTAGAAAATGTTGATTTTTTATTTCCAATTCTAACTCTATCATTTATTTTAAATTTTGATTTGGTTATTATTTTTTGTGGTTTATATTTAAAAACTATCTAATAAATCCTTTTCATTATTTTTATTTACTTCAATTGGTTTCATTTTAATTGTTGAATGATATGAGTTATTATATTCTTTAACAATTTTTGGTAAAATATTTATCCATCTATAATTTTTATTGATTTCAAATTGTATTTTCATTTTGTGTTCTATTATACCTTTCTATTATACTTGATTTTTCTTCATTTTCTGTATGATACAATTTAATATCATATTTATTTAATATTTCATTAAAATCTTTATTGATAAATTCTAATCCTTTATCTGTATGTAAAAGATTAGGTGATTTATGATTAATTTTAATTGCATCCTTAATTATTTCTTCAAATGCTTTAGGAACTGTTTTTCCATCTTTTTTCTTTAATGGTTTTGACCAAACATATTTTGAGAAAGTATCTATAACATTTAACATATATTTATAACCATCATTTTCTTTTTCATAATTTTTCATTATAATTAAATCTGCTGCCCATAAATCATCAATACCTAATGTAATGATTTTTCTTTTTAGAAATTTCTTTCTAATTGGAGCATGAATTTCATTTGCTACAATTATTTGTTCATTTTTAGTTAATTCTTTTTTAATTATAGGTTTAACTTCTTTTTTTCAAAATTTTACTTTTATTTGTTTTACAAATTGAACATTTAGTAGCAATTCTATATAATCCATTTTTCATTTCAACAATTTGTGGATTAATATTTTTAGTTTTTTTTTTTACATTTGTGACAATGAATTGGTTCATTCATTTATGTATAATTTTTTTTTTTAATAAATGGATATGTGTTATAGATGTCATAATCAAACTAATTTTACTATTATTGGAAATTGTGTAGGATGTAATATATGTAAAAGAATTATTTATGAAAAAAAGATTAAGAGAAAAAGTAATAAGAATAAACATCTTAAACATATTTTAAGAGAATTTAACCATTTTCAACCATATAAAACACACCAATTAATTAATGAATTATATATTTTATGTATTTCCAATCATTTTGAAATAACACCTAAGAATATAAAATTATTTTTAAAACAAAGGAATTATACAAATTGGATATTTTACTATCAATTTTTAAACAAAATATACAATATTGATTTTGAATTGAATAATAAAGATAAAGAAAAAATTACACTAGTTTTTAATAAATATTTATGTTTTAAGAAAAGTAATATATCATATAAAAAATTATTACCAATGATTTTTAAATATTTAAATATGGACTTTTGTTTAAAACCTAATTATGATAATGACTTTTTAACATATCTATCACAAATGAATTTGTGATATTTTTTTCCTATATAAATGGATCTGTTAGAAGAAATTAATAATATTGGAGAATTGAGATTTAAAGAATATAAACCATTAAAAAGTTTAAATTTAAATGAAAAATATAAAATTGAAAAATTTGAAAGAATTAAAGATAAATATGGATATACAAGTATTGTTGAATTAGAAAAATGTAAAATACATTTACCAAGAAGATTTAATAATATAATTGATGATAAAACTATTAAAGAATTAAATAAAAAAGATTTAAATTTAATTGTCACTGCTTTTAAGACTTTTGATGATAAAGAAACTGCTTTGGTTAAATTCGAATAATTATTTAAGTATAATTGTATTGATAATACATTTTAAATCATCTTGTAAAAAATTATAATTTTACTGTCTTAAAAAACTTTTTATTCTGTAAACAATTTCATATAAATTCATGTATATTTGTTATAAATTTCATTAAAATTGCATATTTTTTATGACAATTTGAAAAAAAGCTGGAAATTGGCCAAAAAATGGCAAAAATATTGCATAATTGTATTAAAAAACTGTGAAATTTGTTTGATTTTTGATTGGCTCCAAAAGTGAGCCAGAACCAACATGATACTATCTACTTACATATATATATATATATATATATATATATATATATATATATATATATATATATACATTTTAATGACTATTATTTTTGTTCTCTGGGCACCTAAAAACGAAAAAGTAACATGGTCCCGGGCTTAGGTCTTACCATGAGACCTACGGTAATAGCTTATTCCCTATGGGAAATTCGCTAAAATGTCACTAAAAATTCCAAAAATCGGCATTTTATCGGGGGATATTACAAATATGTAGTCAATAAAAATGATGTAGGATAATTTTGAACTAGGTAAGTAATCATCTACTAAAGCAAGATTAATAATAAAATAATTTTAAAAATAGAAAAAAAATCCTTCGCGATCTATCTTTAACTTTTTTTTCTTTTTTAAACATTTATTTAGTTTTTACGAGCTTCATCCAAATCGGTCAATAAAAACCTAATTGCCCTAAAAAAATTAACCAAAATCTCCAAAAAATAACAAAAATAACCAAATTCCAAAAAAGATGAATGAATGAAAATACTTCTTTATTGAGGCGAACATTAGGACCACATGGTCCTCTCTTACAGTTAACCTCTAAAACTAAATAAATGTTAACTTAATATAAAATGCAATTTAATACAGAAATTAAGGGAAAAACTCTTTTATACAATTTTACAATCTTTGAAATAAAACAACATTGAAAAGATAACAAAAAATAACCAAGAGCAAAAAAAATAAAAAAAATAACCTGATACAAGCCCTGATATATCCGTCCTCAGCCCGCAAAAGTACTCCTAATTATCAGCAGTTTTCATATTTCTTGATGGTCGTTCTGGGTAACGGACGGATAGGCTATATACGTTCACTCAAGTTTTCTTGCGGGCCAAAGACGGATATATCCGTCTTCTCAAATTTTATTTTCTTTATTACATGTGAAAAAAAATATTTAAGCAGTGAAAACATTTTTTTTTATAATGTATGAATTATTTGAAACAAATTAATAACAACAAATTACAACATTATGTTTTGAACTTTTGCTTGAAATAATTCTGTCTCAGCCAGTGATTTTATGTAGCCCGGAAAGTTAAGATTCCCAAGCTATTTATGCCTAAAAAAGGATATATTGTGTTGGACAATTATGTCCCTTGATTTGATTTCCTCAAGACTAATTCTTGGGATTTGATTATCTCCCTATATAATGCAAACTCCAATCAATGAATACATAAAAAATAAAAGTCACTCCCCAAGTTAAAAATTGGCAAAATTTTTTTTGCTAGGAGTGCTGTAAACCTAAACTGGGTACTCCAACAAGAGGTTGTGACAGCATAGTGCAACCATAGTGAAAGAGATGGAGATATCAATAAAGAGTTTTTGCAACATACTATAAATCTTACGGTAAATGCTATTTTATAACTGAAAAATTTATAAGTAATACCATTGACTATGTACACTAACGTGAGTAGACTTCTCATAGCCTAGGCGTGTTTAAAACCTATTGACGGTGGTGCGATCTTGTGCGGCGTACATGGAAGTACAAGAGTCCACATGTCTCATGTTATTATTTAGTACTGATAGGCAAATCAGTACTACCACCCTTCTCAATCAAGGATTAAACATTTGATAATGTAGGTGTTTGTTAATGTTTATGTTGTGATGAAATGTTTTACAGCACTGTAAATTCAGCTAAATAATGACAACATTGATGGCAGTAACTCTGGCGCCGCGTACACGAAACTTCCAAATTTTTGCCTCTAACTAAATGCATTGGATGAGAGGTCTATTCGTGTTAGGGTACATAGTCAATAATAATACCGTATGCAGCATGGTTAAAACCATTGGTTGGTTTAGGTCTTGATGTCTGGGGGTATGAATTTGCTGAAAGATATTGATGTATCAGCTGTTGAGCTGACTAACGTGGTTGGTCTTGAAATTGTCTCCTGATTTTTATTAAGTTTTTATAAAATTTTTCAATAATTGTTAGTGAATAACTGTGAAATTTCGTTACTTAACATATTTGCTTCGTCCTGAAACATAAATTTTCATTGTGAGTATAAAGGCAAACATTTTAAACTGGAATCAAAGTTTATTTTTCTAACCTTGTTTTTGGAATTACATTTTGTTTTCATTTCTTGTGCTTTGTGTTGCTAGGCAACAGATTCAGACCAATATCACGTGCATAAACTGTGTAACCTATTACTCCACTGATTTTGTCTCACACATGTTTCCAAAATTTATTTTTGTTTACAAACATTTCCCTAACCTGATTTCTTGTAACTAAATTTATGGTTACAAGCCAGCAAACAGGAACTTGAGAGAGTTAAACAAAATGGAGTACATGTGAAGTTCTTATTATAGATAAAAAAAAAATGCCACCGAAGAAAAATCCTAACTCTCCAATAGTGACAAAGAATAAAGAGCAAAACTTGGATGACATGCATAAAACTATAGCAACTGCAATTGAATCAGTTTTATCCAATGAAAGCTTCGTAGAAAAAATAGTTAATCTTGTCGCAGAAAAGGTTTCAGAATTTGTGCATGACCAATTAAAAACAACACTTGAAAATGCATTGTCTTCAATTAATAACTTAAATTCTGAGTTTGAAGCCCTTCAAGATAAATTTAATGACTTGCAAGAACAGTGTTTAAAACGTAATGATGAACTGGAGCAATACCAAAGAAGAAACAATATTAGAGTGTTTGGCATACCAGAATGCATTGAAGAAGATACAGACAAGCTTGTCATCAACCTTTTCCAAGAGAAATTGAATATTGAAGTGAATCAATTTGACATAGACAGATCACACCGAGTCAGCCGACCTGTGAGAAACCAAGGAAGTGACATGAGACCTAGACCTATAATAGTGAAATTTGTAAACTACAGGGTCAGAGAACACATTTTCAGAAACAAATCTAAATTGAAAGGGTCGAAGATCACCATCCGAGAAGATCTCACCAAACATCGATCAGAATTGTTAAGGAAAGCAATAGGCACGCGCATGGGGTGAAGAACGTCTGGACGAGTGACGGGCGGATCTATTGGATGTCCAAGGACAATGTACGAGGTATGGCAACCTGGTCCATATGAACACTGTTTTCAGACTACAAAAAACACAAAGTTTGTTTTCTTTTCATAGTATTTTCTGGTTTTATTTTCTTTGTTGTAGCTATTTAGTTTTTCTGAGTTTCTTTCATTTAGTTACAGTATCTGACAATATGAAGAGTAGGAAATAGGCTACTCCATTAAAAATATAAGCTTATATATATGTTACTCATATAAATACAATAAGGCAAAGAGAAATTAATTTTTAGGTTAAATTATTTTTAGAAATCCTTTCCTTTTTTTTATAAATAGATAGGCGTTAATTTGAGATTAATTGTAAGCGGTAACATACAAAATTTAATTTGTCATATAGGCCTAGTAATCCATTTTTTTCATAGTTTTTATACTTTAATATTTACATTTAAGTTTTCAAAGTTGGATAGGCTAAATTAAAAAGCATAGTTTGTGTAACAAATCAGCTAGGACTATATACCTTCAAATTTTAAAATATATTAGCTTGTATTAACTTAAGATAATTAGGTTAGGATTAGTTAGATATGTTTTTTCTTTCTCTAAAGAACACTCTCAGAGTATGCTATTAAAATTTTTATATGCTTAGTTTGTTGGCTTGTTAACATTAACCCAACACGATGGTTAAAATTACCAATACCTTTCTCATATATTTTCTTATTAGTAATTTTTTACCTTTTTTGTTATATTTCAGGAATAATATACATTATGTTTCTAAAGTTTTTCTAAAACACTATTCATATATTTTATTGATTGATTTAAATATTGAAAAAGTAGTTGTAATCAATATATCCCTTGCGATCAACCTTCAACCCCTCAATGGTGCGACCTAACTGTCCTGCCCCAAACGAGCAAACGCTAAATGTTCAATCGATCTTAAAACAGACCTTATCACCATATGAAAATCATCTTAAAGTAGTTCATGTGAACGCTCAGTCTATATATTGCCACATCGATGAGATTCGTGAGATGTTTCTTTTGCAAAACTGTGATATTATCTTAATTTCAGAATCTTGGCTAAAACCTCATATAAATTGCACTGTTGTCGACTTACCTGGGTATACTCTCTTTAGAAATGACCGTTTGCATGCTGGTGGTGGAGGAGTCGCTATTTATGTGAAATCTTGAGTATAATTCTATAGAACTATTTTCCTCTGACACTTCACGTGCAGCTCGACCGGAATACATATTTCTTGATATTAAAATAAATGGTACTCATATCCTCACTGGACTTTGTTATAGACCTCCACATATAAGATACTTGAATGAATTTGAAACTACATTACTTGACTTACCTAGGTATACTCATGTAATTGTGTCTGGTGATTTTAATACTGACCTTCTTGGTCCACCTACTCATGACAAAACCTTTTTAACAAATATGTTTGATACATGTAATATGACTTTACTTCCACTGCAAGCTACTCACCATACCTTGAACAATGATACCTTATTAGATATAATGGCATTTTCAGAGCCTTCTTACGTAATTCATTATGGTCAATTCCCTGTTCCTGCTCTGTCCAAACATGATCTAATATTTTGTATATATAAAATTAAATCCGTTAAAAGTAAACCTAAATTAATTAAATATAGAAATTATAAATCAATCGTTCCGGAACATCTGATTTCTGATCTTTGTGAAATTTCTTGGAATGATGTAATTAAGCATAATGATGTGAACATTTGTTTTGAAAAGTTCAATGAGAATATTGTGTTATTATTCGACAAACATGTTCCTCTGGTAACCCGAAAATTCTCAAAAAAACCAGCCCCCTGGCTTACGCCTAATATTCGAAGACTTCAAAGTTTGAGAGATGCTGCTTTTAGAAAGGCCAAACGAACAAAAATTCTTGATGACTGGAATACATACAAAACATATCGTAATCAAACCCAACAAGAAATAAGAAATTCCAAAGTCAGACATTATTACAATTCTTTCAACGAGCAAAAGTCAGGCCCTGAGATGTGGAAAACTATTAAACAACTTGGTGTTGGTAAGGTTCAGAGTAAACATTCAATCAATTTAAACCTTAATGACATTAATAACTTTTTCCTTAATATACCTGTTGATTATTCTGGAGCTCGTGACTATGCTGACTTCTTAAGTAATATCAACCATGAAAATGATTTTATACCATTTACTTTCTATTTTGAAAGTGTTTCAGAAAACGATGTTCGTAAATCCATTTTATCTATTAAGAGTAATGCTGTTGGCGATGATAATATTCCTATTAAATTTATCAAAGAAACTCTACCAATCACATTACCTATTATTACAATATTATTCAATAAGTCCTTAGCTCAGTCAACATTTCCATCTCAATGGAAAATGGCTGTTGTTCGACCCCTACCTAAAGTTGCATCACCTAAGTCCCCTTCTGACTATAGACCAATAAGTATTCTTCCTGCTTTGTCCAAATGTCTTGAAAAAATTGTTCATGAACAAGTTTGTTCGTTTTTAGAAAACACAAAAGCCTTAAATAATTTTCAATCGGTATTCCGAAAATATCATAGTACTACCACGGCTTTACTTCACATTACGGATGAAATAAGACTTGCTATGGACAACCGTCAACTAACTTCACTTACACTATTTGACTTTTCTAAAGCTTTTGACTGTGTGTATCACCCTTTACTTTTGATGAAACTTAAATCACTAGGTATGTCTGATGGTACTGTTGACTGGTTCAGATCGTACTTAGGTGATAGACGACAATACGTTAAATTTGACAATACTTCTTCAAACTTTGGAAACGTATGTAGAGGAGTACCCCAAGGTTCTGTTCTTGGTCCTTTACTTTTGATGTATTTACATCAATAGTGTATGTTCTGAAATAACTAATTCTAAATATCATTTGTATGCCGACGACTTACAAATATACTCTCACTTTGACAAAACTACTATGTATCATGCTATTGATCGTATTAACATTGACATTGAATCGATTACATCTTGGTCTGTACGCCATGGATTGAAGCTAAATGCTGACAAAACTAAAACCATTATTATTGGTTCGAGTAGACCTATGACTAGTGTTGATTTTAATATGCTGCCAAAGCTGAAATTAAATAATTCACCTCTCGATTACTGTGACAATATAAAAAATCTTGGAATAATAATAAATAAAACACTAGGTTGGTCTGACCAAATTAACCACATTTGCAAAAAGGTATTTGCAGGAATTCACTGCTTGAAGAAATTTGCTTTATATTTTCCGTTAGATATCAAAATTACTTTAGTTAAGACTTTAATATTCCCTTATTTTGATTATTGTGACTCAGTTTATAATGATTTACCTTTAGAACTGTCAAATAAATTACAACGCGCGCAAAATTATTGCATTCGATTCATTTTTAATTTGAGGTGGGATGATCATGTTACCGAATATTATGAAGCACTATTACAGATGAAATTAAAAGAACTCAGAAAATATCATATTTTAATGATTCTCTACAATCTACTATCAAATGGTCAACCAAGCTATCTGGCAAATAAATTTAATTTTACAGGCAATATAAGTATGAGAGAAACTCGCCATGGTGGCCTCTTACTCAACATACCTGCACACAGATCATCATTTTACAATAAATCATTCGTTTTAACGGCATCTCGGTTGTGGAATACTTTGCCAGCTGATCTAAGAAATATTGACAGTCGTGCTCGTTTTGGGGCATCGTTGAAGTGGTTGCTTTCGGTTGATTCGTGGGGGATATAACAAAATTAAAATTACACATAAACTATTTAATATACTTTCAAAATAAAATTATTCCTGAAATAAATTGTTTAGTATATATAAAATTGTATTTAAAAATTAAAGTTTGAAATAGTAATTGTTTAAAACCAAATTTTGTTGTATTTTTGTCAAAAATTTCCTTAGACTTATTATGTTTTTTATATTTTAATATTTCTTTTGATTATTTTTTACTTAAGTTACCAAATTCTTGTATTATAAACTGAGGTTAAGTGGTAGAGAGGACTATATAGTCCTAACTTTGCCTCAAAAAATAAAGCATTTGTTATTTGTTATTTGTTATTAAAAGATATGATAAGATAGGGGTCTGCGGTGCACTGAACATTTGGTACAGGTGTGGTACAAGACAAATTACCGTCATCGGTTCGGTAAGATTAAAGGCATCCGCTTTGGTACAGATTACAAATGTAAAAAATATTAAGGTATCTACTATTTATATTTGACTTTATAAAAACGAAATAAATCAATATTTTGTTGTTATCTTCCTATTTTTATGGATTACTGCATAAAAAGAATGGTTCGTCCTCATTGCTTAGCATCAACACTACAACTTACGATATAGCGGTCACTGAGTCCAAGGAAAGGAATACTGTATTACAATTCACGGTTTAAAATCATTTTGATAATCACACCCCGTCAGTGATTTGTCTCCGTGGAAGGGTCTTGTTGGCAACAGCGCTCATAGCAGCATAACGGCTAATCAATTACATTATCCCTCATTCATAACAATTACAGTGATGTGATTACCCGTCACCAGGAAGACTCGAGTCATAAGGACAAAGGACAGTTGTTTGACTAGAACTGTCCGAAAAATTTGAATGCGTATCACTGCCATTTATGAATATTATTTACTCAGTTCACATAATTAAATAATACCCCCGTCGCAGCAGACCTGCGTACTCAGCGAATTTCCAATGGAATCTTGCTATATTTATTTTCTATTTCCCCATAAAATCCATGAGGATGAGAGTATGTAGGTTTGCCGCCATATGGGTTTTGTTGGTAAATATAAGTTAAACCCTGCCTAGTAAATGTACATACCAAATTTTATCCGGTTATGGTGTTCTTTTTATTTTCCCCATAAAACCCCATAGGGGTGAGTACTTAGGTTTGCCGCCATATGGGTTTTCGAAGCAAATATAAGTTGAACGCTTCCGAATGAATGTACTTACCAAATTTTATCAAGATATGTCAATAAATAAGCAAGATAGACGGTTTTGTTAATTTCCCATAAGAATAACATGGAAAACATAGTTTTTGGATTTTCTCCATAACCATTTAAGCTAGGTAAAAAATTCAAGATACTAGATTGTTTATTTTTTTAAGCTCTTTTTAATGGTTTAAGTTAAAATTGTTGAATTTTATAAATAAAAGTAAAAAAAAGCCAAAACCCATTTTTTACCCTTTTGAAACCCCATAAAACCCTGTTCCCATGGTCCGATCATTCTGGTTCGCGAGCTCAACCTAGTAGACACTGGCTTACACCCCTGTACCAAGTTTTATCAAAATCGGAGGTTCCGTTCAAAAGTTATCGTGTTCACGGACACATACATATATATATATATATATATATATATATATATATATATATATATATATATAGATATATAAATATATATATACATATATATCAATTTGAACGAACGGTGTTTTTGGCTTCTAGGGACCTCAAAACGAAAAAGTATCATGGTCCCGGGCTTAGGTCTTACCGTGACTACTACCGTAATAGCGTATTCCCTTTAGGGAAATTCGCTAAAAACGTAAACAACAATACGACCACTACAGTTTGACAAATCAATTTTAATTACATCAAAAACTATAAAAACAGGTTTTAAAGTTTTGCAGCAGTTTATAATATGCAGCGATTGTCGACTGCTGATTGAACAGATCTGTCCTAACCTAAAGTGAAGCTATGTATACCCGTCTACCCGAGTTGGCCGAATGCATTCAGCATTCGGCAATAAGTGGTAAACGATCGCTTTGCCCAGGGTAACACTGTCCAAAAGCTGTTTGTTTACATTACTTATATCAATGAGAAAAACTAGTAACTTTCTAAAATTTTCAATTTGTAAACAAAATCAGATTGACTTAAAATATGGGCAATGTTTTCGATATAACTATATATTACATCGTTATATATATTTCATTTGGAGGTCTGTATGTTGTGTATAAACGTACTCTGCGGCATTGTTGTACTCGTTGGCTTTTCTTGTTGGATTGTTTTCGTTTTGTTCATTACGCTTGCTCTGTCACTAGTCAGGCCTACATCATGGCGCCTTTATATGATAGTTGCCCTGGAAGTTATAAGAAATTAATTTAGGATATGAATAGTTAAACAAATTTGAAGGATAAATAAATAATAGTAATCATGAGTGGTATTAACACTGATGATACCACTTAAATGACGACATCTGCTGCTTCTACAATAGGCCTACTGCGGCTGCGTATGCTCTACCGACCTGAATTTTACAGAACCTGAAAATTTTTGTACCGCAAACCCCTAATAATAGACCATAAACGTTAAAAAAAGGCCCCTGGTGTAAAAACACACACAAATTGTAAAATATAATTTAAAATCAATAATAATCAATGTTACGTGATTCATAGCATAGGCTTCCAAAGTTATAATGTTATTGATATGGAGTTACGTAAATTTATTTCATCAGGTGTTTTGAAGAAGAAAAACTTAATGTTATCATCGTATAATGAGCTTTACTGTTTTGTCGACAAGGAGAAGCCTTTTTTTTATTAATTGCTGCAATGTACTCGATTAACTAAGACAGTTATTAAAGTCTTGCCTTCTGGCAGGTGAGATTTCTGATCAGTATTACCTACAAAAAAGTAAATAAAACCACTAGCCAAAACTAAAAATTATATTTTAAATTTACTTAAAGTACAATAGTCAAATGGTTAAAAAAATGACACATTTTGTTGCAATACATCTTTTATTACACCCTTAGTCTTATCACGGTACAAAATACTTCACTAAACCTAACACAATGATACATACATTTTATTTCTTAGCAAATGATATTTTCATCGCGTGTGTCGGTGTGATTTTGAAGCCATTCAACGCGACTTTGGCAGCTCCTGACTGAAGCTCATTTTCAAATTCAACAAACGCAATATCATGCCTGTTGGGGACCAGCCGCACTTCTTTGAAACCAGGAAACCTGAGAAAAGACATCAAATTTAAAATTAATGAACAGAGGAATCAGACAAAAATTACAGACTATATCTTAACTTCAGTGATTTAATATTATTTTGCATTTCAATATGTAGGCTTAGGTGTATAAAATTTCTACTCCTAGGGTTCTTACAACCGTATCTCAACAAAATTCAAGGAATTTTTAAGGACCTTCCATGGCTTTTAAGGACCACGAAAAGTAGCTATATTTACATCGACTTGTAAGAATACACATTGGTTACAATTTCGTTGTTTGAAAAAAGAATAGTAGGTCTATAGAAAATAGATAACACTGAGCATTGGGCCTTACACAAGTTTAAAATTTGAGGGCTCGACAATTTAAATAATTAAATTGAGTAAAATGAAAATGTGTGAGTGATTAATAACATTTCTTAAGTTGTGGCTCACAATTAATAACGAGGTGACAAATTAAAATATGCTATCATCATTGCTCAAGCCTATGTAGCTTTTTTTATCCACGAACTAATAAGTTATTTAACCGTAAAACTTAGAAATGTGTATTTTTCACTCAGTGTTCAGTAAATAGTCTTCTTTCAAAGATGTATTTTTTAAGACCGTAATTTAAAATAACCTCAAAACATGTGGTTTATGAAAAGAATGTAATACAAATTTGTTTCTAAACCATTTATGTTGATTCCACGGTGTACATTACAGCTGTGTAGTATGCAGCTGCAGTACCAACATATTATATATGCTTCAGTGAGCTTGAAAATATGTATTCAAGAATCTTAAAAATTTAAGGCTATATAAAAAAAATTCACAGAATTCAAGGAGACAATACCAAAATTTGCACAAAATTCAAGGACTTTTCAAGGACCATACTAAAAATTATGCAATTTCAGTACTTTTCAAGGCCTTCGAGACCATGGGTTAAATTTCAAGGACTTTCAAGGACCGTAAGAACCCTGTACTCCTTTCCTTTTTCTTAGGTATTAGCTAACTCCTAAGAATCTGTAACGTTTAAGGGAAGAGTGATTATTTTGCCCGCGCTGTCATGTGGCCGTTGCAGATCCCACCTTAATACTTTTCGTATTGTTACACAACTAAGGGCAAGAAACAATATCCAGTTTTCAGTTAAAAACTCTGTGGCTAAAGAAACGCTGCTGCACTTTACTATGTGTGAGACCCAAGACTCAAATAGATAATGGTGAGGAAGGATATTTTGCCACACAAATAATGTAGACATTTGAATTAATAGATGCTATTCTTTGCCTATGTTCATAGCATGCGCAACCAGCAGTTTCAACGGCTGCCGCTAGAGGCTGTCAGTGTCAGGAGTCTCATGAGTAAAAAATTTATCGTGCAGTGCTTAGAATGCTCCCATTTTGTGCTTTTATTTAAAGTCTGATAAAAGTGAAAGGAGTCTTTAATAAAATATAAAGACTTGGGCTATTTGATTCCCTTTTGAATTTTTAGCAAATTTCCCTATAGGGAATACGCTATTACGGTAGTAGCCATGGTAAGACCTAAGCCCGGGACCACTTCACTTTTTCATTTTGAGGTCCCCAGAAGCCAAAAACACTGTTCATTTCCATATATATATATATATATATATATATATATATATATATATATATATATATATATATGTATATGTGTGTGTGTGTGTGTGTGTGTGTGTGTGTGTCCGTGGTAACGATAACTTTTGAAGCGGACCTCCGATTTTGATGAAATTTGGTATGAAGGTGTAAGACCAGGTCTATTTTCATGAGTTCGAAAACCAGCATTGTCGGGTTATGGGAACGGGGTTTTATGGGGTTTCAAAGGGGTCAAAATTGGGTTTTTGGCATTTTTGGACCTCAATTTGCAACATTAATGAGTTTTAACTAAAACCATTCAAAAGAGCTTAAAAAACAAATAATTAAGTATTTTGAATTTTCAACTTAGCTTAGATGGTTATGGAGAAAATCCAAAAATGTGTTTTCCATGTTATTCTTATGGGAAATCAAGAAAACCCCTACATCTTACCTATTTATTGACATAACTTAATCAAATTTGATATGTAGATTATCTAGATAGCGCTTAACTTATACTTGCTTACAAAACCCGTATGGCGGCAAACCTACATACTCACCCCCATGGGGTTTATGAGGAAAATAAAAAATTGTCAGAGCTTGATACAATTTTGTGTTTACATTCACCAATTATTGATTAACTTACATTTTCTAACAACATCACATTGCAGCAAACCTACATACTCAATCCTATAGTGTTTTTATGGGGAAAGTAAATAATCTGAAATTCTATTGGAAATTCGCTGAGTAATTAATTCGCAGCAGGTCTGCTGCGACGGGGGTATTTAATATTTTGGAACCATTGTAAGCTATAGTAGTGGTCTAAAGTTAATCAACTTTGATTCATTACAGCTTAGAAGAGATTTAAAGTATTAAATAACAAGGAATGTGTCGGTACAAAAATTTCAAAGTCGGTACCGGTACTGAGTATTCTTTATTGTAATGAGGTTACTATGATAGGAAATATGAAAAAAATGATTGTACATTGAGATGATATTTAAAAAGTAGATGCAATTTACTGATTAAATTAACCAACACATGCAAATAAAAGAATTAGGACGTAAATGTGGAGCCATGAGAATGTGTGAGTGACATTTAAGGGAGGGCCAACACTCACAAGACTGAAAAGTATTTTATTTTGAGCTGAAAAGTATTTTCATTCTTAATTATTAATTCTTCAATTACTCTCTGTTTTAATAAACTTGGTTAATTCCACGACGCAAATTAAAATCAAACAATAGCTTCATAAATAGCTATCAACATAAGTTTTCAAGTAACATTAATATGAATGAAAGTAAATTTCAACTTTCATTTGTACTAAATATAGTAATTTAATGACTATTATACTTTGCTGTGCTTTTCCCCCACCCTTCCTCACAGGATACCAATTACAAATCAAAAATACCCCCGTCGCAGCAGACCTGCGTACTCAGCGAATTTCCAAAGAATTATTGTTTCAACATCAAAGAACTTTTTGGCTATCTTATTTAATAATCTTTACAAGGAAATATATTTAATAGCATTATATTTCTGAGTAAATTATTTTCATTTAATAATTTATATATTAATATTTATATTGCAATAAATGACTTTTTTAACACGTTCGCTACCAGCCGCCGCATATATGCGGCGGTCCGGCCAATCCCACAGCCCACCAAAATAATCATGGACTTCCCTGTAGACCGGACCTAGTGGTTGTGACTTATGCCACAGACCACGAATAAAAACCGTCCAAAATTAGTTTTTACACTTCAAAATATCTTAATTTCATTAAATAAAATTATATATAAAATTTTCTTTTCATTTATGGTAACTTTTTGAGTGCCGCACTTTTGCGGCGCATGGTCAGGGACTAAGTGACGCATGTTAGCGTCGGCACTAATATAACCTTATTTTTAGTCATAACCTTTGAAAAACGGAAAATAAAATACGGCTTATACGTAAAAACATTGTGTTGAAATATTTAATTTACAAAAAGAGTTGTTTACAATTCATTTACGTAGTATAATTATGATGTTTTACAAGTTTACAAAATGCAAATGTTTATACATTTTTCTTACACAATAAACTTTTTTCAATGTGTCATAATAAATAAGAGATTTGATGAATATTTGTGTAAAGATATCTCAAATACGTTAAAAAATGTTACTTTCAAAGATACATTAATTAAAAATGTATGTAAAAACATTTTAATGACGTCAGTGATCGTTGTAGCCACAGACCAAGCGCCGCACATATGCGGCGGACTATCCCGTAGACCGTGCCTAAACCGTCTAACCATTAAAATAGACCGCACTAAAAAAATTTCGTATTTAGTATCATGGAACCAGCGCCGCACATCTGCGGCGGCAGTCTATTTTAATGAGCCCAGCCGCCGCAGATATGCGGCGGTGGGCTCTCAGTAGAACTCGCCCGCCGCAAAATTGCGGCGGCGGGCTGTGGTTACGATTTTTTTTTAACATTGTGGTAGCGAACGTGTTAACAGTAATAAAAGTGGACTTCCAAAGCTTCAATGCAAAAGGAATGATTTGTTTACAAATAACTAAACATAAACATTTCAAATTTGACAAATATGCAGAAGACAGCTGATCAGCTGATTAGGAACAGATACCTTATTTATTATCTTCATCTCTCTTCCTCCCATTATACACTTATTTTCCATGAGAATACCGTGGGATTTAGCATGTAGGTTTGCTGCCATGTGGGTTTTTGATCAAATCTTAATTACTCACCACCTAGTGAAGGTTCATACAAATTTTTCCTCCACCTACTATCTAAAGCCGTATTTTACTCCTTGGAATAGAGTAGTAAAGTACTAATTTCTACCCCATGTGATTTGAATACTTAATCTTTCTACCTAGGGAAAACTCGAGTTTTTTCGTACCACGGGGCTAAAGTTAGTTACATAAGAATAACATTAAAAGAGAGATTAAAAAGAACATGAGCCACAGTCAGCTGTTACTTGTATTTGTTTCGTTACTCATTGTTGACTAATAGCAGCTTTAGCTGCTGCTCACCCACTGCTTACCATTCAGTCAGCAGTGGGTGAGCAGCATCTCTAGTATTAGAGATGGCCCTGGCAGTGTAGGGGTTTGTTTACATTTTGCTTGGGTAGGCTATTAACCTAAGAAGTCCAAAACATAAGTGTAAAACTTTTGACTAGGCTTAAATTATATTTTGTTTTTTTTCGTGTTCTTCAAAATTGATTTGGCCTACCTTCTGTGTTTTTTATGTTTATGTGACAGATCCAGCTCGACGGAGCAAGGGATCATATGAAGGTAAAGTTAAATTATCTACGGTAGGCCTATTAGGCCTAAATTTTATTCGTGTAGGTGGAGGAAAAATGTTGTGTGCATCAAGGGATTAAAGTACTTTTCTCCCTCAGGGAAATTGTCGCCCTCGGCTTCGCCTTCGGGCGACAACACTTTCCCTTCAGGGAGAAAACATTGTACTTTAGTCCCTAGAAGCACAAATAACTATTTATTAAGATATGTTGATAAATAAGCGATATATAACTTTTTAAAGATTTACCCATAAGAATAACATGGTAAACTTGATTTGAATTTTCTCTATAACCAGTTAAGCTATTTTAAAGATTCAAAATACTAAATTGTTTGTTTTTTTAAGCTCTTGTAAATGGTTTTTGTTTAAGTTGATGAATTTTGAAAATTTAGGTCCAAAAATGCCAAAAACCCATTAAAAACCCCATAAAACCCCGTTCCCATAACCCGACAATGCTGGTTCGCGAACTCATGAAAATAGACCTGGTCTTACACCTTCATACCAAATTTCATCAAAATCGGAGGTCCCTTTCAAAAGTTATCAGTACCACGCACACACACACACACACATATATATATATATATATATTATATATATATATATGATTATATATATATATATATATATATATATATATATATATATATATATATACATATATATGAAAACGAACGAATGGTGTTTTTGGCTTCTGGGGACCTCAAAATGAAAAATTAAAGTGGTCCCGGGCTTAGGTCTTACCATGGCTACTACGGTAATAGCGTATTCCCTATAGGGAAATTCGCTAAAACAATAATTAAAAACAGATAATCATACATAATACAGTAAAATAATAGTATTTAGCCGATTTAGTATATGTCAAAGATGTACTAAAAAAATAAGGCTTTTATTTCAAAGTTTCAATATACTAAAACAAAATAATGAGCTATTTTTTAAAATTAAAAATCGTACCAACTTTGATTATATTTCTATTTATTCCTAAAAATTAGATGGAAAATGAGCCATAATTTATTTTTGTAGGACAATTTAGGATATTGGAGATAAGGTAACTGTACTCTTTTCAGTCAGATATTGTGGCCAACCATCCCCCCCCCTCCCCCCCGCCCGGTGACTAACAAATCTGAACAATAACTTACTAATAAGATAAAGACATCGGAGTTTTTATTGGTTTCCTGGTTGGTCTCAAATTACAATCAATCACATTATTTTCCAAGAAATCTGTGGACGGACCAAGCTTAGTTTTAGTTGATTTTGTAGTAAACAAACCATGGTACCGAAGTACTGGTACCGAGATTTTGACATTGGTTCTCGGCATAGATATAAACAAAACATCTGGATAGCTAACTCTGTGCTGCGAAAACGAGCCGTTAACCCCACCACTAGTTGCGGTTAATTCGGTAAGTAAAAGACGGTAAACAAACTAGAAAGCAGTGGATCTACCGATAACGATTTCAGCTGAAATGAAAGAATGTAAACAAACCAGACGCACCAATAATAACGATGCCAGGTGACTTAAGTAAGGTGCGGCATGGCGGTGGCGGTAAATCCAACTAGGGGGAAACCGGCTCGGTTTTAGCGCTATTCCACCATCTCAGTTAGCTATTCAGATGTTTTGTTTATATGGTTTTTGGTTTTGCTAACAACCGTTGTTACTGAGAACTGACTTTAGGTACTGACACACACCCAAAAGCAAATCAAATAGCCTAAGCCTTTCAATTCAATTCAAAATATCTTTATTCATTTGTAGTGGAATACATACATGAATAGTGTCTAACGTTTATAGGTATAAAATAATTATAAAAAGTAACTTAGTCTAAATCTCAGAATTTAACAAAATAATTCAAAATTATAACTCATTAAAGGAATACATAGCTTTGTTGATGAGGTACTGCTTAAGTTTGATTTTGAATTTCTTACTTGAGACCTCATCCGTAATATCATTTGTTATTTTATTGTAAAATTTTGAACTGGCGTATGTAGGTTTTTTCTTAAAAAGTTGTTAATTGTGAGCGCTAATTGCTAGGCATCCCCGATTTCTGGTATTATGTTCATGATTGTTACCAACCAGTAGGGGTGGGCGAGTACTCGAGTTTCGAGTAGTGGCTCGGGTAATTAGTCCTACTCGAACTCGAGTCGAGTAGTTGCAAATACTCGAGAATCGAGTCGAGTAGTCGTCGTCGTCACTCCCGGCGCCGCGCGCCCGCAGCCGTGACAATAGTTGTTTACGTCTGGCGGCCGGCGATCTCGCTAACGAGCACAAAAACACGGCCGGCCGCCGAGACGATCTATTGTTCAGCTTATCTATTGTTCGACGTCCGGCAGTAATTTATTCAAGAGGGGTGTTTTTGGCTCCTAGTACCAAATGCTACTATCTGAACCAATTGTCGTAGAAAACTAAGGGATGGCTTGTTTAATTCGTCTAATTCTTACAAATTAAACAAAACGTCAACCAAAGTTGTGTGACTTTCCTAAAGGAAATTAGCAAAGTGTTGTTAAATAAATCAATCTTTAATTGAATTACTGTTTTATAATATTAAAAGTATCTTATTATAGTTTAATATAATTTTTAAATGAAAAACTTCAAATCCCATTAAATATATATTTTTTTCATTAAACATTACAAACACATTTATTAGATTTTGAGGTTCATAACTTAAAACCTTCATTGTTTTTTATTGCTTTTTTCATCATACACTCCTTTTTTAATATAGCAAAAAATAGCTAAATGAATATATAATACCCCCCGTCGCAGCAGACCTGCGTACTCAGCGAATTTCCAAATTAGTAATATTAATTTTGACCACATAAAACTGTAAAACAAATAAAATCACATGCTCATAAATAGGGAAATAAATGTCTATTCTCCTTATGATAAATATAGGGAGAGTATGCAGGTATGCTGCCATGGGGAACACTAAAAGTAGGTTTTTATCATAAAAAAAAAAATTATTTCGACCATATGAAGCCATGTACTAAGTTTCATCAATATCTGTCCATTGATAAACGAGTTTGCCTATTCTCCATATGATTAACATGGGAAAAGAGTATGCAGGTTTGCTGCCATGATAAGCACAAAAACCTAGATTTTTTACCATAAATGGATGAATCTCAACCAAATGAAGCTGAATTCCAAGTTTCATCGAAAAGTATTGGTTAATAAGTGAAATATTAATACATGCCAATTCTCCATAAGATTAACATTGGAGCCCCAAAATACAATGTACTGTCTTTAGACTTTTTAATATCTCGGTAACCAATGGAGATAGAGCGAAGCTTCAAAATACTAAATTGTGTTTTTTTAAGCTAAATCCAATGGTCAAAATAAAAATTTTAAATTTTTTAAATTTACATATGAAAATTGCAAAAAACCCATTTTTGGGGTACAAAACCCCCCAAAACTACCCCTTCCGGTAGGTCGATATGTCTGATTTACGAACTCATCCGAATAAACGTAGGATTACATATCTCTACCAAATTTGGTGTCGATCGGACCGTTTTTACGAGAGTTATCGTGTCTAGGGACACATACATACATACATACATACATACATACATATATATATATATATATATATATATATATAAAAATTTTAATGACTATTATTTTTGGTCTCTGGGCACCTCAAAACGAAAAAGTAACATGGTCCCGGGCTTAGGTCTTACCATGAGACCTACGGTAATAGCTTATTCCCTATGGGAAATTCGCTAAAAATAAAAATGATTAGGTCTAATAGTGTATATTTTCAAAGTTCAATTTTTATGATAATCTCTAAGTAAGAACCTGTCTCAGTTAAATCAATAAGTAAAAAAAGAACATTTTTTGGGGTTATAAATGGCGTTGGTTTGTTGAACCACTTCATTCCTTAGTGTTAATATTTATTATAATTTCAATTTCTTGTTTTTTTGTTTATTATACTGAGCAGGCCTTAGGCCTATTTATGTAATACAGTTTTGTTTTCTTTACAATTTTTCCATTTGTTTTAATCTATATTTTGATGTACATAATTTTTCTGTTAATTCTTTGTACAAAACGTTTAATACTGTATTTAATTCAACAAAACTTTTATAAAATTTTAATGGACATTTTTATATGTATATTGTTTAGTGATTTGATTTTAATTTTTTTGGTTCAAGACAATTTGTACTGTATCCTTATCTTATTGTATACTGCAAATATAAAAATTATATATTTAAAATCTTTTCAACTAAAGGAGGTTCATTGTAACTTATACAAAAACAAGTGGAACAGTTTGGAAACAGAACCAGTTGATATTTAACATTCATTTTTCTTTATACGACACTCAGATAAAAGTAAAAACGAATATTTCCTGATAGCGTCGAGGAGAGCAATCCCGTCCCGAAATTGGACGGGAAATAAAAATTCCCGTCTCGAACTAAAAATCCATTCTCGTCCATCCCTAATTTTGTTGTTGATGAAATTTTTTACTTAGGCCTAATTCTCAGAAATTGATTTGTACTACACATTGTAAGAGGAAAACTGTAAATAAATATACTTACTTTTTTATCAACTTTTATCTAAGTAGTTCTTATTGTCGTACCCTAAACTGATGTTATCTTTCAGTGTTCTCATGCATAAAGATGAATTTAATAATACTTTTACTTTTATTATTTAATATAATTTTTAAAAACTCATTTTAAACTTTTTCACACTACTACTCGACTAGACTCGATAACCGAGTAGTTGATGCAATACTCGACTCGACTCGACTCGACTCGAATCGTAAAACCACTACTCGCCCACCCCTACCAACCAGTTCCATATCCTGAAATCTATTTTTTATACATAAAACTGTATCAAAAACATACATTCCGTAAACTGTCATTATTTGTTCTAATTTGAAATAATCCTTCACTGAAGTTCTGGGTTTTAAATTACAAATTATTCTTATTGCTTTTTTTGCATTATCAAAATGGAATTTAAATTATTGGTTGTTGTTGCACCATACAATGATATTCCAAAGGATATCACCGAATGGATGTAAGAAAAATAAATTACTTTGAGAGTTTCTTTATCACAATAATTTTTTAACCTAATTAAAGCGTAGAGGCCAGAAGAAATTTTAGTTAGTAATTTTTCAACATGTCGGTTCCATTTGAGTGTGTTTTCTATTTCTAATCCTAAAAATTTAATGCTGTTTTTTACTTCAATTTTGTTGTTGAGGATGGTAACGTTAGGTAGAATTACATTTTGAACTGACCGAGTTTGAAAATTAACAATATTAGTTTTTTCAAGATTTAATAATAAATTATTTGAATTAAAAAAGCTATTTAAAACTTTCAGGTCAGAATTAATTTTAATTTCTAATTCATCAATAGTTGGAGCTGTGATTTTCAAATTAGTATCATCAGCATATAGACACAGTTTACTCAACTCACTAAGTTGCGGGAAGTCTCTTAAATAGCAAATAAATAACAGGGGTCCTAAAATTGATCCCTGTGGCACCCCATATTTGACTGTTGTAGTTGAAGAACAATAAGGAATTTTGTAGTTTTTGCTGCTGTGATGAACAATTTCAACAAATTGTTTTCTATCGGTGAGATAAGATTTAAACCAGTTCAATGAATTTTTACTAATTCCTAATTTACTCAATTTGGAAAGTAATAAATCATGTGATATTGAATCAAACGCCTTGCTAAGGTCCATGAACAGACCCGCAAGTTTACCTCTGTTGTCTAGATTATCTATAACAGATTCAATGAATTCTGTAGCAGCAGTAATAACAGATTGTCCATAGCGGAAGCCATGCTGACAATCTTCAAATAAATTATTTTTTTCAAAAAAATGTACCAGTTGATTATAAACTACCTTTTCATAAATCTTTGAGATAGATGGTAACAAAGCAATAGGTCAATAGTTTGATAAAATTAGTTTGTCCTTTTTATCTTTTATTTAAAACCTCTCTCACTTTTATCGGACTTTTAAATATTTAAAAGTGCCCTTTAGAAAGGCACTAAATGGGGGCAGGCAAAGCAATGCATGACATTTTGAGAGGAGCCCTTTTGCCCCCCTGGCCCCTACCCTTTTAATATAAATCAGAGGAAACTATCATTAAGAAACTTGACACAGAATTCAACACTCACTGGTTGAAGAGCATGGAAAGCATCATTTCACTGGTCTCATCAGGCAGGTTGGTCAAGAACAGGATCTGGTTAGGAGGCTGTTCAGGAACTGTGGCTGCGCCTGCAAGAAATAATGTTAGCATCAATCACTATTCAACTATTCTTAAAACTATATATTGTTTAGGGAAAAGATAGGACACAGCTAACTCAGCTTAAAAAATGAGTTACAGCTAACTTTTCAAGGTGAGTTAGCTGTGTACTATCTTTTCCTAAAAAAATGTTGAAGCCAAGTGCTTTTTCCTTTAAATCCAAATCTTAACTGAAACGGTTTATAATACCTTGTCCATCAGTGATCCAAATATCCAGTACAGGCAATGTCCCTGTACTAGAAATTTGGATCACTGACAGACAAGGTAATATAAACAATTTCAGTTAATCACATGAACCAGGGCCAGTAACCATCAAAAAATTAAATCCTAATCTTTAAACAATAAATTATCTTTCAATGAAGCTTACATTTTAAGGAGGTATAAACTTGTTTCAAAAATTTACACCAACAGCACTGAATTTTAAATTAATGTTCTATTTGGCTCAGAGGCGCGATAACAAGATTGTGATTGTAGGTGATTTATTGTTCAGCAGTTCTGGGATCTCCTTGTAAGCAACTAATTAGTTAGGCCTACTTTAATAATAAACGCCTTCAAGGCCTATTTTTCCAGACGCGTCTCGTGCATCGGTCGCTTCGCGATGATTGCTAGAGCAATGATCGCTCAGCAACGATCGCTGGGGGCTATTTACCCAGTCATTTTGATCAGTGAGTAGTTGTCTTTGGTGACGAAAGGAGTGGTGTTGGTGCTGTTTGTAAAATGAGTACCGGTATTAAAAAGCAAATAGTGGGGCATTTATTAGCGAAAGAGGTCGAAGATGAACAAATTTTATAAATGCTGTGTGAACCCAGCGAAGAAGTGCGTACTATGTTTTTTAAGAGATGTTAAGCGGGATATTTTAAAATATTAATAGAAAAACACCTATGTTCTGATGAGTCCAAGTTTTTTGAGTTTTTAAAAACTGGTTCTATAAACTACAACTATAACTTTGTACTGGAAGTCAACAACTGAAAACACGTCGTTCTTCTACCAATAGACGCGATCAACTGCAACTCCGTCTGTTATAGGAGCAGAGGTCCGCGATAGACGCTAGTGGCTCAGTTACTGACGCTGGCGGCTGAAGCGATAGACGCGTCGTGGGAAATAGACTAACCTGAAACAATGTTAAGCAGAGAGCAGCGATTGACGCGGAACGATCATCGCGGAGCATCAAACGCACGAGACGCGTCTGGGAAAATAGGCCTTGAGGTGTATTGTATTCTCGGAATGGTTTTGCTATTGTTTTTTAAGCAAACTAGCCTACTTATCAGTTTTATTTCAAAACATTTTTCATGAAAAATTATTTTTATATACGCTTAGTTGTTCTTATTATAATTGATTTAAGGACTTAAACTACTGAAATTTTAGATAACTAAGCTGGATTTGTTTACTTTAACATGTTACAACAAACAATTTGCCTTTTTTGTAACGTTTTACAACGTTCTGCAACATCATAGAAATCATCTAACCCTAGCAACCTAAAACCGATTTACCCTCATGTATAATCCTGATTTCTAGGAATTTCATATAAAAAATTTGATTATATGTTGGTAAAGTTAATAATATTATATATTTTCTTTTTGAAACTTTGGTCAGAACAAAGATATTGTTTTTAAGTAATATTATTTTTTCATGAAGCTCTAAAGTTAAATTCTATAATACATTTTTTACTTCAACGTAGGAAAAATCCAAACCTTGTACAATATTTTATATAGCCTATTTCATCTATTTTAAAAAATATATAACTTTAAACCGTTAAATTCTCATTTGGGTTTTAATAGATTTTTTTATGACACAGCAAAAGGGTAAAAAACTGTTTGAAATTTGAGAGTGTCCTAATGAACACACCTGGACTTACCCAAGATGAGCAATATGAATAAGATGGTGCAACATAAGAGCAATGGTGTTATTTCAGCAATTAACGCGGTGGTCACCACGGAGTAATTCATGGTTTAAGAGAGCATTAAAAATAAACACATTATTTGTTGTTACCTTCAAATGTTGCCAACCTCGCAGATAATAATTATTTGGGTTTGAGATATTTTTTGTTACTTAACCATTTCTGATTTAAGGAATTTAAAGTTCACGAGGTAAGGATTTATGTTTGCATATTTATCTTGATTGATAATTGGTTCTTTTACGATTGCCTTATATTTGATTGATAACTAATACTTGAGACTGCCTCCTGATCGAAATTCGAACAAAATTTAAGTTAATCTGGACTCAAGAAGTTTAAAAAACATTTTACAGCTAAACCATAAGTTCTTCTTGTTTTTCTAGCAGTTGTTTTTACAACAGCGGTCTAATCATCCAATCAATTCTCCTTCTTCCATAAGATAACATTGGAACCTTAAAAGCCTGTGGGGCGTAGCCCTTTAGGCTGATGTGAATTAGAATGGAACTCTGCTAATCTACAGGACTATACCTTTCTAACGGTATGCGCGGATTTCTAATACAATGCACAGAAGCTAAGAAAAAAGGAGGAAACGAAACATGCTTCCTATTAATATTAATATGTAGATCTCTATGTAAAATAGAGTTAGGCCTACATGGTACTATTACGATAAATATCATTCTAGTAGCAACATTGCTTCACCCACTTTTTTAATCAACTGTCTAATGGTAAACTCGACTCCCGTTTTAATGGTTCATTCCGGAACCCAAGAAAGGTTATACACCAGACCTTTATAGAGTACCGATCTTGTGACTCACCCGGCTGCACAACTGGCATCTGCTGTACAGGTGCAACAGGTGCAGGTGCGATTGTCTGTTGGTACACCCGCGCCTGTTCCTTAGCCGCCTTCCGCTTCACCTTCTTGCTGTCGGCCGCATCGTCGTGGACAACCTTCTTTGGCTTCTTCGGCCTCTCCGAGTACGTGCCCTTCATCTTAGATATTATATCAGAGTCTGTTTTGCAATACTGTATTCTCTGAAATCAAAGTTCATTAACTATGATTTATATATGTTGCGGTCAAAGTAATTAATCAAAGACTACAAATAATGACAAATACCAAGTTTGCTGGTAAAAGTGATTAATTAATCACTTTAACCAGTCAATGTTCATAATTTTTAGTGCAGTTTGGTCAAAGTAATAAATTTGTTTAAACATTATTCACTTTTTTTTTTTGTAAGAGGTTGGCGGACCTCTTTTTGCCTTACTTTGCCCCGTCCACATAGACTATTGATCTGTGCGTGGATCGTATTAGACAAAGTAAGGGGGTGAGCCGCTACAGTACAAGGTGAAAGGTACTGATAAAAGTTCACTGGCAGAACGCGGATTCGAACCCACGACATCGCTGCCATGGTCCCGAAGTCCGGCGCGCTGACCACTACGCCACCGACTCACCCAACTCATTAACCAACCTACCCAAAAGATATTGTTTATATCATGCATTCCGTTGTTCCTACAGAAAGAAACACAACATTAGACACACAGAGTGAGTGTTGGTTTTAAGCCACATTAGCTCGGAGGCCTGGCAGTGCAATGGTCCATTAAATAGACATATCCTGATCAATATGCATTACGATCAAGGAATTTTACTTTGACCGGTGCATAATTTTAGTTTTATTATGCATAACAGCTGACCAGGGATTGGACATTAAACTCGAGTAGTTATTATGTTTAATGGCCGGATAAAGTGATAAAAAAACAAATTTATTACCGTACTTAGATTGACTTTGCTGGTTATATTTATTAAAGAGGATGTTTGTATATTTACATATTTGTGATCGATGGACTCAGAAACCACTGGACTGTTTGCCGTGAAACTTTGTACATATATGGAAAATTTCATGGAGGTTTGTTTTTGTATAGCCCTCAGGACTTAGCCGCAGGACCGTCATAAATGTACCCATGTCGGGGTTTTTGTAGTTTTTGATCTGAGTTGCTTATAAACATAACATATGACAAAAATATATATTTTTTTTAATTAATTCTATTAGTAGCTGTTCTCATTTTAAGTATTTAGGAAAGTTCTCATTTAAAGTATTGAGGGGGGATTGGTAATAAGAAACTAGAGGATACAGTAGAACCTCCCATATCCGACCATGACAGGACTGGGCCATGGTCGGAACGGCCAAAAAGTCGGATATCGTGAAGACTCCTGCAACGTAATGTACTTATCATGCAAAAATGGTTGGTATTTGGTTTAATAATTTACCACTTTGACTTTATGATGTTACTAGTAACTGATTTTACTTGTAATTGGCACTTATTGCAATAAAAATAGATTAACTTATTCAATGGTTTAATAACTTACCATTGGTTTGTCATAAAAAGGGAATCCTTGCATAGATCTCAAGGCATTCGTTGAACTAGATATTTCCTTAAAGATCACAAATGCCTGTCCTCGCATTTTTAATGTTTTCAATGCAATTATGTCTAATATTTGTCCAAACTGAGAAAAGATGGCATACAATGATTTCTTGAGCTCTGAAAAACAAATAAAAAACATTTAGTTTAGCACAAATCGTGCTAGTTTGTAATTTATGTTAGGGGATTTTATTTGAGAATTATTTTAATAACATCAATACTGAATATATTTTATAAGGTACATAACTTTTGTAAAGTCACTATCTATAAGTTAGTTTTCAAATCAGAATGTACAGAAATCTAATGGTAAAACAAATCATAAACCACTAAAATATTAGGACTAATTAATTTCATATTTACCTTCTTTCTTTATCTTCTCATTGAGATTGTTGATGTATATTGTGTGGTTTGGTCTAATATCCATCATGGGACGCAGCTAGAAATCCCTTTAAAAAATAAAAAGCTGTTTAAGTGTACATATATATTCAATCAAAATAGGGCCTATAGGCTTAGGTGAAATAATCAAGACAATTAATTGTTCTCCATCATGTATGCAGGCAGGGACAGATTAAAAATTTTGGTGCACCAGGGCCCAAAATTTTTACTGTGCTTGGGTTAAGGGGTAGTTTGTCAGTATATCCTCCTTCCTAAAATATTGTTTAACATAATTTGTTTGAAAATCACATTTCATTCCTTTCTAAATATAATAAAGTACAGCCTACATAAAAAAAACCCCCAGATACACTTAAAACATACAACGAACATGTACATGAGACTGCAAATAAATTTGCAACTGATCACAAATCACTAGAATTTTAGCCTATAACATTGATCACCAGGTCTGAGAAGAGCATGACTGGACTGAAAAGACCAGGATGGATATAAAAGGTGATCATCCTATTGAGTTCCATCGAGCACCCTGTTTTGTTCTTGTAGCCTAATAATGTTTGTGGTATCGTGTGCTTGAGTCAAAGTTAACCTCTAATCTTATGCTAGAGTTCGACGCCTTTTATAAAAAAAATCTTGTATTATACTTATTTTTCCTTTATATCTAAATATGGTAATTTTGCTTAACAGTTTTGACAACTTTTCTGTCCCCTCACCTGGCAACAACCAGTAAAATGGCAATGATAATGAGTACGGCTCAACCATTTCTCCACAGCCACTGCGTTTTAGTTACGGTACAGATCATTTGTTTATTCTGATGTCATGTCATTAACTCGCGAGGACTGGCTTACCGTCTAAAATACCGGATTGGAAATTTTTATATTACAAAATTGGTGACAGTTTTAACAGATGAAGTGTTCTAAATACAAAACATAATTTAAAGATTAGTTGTTATTGTTTGGCAACTCATTGTATTAATACATATTCAGTCCCTCACACTTGTGTATCTGTAAGCATTTAATGTATGTCCTTTTTGTATTTTGGTGCAGTTACCACATGGTGCAGTTGTGACTCTGAAGTTTGAGATGTGGATGTATGTTTACTTCCTGTCCCCCTTCCTATTCCTGTGCGAATACTTGCACTGCATTTTCAATCACTACAATGATTATAAAGAAGCGCCTGACGATGCAGAATGCAATATATTTGTCATTTGTGTAATGTGACAGTAAATGGATTGAAGGGATTAAAATTTTAAAATGATTATTTAAGTTAGAAATTTCAAATTATCAGTTCTGATGAAATGGATTTTGAATGTCACTGAGTTACATCAATGAGAATACACTGTACTAGTACTCATCTTGAATCAAAAGCCAGCTAGTCTTCCAATGAGAAAGCTAAATAATAGATCAGTCTAAAGTGAATGTTTAATGCTACCTAACAATCACACACTTCTATCATATTTGCCTTAGACTGAGATGGTATCTAATAAAAGAATCACACTGCAGCCACCCTTGTTAAGCCTACTATATCAAAAACTTATTTTGGGTATATTAACTAACATCTTAAATGAAAAACTAACTCCTGTATAAATATTATACCTAACAATTACAGACAAAAAACTTAGCCTATTAATTTATTATGCATTATCAAAAATATTTGAGAAAACTTTATAAAGGTTTCACAAATGTGAAATGAGTTTCATTTTTGGTGTAAATTTCATAAACTAGACCGAGTAATTATTTACTCCAATCCAAGTTAAGCAGGGAATACTCCATTCTGCTCCATCATTTGAAGGCCGTTGTTCCTACAGAAAGAAACACAACATTAGACACACAGAGTGAGTGATGGTTTTAAGCCACATTAGCTCGGAGGCCTGGCAGTGCAATGGTCCCCTACCCGTCCCCGGGTGTTCCCGCCACGGACCGGACCCTGTGGCCCAGAGACATATCACATAGACATAGACATTCTTTATTTGCACATAACATTCTTTACATATGTATATATATACAAAACACATGCATTCTCAAAAAACAAAAAAATTTAACTTATGGCAACATTATTTCATCATTGTACATATAAAAAAATAAACTAATTAAACCAAAGGATTGTCATAAAATTCCTGCAATGAATATAAAGCTCTGTTGGTAAATTCATTCTTTAAAGTATCTCTGATATGGTTATTGCTCATGGATTTAAAATTTTGTGGCAATTCATTGTACATTTTTAAACCAGCCTAGAAAGGACTTTCTTCAAAAAGAGTCAATCTGTGCTTTGGAAGTCTCAAGATGGTGTCATTTCTTTCAAGTACTGTAACTATGTTGATATTTAACACAAGAAATTGTTTCTGGTGAATAAAGTTTAATGTTTCATACAGCATACATATAATCCGGTGAGTGTTATAAAATTCTTAAATTTTTAAAATGGTCTCTACAGGAACTTCTTGTATGAGAATTTGTCATAGTTCGAATTATTCTTTTTATTTGTACTCGGAATATAGTTTTGATACCCGAGGCTTGTCCCCAAAGAACCAAGCCATATCTTAAGACAGATTCAACATATGCATGATAGACTACTTTCATAGTCTCCATTGGGACACGTTCCGTTAAGTGGAGGAATACAAAAGACATGGATCTAATTTTTTTCTTAATAGACTTCACATGAACTTTCCAGGTTATATTTTCATCAATATAAGGACAGACCTAAGAATTTTTATAATTGAACCAAATTTGGAAAATCATTTACTTTATTTTGATTTCGTGCTGAAAATTTGATCAGTTGTGTTTTATCTAGATTAAGTTTCAAACCATTTATTTCAAACCAACTATTCAATTCCTGAATTAGCCTATATCTGTAAGAGATGTAGATAGTTGTGAAGAATCTTTACTTTTAACAATAGCAAAAATATCATCGGCAAATTAAATTTAAATCTTTATTTATAGCTTTATGAAGATCATTTATATAAATTAAAAAGAAAAGTGGGCCTAAAACTAGGCTTGCCATTCGTCCTAGTTTGACCAGGACAGTCCCGTTGTCGCGGCCGGTTTAGCTTTTGTCCCGGGGGTTTTTTTCTTCAGCGAATTTTCCCTATAGGGAATACGCTATTACGGTAGTAGCCATGGTAAGACATAAGCCCGGGACCATGTTACTTTTTCATTTTGAGGTCCCCAGAAGCTAAAAACACCGTTCATTCATTTTCATATATATGTATATATGTTTATATATATGTATATATATATATATATATATATATCTATGTGTCCGTGGTACTGATAACTTTTGAAGGGGACCTCTGATTTTGATGAAATTAGGTATGAAGGTGTAAGACTAAGTCTATTTTCATGAGTTTGCGAACCAGCATGATGGGGTTATGGGAACGGGATTTTGAGGGGTTTCAAAAGGGTCAAAAATGGTTTTTTTTAGCGAATTTCCCATAGGGAATAAGCTATTACCGTAGGTCTCATGGTAAGACCTAAGCCCGGGACCATGTTACTTTTTTGTTTTGAGGTGCCCAGAAACCAAAAATAATAGTCATTAAAATTTTTACATATATATATATATATGTATATATATATATATATATATATGTGTCCCTAGACACGATAACTCTCGTAAAAATGGTCCGATCGACACCAAATTTGGTAGAGATGTGTAATCCTACGTTTATTTGGATGAGTTCGAAAACCAGACATATCGACCTACCGGAAGGGGTAGTTTTGGGGGGTTTTGTACCCCAAAAATGGGTTTTTTGCATTTTTCATATGTAAATTTTAAAAATTTTAAATTTTTATTTCGACCATTGGATTTAACTCAAAAAAACACACAATTTAGTATTTTGAAGCTTTGCTCTATCTCCATTGGTTACCGAGATATTACAAAGTCTAAAGACAGTACATTGTCTTTTGGGGCTCCAATGTTAATCTTATGGAGAATAAGGATGTGTTAATATTTCACTTATTAACCAATATTTTTGGATGAAACTTGGTATTTAGCTTCATTTGGTTGAGATTCATCCATTTAAGGTAAAAAAATCTTGGTTTTTGTACTTATCATGGCAGCAAACCTGCATACTCTTTTCCCATGTTAATCATATGGAGAATAGGCAAACTCTTTTATTTATGGACAGATATTGATGAAACTTACTATATGGCTTTATATGGTCGAAATAAATTTTTTCTACGCTAAAAACCTATTTTTAGTGTCCCCCATAACAGCATACCTGCATACTCTTTCCTATATTTATCTTAAGGAGAATAGACATTTATTTCCCTATTTATGAGGACGTGATGAAATTTTGTTTACAAGTTTAGCTGGTCAAAATTAATATTACTAATTTGGAAATTCGCTGAGTACGCAGGTCTGCTGCGACGGGGGGTATTTTCATTTATAAGCCTAATTTTCTAAATTCAACAATTTTAACTAAAACCATTTAAAAGAGCTTAAAAAAAAACAAAACAATTCAGTATTTTGAATTTTTAACTTGGCTTAACAGGTTACAGAGAAAAGCCAAAAATAGATTTTCCATGTTAATCTTATGGGAAATCAACAAAACCCTGTATCTCGCTTATTTGTTGGAATAACTTGATGATATTTGGTATGTACATTCACTAGGTAAGATTTAACTGATATTTGCTTACAACACCCATATGGCGGCAAACCTACATACTCACCCCTATGGAGTTTATGGGGAAAATTAAAAAGTGCCGAATATTGATACAGTTTGATATTTACCTAACGTAACTATTACATTTCCTAACAAAACTAACATTTTCTAACATCCCAAGGCAGCAAACCTACATACCCATTCCTATGGTGTTTATGGGAAAGTGCAATATCTCAAGATCGTTTGGAAATTCGCTGAGTACGCAGGTCTACTGCGACGGGGGTATTTTTTTTAAGTTGAGAAAACAGAAAATTATTAGTATAAATGGCAACTTTGTTTTATTTCTTAAAATATTCTTTTAAAAATTTTAACAATAAAAAGTACTAGGCCTATTATTAATTTAGCATAACGATTCAATTTTTATAATGTAGCCTACCGGTTATCAAATTTCAATTTTTAAAATCAAATTGACCTACTTTGTTGCAAATTTATTTTTTTGCTCCGGCACTTACTGACATTCCTCTCAAATTTGTTTGCATTGCTTTCTTTGCATTTTTTCAATTGCACGTACAGTATAGCACTAAGCTTTGGGGGCACTCTTCTGCTGTTTCGTAGGGTATTAATTTTGCAGAAAAAAGCTGTTAGGGTCTTGTGTGGAGCCCCGCAGCTTGAACATTGTAAGTCTCTGCTGATTCAGCATGGAATCATGTCTGTATATAATGTAGGCTAAGTTTATATATATTCCAATGTCTCTTGGCTATCAAGGCTCAGGAAACAAATCTTCCTTTGAATAATGATATGCATGATCATGCAACAATTAACTGCAATGTTTTTAAGCATAGAGTTAGGCTTGACAAGACATTTAATTGTTTCCCTGCTTCAGGAATTAGATTCTTCATTGCATTGCCACAAAATGACAGACAAAAATCTTACACAAGCTTTGCAAATACCTTGAAGCCTTGGATGTTGGCAAATCCTTTCTATGATATAAGAAAATTTTTAGATGCTGACCACACTATGCTTGCCTAATTAGGCTAGTGTTTATGTTGGCTTCGAGGTATGCGAGTGGCATGCTTTTGCTTTGTTTTGGAGTGAATTTCTTTTCCCCCTTTTTATTGTGCATGGTGTGCTGTTTTTAAAGACTTTTCTGGACTTGAATGCTGCATTTTTGAAAGGACTTAGCCCATCTGGGTCATTCTACAGAAAGTGTACATTTTGTGGTTACGGGTCAAAAATTATTTATTTTAAGGTCATTTGTATTTTTTTAAACATCTAAGCTATAACAAAAAATAAACATTAACTCAAACAATTCTAGGACTTTAAACTATATTATTTACAATTTTCTTTAGAAAAATGTGTCCACAGAAGGTGACAAATCACTTCCGTGGACTGATACCTCTCGGGTTTCATGAAAATACTTAACTGTTAAAATTATACCAAAACTATACAATTACTGCATACATTGATATGGATAAGTTAAGAATAGTTCTCATATAGCATGTAATAAAAATTAAAAATAACACATTCATTACCATGCTATTTTGCAAATAAAAAGTGAACCAAGTTGACTGCTCACTTCTGTGGACACGCCAATATCTGAGCAAAATAAATGTCTAATGCAAGCATCCACTGATTACTTCATTAATTTTGGAGGGGAGGGAAAGAGGACACCTCCATACTGAGCTAACTGCTGCTTAGAATGAGTTAGTAGTTTAAAGTTTAATGTAAGTTGTTTCATAAGAAATTATATACGTCAAGCATACAAGATCACTTCTGTTACCAACATAAAGTTTCAGGTATGTACAATTTGATAAATTTTAGATAAGTTTCTCGAAGCTTCTTCAGAATGCATTTTAATTTGGAGATATCTATTTGCTAACCTTAAAATTGTTGTGTGTAGGCTCAATGAAAAGACATATAATCACTTCCGTGGACATCACTTCTGTGGACAATAGGTGTCCACAGAAGTGATTAAAATTCACCTTTGGTTCTGATTTTTTAATTTTAATTCTAAAATTTGTGGTAATAATACAACAATAGATAAACTAACTATAAAGTAGGTATATGAAAAGGGTAGAAACACAATAGGTTTTTAGGCATATTTGTAACAACAATGAAACTGATTTAATTATTTTTAACAAAACATTTTAACTGTATTCCTTAGTATTTATTTTTTATAAGATATTAACATCATATAACCTAATCCAACATTCTAGCCTGAAAGTTTACTATAAAATTTCAGTATAACATTTACAGTATATTTATAAAACATTCACAGAGGTTCCCACCACTGCCCTCAAAATTGAAAACAATTTCTATGGTAAACGTATTGGTATATTTTCAGGTAGATCTCCTAAAATGGCAAAAACAAGAAAGAAGAAACAGTCTGACGACAAATACCTGACTAAAAGAAGAGAAAAGAAAAAATGAATATTATATTATGTTAAAAGTAATAAAAATAATGATTTATAAGTTACCATAATTAGCCTAAACAAAGAAATACGCTAGGCCTACTTAAGAGGCTATTATACTTAAGTATGCCTACTTAAGAATGCCAATCAAAGCTTTTTTTTGTAATAGTCTTAAGGTGTTTTGTTTAGCATATTTAAGTCTTTTTTGCGTACTGAACTTATCGCCTATGTTTTTAAGTCAATTTTTTAAGTTAGGCTAGCATATAATAAAAAAGTAATTTCTTAATCAAAGTATGTTTTATTTAGTACCTTTTTATAACTGTAATAAATTGTGGTACCGTAGGTCATCAGATAAGTGGTCTTCTCGACAATAGTCAAAGCCTTTTTGTTGGTTACTTCCGTGAGTAATCAACAAGAATTAATTCCTTGAGTAAGAATTCTTAATCATATGACAATCAATTAAGTATTGATAGTAACCAACTAGGCTATTAACATTTTACAACCATTAAACAAAATTTAATCAATGAGTGTGAATTTGGTTAATGTTGGAATTAATTTCATCACTTCTGTGGACAACTCGGTCACTTCAGTGGACACGCTATGTTGTTGTATTTAGATCATGACAAGGAATGACATAGGCCTAAAAGAAAAAAAACATAACTAATAGGTCATAATTATATTGCTGATATAAATTAGTATACCAGGTATTTTAAAAATCTCCATACAAGTCTTTATTATAAAAAAATAATATGATCGAGTCACTTCTGTGGACACCATAAAACTTAGTAATTGTTTTCTAGGCAAAAGAAATTTGTTTAAGCTTGACCATTATTTTTCCTATAATAGTAAAGGTTCTAGAAAACCATTGAACATTTTACTTTGAAAAAAAAAAACAAAATTAATTTTTTTTTATTTTGTGCTTGTGAAAATGTAACTTACACTGTTTGTAGAATGACCCATCATCGGTGTGAAACTGCCAATTTTTTATCCACGCTTTCAATTTTCAACTAATTCATGTGATTTTCAAAGCACTACATAACCTAAAAATTAGTCTTGCGCTTGTTTTTTTGTGTTTGAAAGCATCACAACAACTGGAATTTGAATACACTGTGCTGAAGTAAATGAATTATAGCAATTATCATACATAAAAAACGTTAAAAACAATACTTGGTGTAAAAATATCAACATTGCATTACCTCCCAGTGCAGATATGTTGATTCCAAACACAAGCCAATTGAATGTCAAACACAAAATGTTACCAACAGTACAAATATAATACATCCTTAGACATACTTCAATGTATATATTAAAATACATATTTTTAGAAATGATAATACTGAAAAAAGATTATAAATGAAATATATCATTCAAATGTAATGTGGCCTGAACATGAAAAGTTAAGTCCAACTCTGACTGTCATTTTAAGAGCTTCAACTTGTGTTTTACAAACCCATGACGAACTAAAAATCTTACTTTATGTATGGCTATATATGTATCTTGCCGGTCGCTTTTGACTTGAAATTGGTATGGTAGGTACATACACTCCGTATGCTACCCTGACATAACCAGACCCTCATTTTAAGGGCTTTATAACTTGTTTTACCAAACCATGTCAGGAAAGAAAACTCGTACTTTATGTATGGCCATGAACATAGCTAGCAGTGAGCTTTGGACTTAAAGTTGGTCTGCTTCCTCTCCTACACTCTTATTCTACCCAGCCTGACCTATGTGTATACTGCGACCCTCGTTATAAGGGTTTTATAAGGTCGTTTACAGTCCCGTGTTTAGCCTCGAGCGAAAGTTTGTATGTATGGCCATATACATACCTAGCAGTTACGTATGGACCTGAAATCGGTATGCTAGGTCCCTACACTGTTGTGCTATCCAGATATACCCATGTGTAAACTGCGACCCTCGTTAAAAGGGTTTTATAAGGTCATTTACAAGGTCATGTTTAGTCTTGAACAAAATTTCGTAATTTAGGTGTGGCCTTAAACATACCTAGCAGTGAGCTTTGGACTTAAAATTGGTCTCCTTCCTCTCCTACACTCTTATTCTACCCAGACTGACCTATGTGTATACTGCGACCCTCGTTTTAAGGGTTTTATAAGGTCGTTTACAGACCCGTGTTTAGCCTCGAGAGAAAGTTTGTATGTATGGCCATATACATACCTAGCAGTTACGTATGGACCTGAAATCGGTATGCTAGGTCCCTACAATGTTGTGCTATCCAGATATACCCATGTGTATACTGCGACCCTCGTTTTAAGGGTTTTATAAGGTCATTTACAAGGTCATGTTTAGTCTTGAACAAAATTTCGTAATTTAGGAGTTGCCTATACAATACCTAGCAGTGAGCTTTGGACTTGAAATTGGTCTGCTTCCTCTCCTATACTCTTATTCTACCCAGACTGACCTATGTGTATACTGCGACCCTCGTTTTAAGGGTTTTATAAGGTCGTTTATAGACCCGTGTTTAGCCTCGAGCGAAAGTTTGTATGTATGGCCATATACATACCTTGCAGATACGTATGGACCTGAAATCGGTATGCTAGGTCCCTACACTATTGTGCTATCCAGTTATACCCATGTGTAAACTGCGACCCTCGTTAAAAGGGTTTTATAAGGTCATTTACAAGGTCATATTTAGTCTTGAACAAAATTTCGTAATTTAGGTGTGGCCTTAAACATACCTAGCAGTGAGCTTTGGACTTGAAATTGGTCTGCTTCCTCTCCTACACTCCTATTCTACCCAGACTGACCTATGTGTATACTGCGACCCTCGTTATAAGGGTTTTATAAGGTCGTTTACAGTCCCGTGTTTAGCCTCGGGCGAAAGTTTGTATGTATGGCCATATACATACCTAGCAGTTACGTATGGACCTGAAATCGGTATGCTAGGTCCCTACACTGTTGTGCTATCCAGATATACCCATGTGTAAACTGCGGTCCTCGTTAAAAGGGTTTAATAAGGTCATTTACAAGGTCATGTTTAGTCTTGAACAAAATTTCGTAATTTAGGTGTGGCCTTAAACATACCTAGCAGTGAGCTTTGGACTTGAAATTGGTCTCCTTCCTCTCCTACACTCCTATTCTACCCAGACTGACCTATGTGTATACTGCGACCCTCGTTTTAAGGGTTTTATAAGGTCTTTTACAGACCCGTGTTTAGCCTCGAGGGAAAGTTTGTATGTATGGCCATATACATACCTAGCAGTTACGTATGGACCTGAAATCGGTATGCTAGGTCCCTACAATGTTGTGCTATCCAGATATACCCATGTGTATACTGCGACCCTCGTTTTAAGGGTTTTATAAGGTCATTTACAAGGTCATGTTTAGTCTTGAACAAAATTTTGTAATTTAGGTGTTGCCTTTACAATACCTAGCAGTGAGCTTTGGACTTGAAATTGGTCTGCTTCCTCTCCTACACTCTTATTCTACCCAGACTGACCTATGTGTATACTGCGACCCTCGTTTTAAGGGTTTTATAAGGTCGTTTATAGACCCGTGTTTAGCCTCGAGAGAAAGTTTGTATGTATGGCCATATACATACCTTGCAGATACGTATGGACCTGAAATCGGTATGCTAGGTCCCTACACTATTGTGCTATCCAGATATACCCATGTGTAAACTGCGACCCTCGTTAAAAGGGTTTTATAAGGTCATTTACAAGGTCATATTTAGTCTTGAACAAAATTTCGTAATTTAGGTGTGGCCTTAAACATACCTAGCAGTGAGCTTTGGACTTGAAATTGGTCTGCTTCCTCTCCTACACTCTTATTCTACCCAGACTGACCTATGTGTATACTGCGACCCTCGTTTTAAGGGTTTTATAAGGTCATGTTTTATGTGAAACAAAATTTCGTAATTTATGTGTGGCCTTAAACATACCTAACAGTGAGCTTTGGACTTGAAATTGGTCTACTTCCTCTCCTACACTCTTATTCTACCCAAACTGACCTATGTGTATACTGCAACCCTCGTTTTAAGGGTTTTATAAGGTCGTTTACAAGGTCATGTTTAGTCTTGAACAAAATTTCGTAATTTAGGTGTGGCCTTAAACATACCAATAGCAGTAAGCTTTGGACTTGAAATTGGTCTACTTCCTCTCCTACACTCTTATTCTACCCAGACTAACCTATGTGTATACTGCGACCCTCGTTTTAAGGGTTTTATAAGGTCGTTTACAAGGTCATGTTTAGTCTTGAACAAAATTTCGTAATTTAGGTGTAGCCTTAAACATACCTAGCAGAAAGCTTTGGACTTGAAATTGGTCTACTTCCTCTCCTACACTCTTATTCTACCCAGACTGACCTATGTGTATACTGCGAAACTCGTTATAAGGGTTTTATAAGGTCGTTTACAGTCCCGTGTTTAGCCTCGAGCGAAAGTTTGTATGTATGGCCATATACATACCTAGCAGTTACGTATGGACCTGAAATCGGTATGCTAGGTCCCTACACTGTTGTGCTATCCAGATATACCCATGTGTAAACTGCGGTCCTCGTTAAAAGGGTTTAATAAGGTCATTTACAAGGTCATGTTTAGTCTTGAACAAAATTTCGTAATTTAGGTGTGGCCTTAAACATACCTAGCAGTGAGCTTTGGACTTGAAATTGGTCTCCTTCCTCTCCTACACTCCTATTCTACCCAGACTGACCTATGTGTATACTGCGACCCTCGTTTTAAGGGTTTTATAAGGTCGTTTACAGACCCGTGTTTAGCCTCGAGGGAAAGTTTGTATGTATGGCCATATACATACCTAGCAGTTACGTATGGACCTGAAATCGGTATGCTAGGTCCCTACAATGTTGTGCTATCCAGATATACCCATGTGTATACTGCGACCCTCGTTTTAAGGGTTTTATAAGGTCATTTACAAGGTCATGTTTAGTCTTGAACAAAATTTTGTAATTTAGGTGTTGCCTTTACAATACCTAGCAGTGAGCTTTGGACTTGAAATTGGTCTGCTTCCTCTCCTACACTCTTATTCTACCCAGACTGACCTATGTGTATACTGCGACCCTCGTTATAAGGGTTTTATAAGGTCGTTTACAGTCCCGTGTTAAGCCTCGAGCGAAAGTTTGTATGTATGGCCATATACATACCTAGCAGTTACGTATGGACCTGAAATCGGTATGCTAGGTCCCTACACTGTTGTGCTATCCAGATATACCCATGTGTAAACTGCGACCCTCGTTAAAAGGGTTTTATAAGGTCATTTACAAGGTCATGTTTAGTCTTGAACAAAATTTCGTAATTTAGGTGTGGCCTTAAACATACCTAGCAGTGAACTTTGGACTTGAAATTGGTCTCCTTCCTCCCCTACACTCTTATTCTACCCAGACTGACCTATGTGTATACTGCGACCCTCGTTTTAAGGGTTTTATAAGGTCGTTTACAGACCCGTGTTTAGCCTCGAGAGAAAGTTTGTATGTATGGCCATATACATACCTAGCAGTTACGTATGGACCTGAAATCGGTATGCTAGGTCCCTACAATGTTGTGCTATCCAGATATACCCATGTGTAAACTGCGACCCTCGTTTTAAGGGTTTTATAAGGTCATTTACAAGGTAATGTTTAGTCTTGAACAAAATTTCGTAATTTAGGTGTTGCCTTTACAATACCTAGCAGTGAGCTTTGGACTTGAAATTGGTCTGCTTCCTCTCCTACACTCTTATTCTACCCAGACTGACCTATGTGTATACTGCGACCCTCGTTTTAAGGGTTTTATAAGGTCGTTTACAGACCCGTGTTTAGCCTCGAGAGAAAGTTTGTATGTATGGCCATATACATACCTAGCAGTTACGTATGGACCTGAAATCGGTATGCTAGGTCCCTACAATGTTGTGCTATCCAGATATACCCATGTGTAAACTGCGACCCTCGTTTTAAGGGTTTTATAAGGTCATTTACAAGGTCATATTTAGTCTTGAACAAAATTTCGTAATTTAGGTGTGGCCTTAAACATACCTAGCAGTGAGCTTTGGACTTGAAATTTATCTGCTTCCTCTCCTACACTCTTATTCTACCCAGACTGACCTATGTGTATACTGCGACCCTCGTTTTAAGGGTTTTATAAGGTCATTTACAAGGTCATGTTTTATGTGAAACAAAATTTTGTAATTTATGTGTGGCCTTAAACATACCTAACAGTGAGCTTTGGACTTGAAATTGGTCTACTTCCTCTCCTACACTCTTATTCTACCCAGACTGACCTATGTGTATACTGCGACCCTCGTTTTAAGGGTTTTATAAGGTCGTTTACAAGGTCATGTTTAGTCTTGAACAAAATTTCGTAATTTAGGTGTGGCCTTAAACATACCTAGCAGAGAGCTTTGGACTTGAAATTGGTCTACTTCCTCTCCTACACTCTTATTCTACCCAGACTGACCTATGTGTATACTGCGACAATCGTTTTAAGGGTTTTATAAGGTCGTTTATAGACCCGTGTTTAGCCTCGAGAGAAAGTTTGTATGTATGGCCATATACATACCTTGCAGATACGTATGGACCTGAAATCGGTATGCTAGGTCCCTACACTGTTGTGCTATCCAGATATACCCATGTGTAAACTGCGACCCTCGTTAAAAGGGTTTTATAAGGTCATTTACAAGGTCATGTTTAGTCTTGAACAAAATTTCGTAATTTAGGTGTGGCCTTAAACATACCTAGCAGTGAGCTTTGGACTTGAAATTGGTCTCCTTCCTCTCCTACACTCTTATTCTACCCAGACTGACCTATGTGTATACTGCGACCCTCGTTTTAAGGGTTTTATAAGGTCGTTTACAGACCCGTGTTTAGCCTCGAGAGAAAGTTTGTATGTATGGCCATATACATACCTAGCAGTTACGTATGGACCTGAAATCGGTATGCTAGGTCCCTACAATGTTGTGCTATCCAGATATACCCATGTGTATACTGCGACCCTCGTTTTAAGAGTTTTATAAGGTCATTTACAAGGTCATGTTTAGTCTTGAACAAAATTTCGTAATTTAGGTGTTGCCTTTACAATACCTAGCAGTGAGCTTTGGACTTGAAATTGGTTTGCTTCCTCTCCTACACTCTTATTCTACCCAGACTGACCCATGTGTAAACTGCGACCCTCGTTTTAAGGGTTTTATAAGGTCGTTTACAAGGTCATGTTTAGTCTTGAACAAAATTTCGTAATTTAGGTGTGGCCTTAAACATACCTAGCAGAGAGCTTTGGACTTGAAATTGGTCTACTTCCTCTCCTACACTCTTATTCTACCCAGACTGACCTATGTGTATACTGCGACCCTCGTTTTAAGGGTTTTATAAGGTCGTTTATAGACCCGTGTTTAGCCTCGAGCGAAAGTTTGTATGTATGGCCATATACATACCTTGCAGATACGTATGGACCTGAAATCGGTATGCTAGGTCCCTACACTGTTGTGCTATCCAGATATACCCATGTGTATACTGCGACCCTCGTTTTAAGGGTTTTATAAGGTCATTTACTAGGTCATGTTTTTTCTTAAACAAAATTTCGTAATTTAGGTGTTGCCTTTACAATACCTAGCAGTGAGCTTTGGACTTGAAATTGGTCTGCTTCCTCTCCTACACTCTTATTCTACCCAGACTGACCTATGTGTATACTGCGACCCACGTTTTAAGGGTTTTATAAGGTCGTTCATAGACCCGTGTTTAGCCTCGAGCGAAAGTTTGTATGTATGGCCATATACATACCTTGCAGATACGTATGGACCTGAAATCGGAATGCTAGGTCCCTACAATGTTGTGCTAGCCAGATATACCCATGTGTATACTGCGACCCTCGTTTTAAGGGTTTTATAAGGTCATTTACTAGGTCATGTTTTTTCTTAAACAAAATTTCGTAATTTAGGTGTTGCCTTTACAATACCTAGCAGTGAGCTTTGGACTTGAAATTGGTCTGCTTCCTCTCCTACACTCTTATTCTACCCAGACTGACCTATGTGTATACTGCGACCCTCGTTTTAAGGGTTTTATAAGGTTGATTACTTACCCGTGTTTAGCCTCGAGTGAAAGTTTGTATGTATGGCCATATACATACCTTGCAGCCACGTTTGGACCTGAAATCGGTACGAAAATATGTACTTTTTGTATGAAATTTGACTAGAAAATACATACTTGTGTATGATTTTATTTTATTGGTCCATAAAAGATTAGTACATGTTGGAGACAATATTAATAGAATAATAAAAAAAAAAACTTTCCAGGGGGCAACTTGATCCATTAAAACCGTTGTAGTTATTAAAATATAGCGGCAAGTTGATGTTAAACTCCCCCCTCTCCTTAAATAGTCCATTACTGGTTTGTTTACTGTAATTTTTTATATATTTTTTATGTTATGTACTATATCTTACCCATCAGTAGGATTAAGGAAAATATTAGGAGTCAATATATTTTGTGCACCCCTGAATCTTTTTCCCAATCAGGCAATACAAAGTGCCTATAACTGGTTTTTACGAAAATTAAGGGGATGGAGGGGGAAAAATCAAGGAAAGACAACTACTTGAAGAGATGGGTAAGATATAGTACATAACATAAAAAATATAAAAAATTACTGTAAACAAACCAGTAATGGACTGTTTAAGGAGAGGGGGGAGTTTAACATCAACTTGGCGCTATATTTTAATAACTACAACGGTTTTAATGGATCAAGTTGCCCCCTGGAAAGTTTTTTTAGATTATTCTATTAATTATTGAATTATGTTCACTTTTTAGGGCTACTATTAAATTATACAAAATGAATAAATACCAGAGTACCCTTTTAAACATTTATTATTTCACTAATACGTATTTCGACACTTAGAGAAATATAACACTTAGAAATACCTGGAAATTCTCTATTCGTTTCATTTGATATATCTAATATGTATACCGATCATCGAGACTCTAAATATCCTCAAAGAACGTTTAACAGAAAATAACCTAATACCAAAAAATAAAATTGAAGATCTAATGAAACTCACTAAAACAGTTACAGATCAAAATTACTTTAATAATACCAAAACAAGTTTTTCAAACAAAAAGATGGCCTAGCAATGGGCTCGCCACTATCCGGATTTTTGGCAGATGTATTTTTAAACAACTTGGAAGAAACCAAAATAATTAATGATAAAAATCCTCAGAAAAAGCATATAATATATTGGCAAAGATATGTAGATGATGTGCTATGCCTAATCAAAGGGGATGAAAACGATTGCAATAATCTTTCAGCTTATTTAAATTCACTTTCAAACAGTTTAAAATTCACGATGGAGATTCAAAAAGAGGAAATATATTTTCTTGATTTGACAATCAGTAAAGAAAATAATAGACACGTATTTAAAATTTATAGAAAAGAAACACAGACCGATCTAGTAATACCTAACAACTCAAATAACCCATGGCAACACAAAATGGCAAGTTTTCATTTTATGGTAAACAGATTATTAAAAGTACCAATGAAGAAAAAAGACTACGAAAAAGAAAAAAATACCATAAAGGATATAGCAATAAGAAATGGATATAAACCCAATATCTAATTGACAAACTCATCAAAAGAAAAATTAAAACTAAGAAAGAAGATACAAATGTCCAACAAAATGAATATCTTTGTGTCCCATATAGTTCTATACTCAACAAACCTCTTCGAAAAACCTTTCGAGGCACAAATTTTAAACTAAGCTATAGAACCAGAAATAATACATATCAAATGATTCGAAACATATCAAGTGGTTGTGAAAAACAAGAGAAGGACAGATTTGAAAAATCCGGCATATACAAAATCAAATGTAAAGAATGTCCCAAATACTACATAGGCCAAACGGGAAGAAATTTCAAATGCCGTTATAAAGAACATGTCCAGGCCATCAAATCTAACAATTTGGGGTGAGTCGGTGGCGTAGTGGTTAGCGCGCCGGACTTCGGGACCATGGCAGCGATGTCGTGGGTTCGAATCCGCGTTCTGCCAGTGAACTTTTATCAGTACCTTTCACCTTGTACTGTAGCGGCTCACCCCTTTACTTTGTCTAATACGATCCACGCACAGATCAATAGTCTATGTGGACGGGGCCGGGGCCTACGATAACTAACGGGCCTGCATACATTTTTGGTCACGTGACCAGATGCGGCCGAATTTCAGCTGTCATCTCCATTTGAAAGCATTGCAATAGCCTGACTTGGCATCCGTTTTTACGTATATTTTTAAATACACGTAAATGAAGTCATAAGTGTTGCATATCCTTCTAAACCTCATTAAATTACAAATTGAATGATACTAATAACGTTCCGCTTTGCAAAACTTAAAACTCACTTTTTGGGTAAAAGAAAAACTTGAATTTCTCACATTGTAGGATGCATTGACTTTTTTGTAAACAGATTTCTTCCAATGCTTTTGAAGATATTTCTAGGAATAGGACATGGAATAAACGTCTTAAATCAGTAGTTTGCCAGTTATAATTTTTATTTTCGATAAAACAAATTAAAATGTACCTTTTCGGTTCTAAATTTTTGTTATTTGCAACGAAATATACTCTTATGTAAACAGCTGATGAAAAGTGTAAACAAAACTATAAACTAAATTAAGTTTTGACTTTATCTCGTAATAAAAAATATCAGGAAAACTGTTAACTTTACAGTAATGGTATCATTTTGTTCCTTATTTAATCTAGATTAAAATATATAGGCCTAAGTCTTGTCTAGTAACCTACTATATAATTCCTAAGAGGTGGGAAATAAGTGAAGGATGTCACGTTTTCACAATGTTATCTTATGGAAACTTGTGCTGCAGATCGACCGCAAATAGTCACGTGACTTTGGTGGTGGGGGGAAATATGCAGGCCCGTTAGTTTTCGTAGGCCCCAACGGGGCAAAGTAAGGCAAAAAGAGGTCCGCCAACCTCTTAAAAAAAAAAAGAAAATTTGACAACCCAACGATCAATGTTTGCTGAACACATTCTGGAATCGGATCACGAATATGGGAAGATGAATGAAAGTTTGGAAATTTTAGACGTTGAAAAGAAAGGTGAAAAAATGAATGCTAAAGAAGAACTGCATATTTATTTAAACTAGAGATCGCCCACTGGTCGAAATTCGACCAAAAATCAAGTAGATCTTGAGGAAAATAATTTTAAATTGTTTTATAAATGAAACATCTGTTCTTCCTTATCTGCTAGCATTTGTTATTACAACAGCTGTCTGATGATTCAATCAACTATCCTTCTCCCATAAGATTAACATTGAAACTTTAAAAGCTTGTAGAGCGTAGCCCCATGGGCCGATGTGAATTAAAACGTGATTCTGCTCATCTACAGCATTATACCTTTCTAACGGTATGCGCGGATTTCTCCTACGTTGCACACAAGCTGAGAAAAAAGGAGGAAATGAAACATGCTTGCCTATTAATATATAGATTCTCAGAACAACCAAGGAAATATACTGAATGTAATGCAGACACAAAAAATAAATCCAATATATGAAAAAATTAAGAATATAAGAGAGAGACCTGATAAATAAATAAAACACCAACCAATCCAAATTTGAGAAAAATAATTCAAAATTATCAGATGTAATGTTAAAGTTTGTTTATTAGATTTGTTTACATACACTTAATACTGTGATCATGACCTAAGTGTCAAAATACGTATTAGTGAAATAAAAAATGTTTAAAAGGGTACTCTGGTATTTATTCATTTTGTATATTCTATTAATATTGTCTCCAACATGTACTACTCTTTTATGGACCAATAAAATAAAATCATACACAAGTATGTATTTTCTAGTCAAATTTCATACATAAAGTACATATTTTCGTACCGATTTCAGGTCCAAACGTGGCTGCAAGGTATGTATATGGCTATACATACAAACTTACCCTCGAGGCTAAACACGGGTCTCTAAACGACCTTATAAAACCCTTAAAACGAGGGTCGCAGTATACACATGGGTCAGTCTGGGTGGAAAAAGAGTGAAGAAGAGGAAGCAGACCAACTTCAAGTCCAAAGTTCACTGCTAGGTATGTTTAAGGCCACACCTAAACTACGAAATTTTGTTCAAGACTAAACATGACCTTGTAAACGACCTTATAAAACCCTTAAAATGAGGGTCGCAGTATACACATGGGTATATCTGGATAGCACAACAGTGTAGGGAACTAGCATACCGATTTCAGGTCCAAACGTAACTGCAAGATATGTATATGGCCATACATACAATCTTTCGCTCGAGACTAAACACGGGACTGTAAACGACCTTATAAAACCCTTTAAACGAGGGTCGCAGTATACACATAGGTCAGTCTGGGTAGAATAAGAGTGCAGGAGAGGAAGTAGACCAATTTCAAGTCCAAAGCTTACTGCTAGGTATGTTTAAGGCCACACCTAAACTACGAAATTTTGTTCAAGACTAAACATGACCTTGTAAACGACCTTATAAAACCCTTAAGGGGACCCAGTCGGTGAAAAATCGAAAAAAATTCAATTTTTTTATTTATATGTTTTTTAATAGAGAATTTTGTTCTGAACAATTTGATATATAACACGTAATGCTTTGGATACTGAATCCCTGTTAAAAAAAAAATATATTTGTATATGTTTCCACGCATGAAATTGGTGTTTCACATACCTCGCCACTGTCCTAAGCACTCTTGGTTCGTGTTTGTTGTAGTTATAGTGTGCATTCAATTTATTTCATTATAATTTTGTAATTTAATTTATTTCGTTATGTTGGCTATACTTCACACTTGTCATCTGATCTGTGTCTGCTGTTCTGTATGATTTCTGTTGCTAGGTTACGGTTTCATTCAGTGAAAGCTTTCTAAACTTGTAAAGTGATTTTAGTGGTTTATTATTATCTATTGCAGTTTTTATTAATTTTTGATTATATTTGCAATGGCTAGAAGACCCAGAAAACCTGCAAAAGTGTTTAAAAAACGAAGAAATGTAGGCAAGGCTTTACCTAGAGCTGATAGTGCCGACCAAGTTTCAAACTCCACCTGTAGTCCTAGGCCTACTCCTGTTTTTCGCAATTTTCCGAAAAACTAGTTTTTTTAATTTGGTGCACATTTATCTCAAAAACTACTAAAGATATCTTCATGAAATTTTTACCACATGTTCTGTACATAATACCCCACACTTTAACACAGGGATTTATCTGTAAAAATTTTTTTAATGATATTATTAAAATTTTGGGTTAAAAAAAAACACGTAAAAATTAATATACATTATAAAAAAATCATAAATTTGTTGACAGAAAATAAAAAAATAAATCCTTGTGTTAAAGTGTAGGGTGACATGTACAGAACATGTGGGAAAAATTTCATTACTGAAGCTAAAGTACTTTCTGAGAAAAGTTTGCACCAAAATCTAGAATTTAACATGTGTAGCATAGGACCAGCCAGGTCCCCTTAAAACGAGGGTCGCAGTATACACATAGGTCAGTCTGGGTAGAATAAGAGTGTAGGAGAGGAAGTAGACCAATTTCAAGTCCAAAGCTAACTGTTAGGTATGTTTAAGGCCACACATAAATTACGAAATTTTGTTTCTGATAAAACATGACCTTGTAAATGACCTTATAAAACCCTTAAAACGAGGGTCCCAGTATACACATGGGTATATCTGGATAGCACAACAGTGTAGGGACCTAGCATACCGATTTCAGGTCCATACGTAACTGCAAGGTATGTATATGGCCATACATACAAACTTTCGCTCGAGGCTAAACACGGGTTTATAAACGACCTTATAAAACCCTTAAAACGAGGGTCGCATTATACACATAGGTCAGTCTGGGTAGAATAAGAGTGTAGGAGAGGAAGTAGACCAATTTCAAGTCCAAAGCTCACTGTTAGGTATGTTTAAAGCCACACATAAATTACGAAATTTTGTTTCAGATAAAACATGACCTTGTAAATGACCTTATAAAACCCTTAAAACGAGGGTCGCAGTATACACATGGGTATATCTGGATAGCACAACAGTGTAGGGACCTAGCATTCCGATTTCAGGTCCATACGTAACTGCAAGGTATGTTTATGGCCATACATACAAACTTTCGCTCGAGGCTAAACACGGGTTTATAAACGACCTTATAAAACCCTTTTAACGAGGGTCGCAGTTTACACATGGGTATATCTGGATAGCACAACAGTGTAGGGACCTAGCATACCGATTTCAGGTCCATACGTATCTGCAAAGTATGTATATGGCCATACATACAAACTTTCGCTCGAGGCTAAACACGGGTCTATAAACGACCTTATAAAACCCTTAAAACGAGGGTCGCAGTATACACATAGGTCAGTCTGGGTAGAATAAGAGTGTAGGAGAGGAAGCAGATCAATTTCAAGTCCAAAGCTCACTGCTAGGTATGTTTAAGGCCACACCTAAATTACGAAATTTTGTTCAAGACTAAACATGACCTTGTAAACGACCTTATAAAACCCTTAAAACGAGGGTCGCAGTATACACATAGGTCAGTCTGGGTAGAATAAGAGTGTAGGAGAGGAAGTAGACCAATTTCAAGTCCAAAGCTTACTGCTAGGTATGTTTAAGGCCACACATAAATTACGAAATTTTGTTTCACATAAAACATGACCTTGTAAATGACCTTATAAAACCCTTAAAACGAGGGTCGCAGTATACACATAGGTCAGTCTGGGTAGAATAAGAGTGTAGGAGAGGAAGTAGACCAATTTCAAGTCCAAAGCTCACTGTTAGGTATGTTTAAGGCCACACATAAATTACGAAATTTTGTTTCACATAAAACATGACCTTGTAAATGACCTTATAAAACCGTTAAAACGAGGGTCGCAGTATACACATAGGTCAGTCTGGGTAGAATAAGAGTGTAGGAGAGGAAGCAGACCAATTTCAAGTCCAAAGCTCACTGCTAGGTATGTTTAAGGCCACACCTAAATTACGAAATTTTGTTCAAGACTAAATATGACCTTGTAAATGACCTTATAAAACCCTTTTAACGAGGGTCGCAGTTTACACATGGGTATATCTGGATAGCACAACAGTGTAGGGACCTAGCATACCGATTTCAGGTCCATACGTATCTGCAAGGTATGTAACATATACCTTGCAAGGTATATGTTGGCCATGCAAGGTATGGCCATACATACAAACTTTCGCTCGAGGCTAAACACGGGTCTATAAACGACCTTATAAAACCCTTAAAACGAGGGTCGCAGTATACACATAGGTCAGTCTGGGTAGAATAAGAGTGTAGGAGAGGAAGCAGACCAATTTCAAGTCCAAAGCTCACTGCTAGGTATTGTAAAGGCAACACCTAAATTACGAAATTTTGTTCAAGACTAAACATGACCTTGTAAATGACCTTATAAAACCCTTAAAACGAGGGTCGCAGTATACACATGGGTATATCTGGATAGCACAACATTGTAGGGACCTAGCATACCGATTTCAGGTCCATACGTAACTGCTAGGTATGTATATGGCCATACATACAAACTTTCTCTCGAGGCTAAACACGGGTCTGTAAACGACCTTATAAAACCCTTAAAACGAGGGTCGCAGTATACACATAGGTCAGTCTGGGTAGAATAAGAGTGTAGGAGAGGAAGGAGACCAATTTCAAGTCCAAAGCTCACTGCTAGGTATGTTTAAGGCCACACCTAAATTACGAAATTTTGTTCAAGACTAAACATGACCTTGTAAATGACCTTATAAAACCCTTTTAACGAGGGTCGCAGTTTACACATGGGTATATCTGGATAGCACAACAGTGTAAGGACCTAGCATACCGATTTCAGGTCCATACGTAACTGCTAGGTATGTATATGGCCATACATACAAACTTTCGCTCGAGGCTAAACATGGGACTGTAAACGACCTTATAAAACCCTTATAACGAGGGTCGCAGTATACACATAGGTCAGTCTGGGTAGAATAAGAGTGTAGGAGAGGAAGCAGACCAACTTTAAGTCCAAAGCTCACTGCTAGCTATGTTCATGGCCATACATAAAGTACGAGTTTTCTTTCCTGACATGGTTTGGTAAAACAAGTTATAAAGCCCTTAAAATGAGGGTCTGGGTATGTCAGGGTAGCATACGGAGTGTATGTACCTACCATACCAATTTCAAGTCAAAAGCGACCGGCAAGATACATATATAGCCATACATAAAGTAAGATTTTTAGTTCGTCATGGGTTTGTAAAACACAAGTTGAAGCTCTTAAAATGACAGTCAGAGTTGGACTTAACTTTTCATGTTCAGGCCACATTACATTTGAATGATATATTTCATTTATAATCTCTTTTCAGTATTATCATTTCTAAAAATATGTATTTTAATATATACATTGAAGTATGTCTAAGGATGTATTATATTTGTACTGTTGGTAACATTTTGTGTTTGACATTCAATTTGCTTGTATTTGGAATCAACATATCTGCACTGGGAGGTAATGCAATGTTGATATTTTTACACCAAGTATTGTTTTTTAACGTTTTTTATGTATGATAATTGCTATAATTCATTTACTTCAGCACAGTGTATTCAAATTCCAGTTGTTGTGATGCTTTCAAACACAAAAAAACAAGCGCAAGACTAATTTTTAGGTTATGTAGTGCTTTGAAAATCACATGAATTAGTTGAAAATTGAAAGCATGGATAAAAAATTGGCAGTTTCACACCGATTGACCCATCTATGTTTGTGAGTCAAGAGGTTTGAGCTTTTATTGTTTGTTAGTTTTAGTGACTTGGGCTATTTTTAAATATTAAAAGGCTCAACAATAAAATCTTGAAGCCTTTCATCTTTAGGCTTACCGACTTCGGAAAACCAAATTTCAATTGCCAACTCGCAAAATCAGTCTGCAACAAGTTACTGGTCAGCAATGCAAGTTGCAGTTGTTTCAATGTGTTCGACTAAAAATTGCCGATAAAAGTCAACAACCACTAATTGAAAAGGCAAACATTGGCCTGGGGTGGTCACACTTAACCTCAACATGACACGCAACAAAACTCCTTATATCTTTAATCATGGCTATCTTAAAATGGATGAGATATCTTCCAAGAAGTTAAATACTGTTGGAATTAAATAATAGATAACATACCTCTTATAATAAGTTAGGCGTGAACTATAGAGAACTACAACCTTGGCAGCCGGCACTTACTATTTTCGCAAGCTATCAAGCTCAACGCTTTAACTTTAACGCTTCACAACAATGGCCGTCGCCGTCAAAGGATGGCGATTGGCGGCGATGGCGAATCAAGATCTGTAGAGGAAAAAGCATAATTGCTTCCAAGGTCTGCTGAATAGCTATTTTTTGTGTTCCGGATATGAACACAATTATTTTGGATATGTTATCTTTATTTTGATAACTTGTGTACATTTTTGAGGGCAGCCGTTGCTGTTAACACTCCAATGAAAAAGGTTTTCTTTTCCCGGTTCCCATCATGGTTCTCAGTTGAACTTCGCAATCTGGTTACTCAAAAGAAAATTGCCCATAGATATTGGAAGAGCACTGGATGTGACAGTTGGCGTTTGGAATTCTGCCGTCTAAGAAGCATTTGTAAAGCAAGTCGCCATACATGTTACAATAACTATATTCTTCATGTGGAGTCTACTATGAAGTCCAACATTAGAGTTTTCTGGAGCTTTGTGAATGGAATGAGAGAATCCCACGTTATCCCTGACTCCATGCATTTTGAGGGGAAAACTGCCAAAACAGTTGAAGAGTCTTGTGAACTGTTTGCATCATTCTTTTCTTCTGTATTCTCTGAGAATTCTGAAACAGCTCCCGATTTTGAGTTTGATTTTCCCCACGTTATAGCATCATGCAGTTTTTTCTGAAAGTGAAGTGGCAAGGAAGCTTGAGTCTCTTGACCCATTTAAAGGGACTCCTGGACCCGATGGTATTCCTCCATAAGTTTTAAAGCATTGCTCTAAATCATTGGCCCCTGTTCTAACATCTGTATTTAACGAACTTGTTATACTGGGACAATTCCCTGATTCCCTCAAGCACGGTTATGTTGTGCCTATACACAAGGTTGGTGACAAATCCAATGTTGAAAATTATAGACCAGTTGTTATCCAATCTGTGTTGGCAAAAATATTTGAAAGCCTTGTTCTGGAGAAGGTCTTGCCGCTTTTTAAGAATGTAATAGGCAACGAACAACATGGTTTCCGGGCTGGTCGTTCCACCGTTACTAATCTTGTTACGCTACAGAACTATGTAATTTCTGCGTTTGAGGATAGAAAGCAGGTTGACTGTGTGTATTTAGATTTTGCCAAGGCATTCGACCGTGTGAGCCACTGTCACCTAGTCAAGAAGCTTCATGCCTACGGATTTCGGGATCCCCTGTTGAGCTGGTTTAAGTCATACTTGAGCAGCAGAAGATTGGCTGTCCGATTCATTGGGGAAGTGTCTGAACAGTTCGTCGCAACATCTGGCGTGCCACAGGGATCACACCTGGGACCATTCCTTTTCAACCTGTTTATTAATGACCTTCCTCAACATCTAAGCTCTGAATGTTTACTTTTTGCCGACGATGTTAAGCTATTCAAGAGAATCACTTGTATTGAAGACTGTACCAGTGTCCAGACTGACCTGCAAAATGTCATATTATGGTGTGAGGATAATGATATGCAACTAAACATAGCCAAGTGCGCAGTTATGATTTTTTGTCGGATTTCATCTCCGCTTCTTTACGGATATACGTTGGCCAGTGTAGCAGTCAGGAGAGTCACTCTATTTAAAGATCTTGGGATAATGTTTAATCCTGAGTTGATCCCAAATGAGCACATAGCTTCAGTTTGTAACAGAGCGAACAAAATGCTTGGATTCATTCTCAGAACTTCTAAAAATGACCTTGGAACCGATTCACTTGTTCTACTCTTCAAGTCTTTGGTCCGGCAACTTCTTGAGTATGGTACTGTTGTGTGGTCCCCGTTCCAAAGTGGGCATTGCGATAGGCTTCAGAATAACTTACAGAAGCGATTTATACGATTGCTGGGAGCCAGGCTTGGATTCAACTTTCAGGATGTTCCAATTTATGATCTCCAGTTGAATTATAATCTGGCTCCTCTTGATGTTCGACGCAGAGTATTTGATATGTGCTTTCTGTATAAGCTTCTAAATGGTGTTATTGACTGCCCCATGCTCCTCGCTCTGATTGACCTCAAGTGCGGCTCGACTCGAACACGCTCCAGAGACCTTTTTGAAAGACAGCATCATCCAACGTCTTATGCATATTACTCGACCATCCCGAGGCTTCATCGTCTGGGAAACACAGCAGCTTCCTTGGATGTGGACTTTTTTGCTGAATCCGAGTCGGCCCTGAGAAGAAAATTATTTAGTGTATGGGCATTTGCAAACACATTAGCATAAGTTGTTTTCTGCTTGGTGAAGTTGTTAGATTTTATTATGTTTATTATTTTTGAAGGGCACATAAGTCTGTTATGCTTGTATTTGTATTTATCTTTAATTCCTATATTCTTGTTGACTATTTATTTTGTTATTTCGTTCATAGTTTTATTACTCGTTATGTTCTGGTATTACTCAGGCTTGATAGTTGTTTTGATTATTTATTGTTAATTATTAAGTAGAATAGTTAAAGTATTGTTGCAGTTGGTCTTGGGAGATTTATAATTAATAGAATCTACATTTCTTGTAATATTAATTGTTTTGTATGAAATTGAAAATGAAAAATTCCGTGTATAAATAAATAAAAATAAATAAATAAATAAATGAACATATGAATTGTCAAAACTAAAACGGAAGTCAAGTCACGTTAATATCAGCGAGCACACGGCTGATTGAAAAAGAGAATAAAGCAGTCTTGCCACGGGTACGATATTTATCGTAACGACACCATATTACTCTACTTTACATATGGATTATTAATAAATAACAAACCATTCGGTAATGATAAAATTAGAATTATCAATCAACGTAATTCTAAAACCAAAAATTCTACCCTAGTTTGCTTTGAAATTCCTTATTTTAGTAATTGTTGAGACAAAAAAATCTCCAACTCACTCAAACGAGTACGTTTGTTATTTCCTGCAGCATTGGTAACACTTGCAATTAACAAAGAGTAAAATGTTGGGGTTTTAACACTTCTTTGACGTATAACTTATAAATTAGTGATTTAAAAAAGTCTGCTTTGTTTACACGAAATCAAGTGGTTTGATAAGAAGGGACGAATATTGACAGTAAAGATGATCTACTTATGAGGAGCTGTAATAATATTTGGGGACGAAAAAATAACAAAATCTGACAGGCGCGAAAAAATTCACTCAATTTTTGGGAAAGCAGGACAATGAAATTGGTATGATGAAAATATTGAAAGTTTGCTGATCCTGAGATGGGTGCTGACTATCCGCTATCCTTTTTCTCATTGCTGCTTCTCTATGTTATATTAATAGGGCGTCATGGCGTCATAGCTCAAGGACTATAATTTATTCCAAAAACTCATTTTTTAATATATCAATATACGTTTTACAACGGATAAAACGAAGAATTTACAAATGGGTGGCATATTAGTACATGATTTTAGAGGGAATGGCCTATTCAAACGGTATTGTTAAAATAATATATATATATATATATATGTGTGTGTGTGTGTGTGTGTGTGTGTGTGTGTGTATATATCAAAATAAAATCTTCTGGAAACTTTCGAAGTGAACTGGTAATCCGCTTTGGTTCATGGTATTTTAATTTTATGACTAGGGGCTTTTGCATCTATGAGTTACTAGTTTCTTTAATAAGTGTATTAGATAAATTGTTATAGGATATCACAGAAAATCTGTTTATCTCTACCATATTTTCATTTGTTGATATAGATGTAGGTATAAAACTCTCTTTTAATTTTAATTTTATATGTATTCTTAAGTGAATAATTTTGTTGCTCGCACACAACCAATATTGTTTTATTTAAACTGATCAAGATAATTTATTCTTTATTTTATATTGTATTATAACTGGAAGAACTTTAATTTAACTTTTATTTTTAGCAAGAGATGGTAACCACAACACAGGTTTTACACCTTAAGAGGTACCTATATGTTTTGCATTGAAGAAGTGAAATTGTATATTTTGTAATAATTATGTAAAAAAATGGAAAGTAAAAATGTATTCTATTCTATATTTGTCCGTCCCAATGCACCATTTCCATTTTTGGCACAGCCAAAAAATGTTTAAGTAGCTTAAAAATTAAATTGTTTATTTTATCAAATGAATAATACTGCATAAGGTGGGATGCAGATGCAGTTGCTTGTTTAAATACTGTCCAAACTCCAGTCTTGTTACTACCTAACATCGACCAGTTGTTAGAAAGCATCATTAATTAATGGCCCCTGACAAATGGCTACTGGGTCCGGAATATCTAACCATTAAAAAGCTACTATCTTTCCCAGGAACGAACCGGCAACCTTTGAATTCAAAGGCGAGCACTAACCACTTAGCTACCCAGCCATTTAAAATCCGAACAAATAAAAGATATTCATTTGAATTAATTACCATGCAAAATCAATGTTTTATACAGAAAAATCTCAATAACTCCATTATTTGTTGTGAGATCCTTGGAAACTTATTATCCTTCAAAAAAGGGATATAAGATTAATTTATAATGTTTCTTGCCGTATAACTTGCGGTAAACCTTTGTTTGTAAAGCTTCCTATTCTAACCCTTTATTCACTGTATGTATTTAATTTGCTCTGTTTTGTTCATGGTCATTTAAAGTTTTTCAGTATCAATGCCAATTTACATTCTTATAACACTAGACATAAGGATTGTTTAAGAGTTCAACAGTATAGGTATAGCAGCTCACAAAAAAAAATGGATGTTTGTTTCTTTTAAACTTTATAATTCATTGCCGTCTGTAATAAAATCATTGCCTTACTCTAAGTTTAAAGATAAAACTAAAAATGTACTCATTGACGAGTGACTTTATAAAGGTGATGATTTTTTCAATATTTGTTGGGAGAGTTACCATTAGTATTAGGGCATGGTTTATATTGAGTTGTTGATTTTATTTCTATACTGTTGTTGGTTATCAAATTTACATTATTTATATTTCATTGTTTTAGTCATTTTATACATTTTATATTGTATTCTGTATATTTTAGCATTTTTTTAGATCTGTTTAAATTTTAATATGTAGTATTTAAAAGCTTATATTTGTATTTGACACTTTTTACCCTGTGACGCTTGTCCATGCACTTCAATAAATTGTGTTCTATGACAATAAAGAATCTTGAAACAGCTCTTATTTTGTATGCACCAATGGTCAACGTCTCCAAGGTCTGTAGAGGAAGAACCATAACTTCTTCCTAAGGTCAGGTGAATAGCATTTTTGTGTTCCGGATATGAATAAGCGTCTAAACTAAAACGGAAGTCAAGTTACGTTATAATATTTACCATTACACAGCTGATTGAAAAAGAGGATGAAGCAGTCTTGCCACGGGTAAATATTTATCGTAGCGACACCTTATTACTCTATTTTACATTTGGATTATTAGTTAATAACAAACCATTTTGTAATGACTAAATTAACAATTATCAATCTAGGTAAATTTGAAACCATAAATTGTTCCCTAGTTTGCTTTGAAATTCCTTATTTTAGTAATAGTCGAGACAAAAAATCTCCAACACAAAAAATAGAACGATTGTTGTTCCCTGCAGCGTTGGCAACACTTGCAGGTAGCAAAGGGTAAAATGTTGAATTTTTAACACTTTTTAACCGACAAAACCCCTGTTGCGACATCCACGGATGTCACGGATAGTGACACCATTGCTCTAATGGGATGTAGCTCATCTGGCCCTGGCCTACAGTCATCTTGCAATGTATCAACGTATTAATTATCTTTTTAACAAATTAAAAAAGACCAAATTAAAAAAAATGGTGCATGTATATATATAATTTAAACCATTCACAAACTCTTTCTACATAATATAAAGTTTTAGTATTTTCATGTATATTGTTAGGGGGAAAGGGGATTCACGCGGGTAATTTTAGAGAGTTGAGAGGGGAAAATCGGGATTTCCAACGAGGTTAACGGAGAAAATCAAAATCATTAGACTGGGTTGGCATTGTTGGCAACATTGTTCTAATAAATTGTAAATAATTTTACTTTCTACTTTGTGAAGGTTATGTTTTCGTGTATCTTAATTAGTTATAATTCATATTAAATAATTTTAATTTCGATGGAAACTCTAGTGTGTGTGTGTAAAAATCGAATTTTTAATGTTTCTACTCCTTTAAAATTACAATTTAGAACTGCAAAGAAATTTACTAAAGCACAAGCTAAATACCAATTTGGTATACGTCCTGCTTTAGGAAAAACAATAGAACAGAAGCTTGAAGGTAAGGTCTTAAAAACTTTTGCAAATTTCATTGTACCAGGGTTCCCAAACGTCCCGGATTTTAAGGGACAGTCCCTTATTTAGTAAAATTGTCCCGCGTCCCGGATACAAGTCACCCGGGACGGTAAATGTCCCGTATTTGGCCGAAACGAGCCATTTATTCCAAGGACAAATTTACATTATTTATAGGTTAGTTGCAAGTTACAATCTAACCTCAAAATTATAAAACTGTTGCTTATCATGTTTAACGATCGCCGTGGCATGTGTCTGCCACCATTATCATTGGACCCGTTCACGTTCATCCACCGCAAAAGAGGTTTGTTTACGTTTTGCCAATCACGTGACTAATTCCAGACATTTTATTTGTGGGATTTGTCACGTGATAGGCAAAAACATAAACAAACCGCTTTGCGGTGGATGCTTGTGAACCATTGTATGATGAGTTTTAAAATGTATTTCGGGACCTTCTCGTGTTTTAAATCTCGGAAAAACTGTCTGCACGGCGCACGAACGGCAATCTCATCTCGGACCGGACCTCGCCAAGTCGTCGCCGCCGCACCGGGTTGATAGGCGAAAGCCATTCTTATCACAACAGGCTCTCATTTACAGTAGGTAGCTAAAGTGTAAGAGTTACATATATAGATTAGGCCTAGTGTGATTGTGTTGTGATATATCGTTCTAAAATGAACCTTTTAGTGTCGTAATTTAAAAATACAACCAACCTAAAATATAAACAGTGAAAAATATTCAAACATTCAAAATTTCCATAATAAAAATAAAATAAAATATTCAAAATTTTCATCATTTTTGCTTTTACTGTTTATAACTTAGGCATTGTTTGAAAATTGTTGATTGTGGGATAAATCAGCATTAATATTGAGTAGGCCTATAATTAATGCAAGATTTTGAAATAAAATAAATAGTAACTACCTTTATTCAGTATTAAGTGCCGGTGTTGGTATTTTTTAACAAGAATAAAAAAAAATTATTCTTAATATTTAGAAACTTTATAAACGCCCACGACAGCACTTAAATATTATTTAAACACTTTTTGGCAGGAAAATTTAAACTCATATTATCAAAGCATTTTTAATTTTCAACCACTATATCGTGTTCAGAAGTACCGATTCAGAACGTTTTATTACAAAACCCCGTCCGTCCCTTATTTTCGGGTGCGTTATTTGGCAACCCTGCATTGTACAACCGCTAGGTCTAAGCATAGATTGAAAACTTGACCTTCCAATGCCTCCCTTTATGACCTTATAGACTATTTATTGATTTTTAATCTGATTAAAACCCTTTTTTCATGCCTATTCCTCTATTTATTTTATTTATTTATCTATTATACAAATTTCATACAAAAAGTTCCATTACCTTCCCCGTTCATTGCCATTTTACAAGTTCGAAGCTTTGTCAGACATTTGAACATCGGCTCTGCTATTTGGTTTCATATGACCTGAGGGCCGATCTCATCGGCTCTGTAATTCATCCCGAAAAGACCCATGGGCCGATCGCGTCGGCTCGGCACTTCGATGTGAAAAAGCCCGAGAACTGATGTCATCGGCTTTTAGTATTTTTACTGCGAAACAGTTAATTTTCATAATATACTTTCTAAATTACACATCAACCGTCAGCTAAAGACATTGTCTCATATAATATTTGCTCATAAGAATAAATATAATATTTCTTATCGTGATAATAAGAGCCGAGCGTCGACGAAATTCATGTGGCGTCACAGCGTCAGCGGGATGATTCCCTCGAACTCCACCGTCCTGCCACATAACAATACCCCACGTGTTTATAAAATAAATTGTTTTGGTGAATTAATTACTCATTAAAAAGATAAATAAATAAATAAATGTTGCTGTTTAGTGATTACATTATGACTTTTATCTTTATTACTATAATTTAACGTCCTTCAAACCAAACTGTATGTATGTAAGTAAGTTTTTTTAACAAATTTGTTATGCTGAAAGAAGACATTTTTATTTTACCTACTGTTTTTTATTGGTAATGTTTTTATTCTGGGAAGTAAACAAACTTAATAAGAGGAAACAAATTATTATTCATCACTTCATGAAAACCTGGTGAGTAATGGTTTTTTTATAAATGCAGTCTTGTAAGAAAAGTTGTACAAAAACTTTAAACTTATTTGTAAATATTTTTTGCCCAAACCTTTAAAATATCATCTTTACATGTCAATTAACAGTAATAGGTATATCATATTTTTTAATATAAAAATATTTCATTGGCATTTTTTTAATAAAAAAAAACTTTAGTAAAAAAAAACATTTCAATCGGTAAACTAAGAAAAGATGATATTGTTTGAGAAGTAGTCAAAAACCTTCCCGTCTGATGTACTTTTAGTACCACTTAACTTATTACACGTTATATTAATTGTTCATTAAATTCAAATGCTGAACATAAACAATTGGTAAAATAGCAACTTGGTCATTCCTAACCTATTTAGCGTCATGTTTGAAAATGTTCTGAATTTTCACTACCGTCCGTCCCCCTCATTACAGTCCCCATATTCTTTGAATAAAGGGACGGTAGTGAGCAAAAAGAGTACCGTAGGCCCTTCAGTAATGATCGGAAAATGGTTAACGCTTGATTAATAGGTTTAAACATTGTTAATTCATCATTATCAATAATTTTGAGATGGATAATGTAGGATTGGAAGCTTATCATCGCAACTCTCAAAAAAACTTAGGCCTGAATTTCTTAGGTAGGCCCTAAATCCAAAACTTATCCTAATAAGTTAGATAATTGATTTGAAATTGAAAATACTTTAAAATGAACAATGATTTCAATCCTTTTAGGCCTATCAGTTTTAAGAACTAAATTTTCTAAAAAACTTTTTAAAAGAAAAAATCCCTCAAAGATTTATTAGGCCTACTGTCAATCAAGAATCATTACCGTCCCTCAACATTCATTAACAGTCCCTACATAAATAAACCCTAAACAATAATATAGGCTAGCTTAATTTGGTTCAAAAATTAGTTTATTTTGTACATTGGCGAAACTTGGTCATCCGACTCCACCAATATTATCGATGTGGAGTTGTAATCCTTTGAGTTAAGATATGCATAATACAATCATAGGCTATGGTAATTTATTTATACTATAATCTAACCTAACAATCTAACCGTAAACCTCCATCACTTTTATTGTCAGTGATGTTTATAACAACAAAATTAATGGTGTTTGCAAACATTTAAAACACATTATTGTATTGATTCCCTCAATACAATAGCCTAGCTAAAAATACCTTTCTGATTCGCATTTGGCTGCATTTGTGTGACACCATTTTAGGTCTAACGAAGTCTGCTTCTTCTCACAATTCAGATACACCTACATGATAAACTTGGGTAGTTTATTTGGTGTTGTTCTTTGATAATAGGCCTATTACAGGTTACATTAACTAAAATTTGTAGTGTTTGTTTATGTTATTTTCAGTTACTTGTGTGCAATAGCCTATATTTGTTTTATTATCAAAAGGTAAAATGTTTAATTGGAATGAGACTAAATCAGGTGATAAAATCATAATCGTATCGTGTAATTGTATCATCGATAGAATACTAGCAATATTATCGCAATATCGAAATTTCAACATCGACAATAACGGTTGAGTCGGATAACGAAGTTTCACCTGTACATTTATCATTGGTTGGTATTTATAAGAAAGAGTTTGTACAAGAGCCTTTGTACAATATCTACATACACCATGACAATTACATTTTCCAACTATTGCATTTTTTTCTCAATTTAATTTGTGTGTATGATCATAATAATCAAGAATCATCAAGAATCAATGAACAAGAATATGAAAAATATATAGGCTCTATCTTAAACTTTTGAGTGTGGTTCCTAATTTATGAATAGTACCAGGGGGACCGAGCTTAAGCTCGGTAAAATTATTACTTTCGTTTCTCACGCAAAGCTCGTTCGCTCCGCTCACTCGCCAGGCAGAAGGTTTGCTGCACATTGGTATGATTTTCCTAAAACCACAGGTTAAAGATGTAACACATTGGTTTATTTTATCTACAGTTATCAGCTGATTTTTGTTCAATTTAAAAACCTCCATAAGGATAACATGGGAACTTTGAAGGGCTCTAGCGCGAAAACCGGATTTTCCCCAGCTATGGGACCAACGCCATTCGATTTCTGGTGGCCAAAACCCCCATATTCAATCAAAAAATCAAAAATCCTTGGAGCGAAAAAAAACTTTGCCCGGACAAACAGAGCTTGTTTTAGAGTATAATAATAATAATAGTTAAAATTCTATGATAAACTATTGATTTTAAACTATTGATACCACAAACACGGGGGACGGTAATTAACAGTTTTCATGACTTGTTGTTAATTTTCCTTTATTTATTACTCATTAGAAATTATGAAAATGATCTTCTAAGCACATCCCTGATTCAACATGTTTCTATGGTTGTTACATAAAAAAATTAGTACTACACCCATTCTAAGCTTCTATGTAGGCCTATATGAATTTTTTGTTATGGATACACTTGAAATGTCATGATTTCTGAGAATGTCCCTGAACATGGTCCGGTTTCAATTAGTTTGGATTAACGGGACTCTACTGTATAAGTTAATGTTAACTTATAGATTTTACATTTCAATAAGGATTGAAATAGTAGTAGGAAGTTGTTAGAGAACATTTTAATTAGAATGGGAAAAAAGTAAATACAGTACACTCTCATTCATAAAACTCGGTGAAATTGGAACTCCGCTTCATCGGAACTGATGATCTGGATATTTTAACAATTTTTTTCTTACAAAAATAATTGTACCTTTTAGTGCCTTCAATCTCCAATTTGTTATACCCACAATACAGTAGGCTAATGTATCACATTTTTCGTAATTACAATCTTTGGGGAATTAACTCACTCTGTAAAGCTGGTCTTGGTCAAACCAAAGTTTGGGTCGGGGCTGTATCCACTTCCGCATCTACCTCAGTGAGCTCCAGTGGACCTAACACCTTCAGCGTAAGGGAAGTTTCCTCATTCTCCCCTGGGGAGCGGAATGCTAAATGAGGTGGCGCCCTATCAAAACCTACTTGAAAAGATTACCCCGCCCCTCTCTGAGCCAAGCCCGTACAATTTAGTTACCTTGCCTAAGGTAGCAGGGCCCTAAAAATTTATTTCTTCATTTTGTATATAACTCTATAAAACTAAGCTTGTTGGTTAGTTAAATTATAGTTTATGTTAAGTTAAGTTAAATTGTGGTGAGTTAATTTGATTTCTGTTGATTATGAGATATCCTTTATTGTACTCATGATTGTTGTATATATATTTTTGGAGAAATAAATAATTATTCTTCTATTCTTCTATAATTACAGTAGCCCTTATCTGCGAATTAGAAAAAGAGGTGGTTTTGGTTTCTAGGGACCTAAAAACAAAAAATATCATGGCCCTAAGTTTAGAACTTACATTGGCTACTACCTTAGAACAAGAGGTGGTTTTGGTTTCTAGGGACCTCAAAACAAAAAATATCATGGCCCTAAGTTTAGAACTTACATTGGCTACTAACTACCATAATAGCGTATTCCCTATAGGGAAATTTTCTAAAACAATAACGAACGAAGTTAATATTCTTCAGTAATCACATCTTTTGTATGCATTTGTAAACATGTTATTTTAATAGCCTTAATTTCTTATCTCAATATCATTGTTGATTCCATTGTAGGCCTATTCATCTAACAATTTTAATCACAAAATCTAAATGTTAACCATTGATAAAACAACGGAGTCAGATAACGAACTTTCGCCATCAGTGATGCCCATGCCTGGTAGATCGGCTTAGCTATTTATAAAAATAATTTTTTTTCTGTATTGCGATAATTTGTCTTGCCTGGGCCCCTCTTTTAGGCTTAAAAGTTGATGTAAGCCTAGCTTTTTCAGAAGCATTCAACTTGGGGAGGAGGTCAGATAAGTTCAGGGGCAGAAGTACATAGTAGGAATTTCTCTATGTGAATTTCACTATGTGAGTGCTGAATCTAATTGTCAGTTTTACCACACGATAACATTGGTGTAGTGTATCTACTTATGCAGTTTGGAGATCGTGCCACCACTCTGAGACAGTGGAGAAGTTTTCCTTTTTCACAGTCGTCAAAATTAAGTTTTATCACTTTGTAGGGAGTGAAACTTATTTTGTTGTTCCATTTTTATTAAAGGTAAAGAATTTTTAATCAAGAATGTTAATCTTAAAGTAAAGACGACTCAGCAAAGCCTGAGATCAGTTCCCAGTTTGCACGCTGTGCAGGCGGAAGAGTTTTTCTGAGACTTGAACCACAAACCACAATAAGGTCAAGAAAAATTACGATTATCATATAACACTAATAATGGTAGACACCATGTAGAAGGGCCTTGGCGGTTGTTAATGTTAGTTAGTATGCAGAAAATAAGCAACCGTTTTGTAATTTTTAGGTTACATTGTAACTCACCTTCATGACAAAATTTGTCCTGACCAAATTTCTGATAATGGCCAAATACATGACTTTTACTGTCGTGGATGACTTCTCTCTGGGATGCGGGACAAATTTACTAAATAAGGGACTGTGGCTTAAAATCCAGGACGATTGGGAACCCTTACAAAGGAAACTAGTCTATATTATAACTTTTTAATAAGCTATCTTAGTTGGTTTTTACTTTCTCCCCCTATACCACAGTATATGGAGAAAGTATTGTTTTCGTCAAAATTTTCGAATTTGAGTTGTTGGTGGATTTATCCATTTTGGTTCCCCCTGAGTCCAAAAAAGTGGTTTTCGGAGTGATGTCTGTGTGTGTGTGTGTCTGGATGTATACAGAGCTAGAGAATGCCCCAATGGTCCGATTTTGGTGAAATTTGGTAGGTAGGTCCAAACACACAATAATTTCAGGCGCTTTTTTCATTTTTTTGAATTTTTAGCAAATTTTCCTATAGGGAATACGCTATTAGGGTAGTAGCCATGGTAAGACCTAAGCCCGGGACCACTTTACTTTTTCATTTTGAGGTCCCCAGAAGCCAAAAACACCGTTCGTTCATTTTTCATATATATGTATATATATATATATATATATATATATATATATATATATATATATATATATGTGTGTGTGTGTGTGTGTGTGTGTGTGTGTGTCCGTGGTACCGATAACTTTTGAAGCGGACGTCCGATTTTGATGAAATTTGGTGTGAAGGTGTAAGACCAGGTCTATTTTCATGAGTTCGCAAACCAGCATTGTTGGGTTACGGGAACGGGGTTTTATGGGGTTTCAAAGGGGTAAAAAATGGGTTTTTGGGATTTTTGAACCTCCATTTTCAAAATTCAAGAATTTTAACTAAAACCATTTAAAAGAGCTTAAAAAACCCAACAATTTAGTATTTCGAATCATTAAAATAGCTTAACTGGTTATGGAGAAAATTTAAATCAAGTTTCCCATGTTATTCTTATGGGTTAATCTTTAAAAAGTTATATATCACTTATTTATAAACATATCTTAATAAAATTTTTTATGAACCTGTCCTATTTGATGAGTAATGAAAATTTGATCAAAAACCCGCGTGGCAGCAAACCTACATGCTAAATCCCATGGTATTCTCATGGAAAATAAGTGTATAATGGGAGCAAGAGAGATGGAGATAATAAGGTGTCTCTTCCTAATAATCAGCTGATCAGCTTTCTTCTGCATTTGTCAAATTTGGAATGTTTATGTTTTGGGATTTGTAAACAAATAATTCTTTTTGCATGGAAGCTTTGGATATGCACTTTTATTACTGTAAAAAATATTTATTGCAATATAAATATTATTATATAAATTATTAAATAAAAATAATTATCTCAGAAAAAATGCCATTAAATATATCATATTTCCTTCTAAAGATTATTAATTATTTATATAAGATAGCCACAAAGTTCTTTGATGTTGAAAAAATAACTCTTTGGAAATTCGCTCAGTACGCAGGTCTGCTGCGACGGGGGTATTTATTTTTAAGGGTAGTTTACCCACAAAAACCCTAAAAAAACATGAAAAATCAAAATTTCTCAAAAACGGCTCTAACGATTTTGATTAAAATTTTGTGGTTTATTAAGATTAAAATGCTGAATAAAATGACACCGTCACCCGAATCTCTGAGAAAATGCGCGTTCAAAAGTTATACAGTAAAAAGTGTTTAAAAAATCAATTTTTGGATTTTTAAAATAGCTGTTATCTTGAAATAAATTTTACTTTTCACCATTAAATAGAACTCAAAAAACTAAATAATTCAGTATTTTAAATTATTGCTCTACGTCAAGTGGTTGCGGAGAAAATTCAATTTTTCGTTTAGTGGTAAACGCAGTACGTTGTTAAAAGTCACAAACGCGCATAGGGTCAAACTCGCCCTCCTCAGCTGGTAGCTATCCGACTGAGCCATCAAAACATTAATGTTTGAAGCTTTTAACCCTTTTTTTATATTGTTGGGAGAAAGTATGTGTCAGTTATCTGATACCGTTTATTTATATTAGTTGGCCACAATGCAAAACCATTTGTTTATACTGGAGCTCCTGGTTCCTATATTGACCCTTAAGTCAGCTGTTTTTAGCGTTTCTTCATTTTAATTTTTAGCTTTATAAAGCTAGGTTTACACGTGAGAGTTTTTTCTCAGAGAGATTGCTGGTACTCTCAGCAATTTCTTGTCTTAAGCTTTACACAAATTTACCAGGCAAATTTTTCGTTTACACAGCATGCCTAAACTTGTTGCGAGATCCAGCTCTCGGAGAGAATTAGTTACTCTCAGATAGTGTCGGCGAGCTAACTGTCAGCACCATTTACACAACATGTATCACTCGCGAAAACTCTCCGAGAGCAAAAAACTCTCACGTGTAAAGCTTAAGACCTCTGTCAAACTTTAAGATTTAAGTTCAAGATTATAACGAAATGAGATTTTTCTAACATAGATACCTATAAAAAATATTTTTTTATCTCAGAACTAAGTTTTTGCATAGTTTGAAGAAAATTAGTTGAGCCGTTTTCGAGATCCGTGTGCATACATACATAGGCTACGTATACAAATATACCTTACTGAAGCCTGAGTAAATATAGCGCACTCTGCTATAGTAGAGGATATTGTGTTCTGTGTTCCTACAAAAATAAACAAATTGAAGGCCTATAAATAATGTAGGCCAAATAAATGAAAACACAAAAATTTGTTTTGTTTCAGTGTTCAAAGACCCTGCGGTTTATTTTAAAGTGGATATTGGCTTTCCAAGAGCGGCGCAAAGTCATGTCAGCTTAAGTGAAAAATCAGCACATTTAAAAAAAATAAAAGAAGATCTTGAGCTCGAAAAGAAGGCCAGGAAAAATGAATGTAAGTTAGAGTATGGTACTGTTCAGTTTATGATTAATTAAAATTTAAATATTTGAATTTTACAAGTTGACTTGCTAACTTGTTTTGGTAAATGAATAACTGGGTTCACTTTGTTCTCTTCTAACCAGTTACTGTAAAAATAAGTTAAGATTGCTTTTAAAATTAAATTATTCCATATACATGCACTATTTTTGGATTACAATTACAGTAATTATTTAACCCTTACACTGATAACCTAAAGCAATTTACAAGTTATGGCTTACGTGAGTATTTATTACCTTTTATGAAATCTACTCTAAATTCCCAGCTAAACCAAACATGTTTGGTTCCAATGAATCAAGAATCATGGGACCCTTCGGTATAAGCATTGACTATAATAACTAAATTATTATTATTATTATTATGTGCACTAACGTGAATAGACCTCTCATCCAATGCATTCAGTTTGAGGAAAAAATTTGGAAGTTCGTGTACTTTCGAAGTTTTGTGTACGTGCCAGAGTCGCTGCCATCGATGTTGTTATTGTTCAGCTGGATTTACAGTGCTGAAAAAACATTTCATCATACCATAAACAAAAAACTCCATTACAAAATGTTTAATCCTTGATTGAGAAGAGTGGTAGTACTGATTTGCCTATCATATGACTCCTGTACTTCCATGTACGCCGCTGAAGATCGCGCTATCGTATATTGGTTTCAAACACACACGCCCATGCTATCAATCAATCAATCAAAATCTCTTTATTTACAGAGCATAAAGATTTGTAATAGTGTCAAATGTTTACAATTTAATGATCTTCATCGATGCGTAAGTGGAAGCGTATCCCTCCAATGCAGAAATTCGTCCAGGGAGTAGAATGGATTCTTTGACAGCCAGTTGGTGAGTGCTGTCTTCAGTTTCTTCCCCGTTTGTCTTCTCACGTCCTCTGGAAGCAGATTGTGGAGTTTTCTGCCGGTGTATGACGGCTTCCTCTCAAACAATGCGCTGTGGTGGAGTGGTAGCTGGTACCTGGTGGCATGCCTGGTGTTATGGCAGTGGATGTCTGTTCCTTTTAGAAGGGGTTTCCCATCCACATAGACGATCACCTCTCTGATGTACAATGCGACAACAGTCAGGATGTTTAGTTCAGCAAAAGTCTGCCTGCAGCTTTCCCTCCAGTCAAGACCCTTGATAATGCGAATGGCCCTTTTCTGAAGGAGGAGAATACGTTGCAGATTTCCGGCTGTAGTTCCTCCCCAGGCTGCGAGGCCATATGTCAAGTGGGACTCAAATAGAGCATGGTACGCGGTCTTCGTTGTTTCTTCATCGCTGGAGTGTTTAATTCTTTTCAGGACATAAAGACTGGTGTTGAGTTTTCTGGATAAAGTGTCAATGTGGTGGTTCCATGATATTTGAGTGTCAATAGTTACACCAAGGAATTTTGTGTAGTCTTCGACCTCCACATCAGGTAGTGTTTCTGTGACGTCCTGTTTATTACCAAATGTCAGCTGCTTTGTTTTGCTTGTGTTCACCGCTAGGTCGTTGTTATGACAGAATTGATATGCCATATTAAGTGCAATAAATGAGTCCACAGCCAGGTCTTCTGTTGTCTTGGCTGAAAGTAGCAGAGTTGTGTCGTCAGCATACATCAGAGGTGAGCAGTAGGCTTCCAGGTGTTGAGGCATGTCATTGGAAAGGAGGATGAAAAGCACTGGGCCTAGAACTGATCCTTGTGGCACTCCTCTGCATACTGGCAATGGTTTTGAAGTTGCACTCTGGGTGGTTCCTTTAAGGCTGTGTTTTATTTCTACTATTTGTTGTCGTCCCTCTAAATAGCTTTTAAACCAAGCGTTTGCCTGTCCTTTTATACCTACTTTTTCGAGTTTATGGAGAATCAAGTCATGACCTAGGCAATCAAATGCTTTACTGAAGTCAAGCATTATGGCTGTAACGAAGTTCTTTTTTTCTAAGTTGTCTATTGCAAATTCAACAAGCTCAATGATTGCTGTGGTTGTTGATTTTCCTTTAGTGAAGCCATGTTGTTTCTCAGTGAGGTTATTTTGTTGCTTGCAGTGGTTTATCAGCCTTTTAAGTACCACTTTTTCTATTACTTTTGAAAATGTTTTGACTAGTGATATGGGCCTGTAGTTTTTGATCTCAGATTTGGAGTTGTTTTTATGTTTAGGATAGACTTTTGATGTTTTTAGATTTGTCGGGAAATGCCCTTGCATTAACGATAGGTTTATACAGTGTTTTAAGATTTGTGCTGATATTTCATCCACACCAGCTGATATTTTAGGCTTCAAGCTGTTTATTATGTTCCTAATTTCATTTTCATCAGTAGGAGGTAGGTAATCGAGGTCACTGGTTGTGGGGGGCAAAGCTTGTGGTTTTTCAGTCCTTGGGGGGTTTTTATTTAGAGTTTGTTGGGCTATGTTTGTAAAAAACTCATTGAAAAAATGGGCGATTTTATCTGGATCACTGACTGTGTTTCCATCTATTGTGAATATTGGAAGTGAATTTACTGATGTTTTGTTGCCTTTCTCATTGTTTATGACTTGCCAGACTGCTTTAGATTTATTATCAGCTCTTTGGATGTAATCTGCTGACTGACTCTTTGCGCCTCAGCATTTTAAGCCGCAGATCATACTCTTTTTTCACTTTTACCATGGCGCTTTTATCTTTTTCATCACCAGTCATGTTGTATGTTTCAAGATGTGCTAGAAATTCAGATTTCAGGTCCAGTGCTCTTTTATCTGCAAAGTTTTTTGGTTTATGTTTCTTTGATCTAATTTTCTTTATGGGGCACGCTATATCCATTGCTGCTTTGATAGTATACAAAAAGCTATCATAGGCCTGGTCGGTACATCAGGCACTTGTAACCTTATCCCAGTTCTTGTTTTCAAGGATTTCCTTGAGATTGTTGAGGTTTTCATGGTTTAATATTCTGCCAATGGAATTTTGGTTAGATTTGGAGGGTTGACTGACTTGTATTGTGCTTAGTTGAGCTGTGTGATCGGATATTCCAGTACTAATAACTATTACAGACAAATGTTCTTTTTCAATGTTAGAGCATACGATATCGATGGATGTCTGGGAAGTGGGGGTTATCCTAGTAGGGGGGAGTGGGAGCCTTGAGATGTTGTGGCTGGCAAGAGTGTCATTTAACTTTCTTGACTTAGTGTCATGTTTGAGATTATCGACATTTATGTCCCCTACAATTATGGTAGAATGTTTTTCTGCTTTGGTATTTTCAATTGCTGTAGAGAGTATGGTGAGGGCCTCATCCAATTGGTCCACTGGCGGTGGTCTGTATATGCCCATGATGTAAAGTTTTTCTTTTTAGCGAATTTCCCTATAGGGAATACGCTATTACGGTAGTAGCCATGGTAAGACCTAAGCCCGGGACCATGTTACTTTTTCATTTTGAGGTCCCCAGAAGCCAAAAACACCGTTCGTTCATTTTCATATATATGTATATATATATATCTATATATCTATATATATACAGGGTTAGGCAAAAGTCTGGATACCCCCAGTTAACTTTTTAACGCGTTGCAGTAGGAAAACCAAACTCGGCACATGTTTACAACATCAAAAACTGCACTTTTTCATCAACTACACAACTTTGCCCCTGCCCCCAAAATGGGGTATTTTGGGGGCAGCCCCAAATTTTCAAATGTAAACCCCTATCGAGTGACCCCTCATTTTAAACGGTTTATCAAGAGAAATTAAATGGCGCAAACCGGAGGTCGATATCTCACCCCTAACCAAAATGGCAGCCATTTCAAAATTTGACATGGGCAAGCAAGTATAAGTATGGACACCCCCAATTAATTTTTTAACACGTTGCAGTAGGAAAACCAAACTCGGCACATGTTTACAACATCAATAACTGCACTTTTTCATCAACTACACAACTTTGCCCCTGCCCCCAAAATGGGGTATTTTGGGGGCAGCCCCAAATTTTCAAATGTAAACCCCTATTGAGTGACCCCTCATTTTAAACGGTTTATCAAGAGAAATTGAATGGCACAAACCGGATGTCGATATCTCATCTCTAACCAAAATGGCAGCCATTTTAAAATTCGAGAAAGGTAAATTGACTTTACATTAAATCAGAAAATAGCTTTTTTAGAATCGAGAATATCTGGAATTATTTTAGAATTGAACCTACTAGTTCATTTCTGCTATTAGGTTCAATTCTAAAATAATTCAAGAAATTATAAATTCCAAAAAGCTATTTTCCGATTTAATTTTAACAAATGTAAATTTACCCTTCTCGAATTTTAAAATGGCTGCCATTTTGGTTAGAGATGAGATATCGACATCCGATTTGTGCCATTCAATTTCTCTTGATAAACCGTTTAAAATGAGGGGTCACTCGATAGGGGTTTACATTTGAAAATTTGGGGCTGCCCCCAAAATACCCCATTTTGGGGGCAGGGGCAAAGTTGTGTAGTTGATGAAAAAGTGCAGTTTTTGATGTTGTAAACATGTGCCGAGTTTGGTTTTCCTACTGCAACGTGTTAAAAAATTAATTGGGGGTGTCCATACTTATACTTGCTTGCCCATGTCAAATTTTGAAATGGCTGCCATTTTGGTTAGGGGTGAGATATCGACCTCCGGTTTGGGCCATTTAATTTCTCTTGATAAACCGTTTAAAATGAGGGGTCACTCGATAGGGGTTTACATTTGAAAATTTGGGGCTGCCCCCAAAATACCCCATTTTGGGGGCAGGGGCAAAATTGTGTAGTTGATGAAAAAGTGCCGTTTTTGATTTTGTAAACATGTGCCGAGTTTGGTTTTCCTACTGCAACGCGTTAAAAAGTTAACTGGGGGTATCCAGACTTTTGCCTAACCCTGTATATATATATCTATATATCTATGTGTCCGTGGTACTGATAACTTTTGAAGGGGACCTCCGATTTTGATGAAATTTGGTATGAAGGTGTAAGGCTAGGTCTATTTTCATGGGTTCGAAAACCAGCATGATCGGGTTATGAGAACGGGGTTTTATGGGGTTTCAAAGGGGTCAAAAATGGGTTTTTCGCAGTTTTGGAGCTTAATTTTCAAAATTCAACAATTTTAACTAAAACCATCTAAAAGAGCTTAAAAAAACAAACAATTTCATATTTTGAATTTTTAACTTGGCTTAACAGGTTACGGAGAAAAGCCAAAAATAGGTTTTCCATGTTAATCTTATGGGAAACCAACAAAACCCTGTATCTCGCTCATTATTGGAATAACTTGATAAAATTTGTTATGTACATTCACTTGGTAGGGTTCAACTGGTATTTACTTACAACACCCACATGGCGGCAAACCTACGTACTCACCCATATGGGGTTTATGGGGAAAATGAAAAGAACACCATAACTTGATAATATTTGGTATGTTCATTCACTAGGAAGGATTTAACTGATATTTGCTTACAACACCCATATGGCGGCAAACCTACTTACTCACCCCCATGGGGTTTATGGGGAAAATTAAAAAGTGCCGAAAATAGATACAGTTTGACATTTACCTAACGTAACTATTACATTTCCTAACAAAACTAACATTTTCTATTGACATCCCAAGGCAGCCAACCTACATACCCATTCCTATGGTGTTAATGGGGAAAATACAATATCTCAAGATCGTTTGGAAATTCGGTGAGTACGCAGGTCTGCTGTGACGGGAGTATTTTAATGTCACTCTAATAGCAGCAATTTCACACACCAGTTCTTTACTTATTTCTTCTAGGTCTAAAGTATCGGTGCTTTCTTCCAGTTCTTCCCCGACAAAGATAGCAACGCCTCCTTTATAATGTTCCACTCGGCTGTAGTAAGCTTTTAATGTGTATTTAGGTATTCGAGTGTTCAAAATACACTCCTCATTTTTCCCATGTTCTGTTAAGCCAAGTATCTGGGGCTGTAATTCTTGCAGTAGTTGTATTAGTCTGTCTATTTTTTTGTTTGTTAGTACATCGGTGTTCTGGTGAAGAATATTTAGCTCTGATGTTTTTTTAGGTTGCTCGGAGAGAGGGGACCTTTTTTCTATGTCTTCTCTTCTGCTCTTGGGTGCAACAATAAAAAATGGTCCGATGTTGGGTTAAAATTGTTAGGAAGGCTTTCTTCTTTCTTGTTAAAATAAAAGCTCTTATTTATGTCATTATAAAAATCAAAATACTTTGTAAAAAATTCTTCAATATTTTCATTTTCATGTCGGGCTTTGGCAGTGAAAGGTGGTCTCTTTTGTGATGGGCAGCTTCTTGCCGTTTCCAACTGGTGTCGGTTCAGTTTTTGTTGACAGGTTTGGCTGACTCCTGTGGTTATATCTTTGGTTTGGTTGGTCTTGGTTGTGGTCAGAGGTTTTTTCAGTTTTTGAGAACAGGTTTGACTGGCTCCTGTGATTGTATCTTGGTTTTGGTCGGTCTCGGTGGAGGTCAGATGGTGGTTCAGTTTTGAGAAGTCTTCTCAAGTTAGTGTACATAGTCAATGGTATAAGCAGTGAGAATATCAAATTAACACTGTTGCAGCAGCAAAAGTGTTTTAAAGAATATTTAAAAGGCATTAGTGAATATTTCAAAGTGGACCTACATTTTTAAAATAAGCGTGTTATTTTTCCCACCCTCATGTAAGCTTCATTCACGGTATTTTAATGTTTAGCTACTTATCAAAATATTTGTTTTCTGTATTGCTATAATTTGTCTTGCCTGGGCCCTTATTTTAGGGTTAAAAGTAGGTGTAGGCCTAGCTTTTTTAGAAGCATTTTACTTAAAATTAGTGGGGAGAGTGTTGAAAAATGTTTTTCATCATACTTCAATAATATTTAGATGTTTTAACAGGTGTTTTTTCTGTGCACTTTTAAAAGGCTTCAGAAAAGGCCAGCTTTGTGGACTAATTAAGCTTACAGGCCAGAAAACGGCTTCTCTTTGTGCAGTATGATGAAAAATCTAATTGCCAGTTTTACCACAGGATTTATTATTTAGCCCTTACATTAATAACCTCAAGTAATTTACAACTTATGGCTTACATGAGTATTTATTATCTTTTATGAAATCTACCCTAAATACCCAGCTGAACCAAACATATTTGGTTTCAATGATTTAGGAATAATAGGACCCTTCAGTATAAGTTTTAATACAGGGAGATTATTCAATGAACATTGAATATTATAGAATATTTAAAAGTGGTTTAAAGAATATTTAAAAGGCATTAGAGAATATTGAAAAGTGTACCTAAAAAATGAGCCTATTATTTTTCCCAACCTCATGTATAGCTCAAGTTTTTTTATTTTTTATTTTTATTTATTTATTTTTTTTAATCACTTGTGACGTTTAGTCTTATTTTGAATCTAAATTTTCTAGTGTTTTTAAACCTAAATGAGGTTTCTAAAGAATGGTCAGAAGAAGATGGACCAAAGCAGATCAAAGCAGCAGCCGAACATTATGGGGTGTTCCAAGATCTCTTCGGTGATGCTTTTTTCTATCCACAAGTCAGTTTAGATGTGTCCTTCAACTGTGATGAGGGACTTTTACCTGTCTACCGAGGAAACTTGGTGAAGCCTAATCAGGTAGGCCTAACAAAAACTTGACAAGGCTATCTAATATAGATTTCAGGGGTTTTAATATAGATTTCATTTTGAAAGCCTGTCATATTTTAAACTTTTATTGTCAATGCATTTGGAATAATAAAAAGTCAGACTAAAAGTAGTATATCAGAGGCCAAAATAGATCTACAGGACAGTTTAATTTTTGAAATTAACTAGAAGCGAAGAAGGGTAGGTGGATTATCTTTGACGCTGAAGTTCTTTTATTTATGTGTAGTGTAGTCATGTGTGTCGTGTCAAACATGTAATACCTTTGTTTATGATCTAAACATGTAAACAAATGTACCATTCATTCACAGTTTGTTTGTTTTGATTGAACCTCAACATTTGACGAAAGTAGAAACACATGATTTTACAACAAACAAAAGAAGTTCAGTGTCAAAGATAGACCACCCAATCTTGACCGCTCCTTGTTAAAAGTTCAACTGTAGTTACGTTTTGAAATTTCACTAGGCTTTTCATATTCCTATTTTATCCAAATGAACATGTTTTATTTTAATATTAACAGACGGTTTATTCATCATGATAGTCCAAGTATGCAACAGAATGTAGCACTCATAATTGTTGTGAATCTATTTATTAACAGGCAAGCATGATTCTTTTCATCATTTTTTCTCTGCATACGTGCATTGTAGGAGAAATCCATGCACACCGTTAGAAAGGTAGATGAACAGAATCCCATTATAATTCACATCAGCCCCCAGGGCCATGCCTCACAGGGTTTAAAAGCAATGAATACAAAAGCATAAAGAAGGTCACGTCCCATGTTAAAAATTGGCAAACAAAGTGTTTCGCGTGGAGCACTGTAAACTGAAATTGAGCACTCCAAATAGAGATAGCATCAGCGGAACGTAGGCCTAAACATAGCACACTGTACAAGAGAGAGGGAGATATTAAATTTGTTATTTAATATTGCTTTGTTAAAAACACTCCTTAAAACATAAGTTACCTAGCTTATTTGGTATCATTGGAAAGTTTTTTTAAGGATAATTTTTAAGTCATTATATCCTTTTATTGTTAGGACTTTGTTGTATGTGACTTCAAACTTCTAATGTTATTCTAGTGGAAATATTTTATTTAGGCTAATCATATTTGTACAAAAATAAACTAATGTTTTACAATAGATTAACGTGCGTTGTCATGGTATCTCGCTATTTCCGAATTTGTTTACTCGGAGTCGAAAATGAACTCTTAAGTAGGTGGAGTAAAGTGTTCCTACATTAAGTGTGAGAATCTGTCCAGTAATGGAAAACTGTCAAAGGCTATATATAATTTGTGAGTGTACGAGAGAGATTCTTTGCTGTTGACCATCTGAAATGAAGTCAGAATGTAAATTGACTAATAGGCCGTTGTCTCTTGTGCGTTCTCATGGTGGAGTGCGCTGCTACATCGATTGAAACTTTCTTGACCATTTTGTCCATAAAATGTGACCTTCTTTATATTTTTGTATTCATTGTTAAATCATGAATACAAATGTTAAATTCAGTTTCAATGTTAACCTTATATAAAAAGGGTAATTGATTGAATCATTGGACAGCTTGTACAGTAGACTCCCTCTTAACTGGCCACCTTTTAACCGGCCTCCGCTTTAACCGGGCCTACCTTTTTAACAAAACTAACTTCCTCTCAACCATTTTTAACACAACATTGCTTTAATCGGTCTTGTTTTTCTAGAAATGTTGTTTTTATGCATATCATTCAAATCAATTACACTTCTTATGGCAGTCAGTTTCATAGAACAATTTAAGTGACATCCCTGAACGGAAGTGAACCCCACCAGAAATGAATACGTTTGTTAACCTTCATTCCAGTAGATCATATAATTTTTTTTCATTTTAGTCTTTTCAGTCTGTGGTTGGATGTGATTTGCTTTTCTTAAACCAGAAAAATAAGTTTTGAGTGTGATTAGGTAGCTTCAATTCCATACAGTAATTTAATGTTATTTTTCATCTTATTCTGGCCATGAAGAACTATAATTTAACGTTGATAAAGGTTCAATGCTCAACCGACCAATTCCTTATGTGGCTACTGTCTAGTTCGAGGTGTGCGGTTAAGAGGGAGTCTACGGTAGTAATAAATGCTAGCAAATCAGGAAGAACAGATTATCAGTCATAAAACATTTTAAAATTGGGTCCATATCAACTGAAATTTTGGTTGTATTTCAGCCATCAATCAATCTCTTGTATATATTAATAGTAGGCCTATATTAATATACAGGGTGTCCCTGAACTCTCTTCCGACCTCTTGAAGTATTAAATCCAAGCCAAAATATCATATTTAAAATTTCCAAAACTCCATTGTTAACCATACAGCCACCACCTTATATTTTTTTAAAGAATAATTTTTAATTTAAGAACGGTCCATTGTAATAAGTTAAAACTGGGTATACAACTTTTTGGGGTAAAGGTATAATTAAAGAAAAATAATCAATTTTTTACGGCTCATATTTTCAAAATGGCGGCTGTTAAAAGTCTTTAACCTTTAATTACATAAAAATTACATAAGAAGCAAAGTTTTTGTCCATATGTACTTTTTAGAACATGTAATTTAATTCAAAAACAGCCTTGACACCTATATATTCTAACCTCAGATTTATTTACTTACGTAAACATAGCCTGAGGTGTCAATGAGTCAATCTTCACGCTGTACCGCGCTGAAGGCCCACTCTTCGAAAATTCACCAGGATGGACCCTTGTATCCGGCGCGCCCCAAGTTCCAAACGTTATTCGTATCCGTGTGTGTGTGTGTGTGAAAATAAATGTACAGTTATGTGTAGAAGAAGTACCGGTACTGTGTCTTGTGTCTGTATAAATCGACAACCATAAAAAATGGGCTTACGTTCTAATTAAACTGACGCTGCTGAAGATGGGCGGTGACACGCCCGAAACGCGTACAGCGTGAAGATTGACTCATTGACACCTCAGGCCATGTTTACGTAAGTAAATAAATCTAAAGTTAGAATTTAATTTTAAAATCCAGTGATGCAAAGATTATGGAAATTGGTCTATAAATAAGCGAATCAGAGCGATTTTAATAAAACTAGTCACACATCTGAGCAAGTTGCCGCATGAAAAGCACAGCTGCGATGCCAGCTAAACAATGGATCTCAAACCAAAACTGCTCCCAGGAAAGCAGTACGACCGTGACTAGCCTCAGTAAAATCTTGCTTATTTATTAACTGATTTCCGTAATCTTTACATAGTTGGATTTTCAATTAAATTTTCTAAAAAGTTTATAAAGACATAAACATTTCTACCTTATGTAGTTTATATGTCCTTTAAGGTTAAAAATGTTAAACTCCCGCAGTTTAAAAAATATTAATTGTAAAATTTTTTATTAATCTTAAATTTTTCTTTGCCTCAAAAAGTTGTATAGCAAGTTTTAACAAACCGTTCTTAAATTAAAAATTATTCTTTAAAGAATACAAAATGAAAACTGTGTGGTTAACTATGGAGTTTTGGAAATTTAAAATATGATATTTTGACTTTTCTCTAGGTCAGGAATAATACCTTAAGAGGTCGGTAGAGAGTTCAGGGAAACCCTGTATGTAATAAGTACCGGGTTAACCTAGATTTGCTCTTTGATTTTAATTCATTTTTGTTTTAGTGTTATGGTAATCAGGCTTTCATGTTTACATCAAATATACTTTGACAGGCGATAGCTGTATCAAAACCAACGCTTGAAATTAGCATTCTTTAATTTTGTTTACCTTTCATTGATGGCAACCCCATAAGACAAATGTTAAAAAATTAATAATTTTTAAGTTAGTTTTAGATAAAAACCGATTTTGCCTAGGTTTGAGGCTGCTTCTAAACTTATTTTAGGACGAAAACATTCAAATGCAACATCTGCCCACAAGATTTTGAAAACTTTGGAAAATACATCTGTAAGGTCTAAAAACTCTAAGAGGGCATAAAAAGGATTTTTCAAAAGCCAATTGTAAAATTTTTTTGACAAATATGTTTAGGGGTTGTCCAGAAATTAAGTCATCTGGAAATGGGGGGGGGGGGTCCAGATTGAAAATGACGGTAGGGTGATGTGCAAGGGGGGGAGGGTTGGCTTTGATATTACATCATTTAAAAAATAATGTTTTATATCAAATTTTGACAGTAAAACAATGTTAAATTCGTACACAATTCAACGTATTGAATTCAACATATTGAAAATACTTTGTATTTTTCAACAACTTACGATCCTATAAATAATGTAGTACTACAGTGGTTTGTGAATGAAAATATCCAGTTTGAATAGTTCTTCCAACAACCTAGCACCAAAATGGGGTTCAAAAGTTAATTGATAGTCTTAATAAATCAATAAAGAATAGAACTTAATTAGCTTTGACGAAAAAAAAAACATTATTTTTACTTAAAACGGAGGTTTGTTAAAAATGACGTCATTTTTCTCAGAGGGAGGGTTCATACAAATTATGATGGTTGGATGATTTTAGGGGGGGGGGGGGGGGGGGGGTCCAAAAATGGCCAAAAAGCGATGACCTAATTTATGAACGGTCCCTTATGGGATATTTGTCAATAAGATGTTTTAATTTAACTTTAGCAAGATCTAGTAACTGTTGAAAATCAGAGTGAGGATTTTAAAAAGTGGTATAGTCTACATATAAAAATAATTTTGCTTAAACAGAGCTAGGAAGATAATTTATTTGAATTAAAAACAAAAGAGGGCCCAAAACTGATCCCTGGGGCACTCCAGTTAAAACTCCAATCTCATTGGACCAGTTTCCATTAACTCAGACCTTTTGCCTACGGTTGGTTAAATATGATTTAAAAAAGTTATATGAAATTCCAGTCACACCACAATTAGTGTAGTAAAATTAGTCGGGAAAAATGAAATAATTTTTGGAAAGCTAATTTCTTTTGAAATGTGTTCTATGGCATCCCCTGACCTTCCTCCGAAAAGTCCCCTGCAATCCCATGTGGGGATCATGCCCAAAAATGAGGGGTTGGCCTATAAGGAGTTAAAATATATTTTGATATTAAGCATACTAGATTTGAATAAGTTCCAGAAGGTTTATATATATCAAATTAGAGGTCTTAAAATGTAGAGCACAATGCCGTAAACCCGACCTAAATATAAAGGTCGAGAGAAAAATGGCAGACGTTCAAATTTTAGAATAAAATAATACTATCAAAACTTTGAAATGCAATAACTTCCGACATATTTGACCTTTTGAGGTCTGGTTTTCGGCTATGTACTCTCCTTATTAAGGCCTTTAAAATTATGTATGGCATGGCTATGGACTAAGAAAAATTTTTCAAAACTCCCTCTTTGGGACGTCCATGTAGAGGGTGGTTCAAGGGTAATATGATGGGCATATGTCAAACTATCCTTATTTGCCAAGGTAATTGTACAAGCAAACGTTTGCCGCAAACCGGACCTCAAAAGGTCAAGTATTTCTAAAATTATTACATTTTTTTGCCTTTTGATTAAAATTTGATTTTTATTCTAAGTTTGACAAGCTGTCATTTTTGACTCAAGCAACCTTTTGAGATGGGGTTTGCGGCATTGAATTCTACTACTTTAGAGCTTTAATTTGATATACATAAACCTATTAGTCGGCGAAATACTTATTTCTGACTCCACGAGGGCCATCCCATCATTTTTAGGCATGTTGCCCACTGGGGATTTCAGGGGACTTTTCTGAGGGAGGTCAGGGGATGACATAGAACACATTTCAGCAAAAATTGGCTGTCCAAAAATTTTTTCATTTTCCAGCCATATTTTGGCTTAATTTTACTACACTAAATAATTTAGCTTTTGGATTCATTCATTCATTGTGATTGACACAATCAAAGGCCTTGCCCTCAAAATTACTAAGAATCTCTCTAACTAGTGCATCTACAGCATCGATTGTGCTTTTTCCTTTTCTAAAACCAAATTGTGATGCATTGAAATAACCATTACTATCAAGATAAAAACTAGTTTATCATGAACTATTATTTAAATAATTTTTGAAAGAACATTTATAATTGAAATGGGGTGATAGCTTTCAGGCAGGTTCTTAGGACCCTTCTTATACACAGGAAAAATTCGAGACAGCTTTATTTCATCTGGAAAATTTCCTTCAGTTAAGCATTTATTTATACCTAAAGTCAGAGGTTCTAAAAATATTTAATAGATACATTTGATGATATTTTTGGACAATTGAAATATATTAATACTATCTGAATTCTTAAGTCTTTTTGTGGCTTTAATAACTTCATTGACTGTGACATTTGCAAGAGTGAAGTTACTTTTTGTAATGGGATTGTTTTCTCTTAAAGTCATGCTGTAAACACTAGGCCGCTTGATACTTTTTTAAATACAATTTACTGAGTTTATGAAGTACAGTAATCCTTTGTTGATATGGTATGGTATTGATTTGTTAGTTTCTTCTTTTATAATTTGCCCAGGGGTTTGACATTTATTTGTGCTGTTTCCTATTTTACTTGCATTGTAGGATAAGTTTGCATCCTTTATAGCCTATTTATAGGATAAAGGTTCGTTGTCACTGGTGCGACTGCAACGATAATCGTTGGCGGTGGATGATTATCGCTCGGCGATGATCGTTTCAGTGGTCATTGTCACTGATGCGATTATTATGCATTCGTTTAGTTGCTATTTGACTTTTGCCAAGTGAAGTACTGAAAGGTGAGTTTAAGGAAACGGATACTGAGTTATTTGTTAATTAAACATTTAGAAGATGAAGAAATTTTTGAAATGCTAAGTGTACCACGACCTAACAAACATAACATGTTTACAAGTAGAACAGAAGAAGGTACTTAAAAATATTAATAAACAATCATTTGCAAGCTGATGAGAGAATGTTTTCTGAGTTCTTCAGACTTATTAAACTTCAGTTTATGGTTGTGTCTAGTTTAATCAATGAAGACGTTATGAAAATGTCTTCAAACTACAATCCATATCCAATCAAGGGAGATTAGAAGTTAGCTCTTACGTTAAGATGAGATATCTTTGTTATCCTTATTTAATTTTTGTAGGGCAATGATTTTTTAGAATGCTTATAAAAACAAAAATTAATTAATAGAAAAAGTTAAAGAATGTTTCATAATGTCTAGGAGGGAAGGGGTAATAAGAGAAAATAAATTCATAACTGGGATTGCTCATTTTGAAAATAATGTAATTTTATTAATACAAGTATTAAAAAACAGACACATATGTTCAGTTCTGGTGTTCAAAATGATAAGTAAAAGAAATTTGAAGAAAAATGTAAACCTGATGTTAAATATAAACTCCGAAAAATAAATTATCAAATACACTCAGTCTCTTTTAATCCAATCAAGTGTCAATACACCCACTCTAACTAGAAAAATCGACCAACGACGTGATTATGACTGCTCAGGAGCAGACCCCCACGATTGCAGTCAGCGACTCTGCTGGCAGTCGCGTCAGTGACAACGGCGCCATTGAAGACGATGCTCAGCAGGCGCTCTACGATTATCGTCCAACGACTATCGTTCAACGATTATCGTTGCACGCACCAGTGACAACGCACCTTGACTTCATTAGCCTGTCACTGTCAGAGTTTTTAACCACACTGTGCATGAATAGAAGTTCTCTTTCATTACGGCCAGTTCCTTTGAATACCATGTTTTATTGTTAATTTTTTTCTTTTCAGTTTTATTATTATTATGTTTTTTTTTTTTTTATTGAAAAATACTCTATTCTATTACAAATTATTTGAATCAGAGACAGAAAAAAACTCTTTAGCATTCAGTAATTTTCCATGATTAACAAGAGTGAATTGAATGATAGAAGACTATTTTCGAAGTCATAAATTGCTGATTTTGGGAGACATATATGAATAGTACTCCCAAAACAAGATGTGCTCCCTCCCAATGAGTTTAAATTTAGATCCAGAGGCACATTTGAATTTTGTACATCTAAAGGGAAAGAGTTTGTTCTCTTACACCTTAGTGGAACATTTACAATCAGTCCTCCATGGTCAGAAAATGGAAATTTAAAAGTGTTACTTTTTGCTTGATAACTATGTTTAGAGTTTACAAAAACATTATCTAAACAGTTTTTACCTCTTGTAGAGAGAAGTTTAAACAATAAAAATCAAATTGTCCAAGAACATAAAAAATTGTTTTACATTTGTGGTTATACCAAAGTTTGCATTAAGTCTCCTTCTATAAAAATTGTATACTTTGACCAGGGAGTTAAAATTTTTTTTTAAAATCGTCCAGAGAAGCTAGAAACTCACTGGGGTTTCAAGAAGTGGAGTGATAAAGTGATGCCACAATAACTTTAAATTCGTCATTAATTATGGCTGATAGCTCAAAATGAAACTCTTTACAGAAAATATTTACTTCTAGTTTTTGGGTTTTTATGTCATTTCGAGCAAATATTAGAGAGCCTCCTCTAATGTGATCATCACGACAATAGCTGGTTGCACAGTAATAACCCTTTGAGGAAGCAAGTTCTGTTTATACCACATATATAATATAGGATAATGTATGTTTAATAGTTATCAAATGAATGAAACATTTGTATTTATTGTATTTATTCATATGTCAGTACTAGACTGATTTTCCGTAGGCTGTCTGCCAATCATTTTGCAATAAATCATGTCAAATGGATTTTCCATAAATAAAGAGTATTGAATGTACATTAATATAACCACAGAGTACAAAGCTTTACAGAGTGTTCGCCCTTAGTTCCACCAGAATGCCGCTAGCTGGCGCGGCAGTCTCGAGCGGGCTGGATTCGGCATTTCCCGTCCCCGCCACGATCCAGTGTTGCCACTCTGCATCGCCCGCCTCGCACGCGCACGGGCCACATCATGCTAGCTCGCTGTCGCTGGCTCCGCTGCGCCGTCGTATGACCGTTGTAGTGGCTGCACGAGTTCTCGCGCATTAATTTTTTACAAATTCTTTGAATTTTTAAATTCCCTTATTTAGTGCCCATTATTACAGCTGTAATCAATTAAAACGTCAATGTTTTTTGTGCTTTTTAAAACATAGTATCACAAAATATAAAATAAACACAAAATTAAATCTTTTTCAACAATAAAAAATAGACTTTATACCAACCTTTTTAACCCTCTATCTGGCAAAGGTCTTTGTACGGACCACTATTTTTCAACTGCGAAATGGCATGGTCCGTGCACGGACCTCTTTGACATGTCTCCTTCATTTACAGATTTAAGGCAGAAAACGGCCGTAAGCGCTACAATACTCATTCGAGAGATTCGGAGGATTCATTTTCATACATAAAACATTATCTAGCGACTATTATTCATCACGCACAGTATTATAAAAACAAATAATTTGAACTCATGTTCTGGCGCGAGACAGAATTGAGGAGTTTTGTCGACTAATAGAAAAATAACTAAGAATCCTACAGAAATGCCAGCTTTACCAACCGGAATTTCATGAAAGTTTTCTGGTGATCACATTTCGGGAATTCGTTTCACATAAATGTATGTTTTGTGACTTAATGTCGTTTTCTATTGTGACAAAATGGTCCTGGGAAGGACCAACAGAAAATAAAATTTTTTCTGTATAAATTATGTTTCTCCGGGTAATATTTATACCAAAAGAAAGAAGAAGAATTCTTCTGCAACTCAGTTGCAGCTGCTATCCTGTGTGATGGAAAATTTAGTTTTGCGAAGCTTTTGAATTCAGCCCAGATTTCGTGATCAACACCGATCCCATTGGCCTTTTCACTTTGTTATTGTTGTAAGTTACAATTAAGTTATTTTGAAAGTTCTATTTTATTGTAATGTTGATACTATTTAAAAGTACTGTATTGGTACAAGACACCAAAATAGTAATAATATTATTGTGAAAAAGTGCCTAGGCCTATGATGTCCCTGTTGTCGGGTCCGTGAAATCAGTACGCTTTATCGTATATTCACTTGTAAAACTTATTTGTTGTATATTTTCTGCTATCTATCTTCTTATTTCTATAAGGGTTTTGTTTGTTACGCCCCTTTTTCTCTCGACCTACTGAACCGATTTTTTAGATTGAGGTGTCATCTTAAAGCTTAGGATATAGCGCAGTGGCGAATCATAATTAAAAAGGTCATATCGTTTCGGTCGTCGCCCCCCTCGCCTTTGATTTATTTCTAGAGACTTAAAATGTTGACCAACTTTTATTGCAAGTTCTTTAATGTGAATTGTAATGTAACAGCTGATTACCTTCAGATGAATTTTAAAAGCCAGATAGTAAACAAAAATAGATCTCTGGCACTTTTTTGAAGACTACAATAAAATTCTATGAATTTGTATATCTTGGAATTTTTATAGGATAGGCCTATTTACCTAATAAAAATTTTATGCATTTTTTAAAATGGCCAAAAGATTATCTTCTCATTAACAACGATTTTTAGTTTTATTTTCTGACGTTGATGGCTCAATGAATTTGGAAGAAGACTAATATTTGGAAGAAAAATATATATTTTATGAAAGAAAATGTAATTTACTTTTAGAAAGTATCATGTTTGTTTATATCTGGAACATGTTTATATCTTTAGGTATTTCGAGGAAAAAAGCTGCATTTTCAGGGAAAGTTTAAGGTTTTAGGAAAAAAGGTCTAACTTTTACATTTTTTTGGAGGATTTCAAAATTTTTGACATTTCCATGTAGAGGAATAAATTGTCTACATTTTTCACATTTAAATAAAATGTGTAGGAATTTTTTAGCTTTATTGCGGATTGCTTAAAAAAATTGTCATTTGCCTAAACTAAAAATTCACAAACCTTTTGCTACTGCACCCAATTGCTTTGGTAACAAAAATAAAGTTTTTACATCATTGTATTGTACAGTTTTTTTCTGAAAAAGAAAATATCCATACATATATAATTATATTCAGAAATAATTTTTTGTTGTGGATAATGCGTTACCACTACCAAGTGCACGAAAAATCTCTGCCACTGAGAGAAATCAGTACATGCCAGATATAGGGTTAATATAACAAAAAACTCATCATATGGGTAAACAGCTTTTTGCAGGATGTATTTTTAATATTTCTTTTAAACGATTGTGCAGTTTGACGTTCTATTAATATCAGGAGCAGTTTATTTTTGGATCAATATTTTGAGTAAGTGTAAATCGGTTTAAAAATTGGTTTGATTGTTTCCATGACCACAGCTGAAAAAATTAAACGCTGAAATAGGCACGTTTATGACGGTCCTGGGGATAAGCCCTGAGGGCTATAAAAAAGGCTTATAACCCTCGCCACGTAACTTGACGAATGAATTTTCACTACTATTCCGTTAAAATGATTGGATAATCAGCTGTTATATAAAAAAATTGCATGTAACGTAAGCTCGATGTTTTTGAAAAAGTACCCCCTCTCCTCCCTCGCCCTACCCAGCTGTTTTTGGCTATTCGTCAACTTATGTGGTGTGACTTATACAAATCTTCTTGAAATTTCCATAACACGTACCGAGTTTCATGGCAAACGGTTCATTGGTCTCCGAGTTTATCGATTATAAATATACATATATATATATATACACACAAATATAGATACCGTAAAAACATCTTCTTCTTTTATAAATCTATACTTATTTCATACGCTAAGGGTTTTTTTGTGTTGGGAACTCCTCCTACAATTTTCAACCGTTATTCAAGTTTTTGATGGCGATGGATAGGGCTTGGTCCGTAGTTGTTTCCGCCAAAATTGATGAAAATCGGACATCTCTAATGTAATTTGTCAGTGAATAATATACAGGGTGTTTCAGAACTCCCTGACAATATTTTAGGGCATTGTTCCTGGGTTAGAAACATATCTAAATGTCATATTTAAATTGTCCGGAAGTCTTTAGTTACTCACACAGCTGCCATTTTGTCTTTTTCGCTAAATAATTTTTATTTCCGTAACGGATGGTTGTATTCGGTTCATATTTGGTATGAATCTTTATGATACCAATGTACATTTCAAGAAAAAAAATTAATTTTTTTCACTGGATATTTTCAAAATGGCGGCCATTTAAAATTTCAAACTAAAATATCTCAAAATCGGTAAAACCAATGGTACCAAGTTTATAAGGATATGACAACAAGTAACAGAGTTATTGTGATTTTTCTTCATAAAAACATTGATTTTGCATTGAAATTAATGCAAAGTACCAGGGGGATCGAGCTTAAGCTCGGTAAAATTATTACTTTCGTTCTCACATCACAAAGCTCGTTCGCTCCTCTCACTTCCCTCTTCCATTTTTAAGACGAGCTCGTTTGCTTCGCTCACTCGCCAGGCTGTAGGGTGCTGCTCTTTGGTATAATTTTCTTAAACTACAGGTTAAAGCTGTAACACATTGGTTTATATCTACAGTTATCAGCTGATTTTTGTTCAATTAACAAACTCAACCATTACTAATGTATAATTGGTAATGTTCCTCCAAATTGTATATAGTTATGGCAAGCCATGGACATATTTGTCATGTAGCCAAATAAACGATAAAAAAAAACCTCAACATAAGGATAACATAGAAACTTTGAAGGGCTCTAGCGCGAAAACAGGATTTTCCCAGACATGGGACCAACTCCAATCAATTTCTGGTGGCCAAAACCCTCATATTCAATCAAAAATCCTTTGAGCGAAAAATACTTTGCCCTTACAAACATAGCTTGTTTTAGAGTATAAGATAAGATAAGGCCATTCTAATAGCAAAATCAATGTTTTTATGAAGAAAAATTCCAATAATTCCGTTGTTTGTGGTCAGATCCTTATAAACTTGGTACCATTGGTTAGATAATTTAATTTGTCAACTTTTTGTGTCTAGTAAAATTTTTATAAAATTTACCGATTTTGAGATATTTTAGTTTGAAAATTTTAAATGGCCGCCATTTTGACTATATACATTGCAATAAATTAATTTTTTTCGTCGAAATGTACATTGGTATCATAAAGATTTATACCAAATATGAACCGAATACAACCATCCGTTAAGGAAATAACAATTATTTAATGAAAAAACCAAAATGGCGGTTGTGGAGTAACTAATGACTTCCGGACAATTTAAATATGATATTTAGATATTTTTCTGACCCAGGAACAATGTCCTAAAATATTGCCAGGGAGTTCTGAAACACCCTGTATAAGGCAACTTTTAAATGCCCCTCTCTAATTTTTGTGCATTTCTTAATAAATCGACTCCCAAACACCACCGAACATAATTGATTATCTCAAACTTCTTTTTGATGTGGTTTACATTTTTTGGTCGACATCTCTAATCCGCCACATTGGAATGATTTTTTATATTTAAATGTAAATGTAGGGCTGTTACCCATCATTTTAAAGTTTTTTTTTCATTGAACACGATGCCGCAATTAATTGGTTTATAATTACCGTTTTCGTTCTCGAGACATTAACCGTTTTGGAAAAAAAATTTTAATTCCTTGTTCTTCCTTTTTTATTTTCACTTTTTATAATCAGATATCACACTTTGGTAGGTGCCACACTTTTTTTGTAATTAAAACTTTTAACTGTCATCTTGGGTGTGCCACATTGGATAGTGATGCTTGTTTACATAATCATGTATCACCACATTAAACTTAAAACAAGCATTACAATTCAAGATGGCAGCTAAAATTTCTAATTTCGAAATCCATCTGCAACTCCCAAAAAAAATATTTAATTTGATAATAAAAATTTTGATATTTTTAAAATTTTCTGTAAAATTAAAAATATTTAGATGACGAAAACTGACAATTAAAAACGGATTCCGGAATCGTGTTCAACGCATAAAGCAACTGACTTTGAAGTGATGCGTCACAACCCCACCTTTAAGTTTAAAAAAACCGGTTATTCCAATATTGCGGATCCAAGATGGCGGCCAAAATTTAAACCCCACATAAAAGAAGTACTTTTTTTTATTTAGGATATCCGATGATAAAATAGTCTATAGTACTTAAAAAATGTAATTTGAATTTCTTGTAAAATGAACTTCGGGTTTAATCTAAATTTACCGTACATTTAGGTAATATTTGTATTAACCGTAGGCCCATGTACGTTGTTGTTTCACTGTAAAAATTTAGATTGTGATGACTTCTTGTAGTGATTTGATTTTATCTTGTGTCATAAATCTGAGTAGGCCTACTGTTAATTTTAGAATAGTAGTGCTGTTTTATGTATTTTATTGAGTCCGTAAACTGTTTAAATTTCTAGTTCAGGAATATACTTCTTTACTCATTAATTTTTTTTTTCAATGTGAGCATTATTCTTATTGCATTCTTCTGCTGGAGTAATCCTTTTATGAAGTCCCACAGACTGGTAGACCATATGGAATATTCGATTGGATGCATAATTTTGCAAACAAACTTTAATAAAAGAAAACAATTTGATTAAATTCTTTCAATGTTGTACTGTACAGTATGCTAGTTGTATAATTTTTGTATAGAGCTTTTTAATACTTATTGTGTAGTATAATCATGTGTGATAAAAATCTTGTATATAATTGTTTATAACATTATTTGTATTTCCTTGGGTAATTTAATACGGTACTGATTAAATATTTTGCTAAAATGTTAGCTGATTTTTATTGTTAGTACACACATTTCTTTATCGTTAATTTGAGCTTGTTTTCAAATAATGGAATTTCAGTTTTAGTCTGCTAGTTATTGTCAAATATCTAACATTGTATAAATGACCACCATTGCAACTTGGCCAAATAATCGCGCTCGGGAATCGGGAGTAAAGTAAAGGTGGTCGGACGGCCCGGTGCTTGTGTTGGGGCGGCCCGGCGCGGAGCGGTGACGCGAGGCACGGTGCTGTGCGATGCGGTGCGGTGTCCGAATTGGCAACTCCGCGTCAGTCCGCGCCATTTTGCGTCACCGCGTCAGTAGCGCCACTACGAGGCGCGTCATGACTGACACGAAAACGCAGCGCAGCGAGCACTCTGTAAAGGTTCCTTACTCTGTGATATAACTGAATTGAAGTGCATCAAGGGAGTGTGCAGTGAACAAGCTCAATTAAAAAATATCAAATATTAATTTTCCACTTAGCTTCTGTGGTAAAGTGAGAAGTAAATTATGTAGTATTCAGATAGTTAGTAATTAAGTAGTGTCAAAAGACTTGTGTCAATGTGAATTATAAAAAAATATCCAAAAGATATAACAGACTTTGTTTCAAAATATTGTGGACCTAAAAGTGGTTAATCCTCTTTTTTGTAGCGTTCTCCTTTCTAAATGATGAATAGTGTACCATACTGCAAAAGTTTAAGACCCAAGCCTTGGTCTTTTAATTAAGGTTTAAAAGAATGGTCTGATTTTTATAAAATTTAGTATGAAGTAGTAGGGCTAGTTCGATAGTCTTTACAGCCTTACTTATAGCCTTTTTTCTACAGTTAAATCATAAAATTGGAAAAAAATTCATTTCTTTGGAAAATAGTTTTTTAACTAGGGAATTTGATTTTCTTACAATTGTTTTTTCCAGGCGGTGTCTGCACCAGAGATAAGATACAAGTCAGATCCCAACTCCTTGTACACTTTAGTTGTAACAAATCCAGATGGCCACCTTCAAAAGGAGAATGCTGAATATTTACACTGGCTTATGTAAGCTTTTTAATTTATAAGCATCCAACAGAAGTGCGTCATATATGAATAGTTTGAGATTCACATTAGTACTGTTCACCGTTTTTTTTGGATTACGATTCAACAATTTTAACTCAAACGATTTAAAAGAGCTTAAAAACAAAAATTTAGTATTTTGAATTTTTAACTTGGCTTAACAGGTTACGGAGAAAAGCTTAAAACACGTTTAACCGTGTTTATCTTCTGGGAAATCAATAGAACCCTGTATCTCACTTATTTATTGACATAACTTGGTATAATTTGGTATATGCCTTCACTATGTAGGGTTTAACTGATATTTGCTTACAACACACATATTGCGGCAAACCTACATACTCATGGGGTTTATGGGGAAAATTAAAAAAAGTGCCGAATATTGATACAATTTTATATCCAATAAAATTTAATCCAATTTAAAATTAGTCCATTTTTTTAGAATCCATTAGTCCAAGCTTTGCAAATATAAAGAAAAAATTCTCCATTGGGTCGGCCAGTATTGGAATACTGGATTTAAGGCACTGGTTACTTAATCGATTTGAAAGAGCTTTTACGTGATCTAAACATGTTATGTTGAGAACTTTATTTGTGGTTTAATGTCTTCTTTTTGTGGTTCCCAGTGGCAATATTCCAGGCGACGACGTCAGCAAGGGAGAGGTCATAGCCCAGTACATTCAGCCCTTCCCGGCTCGAGGCACTGGCTTCCAACGATTTGTCTTTGTACTGTACAAACAGACGGAAAAGTTGGACTACTCACTGTTGAAACTTCCACTTGATATGTGAGGAAATAATTTGTAAATAAAATTATGAATACATAAATCTTGTTTTAAATTTTAATTTGTTAAAAAATATATTAAGAATGATGTGGTTGTTGCATAGAATTAAAGCTAAAAAATCTTAAAATTTTGACAGAAAATAAGCTTTTCTAAACAATAAAGAAATAGAAAGAATCGTTGTTGTTGTTTATTTGCTTTTTTTAAATTTTTATTATCATCGGATAGGGTCTGTAGTTGTTTCCGCCAAAAATTTATGAGAATCGGGCCTAAAATATAAGCACTACCCATAATTGAAGTTTGAAATATTCCCATGAAATGACATCGGGAATGAGTTAAGTATTTTGTTACTGATGATCACAATATTGGATTGGTCGGGTGAAATTTGTTAACTAACTGTAGCATCTTTAGCAATGACCTGGGACAGTCCAAATTAAATTGCTTGGTGTTGAGCAACAAGAACACTAGTACTTATTTAATACACCATAACTAAGTTTTTTTTTTGTAATAGTAGGCCTAACTCCTTTTAAATTTTTCAACCGATTTTCAAGTTTTTAAAGTCATTGTATATGGCTTGGTCTGTAGTTGTTTCCACCTAAAATTGATAAGAATCGAACTCAGGGGAGTTTTTCCTGAGTCCACCATTGAAGAATGTAATTGATTGAATCATTTAGCCAGCTATTGTAATGTTAGCACAAGTGCTAGCAGATTAGGAAGAAATGATGTTTCAGTTATAATATTTTTAAATTTTAATTAATTGAGTCCAGACGGTCCTAATCAACTGAAATTTTTGTTGAATTTCTATCGGGGTGATCTCTACTATTCCCTTATAAGAATGCAAATATTACTTTATCTTTTCTCTAAAAACAATGTTTTGTCTTATTTTTCTTTCAAATAAAGTCATTGACCTTATTTTTGAGAAAACAAAATAAAAGTTTTTGCCAAAAATAATTTGTTGTCAGTTGTTTATATTTTTCAGTTTAAATATGTGACTCATCCTTTGAATATTTTAACTATATCTATTTTGTGAACAGAAATAAATTGTGCCAAAGCCGCTCTGATCAATATTTGGCCTACTATCAGTTTTAACATAGGCCTATTATCGTCAGTTCCAGTACAAAAATTTAAGTTGGTACTGAGGTACAACATCCCTTCTTGTAAAAGCCTATTTAAAGTTATCAGTGTACTGATGGCTTCTCATATTTTGTTTTTAGAGTGGATTTAAGCAAGCGTACCTTCAGCACCTATGACTTCTACCAGCCTAGACAGGACTACTTGACACCAGCTGGTCTGGCATTCTGTCAGGTAATGTTATACAAACTGTTGGTACATCACGATATTTGTATGTAGGTTGGTAAAGAGGTGACCAGTCTCAAGGTGTGTGAGACTTCTTGCTAAAAAAAGAACTAGTAGTTAATTTCTATAGATATAAATAAGAACAACTGGATCGCTAACACAGTGCTGAGAGAACGAGCTACCCCACTAGTGTTACATTCAATCTATAAACAATTAATTAAAGAACACATTGGTAAAATCAAAAACATTAACTGTATTTGTTTACAAAACTCATAATAACAACTGGATGACACACATATGATATTTTATGAACATCTGATTACACCACAACCCCCACCACAGTAAGGTGGTAATTCGGTAAATAAAAGAATAATAACAAACAAGATCGCAGTGGACGCACCAATAATAATGATTTCAGCTTTAATAAAGGGATGTAAACAAACAAGAATGCAGTGAACGCACCACTGATAACAATGTCTGTACATGAAGCGCAGTGCGGCTTCGGCAGTATCACCTTAAAGTGGTGGGGGAGGCCTCGCTCATAGCGCTATTCCACCACCTCAGTTAGAAATCTATTTGTCTTATCTATATCTATGTTGACTGCACACTGTTGGTCGGGTGATTCAAGCTTATAAATTATTAGAGTTATTCAGGTGAATTATTGTTTTTTTTTTTTGGGTTGGTATTAGCGTTTTATTTATATTTTGATAATTTTTTTGGTGGGTGGGGGAATTTTATACGGTTCAACCTTTCTGAGTACATTTCTTGATCAACCAATGACTTTTCATCACTCTTGTCTGAAGACAGCTGAGGGTAATGAAAGTTCCTGTTTTCTAGGAGTTAACTAAGTCTATAAATAAACATAATTTTAAAATCCATAAAAAATATTTTTGTTTGCTATAACTCTTTACTATATTTATTTATTCTGAGTTCGCAGCAACCCATGATGGGTAAGCTAGTATAAAATTATAAAATACAGATTTTACTATAAGAGTCTGCAGTACCGGCCGCCTTGGATTTTTATTCCCATAACACAAGTGTTAAATTTCAAACATCTGCTACACTTTTAATTTTGGTAGAAAAAGATTCAGTTTATATAATATTAAAAGAAATTTTACTATCTAGGACACTATGAAATAAAAATCACGATTAAAGAGAGATTTGTAAGACAACAAAAATATGCTGACAATACTTTGTTGTTGATTAATCAAACGATCAGTAATATAAATTTTTTGATTTCCCAGGGTTCTGGTTATTAAATTTCCTTTGAAATGACATCAAGATGAATCTTTTTCGACCAGTACGGTACCGGTATTAAAGGCATAACGGATGTTTGAAATTTAAACATTAGGCTCCTGTTACACTACGGTGGCCAGCCACGTAGCTGGCGACGTGGCCGGCCACGTGGCTAGCGTCGTGGCTAGCGACTCACACGGTGGCTGGCTACGTCGCTGATCACCTTCGTTGATGCTTCATGACGTTTTCAGTTGTAAAGATGCCATCGAACAGTGAGTATATGTTGTTGCTAGCTCTCCTGCTTAAGAAAAAAATAAGAAGGAAAAGAACATCCGATTCTGTGTGTGCCTAGAAGGAAAGAAGTTTCTTTGTATTATATCTTGTTCGACGAACTGTGCAAATATGAGCAAAATTTTTTAACTATTTTAGGATGTCAAAAACATTTTTTTTTTAATTACTTGATTATATCAGAGACGACAATAGGTAGTTATAGGTCACTAATAAACAATCACTTAACTTATAAACCACCGTCTGTACACTGATGAATCGCACTGATGTTTTGGTCAAAACACGTGATACCCAACTATCGAGCACATGTGACCTGTGTGACTAGCCACGTCGCCAGCCACCATAGTACGGATGGACAAGACCCGAAATTTCGGGAAAATTTTCGGGAAAAATTTTTCCCGATCATCGGGCGGGATTTTTTTTAACTCGGGAATTTATCGGGTCGGGAACTGCCGAACGGCGCGGCAGCCGCGATCGCGGTCGGCGATCGCGGCCGGCGATCTCGGTCGGCGATCGCGGCCGGCGTAACGAGGAACGGCACAAATACACGCGGCCACAATCCAAGGACGCCAAAGACGATCTATTGTTTAGCTTATCTATTGTTCGACCTTGGACAGTAATTTATTCAAGATGGGTGTTTTTTGCTCCTAGTACCAAATGCTACTTTATGAACCAATTGTAGTAGAAAACTACAACTGGGATGGCTCGTTTGATTCGTCTAATTCTTACAAATTAAACAAAATGTCAACCAAAGTTGTGTGACTTTCCAATCAAAGGGAAAATGGCAAAGTATTGTTAAATAAAGCAATCTTTAATTGAATTACTGTTTTATAATGTTAAAAGCATCTTATTATAATTTAATATTTTTTTTTTTAATTAAAAACTTCAAATCCCATTAAATATATTTTTAAAAATTAAACATTTAAAAGACATTTATTAGATTTTGAGGTTCATAACTTTAAACTTTCTTTGTTTTTTATTGCTTTTTTCATCATACAGTCCTTTTTTAATATAGCAAAAAATAGCTAAATGAATACATAAAAATAAAAATGATTAGGTCTAATAGTGTATATTTTCAAAGTTCAATTTTTATGATAATCTCTAAGTAAGAACCTGTCTCAGTTAAATCAATAAGTAAAAAAAGAACATTTCTTGGGGTTATAAATGGCGTTGGTTTGTTGAACCACTTCATTCCTTAGTTTTAATATTTATTATAATTTCAATTTCTTGTTTTTTTGTTTATTATACTGAGCAGGCCTTAGGCCTATTTATGTAATACAGTTTTGTTTTCTTTACAATTTTTCCATTTGTTTTAATCTATATTTTGATGTACATAATTTTTCTGTTAATTCTTTGTACAAAACGTTTAATACTGTATTTAATTCAACAAAACTTTTATAAAATTTTAATGGACATTTTTATATGTATATTGTTTAGTGATTTGATTTTAATTATGAATAAAATGATAATGGTACATAGAAATAAAAATAAAATTAATTAGGTCTAATAGTGTATATTTTCAAAATTCAATTTTTATGATAATCTCTAAGTGAACCTGTCTCAGTTAAATCAATAAGTATAAATAAATAATGAAAAATAAACATTTCTTGGGGTTATAAATGGCGTTGGTTTGTTGAACCACTTCATTTCTTAGTGTGAATATTTATTATAATTTCAATTTTTTTTAAACTGAGCAGGCCTTAGGCCTATTTATGTAATACAGTTTTGTTTTCTTTACAATTTTTCCAATTGTTTTAATCTATATTTTTATGTACATAATTTTTCTTTTCATTCTTTATAGAAAACGTTTAATATTTCATTCAACAAAACTTTTATAAAATTTTTAATGGACTTTTTTATATGTATATTGTTTAGTGATTTGATTTAAATTTTTTTGGTTACAAGAAAATTTATACTTTATCCTTATCTCATTGTATACTGCAAATATAAAAATTAGATATTTTAAATCTTTTCAACAAAAGGAGGTTCATGGTAACTTATAAAAAAACAAGTGGAACAATTTGGAAACAGAACCAGTTGATATTTAACGTTAATTTGTCTTTATACGACATTCAGATAAAAGTCAAAACGAATATTTCCCGATAGATTCGAGAAGAGCAATCCCGTCCCGATCCCGTCCCGAAATTGGACGGGAAATAAAAATTCCCGTCCCGTCCCGTCCCGAACTAAAAATCCATTCCCGTCCATCCCTACACCTTAGTGTAACAGGCTCCCGTATAACCTAATGTTAAACAGTGCCCCTTGACTGCGCAGAGCAGCCACGGCTCGGGTGGCCGGCCACCGTACAGTTGAGAACAGCCACCGTGTCGGTGGCTGATTTTATGATCCGAGTGGCTGTTTTTCGGCCATGTTGCCAGCCACCGTAGTGTAACAGGGTTCCATTTGTTTCAATGGAAACACCTGCACTTGTAGCTGGCCAAGTCGCCAGCGACGTGGCTAGCCACCGTAGTGTAACAGGGGCCTTAGTCTTAAGGGAATAAAAATTTAAGGTAGCCGGTACTGCAGACTCTTAATAGAAAAATTGAAGCATATCAGATGAATGTATCTTTAGTGAAGTTTTTGCAGTGACAAAAAGTATTGTTCATCTCTATTTTTAAGACTTGACCAGTTTTCATCAGCAAAATTATATTCGCCTTGACATAGAGTCACTTTTGAGAATAGTAATGAAATATAATATTGCTTTATAGGACAGACCATTATCATTCATTGTAAATAAAACCGTGATATGATCCTTTAAAAAATATTAAAAACAAAAAATAAAATTATTTTCCTACTGTTTTAACATTAATGTTTTGCTTATTTCTTACTTTGCAGGTGGATTGGGACCACTCAGTTTCCAACTTCTTCCACACAGTGCTCAACATGGACGAGCCTGTGTTTGAGTATGATTTCGCCGCTCCGTATCATCCTCGCCAGAAAATGTATCCCATCAGGCAGGCGTTCAATTTGTAAGTTTCATTTATTTATTCCATACAATCTTACGATAAATTATTCATAATAGCTAAAAATCTTATAATGTTCAGTAGCTCATTTTTCATTAATGTCTTGGATTGTCATTTGTTCTTATCAAAGTGTTATTAAGTTGTTTTGGAAAAATTTCAAGCGAGTAATTGGCTATCGATTTCCATATAAAAATGTCAAGACGAACAACTTGAGGACCTGGAATAATTAACTTTCATTAGCTTACTTCCTTAATCTCATTAATTTATATCTCACAATAAAATAAATTTGCTGTCTAAGTAAAATCAACCAATAGGCACTGTACAGTGCAATATGCTGCATAAATCACATTAGATTGAAATTTCAGTAGATGGGTTGCTATCGTTAACATATTTTTTTCTTTTATCGGCTACTTTATAAAACCTTATTGCGAAACTACAAAATTAAACAAAATTTTTTACACCTCAAACGTCAAATAAAATTGCTTCAGATATAATGGAGTGTTTATTTTCTGTAATTTTTACAGTATGTAATCTGTAATGTAATTTTTATCAAACTATGAGGAATAAGGCCAATAAAATTTAATGTTACTTTATTAAAGGTTTCTTGAAATTCAAAACAAATTATGCGTTTTGAAATGTGTTGTTTAGTATAATACAACACAAAATTACTAGGGATCACTGAAATAATCACACACTGAATTGGAAACAAAATGGGATCTGTTGACAAAATGGGATTTGGTGGGGTTTTGTTTCTAGTTCAGTGCTTGATTATCGCTCTAATCCCCTAGTAATTTTTGTGCTACGCTAAACGCATTTCAAGAAAAGTGATGAAGTGACAAAGTTTTACAAAGTTAGACAAAGTTATAAATTGATTAGCCGACCAGGAATTCATTAATTCACTTAAATTTTGAACAATGGGGTGTCTACTACTTTAGTTGACCTTTCTTCCAATTTGTACATAATTAGACAAAAAAAAGAGCCATTTATTTTTGTACAATTAGCTAGAAACGGCTTTTGTTTTGAATAAATTATACCGAGCAATCCTCCCCTTCACCCAGCCCAAACTTCCCCCCTCACCCTGCCACCATCCATGCGCGGGCTGTGAGACTCCCCCTTACCCTCCTTCCCATCCCAGTGCCTGCCGGATTCTTAACAATAGATATAGTGAGTGACACTTTTAGTTTTTTGTCGACCTCATTATTATGTGAACTGAAAGAGCTGTTTACTCATTCCATTGAAGTTTGGTGGCTAAAAAATAGTGAATTTATAATTTACCCGGAAATTCTCATTTTCCTAATTAAAACTTGTTTATCTCATGTTATACTTTTTTTCATTTTTAATGGCCAAAAATGGCCTTTTGGGAAGATAAACCTGGTATTTTGCTAAATAAAATTATTGTTCAATCTTTTTTTTTTTTTTTGCTTTCTGGACTCAGTTCGGTTTGAAACTCGAATATTTTATAACCAGCTCGGCTCGGCTTGGCTCGACCAGAGAAATCACTATTCGCGCATCCCTACTTTTTATCGGTTTTTTCCATTGATAAATCAAATAATAATTACTAAAGAGATTTCTTCTAAAATAATTATAACATATAAGATAAAAATTATGGTTTTGTTGTCTAAACTGAGGAATTAAATACAATTGAAATTGACTTTTTGTGAGTCCGGTTAATCTGCAACCCAGTTTACCGCGCCCCCGGATAATGGGAAGTTGACCTCAACAGTTTTCCTTGTGTGGTAAAACTGCTTCAATTTACTTGTTAAAACCATTACTAATGTCAGGCCTAGATGAATTTCTATCACATTATAAATGAATGCTGAGTTGGTTTTAACTGCTGTATTCCCTATTGAGAAAATAATTTTCCCTGTTGCAACGGAGTTCTTATCCATATTTCTATAACATAAGCTTCTTGGCTCGAACCTTATGCTCTTTCAACTTCATATTATTATTTTTTTTTAGGTACATGGACCGTTATCGAGACCCGAAGCAGATTGCAAAGGAATACTTATTGAGAAAACTGCAGAAGACTCATCCATTTGAGAAACAAGCCCCCCCACTTAAGTATCCGAATGCTCAAAGGGTCCAACATGATCTGGATGAAAGGCTTTACGGTAAAGTTCCTTCCTGGCTGATGAGAGAGAAAATGAAGTCTAGACTTGGCTATGGAAGAATCAATGATTACTGATCATATTTTGTTTGTTTTGTAAATAAGTAAGAATTGATAAATAAAAATGTATCAATCATAAATGTGTTGTCCAAAATAAGAAGTAACTCCCCTCTCTCTCTCTCTCTGTAAGTTGTTTAGGTAAATATTTATTCTACACATTATTTGGTTTTTTTAATGTTTAAACTTTTATTAATAATATTCTTTTTTAAATTTGTTTTCCTAATCTCAGGCCCATTGCATACTACCAATATTTATTTTTTAACTATCAATAAATTGTATGAATGAAAAAAAATCATTATATGAAATAATGTATGTAAAAATCTATTCTTTTTCTAAATGACATTGTACCGGGTGTCCATTAAGTCTTGCCCTGATAAAGAAATCGAATAGTATGAAAACCATTGCAAGATAAAGTTTTATTGTCAGTTTTAATTAGTGACTTCTTTAAAGTTTTTAACAGTTATGCAGAAACACAATACATTTCTGTGTGTGTCCCTCGGGTTACCAGTAAATCTTTTAGGTGACTTTTTAAATAGTTTATTTATTAACAACCATTTTTCGGTTTTAGTTAACATTTCCTGAGTAATGGACGTCACTCCCTGCATTCATTATTTTCTCTTTTAGGCTGCTTTCACACTGGCGACAAAAATAGCTGACGCTGGCAGTAGGTGGTCGCGCGTTTTGAAAAAGCATTGAATCAAATGGGTATGTTCACATTGGCGATTATTGTCGCAAGTGGCGTACCACCTGTAGCCAGGTGGCATTTTTGACATGCAGCACAACTGGTGTTAATTTAAATAATCAAGTTGTTTTAAAATATAGTCATTAGATGGTGTTATAGTCGGTTAAATACTTTTTGTATCACCTGTTTTTAAAAACAGTATCAGTAATGGTTAAATCATAAACCTTTAAAAGAAGATTGCCTAAATTATAAGTCGAGTAATGCTGACGAATTTATGAACTAAAAATATTGTTATACATGTATATAATAGTTAAATATTAATTTATGCATAAAATTGAAAATCAGTTAATGACATTTCACAGAAAAGAGCAATATTATGAATATCACAAACAAATATGAGTTATAATATTATCATAAATAAAGAATATCTTTGTTAATTAATTTGGCGTTTGTAACAATTATGATTTAATGGAATAGGTAAAGGTAGAGCTCCTCATTCCTACAGTTATGTGATCCGATAGTATATTTTGAAATAAAAAAGACAGCCATGTATGCCTTTCAACTTGATCGATTTGCAAGATGGTGTCCTTGAGGAGCTCGAAGGACGTCTGCTCAGCTTCGCCCCAAACAAACTTGGCACCCTTCTTTCTGAGAGTTTTGAGAGGGGCCACCAACTCAGGGCGCTGGCAAAAACCCCACCATGCCCACAAACCGGGCGATACCCTTGGCATCTTTAGGAGGAGGAAACTTCCTGATGGCGTGGGTCCTAGCTGGATCAATGTAGACGCCTTTAGAAGACACAAGATGACCCACAAACAAAATCTCAGTTTGTGCAAAGCTGACTTTGTCCGGGTTGACGGTAAGGCCTGCCCTAAGCAATCTGTTCATGACTTCCTCAAGATAGTGGTCGTCGAAACTCTCACTGTACACCAGAAGGTCGTCCAGGTAGTTGAAAACAAATTTGAATTTGACATAATGAAAAATTGAACACAGAAGACGGGTGAGAGTCTGAGTCCCTACAGCTAGGCCCATCGGAACTGTGGTGTACTGATAAAGATTCCACAGGACATAGAAGCAGTGGTCGAGACTCAGCTTTCAATGGGATCTGATGATAAGCTTGGTTGAGATAAAAAACAGAGAAATATGTGGCTTTACCAAACCAGTCGAAAGCGTAGTGCAAATCGGGGAGACGTACAGAGTATATTTCAAATTTCGAATTCAGCTTTCTGTAGTCAAGCACCATGCGATACTTGCCATTCGGCTTCGGCACAAGGAAAGCTAGACTTGCGTAGCTTGAGTGCGAAGGCTCGATCACCCCATTTTCAAGAAGGTCATTGATGATACCAAGCAGGGTTTCCATCTTGGGTGGAGCCAGTTTATAAGGGCAGGTATCTTACCTGCAGTTTATCTTACCGGGCAGGTGTCCGTCAAACGAATTTCATACTCTAAGAGTTTGGTGACCCCCAGCTTTGGCGTCAGCACGTAAACAATTGCAGATCTCTCTGATGGCGTCCGCCTCCGCCTGAGTCTGATACCCTAACAGATCAGGGGTGGTCTCGCTGTCTGCGTCAGGCTTGACCGCAGCAGCGACACCTGCCATCCTGTCAAAGAAAGTAATAGATAGATACCTGCCGAGAAATCCTGAAGTGGCACTGGCCTCTACCTAAATCCAAGATCAACCAAGTGTGCTGAATAAAGTCCGCTCCCAAGATGACAGGAAAACACACGTCCTTTGCAACCCAAAGGCTCCAAACCCAAAAGAAACCTTCAATTTTTAATTTGAAATGGGCTTCACGGATGATGGGCATAGGAGATTTAGACGCAGTCCAGCAGATAGATGAGTAGCGGTCGACTTGCTTTATGAGCCCAGAAGATGACAACGTGTTGAAAAGCTCAAGGGAGATGAACTTCACCTGGATGTTCATATACTAATTCACCCAATAACTTTTAACTGATCCACCCAATAACTTTAAAAATTATATTCTATGAAAGAGGAAGCATTAGTTTTAATTCTGCAATTAATTATTCTGTACCCGCTGGCAGAGTTTTATCAATAGTTTACTGTCAATATGATAAATATTTGTGGACTAAAACCACCAGTATGCGAGATTTAAAATCTTGAATATACTTAGGTCAGCAATATTATGATGAATATGACACACAGTTATCGTAGTAAAAGATACATAATTAACATAACGGCGGGCAACCTCGAAATGGCACAATCGTTTTATATAAATCACTATATTATGGCGTATTGTCACATAATTATTAAACCCTAACAATCGTCTATTTTGTTTGATTTACAAAAATAGTTTTTCATTATATAAAACATTATATAAAGTCATTTTAATATTTTGTTGGTCTTAGGATATTTCATAATTTACAATGTAAAATTATTTATGATTTTTACTAAAACATAAGAAACATAACAACGCTATGTTGGTAAGAAAATCAACTACATTACCTACGCAACCGAACATAGTATCTTGTTTCAATAATCCCAAATGTAGCTGGTGGCGTAAACAACGACACCTGAACGTCAGCAAAAATTGTAGCTGCCGCAAATGTCGCCAGTGTGAAAGCAGCCTTAGAGTTTTTAAATAAGGAGCTGGGAAAGAATAAATCATTGATGAATCAGATAACGTAAAGAAATCCAGAGAGTTCAAGAGTGATGAATGAGGTGCCAATTAAGTTGGATCATCACAATTTTTTGTGTTTATAAGTAGCATTGTTGCCAATCAGCTGAGTTTCGCTGTTAACAGAGAAAAAAACTAGAATAAATTCCCTTGAAAACAAGAAATGTTTTCATGTGTTTGGCTGTAATGGTACAGCAAAGCTATGAAATCAGAGCAAGACTTTGTGGACACCTGGTATTTTATGGCAAGGAGTAATGCTTTAATATTTTTAGTGAATTTCCTGTAAGGAATAAGCTATTACCGTAGATCTCATGGTTCTAAGCCAGGGACCATGTTACTTTTTCGTTTTGAGGTGCCCAGAGATAAAAAATAATAGTCATTAAAATTTATATATACAGGGTGATACACGACGAAGTGCAGAAATTTCGGGAGCTGATTCTACACATGAAAATAAACAAAAAAGGCCATATAAACATATGTCCTAAAATCCTTCTTTTAGCCGCTAGCCGCCATTTTGTTTTTTACACATAATAATTTTTATCTCCGTAATAAATTGATGGATTTACTTCATATTTGGCATGGACCTTTATCACAATAATGGTCATTTCTAGAAAAATAATTATTATTTTCCAATGTCTATTTTCAAAATGGCCGCCATTTTAAAATTTTAAACTCAAATTTCACAAAAACGGCAAATTTTGTCAAAATTTTATTTCAGACAAAAAAAGTTGACAAATTAAATTACCTAAACAATGATACCAAGTTTGTAAAGATCTGACAACAAATAACGGAGTTATTGGGATTTCTCTGCAAAAAACATGGATTTTGCATTAGGGTGAGTGCACCAGTGAATGACCGTTTAAGGATGAGTTTCCACTTGAATCTTACATGGTAAAACAGGCTTTTACGCTACAGTATAGGGAATAGTTTAAATGTCTTGCCCGTATTCTTCTGTAGTTCCTAATGGTAAAACTTGATGCATTATGTTAAAACAGAGTATTGAAAAATACAATTTATCATACATAAATCATTGCACCAGTGAATGACCGCCTATCCACCAGTTAATGACCGGTGTTTCCCCAGTGAATGACCGGTCATTCATTGGTATCAGAATACCAACTATTTAAAATGAATGCACCAGTGAATGACCGTTAAAAATAGGCCAATTGAGACAAAAGCCACCACACAAAAAATACACACAATAATTGCGTAAATATTGTATTTCTTGCAAATTAAATATAAAAAAATTGTATAGGCCTAGGCTCTAAAAAAGTTAACATTGAAAATCGTTAACGTTGAAAAACGTTAAAGTTGAAAAAGTACTACCATTTTGTAACTGAAAGTTATACAAAAATGAAATTTAAACCAAATGTTAATCTTACCGACAAAATTTTTATTTATCTATCATCGTCTAGACAATGAGATTTATATAAAATAAAATGCATACAGACCGACAGACATAAAATACATGTTACATCGCATTTTAAAATTGTATTAACATCACTCTCCCTCCTCGCCACCGAATAAGCTGTTAAGATTCTCACAGAGTCGAAGCTGGAACCCTGTATATTAACAACACTAACCATTTCCAGATCGTTAAAATAGAGATTCTAGTGAATGACCACTGTTATTGTAGTAAATTTCCGCAAACATTAAGCCCCGGTCAAATTTTGGTTTATTGTACCCACATGATTTCTGATGTTTTTTTAGTGCTTCCTAGCACTTAATCTGCCAGAAAACATTGTTTCCAAAACGTTTAAAGAAAATTGATCAAAATCTAGTGAATGACCGAAATGGTCATTCACTGGTTATACCAATAGTTGTGTTCCAGTAAATGACCGACTGTATAATTAAATTGTTGGTTATGATTTTGGTATTAAAATGAGTACAGAACTGTACCTTAACATGTTTACTGTTAATTACATTTATTATATTGCAGTTTCAATCAATAATCAAAGAACAATGAAGAATCCAGCTAACCTTGTTTGTACGAAACGCTATAGTGGGGAAGCTTAAAGATGAACTGGGTGGAACACTTAATTTTGTTTGTGTTACAAACGGATGTTTGACACTTTCTTTTTTAACCAGTGACAGGGAGGATCCAAATCAGAATCCGAAGTTACTTTTAAGACCGTTTATGATGGGCTAGGCAAAAGGTAAAGCTTAATATACTGTTTTTTATACGAAACGGTCATTCACTGGGGGGTGGTCATTCACTGGTGCACTCACCCTACAATTAATGCAAATTTAGCTTATTTTAATAGAAAAATCTCCATAACTCCGTTATTTGTTGTCAGATCTTTACAAACTTGGTATCATTGTTTAGATAATTTAATTTGTCAACTTTTTTGTCTGAAATAAAATTTTGACAAAATTTGTCGTTTTTGTGAAATTTGAGTTTAAAATTTTAAAATGGCCGCCATTTTGAAAATAGACATCGGAAAATAATAATTATTTTTTTGGAAATTACCATTATTGTGATAAAGGTCCATGCCAAATATGAAGTAAATCCATCAATTTATTAGGGAGATAAAAATTATTATGTGTAAAAAACAAAATGGCGGCTAGCGGCTAAACGAAGGATTTTAGGACATATGTTTACATGGCCTTTTTTGTTTATTTTCATGTGTAGAATCAGCTCCCGAAATTTCTGCACTTCGTCATGAATCACCCTGTATATACCGGGTGTCCAGCCTAAAGTGTTACAATAGCTAACTTTTTTATTTTATGTCTGACAGTGTACTTCTTATGGGGGACCCCCTTTACTTTTTTATTTTGCTTTTTGATATGTATTTCACTTCTCAAAAATTCCCGCCATTTTTCCAATATGGCGGCCAACTTTAAAATTTCTTATGGAACACCCTACATGTTATGGTGTTTTTGAAATTTGCATATAATTTTAAGACTTTTTTATTCTTTGCCATTTTTTTCTAAACCTCACGGTTAGGGAGCTAGAGGCAATTAAAGTTAATTTTTAGTTCCATAAGAATTACATGGGGCAAACTTTATCTGCCCTTATCTCCGAAACCATTGATTAAATTAAAAAATACTCAAGAATAAAAATGTCTTAAATTGATGTTTTAAAAACATTTTTTTCGTAATAACCAAAAAAATTTTGAAAATTTTATTTTTTCCCCCACCATATTGGAAAGAGGATAATTTATGATTGAATGATAATTTTTATGAGTGAAATGTTCTTAAAATATCAATTTAAGACATTTTTATTCTTGAGTATTTTTTATTTTAATCAATGGTTTCGGAGATATGGGCAGATAAAATTTGCCCTATGTTATTCTTATGGAACTAAAAATGAACTTTAATTGCCGGTAGCTCCCTAACCGTGAGGTTTAGAAGAAAATGGCAAAGAATACAAAAGTCTTAAAATTATATGCAAATTTAAAAAAACACCATAACATGTAGGGTGTTCCATAAGAAATTTTAAAGTTGGCCGCCATATTGGAAAAATGGCGGGAATTTTTGAGAAGTGAAATACATATCAAAAAGCAAAATAAAAAAGTAAAGGGGGTACACTGTCAGACATAAAATAAAAAAGTTAGCTATTGTAACACTTTAGGCTGGACACCCGATATATATATATATATATATATATATATATAAGTAGATAAAGTCATGTCACTTCTAGGACAAAAAGGGAGGTATATGAGAGTTAAGCCAAATAAGTGAATTTTGCTATGAAAACTGCAAAAATCAATACATTATTTGTGATATTTTTCCAAAACTAATAGGGTTTTATGCAAATTTCAGTGAAAAAACTAATTTTAAACAAGTGAAAATATGCCATAAAATTAGTTATAAAACAGAATATTTTATTTAAAAACAAGTAAATACATACAAAACCTAATTATAAAAAACTTTTTTTAAAACCACATTTTTTTGAATAATTTATTAACTATTCATGATATCATAACACTAATATTATTTTTGAATTTCTTATGAAAATCTAATGTTATTTCATGTATCACATGTCCTAAATTTACAAGAAATAATTTAAAATCTTAAATATATGATTACAAAAATGTTATCAAATTAATAATCTTGAAATAAAAAGATAAGTATTGATTAATATGGAAAATAAATATCAGCAATGAAAAGCTCGTTGAAAGTTAATGCATTTTCATATATTATAACTTTCTGTATGATTAAAAATAATGTAGAAACCTTAATAAACATATTTTAGTGGAAAACAGTCCCCACTGATCAAAATTCTGACTTTTCAAATTTATTTTTATAAAATGGAAGAGATAGATAATAAACTAATACCTTATGAAAAGTTATTATTGTTTGAAGTAAGTTAAATAATATGATTTTTATATAGTTTTATAAAAACACTCATTATAGTACATATTTTAGTTAGTTTATCAACAATTGTTTTGATGCTTATTCCTCTATGTAGAGCAGCGTTGGGAATTTCCGGGGAATTCCACGGAATCCGGGGAATGGGAGAGGTCTCCGGGTACAATTCCGGGGAATGGAGTAGTTCCGGGGAATTTCCGGGGAATGGTCCATATTTACGGTAAAATTCCGGGGATTGCGCCGGACAACAGGATTTGATTCATTAATCTTCAAAATGACATTCATATTACTCTTCCCAAGAATAGTTACATTTGACACTATGATAAAATGGTTTATCGTATGGATGTCTATATAGTATATAGTATTAAATTTTTTATGATTATGGTTTTAGTTAGAGGCCTGTAATAATAGACATCAACGAAGTAAAGTAATACTGTAAGTTACTTTGTTGCCCCTACTGTTAACTAGATGCTGGTTAATTTTTTGCACACTGTTGACTGGGGCCATTTTACTCATCACGATTCTCGCCGTTTTCTTGGTAATGGTAATTACCCGGACTTTACCCTCGTTTCCTTGGTTACCCCTTTTAGGTATTCTGATTGGTTAAAGCTTCTCAAAATCACAGATTATTTTAAAATCATATTGATCATTTGTTGTTTTTTTAAAGCCACTTTATGACCAAGCTATTGAGATTAGTTACAATAGAGACGCGTCGTTTTGGTGTGTGGGTTAAATAGCAAAAACAGATAGAAAAATGTAAAAAAAGGACTGGTTACCAATGAAACTGCGCTAATTGTGGGGAAATGGCACCAATCAACCGGGGGCAAATCTCACTATCTTTGTAGCACTTAATTGTAGTTTGTTATCTACCGTAGATTCATCTCGTTGATAGCTAGACCTATACCAAGGCCAGTTGGCCTTGCCATACCCTTTCCCCCACGGTGATTTATAGTGTTTTATTGGTTTGTGGGCTTAAAAAATTTTAATTGCATTATTGAATGATAATAGTATAATTGGAATAATAACGTTTTTGGATATAACGTTTTTTAGCTTTATAGTAGTGGCTAGCAGTGTAGTTACAGCGATTTGTAGTGCCGCTTTTACTTTATTAGGTCTCCAGTATGAGTAATGAAATGGTTAAAATACCGCAACGGAATTCCGGGGAATTCAATTTTAATTCAGGGGAATTCCGGGGAATCCGCTAGTGGATTCCGGGTAATTTGGTCTCGAGCTGTTCCCAACACTGATGTAGAGAGACTTGACGTTACCTTGAAAAAATTTTCAGTAGATTTGGGTGTGGTGTCACAGTCTTATTAAGGTTATAGTTTTGTGAATATTTTGATGATAGATAGTTATAAAACTGCTTGTGATTAAGAAATTAGTGTTTATACAAATGTAGAAGAAAACAAGATATATTTTGTGAAGATGTAAGATATATAACTATAATGATGAAGAGTTACATTGAAGATTTTAAGAAGAAGGTTACTGATGGTGAAATAGTGATTCCAATTCATGTGAATTATGTGATATTTTAAAACTAAAAGTGTGCAAACTAGATTATGTGAATTACTAATATATAATATTAAAATACTAAATATTGTTTACCATATAAAATAAACTTTTAACTCAATTTAGTATTGAAGAATCATAATGCTTATTCATTTAAATGCATCTTTTGGTAATTTTTTTGGACTTATAAAACTTGAATATCCAACAAATTTACAAATTATATCTCAGCATACAAAAAATGTTGGAAGATCCAGAGTATAGTGATTTTTAGAAGGCATAGTAGCAATGTATGAAGAAGAAGTCTTATACCATATGATACTCAAGGACATAGCGTTCCGTGCCGAACGCCTGACTCATTTGTAGATGATAATATGTTTTGTGAGCGTTCGGTGCCGAACGCCTGACTCATTTGTGATGTTTTGTTGAATCTCTTATTGCAAGAAGATGAGTATGCTACATTTTGGAGTTAAAAACAGTGCTATCCTTTTGAGGGAAAAAGTCCCAACAAAATTTCCCTGAAATGGGAAAAGCTTTGGTTGGACCAACACTTCTGAATCAGACAGTCTTCAGTTATTTTGGTGTAAAAGTTAGATTGTGTAACCAACAGCTGAGTTCAAGGACAGCGTGCATCAAATGCACACTCTCAAATGAAATAATATTGTGGAACCAAGGTCAGCGTGCATGACATGCACACTTCAAATGTATTTCTGATTCATGTGTGTAAAATAAATGAAAGTTGTTAAAAGATAAGAGTTTTATTTTCCTATACCAAATGAAATTATGGTAAAATTATGGTATAATTATGGTACAAATATGGTATCAAAACCTTAAAGTGATATATTTTCAATTCTTTTCCACCAATTTTTATTAATTTTGGTACACATTCTTATTAATTATTAAATAATGTTTTGACTTATGTTAGGGGTAGTTTAACCCCTTATTTTAAATATTACTTTTAAAAATTCTAAAAATTATCAAATGATTCTGAATTTTTGGTAAAGAGTTACTTTAATGTTTAATCAATTGATTTAAGTCAATTTTCATGTTTTGGGGAAATTGGCCATAAATATCAAACCTTAATATCTTGTTTTTAAGATATATTTATGAAATTTGATATGGTATGCCTCTAAGGTAAGTATTAATTATTTTATCAAACTTATATTTACTTCCAGCAACCTTGAAAATCAAACTTTTGTATAAACCAATATTTTTTAATGAAATTTTAAAATGATTATAACTATTTTATTTCAGTAATATCATTTTTAATTACATTATACTCTAATAATTTTTCAGATACAACAACTACATAGCAATTTGTTTTATTAGCAACAGTTATATCATAATCAAAATCCATATTTATTATTATATCATTCTTTAAACCAGAAATATTTACAGGAGTTTTTGTGGTATCAATTACATATAATGGTCTATTTTCAAGAAATTCTTTTGGATTATAGTACATTTCATTGCTGTTATAATAAACCTTTTTATAATCTTGATACATTTGATACATTATTCTAAATTTCTCATTATTAATATTTAAATTCATTAATTCATCAGGATAGTAATGACCATTTAATTTTACTCTAATATTTTTTACATACATACTATCAAATTTGGAAGTATCATATAACTGATCATTGGATCTACCTTTTTGAAAACCAATTATTATAAATTTTGGATTATAAATATTTCTATAAATATTTGTTATATCAAAACTAAATGTTTTTCCAGTTATATTTTTTTGTTCAATACATTGCCAATGATTAAAGTGAAATGGTATTTTTTCTTTTTTAGTTATTTCATTAATGTATTGAATTTTACTAGTGGTTTTATAGTCAATTATTGGAACTCTAATGTAAAAATCATCAATAATTATTTTTCCAGCATCAGGTAGTGTAGCATTATCATAAGTTCCATCAGCCTTTTTACTTTTCCATCTGAAAATTGCATCATTATCTTCAGATCTAACAAAACTTATGTTGAATCCTCCTTTATATATTGGTATACTAACATTTTCAAAGAACCCTAATCCAAAATGTGAGAGATCACCCACAGCTTCAAATTCTTTTTTAAAATCTGATTCAAATCCATTACAAATGTTAGACACTGATTCTGTTTTTGAATAAATAACTGTGCTTTTAATTGTACTTAATTGTCCTGGATATTCAATTTCATCAATTAATTTATTATGTTTTCTAACTTCTATTTTTGAAAATAAGAATGGTACAAAATTATCTATTAGTTTTACATTATCTGTGGCATTATAGTCTGTACCATCAGATTTTTGTAATTTCCCTGAAATGTAAAATTGAAATTTTGATGTGCAAAAACCATCTCCAAAATCAATATTAAATTCAGTTTTTTTGTTAGGTTCATTTAAATGTAGTTTAGATAATGGATAAAAATTTTTGAATTCAGCCCTTTCAATTTCATAAGCCATTTATTAAAGAAAAAATTGCGAAAAAAAGGTTTTTTAAAACAAGTAAAAATTTTTGTAATTATATTTATAAATATTTAATCAATTTTATCATAACCCATTTTATCTTTATAAAACTTAATTTCATCAACATGATCCATAATAAATTTATTAGATAAGTTTTGATTTTCAATAAGTAACTCCCAATCCAATATATACTTGTATTCTTCAATAAATTCTTGTGATAATATCTGGTACTTACAAATCAAATTAATATGATCTTTTAACTGATAGTTTATGTATTCTTTAATCATATTTTTACTTAATGTTTGATATTTAGAAATCTTTTCCCAATTTAACTTATTTTGAAACAGCCTGATCATTTCATCATTTAATTCATATTTTTCTGAAATAATATCCCAATCTTCATTAGTTAGTTGAAATTGGTTTCTAATAATAAAAAGATCAAATGAATTATACAGAGCCATTTAGTAGGGAGAAATTTTTGTAAAACAACTTTTATTTGAATTACATATGCAACATTTTGCTTTGATCATATTTTTATTTTTCAATTTTACTATTTGAGTATCTTTAGAATTAGTTTTTTGTTTACATTTAAGACAGTAAATTAACTCCATTTATTTAGTAAAAATTATTTATGTTTTAAGCGATCTAATTCATAATCAATACTTTTTAATTCATTTTGAATTCCAGCAAAAAGCACTTTTAATTCATCAGTAAGTCTTTTTTCTAAATTTTTAACATAATTGTCAAGATTAGATACTGATTTAACCAATTCACTTATTTCTTTTTTAGTTTTTGAATGATCATTTCCAACTTTTATAATAGAATTCAAAACTTCATTTAATTCTGATTTTATAACAACATCATAATCATTAATACTGGGTTTGACATTAACAATTCTTCTAGAATTAACATTTAAATATTTTTTGGATAAAGTAACGGCATTAACCAAATTGCTTGTTTTTCTAATATGATGTTTAAATTCTTCACCAAAATTACTTATAAAGGAATTAATTTTTGAATCAACATAATCTTTTTTTATTTCATTTTGACATTTTTTCTGCCTTCCAAACAAATCAAATATATTTAGAGAATCCATATTTATTAATAGTTAATTTAGTGGTTATATGATCAAATGTCTCTTTTTTATTCAACTCATTCAATACATAAACACATAAATGACCACATATAGGGGGATCATTATAATTTTGAATTTGACTATCATTATAAAATATATTATCTTTTCCTAAATATTTAACTAATTCAACTGGTGGTTTATCAACAATATTCCCATAAGAATCAAAGTAATATTTAATTTTATCTTTTTTATAATAACATATCCAATGAGTTCCATTACCAGAAAAAGAATCCAAATTAACTATACCACATTCAAATTTGTCAACATTTTTAGGAAGCATATCTCTTATAAAAACACCTCTAAAATATTTTATATTTTTACATAAATTTTCTAATTCACCTAATGTTAGTGGTTTGAAAATTTTTTTAAATATATTTTAATGTGTTTTCATCCAAGCCTGATCCTTGTACATTTGCTAACTCTTGATCTAGCCAATTGATAAAATCTCTAAATTTTGGAATAACATTTTCTTTTACTATTTTTGCTCCTTTTCTTACTTTTGGTGTTACACTATTTACACCAGGAATATAATCAGCAACATTTAAAATTTCATTTAATAAACCACCATCTTTTATTTGTTTCAGTTGATTGTAAGAAAACTTAAGTCTCAATCCAGTATATAATTTTTTATGCTTTTCTAATTTATTTAGTTGTCTTTTAGTTAATAACAACACATCATTACCATTTTTAAATTGATTTATTTCAAACTGAATTGTTAAATCTCTGCTATTCTTAAAAGCAGATTTAATTTTAGATTTTTGATAATCAGTTAAATTTACATTTACTTTCTCCATTTATAAAGGTTAAAATTTTAATCCAATCTCTAAACCCATACCTAATTTCCTTTTTAACCACATAGCTCCTGATGTTGGTAATGCAACTAATCTTTCACCAATATCATGATCACTTGATTTAGCTATTTCCCAAGCTTTGTCTTGTAAAATTTTATCAGCAATTTCATTTCTTGATTCAGTATCCTTATGGTCCCTATAAAATATATCATGCTCTCTAGCTGCTCTATCTAAATCATTTATTCCAGGATCACTTCTTTTAATTCTTTTATTTAATTTAGTTCCAGGCCCTAGATATTGATAACCAGGTACATGTAATTCAAAAGGTAAATTATTTATAACATCATTTAAAATACCTGATCCATCTTTTAATAATGGTGATGAAATATTTGCCAAAATTCTTTTTAAATACTTAATTCCTTCAGGTTTTTTGATTAATTCATCTAATTTATTTGATATAAAATCTTTAATTGCTCTCTTTTCATTTAAAAAATTATTATTACCAGCCTTTTCTTGTGCATATATATAATTAATAATATTATCTAATTTATTTAAATCATCTATAAATCTATATTCAATTGGATTCTCAGTATACTTTCTAATACCAGAACCTTCTACCTGTCCTTTTGAATCCCAAATATATTTAATCAAATACATATATTTATTACCTCTACTGGATTTTGGTTTTCTAGTACTTGGATCATTATTTTTATAAATAGAATTAGTTTCCCATAAAATCTTTGAATACTTATTAAGATCATCTTGATTATATAAAATTTCATCTGGTTTATCTTTATATGTCAATAATCTCCATAAACCATAGGTACCATCATATTTTTTACCATCAATAATCAAATCATCATTATCAATAACTGCTATTTTATCACCAATCATAAATGATTTTTTATGTTTATCCCAATACAAACCAAACCTGTTATCCTTGGTTCTTGGTAAATATTTTTGTGCAATTGGACCAATGATTCTATTTAGTGTTTGAGGTGAAACAACATTTGGATCAATAAAAGTTGATTCTTCTTGAATACCTCTTCTAAATGGTGTACTTGATGGTAATGCATCTTGAATTGGTACTCTAAATTCTTCTTCAGATCTAGGCATTGATGGTAAATTATCTTGAATTGGTTGTATAAATGTTTCTTCTTCAGATTTAGGAATTGATATATTTGCAAATCTATTAACAACAGGTACTAACTCCATTAAATTTTTATTTTCATTTAATACATCACCAATCTTGTCCTCAACTTTACTAATAGCTGATGTTATGGGTTCAAATGCTTTTTGTTTAATTTTTTCATAATCTTCCTCAATTTTAATCTGTTGTTTAAACTCTTTGATTAACTTTTTTTCAATTTCGTCCAATCTTTTGGCTCTATCAACTGATATTTCATCCATTTAAAACAAAGAAAATTATGAATCATGTTATCATTTTATTTCAGAAATTTTCATTAAATATATAAATACCAAAGACAAAAATAATACTAATAAAAAAAATGTTTTATCAATAAGACTATCAATCATGCAACAAGCCATCATTTATATTGAAAAATATATATCTGAAAACTTATTCATATATTTTCCTTCATTTGGTTTAAATAACAGATTTATAGTTATAAATCCATAGTTTTCTTTCCAACAATCATTACAAATATCTTTAAATTTATTAAATGGCATGTCAGATCCAACATAATTGTTATATATTCTTTTCAGGTAATGCTCATTCTGTTTAAAAATACACAACATATTTAAATTATTTCTGATTAATTGAATATCAACTTTTGAATAACACTGAGAAAGATAAATACATGATATATTTTTATGTCTTCCCATTACAAAATATTCTTTAATTCTATCTTGATTTTCTAAAATACAGTCATCAAAAACAATCAATGAATTTTGTTTACATTCACTTAATGGTACAATATCTTCACAAGAGTTAAAGAAATTTGATATTGGTTTATTAATTTCATGCTCAACATTTTTAAACCTTTCTTGTAATTTTTGATAAGCTGGTTGTTCTAATGATTTACTAAAAACATATAAATTTGTGTAGGGTATTAATCTTTTATAAATAAAATTTAATAATAATGTAGTTTTTCCTGATCCACTTGCTCCTATAATTAATAACCGTAATGGTTGGTATTTTATACATTTTTCATCATATGTTTCAAGTTTTATCTTATCCTTCTCTTTTAAAAATTTCTCCATTTAAATAAGATGAAGTTATTTAAAATTGCAGGTTATTCATCAAAGTTTGAACTAAGATTAGAACATCCTATTCATTTGGATGGTAGTTATAGTATTGGTCTCTGTGGATTTTATTCAGATAATTTCATACCTAATGTACCAAATGATTATAAAAATGTATTTGGTTTAAGTGTTAAAGATGGAGATAAAACAATTGAGCAAAATTTTGATATAAAGAAAGGATATTATTCATTAGAAGATATAAAAAATATATTTTCAGAGAGTTTAGCAGATTTTAAAACAAAATATAGTCAATTTAATGAAAATGAGTTTACATTAAAAAATGATGGTCCTTTTATTATAATAAAATCACCTGTTAAAATTATAGTAACAGCTGTTATAATTAATCTCTTAGGTTTAAAAAATGAAACAATTGAAGCAAATACTTTAATAAAAGGAATTAAATTACCAAAACTAAGACCTTTTGATGTTATTGAAATTCATTGTAATTTAGTTGAACCTAGTTTTGAAAATCATAACGATCATTCACATTTACACAAAGAATCTGAAATTTTATATTCATTCTTTCCAAATGTTGAGTATGGATCAAAAATTAGTGAAAAACCAAATGAAATTGATTATGTTCCTTTAAAAAATATTAATAAAATTCAAAATATTGCCATATCTATCCAAGATTGTAACGGAAATTTAATAAATAATGAAAATGTTAAGAGTATTGTGTATTTGAGATTAAAAAATTGGTGATAATTTTTGAATATAGATAAACAAAATATGTCAAATTTAGTTGGGTCCCAATCAAAAGATACAGTTAAGCATCATATAAAGTAAAAATATGTTAAACAATTTGAAGATTTCAAAGGTAATGTTTTGTTACCTTTGGAAAGAAATGAAAAAATATTAAAATATTTGAAAATATTTGGGGTAGCAAATTGCTACCCCAGGAAAATATTACAAATTATATTAAATTTATAATGAAACAGGTTTATATAAATTAATATTCACTTCAAGAATGCCTATTGCCATATCTATTCAAGATTGTAATGAAAATTTAATAAGTAATAAAATTATTAGGAATATTGTGTATTTGAGATTGAAAATTTGTTAATAATGATGATAAAATTGTGGCGTCTCTCAGACGCCACAATTAAATATTCAGAATCATACTATTTTCATTAATGAAAGTGGTTTATACTCACTAATTTTGTCTTCCAAAACAGAAAAAGCTAATTTATTCAAAAAATGATTTTTCTTAATAAAATAATTTTTGTAATAAATGGAAACCATTATTGATATAATCAACAGTAAATTTATGTTCAACAATAAAGAGGTTATGGTTATTTTGGATGATAAAAATAATCCTTGGTTTAGAGGCAAAGACATATGTGATATTTTAGAATATATTGATACAAACAAAGCAATTAGAAATCATGTTGATAATGATGATAAATGTTTTCACACAAAAATAAGACCCGCCAAAATGGCGGGTCTAACATATAATGAAAAAAATACAATTTTTATTAATGAATCTGGTTTATATTCTTTAATTTTACAATCTAAAAAAGAAGAAGCTAAACTATTTAAAAAATGGGTTACAAAAGAAGTTTTACCTTCAATTAGAAAATCTGGTGAATATAAAATTAAAAATCAATTAGCAATTGAGTTTAAGGAAAAATTAAAAATTAAAGATAAAATTATAGAAAATAAAAATAAACTTATAAATAATATGAAATATTATGTAATATGTAAGGATTTTGATTCAAATAAACTACATGAATTTGTATTAATAAAGAAAAATCATTTATGGGAATATCCATATTATGTTATAAGAGCTCAAAAACGAAAAATTAAACACAGACTAGCAGAGTTAGAAAATGACTATCCAGAATTAGATATTTTGTTAAAGATTAATAATCCTAATAGCTTAAACCTTTATAATCAGATGAAAGAGTCTCTGGATATCATTTATAATGGTAATCATTTTACAACTAGTTTAAATGAATCAAATTTAATTTTTGAAATTTCAAGACTGATTATAGAAAAAGCAAAACATTATTAAATTTCCTAGATGTATCAATATCACAAAAAAATTGGAAACACGATTTTCAAATATATCGCAAGCCAACGACCACAGAAGTTATTATACCGTCAGACTCAAATCACCCGTGGTCCCAAAAAATGGCGAGTTTCCATGCTATGATATACAGACTACTAAATATCCCGATGGACGGAATCAATTTCAAAAAAGAAAAAGAAACAATAAAATATTTAGCATTGAAAAATGGATACAGACCTAAAATGATAGAAAATATGATTAAAAAGAAACGTAACAAACTAGAGAATAAAAATATTTCAAGATTAAACCAAGATGAAGAAGTAGGCTACATTTGTATGCCACATAACACAACCTTAAATAAAGCCATAAGGCAGACGTTCAGAAATTCCCCAATTAAACTGAGTTATAGAACGAAAAACAACTCATTCAGAATGATACAAAACGCCCGGCAAAAACATGAGAAGAAGACAAATGTGAATGATTACGACAAAGCTGGTGTCTATCAAATTTCATGTGGTTCCTGCGATAAGGTATACATTGGACAAACAAAGAGAAATTTCAATACTCGATATAAAGAACACATTCAAGCTTTTAATTAAAAAAATATGACGTCCACGAAATCTAATTATGCAGACCACCTTTTAAAAGCAAAACATAAATACACAAATATTAATGACGATGTTAAAATACTTGACTATGAAAATAACAAAGATCGATTAAATGTTAAAGAAGATTTTTTCATATATATACAAAACAAAAAATGGCCCGAAAAACTACTGAACATAACGCATGTAAATCAAGAAAATGCCATATTTAAGAAGATTTATCAGATGACGAATGAAAATTATGAAATTTAATATAGTAATCACTCAAGAAGAAATAATTTACAAATCAGAAACCAAACTTAGTCATATAAGTGTAATCATATGTTGATAAGAAGTTGTTGTATTTAGTTTTAAGGTTATTTGTTTATATTGACTTGATAATGGCCTAAAGAGCCGAAACTAGTTGTCAATTAAATAATTTAATATGAAAAAGGGTACTCAGTTATTATAATGTACTTAATATTAATAATATTAGTAGCCCTATCAAAAGAATTTCTTGCTTTCCAAATAGAAATGGTTAACAACCACAAAGCTGTTCACACATACAAATACCTTTGGTTAAAAGAACAAAAAATACGAGAAGATATACGGTTCAACAAAACATGTTTATCAAAAGGTTTGGTCCCACAATATGTACAACTGCATACAAAATCAACTTCACAGGCTGCTAAAAGAGCCCTAGAAACAGGTAAGAAAATATGGATCAAAGAAGAAATTAATTACTTATATGCCAAACTGAAGAGAATAAATGAGTCTATGGAAAACGCATACAAAGATTTGACAGAACAATATCATAAGGAGAGTATAGAAGAAATTATACTCGATATTTCAAACTGGATAAAACCGATAATAGCAAAGAAAAGATCAACACATGAAAAGAAGTTGCATAATTTACTTGAAAGACAAAAAGATAAAGAAATAAAACCATATGAAAAGATCCAATCCCAATTCTCTCCAGCAATGAAAAACCTCACATCGATTGATTTTACAGAAAATGAAACATCTTTACTCAATAAAAGTATAAAATACAACATCAATCTCGATGACAGAAAAAGAGTAATCGAAGAGGATCTGATTGATATTGAAGTCTCTATAAGAAAGAAAAATATACACATCCAAGATCCTATCCGACACAATTTGATCCATGAAATTGAAAAATCAAAAATAAAGACGCTAAAGCCTAGTATAAAAAAGAAAGCAAAAGAAGAACTAAATATAGTCAATTCAATTTCTAACAAACTAAGAGAGACTAATTCTATAATTACCAAAGCAGATAAAGGTAATACAGTGGTAATCATGAATAAAGATAATTATAACTCTAAAGTAGAAGATTTTCTAAAAGATAACAACTTTGAAACTCTCACTTCCGACCCTACCGAAATTTATACAAAATCAATTAATGCTGTCATAATGAACTGTAAAACTATATCAAGAAAAGAGAAGGCTGAACTGAAAATGGAAAAGCCAAGAGCACCAATGCTACGCGGTCAACCAAAAATACACAAGCAAGATATTCCTATCAGACCAGTAGTAAATTTCCAAACTGCACCCAGTTACAAGGTATGTAAGTATTTACAGACTAAAATAAAGACCAGCATTACTTGGAATAATAGATTTGATGTATCAAACACATACGACCTTATTAACAAAATTAAAGACATTAAAATACCGCAAAACTCATTATTCATATCCTTTGATATTAGTAATATGTACACAAACATTCCTGTACAAGAAACCTTAGAGATACTTAAATCAGACCTTATGAAAAATAAAACTTTAAAGAAAAACGAAATAGATGATTTGATTACTTTGACAAAAACATCACTAAACCAAAATTACTTTAAGTTCAACGCCTCCTTTCATCTACAAAAAGATGGATTACCGATGGGTTCCCCAATTTCAGTATTATTAGCTGAAATATTCTTACACAACCTAGAAATCAACAAAATTATCAATGAAGAAAACCCTTTGAAAAACAACATAAAGTATTGGTTTCGATATGTAGATGATGTAATATGCCTATTCGAAGGAAGCAAAGAAGAGTCAAAGGAATTACTTACATATCTTAATTCTTTATCTAAAACCATAAAATTCACATCAGAAGTGCAAACAAACCAAATAAATTTCCTAGATGTATCAATATCACAAAAAAATGGGAAACACGATTTTCAAATATATCGCAAGCCAACGACCACAGAAGCTATTATACCGTCAGACTCAAATCACCCGTGGTCCCAAAAAATGGCGAGTTTCCATGCTATGATATACAGACTACTAAATATCCCGATGGACGGAATCAATTTCAAAAAAGAAAAAGAAACAATAAAATATTTAGCATTGAAAAATGGATACAGACCTAAAATGATAGAAAATATGATTAAAAAGAAACGTAACAAACTAGAGAATAAAAATATTTCAAGATTAAACCAAGATGAAGAAGTAGGCTACATTTGTATGCCACATAACACAACCTTAAATAAAGCCATAAGGCAGACGTTCAGAAATTCCCCAATTAAACTGAGTTATAGAACGAAAAACAACTCATTCAGAATGATACAAAACGCCCGGCAAAAACATGAGAAGAAGACAAATGTGAATGATTACGACAAAGCTGGTGTCTATCAAATTTCATGTGGTTCCTGCGATAAGGTATACATTGGACAAACAAAGAGAAATTTCAATACTCGATATAAAGAACACATTCAAGCTTTTAATTCAAAAAATATGACGTCCATGAAATCTAATTATGCAGACCACCTTTTAAAAGCAAAACATAAATACACAAATATTAATGACGATGTTAAAATACTTGACTATGAAAATAACAAAGATCGATTAAATGTTAAAGAAGATTTTTTCATATATATACAAAACAAAAAATGGCCCGAAAAACTACTGAACATAACGCATGTAAATCAAGAAAATGCCATATTTAAGAAGATTTATCAGATGACGAATGAAAATTATGAAATTTAATATAGTAATCACTCAAGAAGAAATAATTTACAAATCAGAAACCAAACTTAGTCATATAAGTGTAATCATATGTTGATAAGAAGTTGTTGTATTTAGTTTTAAGGTTATTTGTTTATATTGACTTGATAATGGCCTAAAGAGCCGAAACTAGTTGTCAATTAAATAATTTAATATGAAAAAGGGTACTCAGTTATTATAATGTAATTAATATTAATAATATTAGTAGCCCTATCAAAAGAATTTCTTGCTTTCCAAATAGAAATGGTTAACAACCACAAAGCTGTTCACACATACAAATACCTTTGGTTAAAAGAACAAAAAATACGAGAAGATATACGGTTCAACAAAACATGTTTATCAAAAGGTTTGGTCCCACAATATGTACAACTGCATACAAAATAAACTTCACAGGCTGCTAAAAGAGCCCTAGAAACAGGTAAGAAAATGTGGATCAAAGAAGAAATTAATTACTTATATGCCAAACTGAAGAGAATAAATGAGTCTATGGAAAACGCATACAAAGATTTGACAGAACAATATCATAAGGAGAGTATAGAAGAAATTATACTCGATATTTCAAACTGGATAAAACCGATAATAGCAAAGAAAAGATCAACACATGAAAAGAAGTTGCATAATTTACTTGAAAGACAAAAAGATAAAGAAATAAAACCATATGAAAAGATCCAATCCCAATTCTCTCCAGCAATGAAAAACCTCACATCGATTGATTTTACAGAAAATGAAACATCTTTACTCAATAAAAGTATAAAATACAACATCAATCTCGATGACAGAAAAAGAGTAATCGAAGAGGATCTGATTGATATTGAAGTCTCTATAAGAAAGAAAAATATACACATCCAAGATCCTATCCGACACAATTTGATCCATGAAATTGAAAAATCAAAAATAAAGACGCTAAAGCCTAGTATAAAAAAGAAAGCAAAAGAAGAACTAAATATAGTCAATTCAATTTCTAACAAACTAAGAGAGACTAATTCTATAATTACCAAAGCAGATAAAGGTAATACAGTGGTAATCATGAATAAAGATAATTATAACTCTAAAGTAGAAGATTTTCTAAAAGATAACAACTTTGAAACTCTCACTTCCGACCCTACCGAAATTTATACAAAATCAATTAATGCTGTCATAATGAACTGTAAAACTATATCAAGAAAAGAGAAGGCTGAACTGAAAATGGAAAAGCCAAGAGCACCAATGCTACGCGGTCAACCAAAAATACACAAGCAAGATATTCCTATCAGACCAGTAGTAAATTTCCAAACTGCACCCAGTTACAAGGTATGTAAGTATTTACAGACTAAAATAAAGACCAGCATTACTTGGAATAATAGATTTGATGTATCAAACACATACGACCTTATTAACAAAATTAAAGACATTAAAATACCGCAAAACTCATTATTCATATCCTTTGATATTAGTAATATGTACACAAACATTCCTGTACAAGAAACCTTAGAGATACTTAAATCAGACCTTATGAAAAATAAAACTTTAAAGAAAAACGAAATAGATGATTTGATTACTTTGACAAAAACATCACTAAACCAAAATTACTTTAAGTTCAACGCCTCCTTTCATCTACAAAAAGATGGATTACCGATGGGTTCCCCAATTTCAGGATTATTAGCTGAAATATTCTTACACAACCTAGAAATCAACAAAATTATCAATGAAGAAAACCCTTTGAAAAACAACATAAAGTATTGGTTTCGATATGTAGATGATGTAATATGCCTATTCGAAGGAAGCAAAGAAGAGTCAAAGGAATTACTTACATATCTTAATTCTTTATCTAAAACCATAAAATTCACATCAGAAGTGCAAACAAACCAAATAAATTTCCTAGATGTATCAATATCACAAAAAAATGGGAAACACGATTTTCAAATATATCGCAAGCCAACGACCACAGAAGTTATTATACCGTCAGACTCAAATCACCCGTGGTCCCAAAAAATGGCGAGTTTCCATGCTATGATATACAGACTACTAAATATCCCGATGGACGGAATCAATTTCAAAAAAGAAAAAGAAACAATAAAATATTTAGCATTGAAAAATGGATACAGACCTAAAATGATAGAAAATATGATTAAAAAGAAACGTAACAAACTAGAGAATAAAAATATTTCAAGATTAAACCAAGATGAAGAAGTAGGCTACATTTGTATGCCACATAACACAACCTTAAATAAAGCCATAAGGCAGACGTTCAGAAATTCCCCAATTAAACTGAGTTATAGAACGAAAAACAACTCATTCAGAATGATACAAAACGCCCGGCAAAAACATGAGAAGAAGACAAATGTGAATGATTACGACAAAGCTGGTGTCTATCAAATTTCATGTGGTTCCTGCGATAAGGTATACATTGGACAAACAAAGAGAAATTTCAATACTCGATATAAAGAACACATTCAAGCTTTTAATTCAAAAAATATGACGTCCATGAAATCTAATTATGCAGACCACCTTTTAAAAGCAAAACATAAATACACAAATATTAATGACGATGTTAAAATACTTGACTATGAAAATAACAAAGATCGATTAAATGTTAAAGAAGATTTTTTCATATATATACAAAACAAAAAATGGCCCGAAAAACTACTGAACATAACGCATGTAAATCAAGAAAATGCCATATTTAAGAAGATTTATCAGATGACGAATGAAAATTATGAAATTTAATATAGTAATCACTCAAGAAGAAATAATTTACAAATCAGAAACCAAACTTAGTCATATAAGTGTAATCATATGTTGATAAGAAGTTGTTGTATTTAGTTTTAAGGTTATTTGTTTATATTGACTTGATAATGGCCTAAAGAGCCGAAACTAGTTGTCAATTAAATAATTTAATATGAAAAAGGGTACTCAGTTATTATAATGTACTTAATATTAATTATTAAATTTATATTCCTAAATCTTTATGCCCCCAAGGTAATGTATCAATTCTATTTTCACATACATATCTTTTATCATCTTTATTACTAAGTGCTAATTTGTTTATTATTACTGTATATAGCTCGTGTTTATAGCTTCTAATACATGTCATTTCTCTAAATTGTTCTTTATCTTCAAATAAACATTTCTTAAAATCATTCATATGTATTGTTTTATTAACAACACTTTTCTTGATACCTTTACATTTTACTGGATTTTTATTATCATATTCATAACTATACAATTTTGACCTCAAACCACAGTACTCTTCTAAAATTTCACCATTCAGTTCATCTTTGAATTTTCCAATTACTTTTTTATTTTTTTCACTATAACATTCAGGATCTTTTCTATAATCACTTGTATCAAATTCATCAATATTTTCTTTAATAATTTTATAAGGATCTTTCTTTAACTCTACAAAATAACTGTCAGTATCCATGTACAACAATTTTACGTTTGGATCAAACCTTTTCAACTTTTCATAATAGAATTGGTACATGTGTAATTTTGATAAATCAAGTACTGAAAACCCTATGTAAATTGGTTTATCAAATTTTACCTTTTCTTTAATCATATGAGAAGCAATACAGTCTTTATCAAATATACTAAATGTTTTAAAATTTGGTCTCTTAGCTTGTTTTAATGAGTATTCTTCATTACCTAATTTTATATCACATCTATTCCTTACATTTTCCATTGTTTTACCAAAAACTGAATTATTCATTAGCTTAAAGAAGTCTTTTTCAAACTCTGATTTTGATTGTGCTCTCAGTTTTGTATTTAATTCAATATACTTTTTCATATAATCATCCTGGTCAAATGAAATTACTCTATTAACTCTATTTAACTTTAATCCCTTTTGTAAATAATATTTTAGGTTTCTTGAATGAACCACATAGTCTTTCTTATCAAATAATGTTGTACATAACTTATTGTTATGATGTTCAGGAGCTAATGGTAAATCTCTATGTTCATCATGTAGTTCAATTGGATATTCTAAATCAACATCTAGTATATAACCATAATTAGCATTTTCATCTAACTCTAATATTGTTTCTTTCCATTCTTCTGTTGTATATACATTAGGGTTCATCCATTTAATGTCTTTGTAAGGCAACTTTTGGCTTAAAGCCCATCCATACAAATTATTTGCATCTACATATAACATATAATTTTCAGGCTTAGTATTATCATAGTTTTTAGTATATTTATTATTTGCTTTACAGTGTCTGGTTATACACTGAGATATTCCACCTCTAATTCATTTTTCAATCATCAAGTACATGTCATAATCACTAATCAATTCTAAATCTATTTTTGTTAATTTTAACATAGAGTCCCAAGCTAATGATGGTGATGTTAAATAATGTTCAGGATCTAATTGATAATTCTTTAAACAAACTGATCTAAAATTTTCAAATATATCAGCTAATAACATTACATCTTGAATATTATACAAATCAGAATAATTTCCTAATGTTTTTACTTTTAATTTGTTCCAAACTCTCAAATAATGTTTATAATCGTTATCACTTATATTATCACCTGTTAAAGAACTATAAAACTGTGATTTATCTAATACTTTATCATAATTTAATTTGTCAATATCATCTATGAATTCATATGGAAATATGCCTTTAGAAGATAATATTTCAAATGTTTCATTATCTTTTTCAATCATATCAATGTTCTTTATATATTCATTTAAATGTTTGAATTCCTTAAGATTTTTAGCCAACTTGTCAATTGATGAAGCCATGAACCTAAATGTATCTACAAATGAGAATTTCACAAATTTTCTAGGTTTTTCATCTTCAAATTCATATCCATATCCAGAATTGATTGTATAATTAATATATTTTTCATCTGTATTGGCAATCAAATCAATTTTACCATATTTCTTAGCTAATTCTTTTATAAACAAATGTGTATCATAGTTTGAACTATTATGACAGAATACTGGAATATTTTGAGGGTGTTTAAGATTCAAATTGCATACTAAATGAGCTGATCCTCTGAATTTTCCAGATAAATGACAATGATCTCTTACTTTCAATGTGTATTCATTATAATTAAATCCTTTTTCTTCACATATATGACATACATTAGATTCCTGATATAATCTTTCTTCTTCATCAGTTAAACTCATCTCTTTAGCATTTTGTGAATTGTATTTTACTGCTATATACTTTCCAATTTTATCTAAATATTTAAATAATTTATTTGGTACATCTTTCAATTCTTCTTCACTTTTTGCTCTATAACAAATAGGCTTGTACATTTTATTAGTCACTCTAGAAACTAGGTAAAGTGTAAATCCATAAGGAATGTGTTTTTGGATTTTATTTGTATATGAGTTGTTTGGATTATTTTTACATGTATCTATCTTTTTCAAAATACTTTCAAAATCCATATAAATTACATAAGGATGTTCAAACTTTTTAAAATAATTGGTAAATTGAACTGTTTGACCAGGATATGGCATTATAGGTCTACATGGTTCTAATGATTTACAAATTATTAAATGATTATTCAAGTCTTCATTTTTATAGAAGTGTGTTAAACATCTCCTACAAACATATTTCTTATGTCTGTTTTTTTGTGTTATTTGAGTAGAAACCAACTTACTTAAATCAGTTATTAATATGTAATGTGAATTATCTTCATTCTTATGATATAACAAATCAATATCTAATTGTGCATCATAATTTTCAGATATTTGTAATGGAACAGTTTTACTATCTTCATCTATTCTATATACATTGATTGACATGGATGGATAGTTATATTTTACATCAAAAGATCTCTTTTCAAACACTTTTATATCTTTTAATGTCATTGGATAATCAAAACCCTTAAAAATTTCATCAGTAATATAATGTTGATAATGGTTCACTCTCTCGGGATGATCTATTTTTTTATTTTCATATTTATCAATTGCACATCTGATTGCATATATAAAACAATGCTCATCTTTATTTTTAAAATTTATACAACATTTTTTATTCTTTATTTCACTTGGCAATTCAACATATGAACCAGCATTTAATGAGTTATTTTTTGATAATTTTAGATTCAACTCAACACATCTTTTCAATGTCCAACCAGATCCAGAGCTAGGTTGATTTAAGTTTTCTCTTAAAATTAGCTTTTTAAACTGTTCATCAATAAAATCATCAACATTTAATATATCATTGCTTCTTAAACCAAAATACATTTTATTTGTTTGATATTCACCACTTACCAGTTTTCTTTCATATTCACAAACTAATGCCAATTGACCTCTAATATTTTTAAATTCTTGTTTTTCAATCAATTTTTTAATATCATCTCTATGTGATTCTAAATAATCAGATATATCTAAACTATCATTTGAATTTGTTAAAACATATTCTTGAAAGTAACCTTTTAATGATGATGTTTCTTCAATATTTATTACATTTTCTTTGGGAATTGGTTTATTTTTAAAATAATCATTTAACAATCCAATCAGTTCTTTTCTAGTTTGATCTTCAATTTTAATACCATTTTTAAAAGCCAAGTCTTGAATAAATTTTAATGATCTATATTTAATATTATTAGGATTTTCCTTAATTGCATTTAATCTTTTAATCAGTTCATTTCTATCCAAATTTTCATAGTTCCTAACAGATAATTTGTTGGCAATTTCTTTTAATTTTTCATTAATAAATAGGGAATAGTTTGTAGGATCATATGTGTTTTTAATTTCTTTTAATTGATCTAGGTTTTTACTCTTGTAATCATAAATATTATTATTTCTACACCATGTTTTTAAATTATCAACTTCAATATCATATTTGTTTTTATTTTCTAAATGCTTCTTAGAGTTATAATGTCTAGCATAATTATTAGATAGTACAGTTTTATCACAATAAGGGCAAGTAATTGATTTGTTCCTTGATTCCATTTATTAAGAGAAAATATTTATTAAACAATTTTATAAAATGATGATATTAACTTTACCTTACTTTTAACCATCTTTTCATCATTTTTCTAAATTATCTTTTAACAGATTCACCTTCTTCTAAACAATTTCAGTTTTCTTTAATTCATAGTCATAAAAATTACCAATTATATCTTCATTATTTAAATCTTTTATATTATATGTAACAGGATCTGTATTATTAATTTTGGAAATAACAAATATTTCTCTTGACCAGTTATTTTTAAATTTGCTTGAAAATGTAGACTTTTTATTTGCTATCCTAACCCTATCATTTATCTTAAATTTTGATTTTGTTACAATTTTTGGTGGTTCATACTTAAAAACAGTGTCTAATAATTCTGTCTCATTATTCTTGTTAACATCAATTGGTTTCATTTTAATTGTTGAATGATATGAATTATTGTATTCTTTTACTATTTTTGGTAAAATATCAACCCAACTTTTATATATTTCAAAATGTACTTTCATTTTTTATTTTTGAGTTCTATTATATCTTTCAATTATACTTGAATTTTCTTCATTTTCAGTATGATATAATTTAATATTATGTTTATTTAATAGATCTTTAAATTCTTTGTTCACAAATTCTAAACCTTTATCTGTATGCAAAAGATTAGGTGGTTTATGACCAATTTTAATTGCATCTTTAATTATTTCTTCAAAAGCCTTGGATACATTTTTACCATCTTTTTTCTTTAATGGTTTTGACCAAACATATTTGGAAAATGTATCAATCACATTCAACATGTATTTATAACCATTATCTTCATAATTCTTCATTATAACGAAATCAGCTGCCCATAAATCATCAATTCCAAGTATAATAATTTTTCGTTTTGGAAAATTCTTTCTAACTGGAGCATGAATCTCTTTTGCTTCTATCACTTGATCTCTTTCATTTAGTTCTTTTTTAATAATTGGTTTAGCCTCCTTTTTAATAATTTTACTCTTATTAGTTTTACAAATTGAGCATTTAGTTGCTATTCTAAACAATCCATTTTTCATTTCAACAATTTGTGGATTAATATTTTTAGTCTTTTTCTTACATTTGTGACAATGAATTGGTTCTTCCATTTATTAATAAATCTTTTTATATATAAATGAATAGATGCAATAGATGTAATAGTTTAGGTAATTTTACCATTATTGGAAAGTATATTGGTTGTAACAGTTGTAAAACAATTATTGTTGAGAAAGAGATAGATAAGAGAAGTAATAAAAATAAACATCTAAAAAATATTCTACTAAAATTTAACCATTTTTTACCATATCACACTAAACAATTAATAAATGAGCTTTATGCATTATGTCTTTTAAATAACAGTTTTGAAATAACACCTAAGAGTGTGAAACTATTTTTAAAAGAAAGGAAATATACCAATTGGGTTTTTTATTATCAATTCTTAAACAAAATATACAATATTAATTTTGAATTAAGCCTCAGGGACAAGGCAAATATAACTGAAATTTTTAATAAATATTTGAGTTTTACAAATGGAAATTTATCATTTAAGAAATTGTTACCAATGATTTTTAAATTACTGGAAATGGATTTTTGTATAAAACCTGAATATGACAATAAGTTTTTACGATTCATAGATCATCTATCACACACTAGTGTGTGATAGATTATCTATAATTTTCACTATCTAAATGGATCAGTTAGAAGAAATTAATAATGTTGGAGAATTAAGATTTAAAGAATATAAGTCATTAAAGAGTTTAGATTTGAATAAAAGATATAAGATTGAAAAATTTGAAAAAATGAAAGATAAATTTGGACCCACAATAATTGTTGAATTAGAAGATTGCAAAGTTCATTTGCCAAAAAGATTTACTAGTATTATTGATGATAAGACTGTTAAAGAATTAAATAAAAAGGATTTAAATTTGGTTATTACAGACATTAAAACATTTGATGATAAAGAAACTGTTTTGGTTAAATTTGAATAAAATATTCTGTTTTATAACTAATTTTATGGCATATTTTCACTTGTTTTAAATTAGTTTTTTCACTGAAATTTGCATAAAACCCTATTAGTTTTGGAAAAATATCACAAATAATGTATTGATTTTTGCAGTTTTCATAGCAAAATTCACTTATTTGGCTTAACTCTCATATACCTCCCTTTTTGTCCTAGAAGTGACATGACTTTATCTACTTATATATATATATATATATTTATATAAATAGATATGTATGTGTCCCTAGACACGATAACTCTCGTAAAAACAGTCCGATCGAGACCAAATTTGGTAGAGATTTGTAATCCTACCTTTGTTTGGATGAGTTGGTAAACCAGATATATCGACCTACCGGAAGGGGTAGTTTTGTACCCCAAAAATGAGTTTTTTTGAATTTTTCATATGGAATTTAAAAAAATTTTTAATTTTGTTTTTCACTACTGGATGTAGCTAAAATAACACACACAATTTAGAATATTTAAGCTTTGCTCATCTCCATTGGTTACCGAGATATTAAAAAGTCTAAAGACAGTACATTGTATTTTGGGGCTCCAATGTTAATCTCATGGAGAATAAGGATGTGTTAATATTTCACTTATTAACCAATTTTTTGGATGAAACTTGGTATTTAGCTTCATTTGGTTGAAATTCAACCATTTATGTTAAAAAAATCTTGGTTTTTGTACTTATCATGGCAGCAAACCTGCATACTCTTTTCCCATGTTAATCATATGGAGGATCGGCAAACTTTTATTTATGGACATATATTAATGAAATTTAGTATATGGCTTTAATACCTTAATACCTTTATTGAAATGGCGACCTAACTCAATAGGTAGTTTGTATGGTCGAAATAAATTTTTTTTTATTTTAGTTTTCCCCATGGCAGCATACCCGCATACTCTTTCCCTATATTTATCTTAAGGAGAATAGACATTAATTTACCTATTTATGAGCACGTAATGAAATTTTGTTTACAGGTTAATCTGGTCAAAATTAATATTAATAATTCGGAAATTCGCTGAGTACGCAGGTCTACTGCGACGGGGGAGTATTTATTTTTGGGCGGCACTCACCATTGAAGCGTACAATGTGATGCTAGATGTCAAGTCATCAGAAAATTGAAACACAAAACAGAAACATATTATAAAGAACATTTCACGGAACCAACAATCAAAAGTGTATTCAAGTGTCGAGACAATCCGTCCGTGTGCGTAATTGAAAAACTCGTTGCAACAACACTTGAAAATGCAAAACTTTCCTTGATTGTTTTGTTCGCGAAAAATTGTGCATTTCGTGTTATGTTTGTGAAGTCTGGTGTATGTGTTTTTGTGTTTAAATCTAAAGACAACTACTTCAAGTGGCATCATGGCAGCAAATGCTTCAAAGGTGAATGCTGCCTTAAAATAATAATAATAATTTTATTCCTCCGACAAAGTTTCATATTGCATGGGAATTTACAAAAAGATTGCAAGTTTTTGCACTTATTTACAGTTTTACAATTCTCCATTAGTTAAATTTTCATTTATTCACTGTCTTTTTCTTTATTTTAAACTTATATGATATGTTTTCTTCTTCCTTCCTTCTTCTTACTTCTTTTTTTCATGACTTTATTTTTTAATAGTATAAAAGTAGTACAGAGTAAAAACCTACTGAGTAAAAATAACAAGGATAGATCTCAAATTTGGATAATAATGTTTTAGCATTGAAATTGCTTTGTATTTTGAAATACTGCATTCAGTATTTAAGTGTTTCTGACACACCGTTAATCTTACGAAAGTTCATAGATAGCATGTTGTGCTGGATATTTAAGTGCATAAATTAAGTTATGTTTACAATGACCAATTTTCAACAACTTTTTTGTAACTTCAAAAAAATTATGAATCTGCCAAAAATTAAATATTGTGTATAGCATATTTTGTATGTGAAAAATTCCTTAATGTTGGATAATTTTTAAAAATAAACAAAAACAATTATGCACACAATGTCGTTGAGGTACCAACGGTTCGAGATTTGCAATAAAATCAAGCCCCGTGGCAATGAGGCACTATGAGCTGCGGATGATGGTGTTTGCCAACGGACAAAGTCAGCGGTACTGTTGTAATGTAGCCTTTGAATTTAATACAAAACCCCAATGGGTTACAAGACAAAAGACTTTTCATGGGGAGGACAGCTGCCGATGAATGGGATAATAATTATCACACATTAATATTAGTCTAATTATTAGTCTTGAGTTTTTTAGCACATCACTCAGCGTAGCATTTTTGGCTTTCTTCACACCCGATCCCTGTGTTAATTTTTCTTTGTGAAAGTAATTAGAAAATTTTCAAGAGCTACCGGTAATCAACAGGGGTGACCTTAATTACATTATATATTTCTCTTGGAATAAAATAGGGATATCAGCATAAAATTCACAAAAAACCCCTCATAAGATTTTTCTACAGTCAACTCCCGATTATCCGGGGTTATGGCTGGTTGAAGGGTCCCGGATAACCCAAAACCACGGTTAAAACAAAGAGTTCAATAAATTAAGTAAAACACGAAATAAACAAATAAGTTTTAATTAAAAGTCCGCGGGTTTCCAGTTTTTATTATTTGTTATTGACCAAACCTTATTGGAATGAATAAACAGATCTAGTTGAGTGAACAAGGAACACAATAAAAGGGTCCAACGTGGACAAAAAACCAAGGTCAGGTGTTCTATTGTTTGGCATCGGGCAGCGGGGATGGGTGGGTGGGGTGAGGGTCGCTTGGGATAATTTCTTCAAGATAAGAGCACGCGTACAAAAAGGAGTGATGGTTCATCTTTTTGTCTAATTGTTTAAAATGTTATAACAACCAATTGTCCAAAATGTATGCTAATTATTGAATTAGGTTAATAAATTTATAACTTTGTCAATTAAAATTTTAATGTTACGGTACTTTAACAAAAATTTCTTGAAATGCAAAACAAATGCATTTTGAAATGTGTTGTTTAGAATGATATAAGTTAAAATTAATAGGGGTCACTGAACAGCAGACGAATCAGAGGGATAATTACAGACAGAACTGGAAACTAAATAGGATCTTTCTTGGTTTCTATTTTTAGCTCATCCCGGCGGGCGACCAGTTGTTTATTACCTAGCAGTCAAGGTCATCCCCGCAATTGTGTCCCATCCCCATCCCAACACGCCATCGCTCTGACTCGCTTATCCCTGACCACATGACAACGATCACAATTGCGCCGCCGAATAATTTACAAATCATTTTCCGTGTTTCATTGCTTTTTTCCATTGATAAATCAAATAATAATTAGTAAAGATATTTATTCTTAAGTAATTTAAACATAATAAGATTGATAAATGATGGTATTGTTGTCAAAACTGAGAAAATAAATGAAATGGAAATTGACGTTTTGTGACCCCGGTTAATCCGCAACCCGGTTTACCCACCCCCGTATAATCGGGAGTTGACTGTATTTGGATTTCATTGTGCACAAATCATTTTCTGTAGTTTTAATGTCTCAGTTGACAAACGTCACAGTCATCTGACTGCAAAACAAGCTCTAACAACAAGGGTTGCTATTAACAAGCTCACAAAAAATGTTTTTGAACAGCATGATTTTTCTATAGCTTATTAATACCGGATGTCCATAGAAAATCTCTCTGACTATTTACCATTGATTTCCCTAACTCACCATCTTAACTAAAAAATTTGATACAATATGCACACAAAAATATTACTGCTAAGGCAAGTAAAATACGAGAAAATACTGAAATGTGTATTAACTGAGAATGTCCGTCAACACTAATCTGCTCTGCAATCTCTTCCGGATTTAAAAACTCGATCAGCATCGACGCAAAGCTCATTAAATTGAGACTAAGTAAGTTCAGCAACTGCTGAAAACAGTTGACTATGGAAATTCCACGCTGCAGCTTACACCGAATTAGCATCGCATTAGATGTAACATAAGAATTACTAAATTCAGGAAATATTTTGGCATCAAACTACAGTTTATAATTCACTCTGTTTAACATCAATCGGTTTGCTTACAACTAATCAACATCCTAGAGCCAAAAATATAAAGATTAATCATTTAAAAAATTTGAAGCACAAATGTACGACAATAAATTGAATCCTATGAATAAAATGCTTTTTTGGGCTTTTAAAAGGCTTATTTATTTTTTGTTTTCTTGACTTACAGTTTCGATGGCACTGTGGCCATCTTCATCAGAGTTATGTTAAATTCTTGTAAATGTTTATAAACAATAAATTTTTGACATTTTAAATCTAATATAACATACAATTTTAAAAAAACATGTGATAAAACAAGCCATTAAAATAATAGGTATAAAAAACATATATAAATATATATAAAATAAAAATGTAAAGTAAGGTAACTATTGTATAAGACTATTTTGATCTCTTCAAGATTGGGAGCCAGGTTCTACTGAGTTTGAAACCATCTTCTCTGTTGATGTTATTTGGTGTTTTTATTATTTCTATGGCTTCCCGAATCTTTCTTTTTAAATAGTCATCTTCCCTTTTTATTAACTCCACCTTATCGTACATCATTGAATGCTTTGTTGCTTGGGTGTGTTCTGCAATGGCGGAAGTTTTTGTTTTTTCATTCTTGTCGTCTCTGACATGTTCTTTTATTCTAGTTGATATGCTTCTGCCTGTTTCCCCAATATATGATCTGTTGCATCCACATGTTATTTTATAAACTCCTTTGTTTGCCATTGGTGGTGTGGGGTCTTTTACTTTCGGTAGTATATCTCTAAGTTTCGTTTGAACTTTAAATGTAGTTTTGATATTGTGTCTTATAAGTACTTTTGAAACTTTATCCGTAGATCCTTTTATGAATGGAAGTACCGCTCTCTTTGTATCAGGCTCTTCTAGTTTTTGCTCTTTTCTTGACTTGCCATTCTGTTTCTTTATAACATTATCTATCAGGGCCGGTTGGTAGTCATTTGCAATTAAGTATGTTTTCACTTTCTCCAATTCTTCATCTAGATACTTATCATCACTCACAGTTTTTGCTCTATTAATTAGAGTATTTATCAGTCCCCTTTTCTGGGCGGGGTGATGGTGAGATTGGGCGTTGAGGTACTTATTGGTATGAGTCTTTTTTTGATGCACTTTATGTATTAATTTGGATCCCTCTCTTATAACCAATACATCTAGGAAAGGTAGCTGTCCGTTTTCCTCAACTTCTTTTGTAAACTTTATACTATTGTGTATTGAGTTCATATGTTGTATGAATGCATCTATAGTACTTGATCCATGTGGCCAAATTATAAAAGTGTCATCTACATATCTTAGATACAGCTTTGGTTTTAATGGACATGTAGTTAGAGCAATATCTTCCAGCCAACTCATAAAAATGTCTGCTATTATTGGTGATAGAGGACTACCCATGGCAACTCCATTTACTTGTTCGTAAAACTTGTTCTTGAATGAAAAATATGTTGAAGTCAAGCATGTTTCAGTCATTTTCAAAATATCTTTACTTTCGTTGGAATTCAACTTATTTTTTATTATATCTAAAGTATCCTTAACTGGTACATTAGTAAATAATGAAACCACGTCTAAACTCATTAATATATCAGTCTCATCTATTGTAATACCTTTTATTTTACTTATAAAGTCTTCCGTATTCCTAATGTTTGATTCAGATTGGAACGTCAATGGAGATAGATATAATTTTAAATGTTTAGATAAGTTGTAAGTAGGGCTGCCTATCTGATCAACTACTGGACGTAATGGAATGTTTGGTTTGTGTATTTTGGGCCTCCCATAAAATTTGGGCGATCTAGAGTTCTTAGGAATAATATATTTATGTATTATCGAAACTGTAAGTTAAGAAAACAAAAAATAAATAAGCCTTTTAAAAGCCCAAAAAAGCATTTTATTCATAATAAATATGGCTTATTTAAGTTTAAGATAAAAAAAATTGAATCCTCTTTACATTTGTGAAAAATCCTGAAAAAATGCTTCAATGGTCGTGGTTACAGCTGACTAGAGCATTTAAAAGTCACTTTGGGGCGGATTTCCCTTACCAGAATTGGTTTCCCTGACTTTTCCAGAATGTGGACACTGTGTAAGTTCCAGAAAAATATTTCAAAATTGGTTTCATTACTTGAAGGTAGGCCTATATGAAAATGTTTACATCTAGATATATACAAACTTTAGCAGTAGTTGGTATGGATCTTCCTTAGAATCAATGGACTTTAATCAATCTATTCGGCACTGGAGTAGGAAGATGTAATTATTGGAAATACAAATGGGGAATGGCAGAAGATCAGTCATGCAGCTGTGGTGTGGAGTTCCAGACTATGACTCACATTGTCACTGAGTGCCCTTTGAGTGCTTTCCCGGAAGGGCTGGTAGATCTCGCATGTACCAGAAAACTTTCTACAACCAGCACTGCAAATTTTATCAACAATTCAATAAATAAAATAAAAAAAAAAATACAACCGCATTGTTATTTTCTGAGAACTGTGAACATTCTTTCTAGTTTGGGGCTACAGATATTGTTAGCGATCGCAATCAGACCAGTGGTTGCATCGACGCCGAGATCAATGCATCAGAATTTTGATGCATGTGGAATCAAATTGAAATTTGAATGTATTCTCAATGCATTGCACGCCCCTATTGAAAACTGGTTTTGTGATTACAGAAAAATGTACAAAGAGAAAATTTTTTCTCTAATGTCCTTGATCATGTTAGAATTAAAATATGCAGTAATAAGTAGCAGAAAAAGTAACCCAAAATTTAAATAATAATAACAATGGTTTACAACTAAAATTAATAAATTTACTGTGTAAGAGAAACAAAGAATCAACTTAAAATAGTCTATCCTGAAGAACTGACAAGACAGGTAGTAAAAGTACAAACAGAAATTATTACGGGTTTATTTTTCTTAAGTTCTATTTCAAGTTACATTTTTCAATTATAACCAAAATAGACAGACATATTTGTATTAAAACTGCACATTTCCGACTGACATCTACTTTTATCATATTAATATATATTTGGATAACTTAAAAGCTATTAAATAATTGCTAATATTGCTGATTAAACAAAATACACTTAAATAAAGAACCCAAAAGAGAGAATAAAGAACACCCGGGCTGTGAATCAACTGTGTGTATAATGTGTATTGCCACTCAAATGTTCTTACTTTTAGAAATCAAGATTAACACTAGTACACTGAGAAACACGATATATTTTTAGTTTAACTGAGGAATACAAAGCTATAGACAAGCGAGACAGATGTCTAATTCTAACACTTGATTAATAAAACTACGCTAGTTATACATGACTTATTATGGTTGCCACGTTGTTGCATCACATTTATTGTTTTACTGTGTAAAACTCGTATAATTTTAAATATAAAAAATATAAATTGTATGATAATTTTATTAATAAAACAAATTTTCTGTAAGATAGAAAAAGTTGAGGTGTACACATTCTGAATTTTTCTTACGGTATATTGTGGTAATTTTAATTAGGCTATATCCACCATTTTGCAAATAACTACTGGAAAACCAATTTAAAATATAAAATAAACTTCTATGCTGATTTAAAACTTCAGTGGAAATTACTTTTCCTCCCACAATAGCACACAAAAACCTTCATTGTCTGATATTTAAAACTGACCAGTAAAAAAAGAAAAAAATCAAGAAGAAAAACATCTTAAAACCACAGCAAGAAATTTTCACAATGTTTAGGGTTTTACCCTAAAATGATTTCATGTCCATGCAGGCTGACAATAAAACTATCAACATTAGATGTTGTTTTTAAATAACAAAACACTGATAGGGTTTGATTTAGCATAATTTTGTCAACTAATCTCTGGATAGTAAGGTCTTTGTGAAAAATTTAAATATTTGTAGGATTCAGTGCACTTTTATTCATCCGAACTAATGTGGCGGAGGAAAATTCGGATGTCGAAAAATTCCGATGAAGCGGAGTCGGTTATGAGCCATCATTTTAGCCATTATGGCAATGAAATGGTTATAAGCACTATTGTTAATGACAGGGCCGCCCTGAGGGTGAGGCGCCCGGGGCAGCTGCCCCGGGCGCCGCGGCCAAGGGGGCACCGCGGCTGAGGCGAAATCCCCATTTTATTAACGCTCAAACACATCACAAAATTCTAAAAACTGCATCAATATATTTTTTAGATACAAATGATTCAATAATATTTTTTTATTAGTTCAAATTAAAATTTAAAACATTTAGGCCATCATTCCAAAATAAGTAGTGACTAATTTATTATAACTATAAACTTTTTTTTTACAATGCAAGTCGTAGAATGGAAGTGAATCATGATAGAGTAGCATTTGGCTGCATGTAGGCCTACTGGTCAGCTGATCTTACGAACTGAAAAAATGGCTTGAGCACTCGCTCGGGGCCTACGGAAAACTAACAGCATTCTTCCCCCATTACCTTGAGGATTAGAATTTTAGAATTATTAAAGGATTAGCTGAAATTCGGTTGCATCTGGTCACTTGACCAAAAATGTATGCGATCCGTTAGTTATCGTAGGCCCCACCCAGACCAAGATCATGTATTGTCAACAAATGATTGTGTCAAAAAACTTTATAGTACAAGTGAATTAGTTTTGTTTAATTAGTTTATTCATACTAAAAGCATTGAAAAGATAGCCATGCACCTAATTTAATGCTTCTGACTGTAATTTAACATTACAGCTCACAGATAGGCCAATTAATTAATTTAGGGGGCGTAGATCAAAATCTCACCCCGGGGGCCCTATTACCCTTGAATTGACCATCCTAGCCATGTGTTGAAATCAAGTTTATGTGTGACCCGAAGATGATGTTTTAATTTTGACATCAAAGCGCAAAGTCCAGTCTTCACTGGCTGTATGAGATATTTTAACCTGTTAGCAATATTGTTCTATCTGCCCAAATTCTCTTAGCTCTCTCTGTTTAAAGTAATTTCACTGCTGTAAAAGAATGGGTAAAATGTTAAGGTTTGTACCATCTAGCAATTTGTTAACTCAGCTAAACTTGGTTTTCATAAGTGAATAAAACTAATATAATTTCTATTAAGATGAAAGAAAAATAAGAGATTTTAGTTTCAAATCAAGTCTACCTTTCTTGATACAAAACATGAGCTTTATCTAGTTTCCATTTCTAAAACTATGTGGCAACCATAGGCATATATAACATTAACACTGGAAGAAAGACTTGGAGTTTACTAAAAATAAAGGTATGTCCATGAAATATACAATAATTTACACAAGGTGAAAAGCCTGGGTACTTAAAGGGTGTCTATTGAATACTGATGATAACTTATCTACAACCAATCGGTTACACTACATTTCAAGTATGTTCTCCAATGTAAGACCTAAGGTATATTTAAAACAATCCAATATTGGCTAATCATTTATTTTATTAATTAATATATAAAAATTAAACTTTGTATGAAAAATTAACACTATGCCCCTATAAATCCCACTACATTTTTCAAATTTAAGTTGCAAAAAATATTTTTTTAAATATTGATTGAAGCTGATGCACACACCTCGGCTATATGAAAATTACTATAAAAATCTTACCCAGGCAACATCACTATGATGTGCTATTATCTAAAAATACAAAAACTTCATCAACTGACAAGGAATGTTAAGTAATAAGAGAATTGAATCTACTCGTGTTTTACTATTAAATGAAATTTATGAAAGAATTATATAAACAACTGATCTATTATTATATTACTTTAGGTGATCTTTTTAATATTTTTTTAAGCTCTTTGAAATCAAAACAACATTACAATATTTACATTTTTATGTGTATGAACATCCTTCTTGGAAAAAAAAACTAAGTGGAACTATGATTATTTGGTTTAGTAAGCGAGCTCACAATAAATTGTGAGTAAAATAATTTAAATATATAAAAATACAAGAGAGGTATAACTAGATATTCGACTGTTTTACAGAGTTAAAGAAAGTACCTTAAAAATATAGACGATATGTGTGAAATAAATAGAATATATAGTATAAAGTACAAATGATATTTCATTATACACACATTATATGAACCTACTATGTTACATATCTAACAATAATAAAAACATATCTAAACATAACGCTTGTACCTAGAGATTCAAGAATATTAAATTCTTTTGATCAGCATGTTAAAATCATATCATGAATAAAAATGCTACACAAACTATTTTTTAAATTGAGGATAAAATACATTGAAAATTCTTCTTCAGTTTCACCTTGATGTGCAGAAAGACTATGCAGACACTAAATTATTAACTTTATTCTATTGATGGATAAATATTTGCAAAACAAATTGAACTAAAAATATCATTATTAAAATATAATGTAAAATTTTTATTTTATTTTGCCGAGTTGGGAACAGCAAAACAATATAACATTTGATTACCACTTGAGTAACTCCTCTGAATTTTCTAACACAGCAGCATGGCCAAATATTTGCTATCACAATTTTAAATAAAGAATGAAAATTACAAAAATACACGAGAAGAATATTAACAAATTTGCTGAATTGAAGAATCTCTGACACTAACAACAGAAAAGGGGAGCAAACCAAAAGATCCAGTGGGTGATATAACATGAATTAGCTTCTGTAACATTGGTATGTATTTAAATAATATTGAGAAAAGTTCCAATGTTTGTTATAAATGAAAAACATTTTACTGCAAACAAGTGAATGTGATTTGTTACATTAAAAAAATTATGTTTTCATTGTTTTGTGGGTGACATTATGTGAAACAATTTTGAAAGTGTCAGAGTTATATCTTTCTCAAAGGAGTTACAAATTATTTACTTACATCCTGAATCACTACATATACAATTATTTCAAATTGCTAAAGTGCTCCCTATGTCAAACAATTAATAATGGTAAACAATTATGCTGTTATTTAGCCTATATATGAGTTATTAAAATAATATCTTCGACACAAATACTGCTTACAATAACGTTTATAAAATTTCATAAACTCTTTTTCAGGTTTATAACATCAACAGTGGTGTGTAAATTGAAATTAAATTCAATCTCTGACCTGCCCTACAGAGAAGGACTAGTTACATAAATGCATTTATTAACAATAAAATAAATTTCCATATAGAATATTTAACACACGTTTCTAAAAACTGATTATAAATAAATGTTGTGATCTTACAATATGGAAGCTGGAAAATCTACCCGCCATTTTTTACTGATAAATTTTGTTACATACATACATATAATTTATGTACACACTTGTATATGTGATATAAAGAAGAAGCGTTGGTAAAATCCTATAAAAAGCTAAGCGTACTTTTGCCAATATCTTCCTGCAATTACCACCTATACAACAAAATAGCTACAATAAATACAAATACTCTAATGATGACTAGTTCAACTCTTACCACTCTTAGATACAGATTTCTTCTGGTTTTTGTTTTCAACTCTTGACTTGAGTTTTTCTACCAACTCCTCCAGTTCATCCTGAAACAAAAATCCATGATTGGTTTAGCAAAAAGGAACCAAACTCAAACCTGTGTTAATTTAGAGTTAACAAAAAACATGCAAAATAAAGTTTTTCAATAAATCTGCAATAAGCACAGCACTAAAACTCCACTGAAGACAACGATATGACTAAGAATCACGTAATGTGGCGATTCATAATCCAGAATATTCCGAAATATTCCAGAAAGGCCAGAAATATTTAGATGAGTCTTTTTTTATTACGTCATCAATGACCATATGACTATACAGCTTTTATTAGCAAATGTCTCCCATACTAGTGATGGTCAAATCCAGGAGTTTCGAATCTCGAACCGAAACTTAAAAATGTGAATCTTGAAACTTAACTCACGAAAATATTAACAGGTTACTCACAATAAATAGTACGGAAGTGTTTCTGGAAGTTATAACACTTTTAAAGCCTACTGACTTGCGTAGTTAGGGGTTTCATTAAAACTCAAACGTTTCAGTAACTCAACATTAATCATTCAAGTTGGGTTGCCTTTAAAAAAAACACCCTGCACAAACATTGTTTTAGTCTTTCTAAAAAGAATAAGAAATACTTCATAACTTTGGATGTTTATTATAAAGAGATATAAAGTAAACATAGGATAATTATCCTGCTGTTGAAAACACTGTGAAGTCTAATGCGCAACTGAATCACAGTCTAGGGAATTGTGAGACAGTCATTACACTTGATCACTTCAGGTGTCCGCCGAAACCATCGGAGATGCAGTAACAAGCATACTGGTGGCTTGGAGCACTAGTGATGGTTCAACTAGTGTGCGTTGTGAATGACATCCGAGGTAACTCAGCACCAATCACAACGCAAGGTAGCGAAGCATCACTAGCACTAGAAGCCACCAATATAATATGTCTGGAGGTCCCAAGTGGTAGTTTTAATAGAACCCAAAAAATACATGTAGTTTCAATAAAAGTTTGTAACAGTGACTTCAATAGACAACCAATCTAGTGATCTTCGAGTCATTCATGAATTGCAATTTCAAGATCGATGAACATATACGATTATTCGGCTATAAATGCGGAATAAAAACGCTACTTCGCATTGTTACAGTATTTAATGTTTCTGTTGTTCTGGATACTGCATCGTCTCATCCTACTGAAGTATTTATTCAGCAGTATTTAAAGCATACACTCCTTGCAGTTTATCATAGTTTATTTCATTCCCATTTATTATGTGGTAATTTTTTATGGGGAGATAGTGCTGGAGCTTTGAGGATTTCCATGTGGCAAAAGAAAACATTACGGATTTTGTTTGATACTCCAAAAGATCAGCTGCAAAACTTTCTTCATAGAAAAAGGAAGCATGACATTTTCAAATATTTGTATTAATTATAATTTAATTTCTGTAAAACTAAATACATCCAATTTCACTCCATGCACTTCAATATAGCTAGTTGACCAGCCATGGTTTGTATATCCTTCGAATTGACGGTTGGCAAGTCCAGGGACTCAGACTACCCCAGTGAATGAATGGATGAATCATTTGAATTATTGGTCGACATCGTTATTTCCTTGTTTCCTCCAATAATAATGGCATAAAAAGACCCGGCAGTTTTAAACTTAAGTTTAAAACTGAATATCAGATTTAAACTAAAATGGTGCAAATGGAATTTAAATAGAAAATTGTAGGTCAGTGAGAACCATATATGAGTAAGCAATCAACTGATAAAAATTGTGATTTCATCAAGAATCATTTATTGCCATCCCACAATTTTTACGTTGTATTGACATTATCGAAATAAAAATTAATACAACTCAATAAACTAGGACTAGTGAAATAGCACAGAAAAAGATAACTTGTAAATAAGCTTAAATTACTAAAAACAGATGTTAAAAGGCCACTGGGAAACTTAACTCTAAAACTTCATATAATAATAAAAAATAATAAAATATACAGTTAGCTGGCAGATAAAGCTTTAGCACTAAGAGGTATTTAATTACACAATTATATTCCTTTACTCGCCTACGGCTCGATGGGGGCTCCGCCCCCATGCCCCCTTAGGGGTGTCTCTAAATTCGTAAATTAATAAAAAGTCAAGTATGAAATTAGTTAGTTCCACGGAAGAACTGAACATCCAAGACAGTAACAAAACCGTTTAATACACAATTCACAATCGATAGTTAAAAAAGCTTTGAAAATCTCCTATGAATCGGTTTAATAACTCTTCGTAGTTAAAATTTGTTAAAATATTTTGAGTGTGATATAATAATTATTTATTCTGGGTCTTATGCTGAATGGAGGGTCCACTCCGTAATTTGTTGCCCCAATTCCGTAATTTCTGTAAAAACTTGATGCAGTGAACGGGCTTGTTGAGGGTTATTAACTCCAATGTGTTCGCTGAATTAGTTTGTAAATAAAAAAGTCGAGTGTTAAACAGGTTATCTTTACCAAAGAAGTGCACAGCCAAGACAGTAACAAAAGGCTAATGCACACTTCTCACAATCAATAATAATTAAAGCTTTTAAATTCGTCAAAAAATGTTGCAATAAATCATTGAAAACAATAAAATAACATTAAAACTAAATAATATAAAATCTGATAAACAAGATAGAAATCACAAAAGACTCCAAGGTTTTAAAAAGATTCCCTTAAATCCGAGGAGAAACTTACTAAAAGTATGTAAATTACTAACACCAGCCCCGACAATAGCTGAATTCATATTTTTAATAGTCTCTTAAAAGGAGTTAAGGTCCCCAATTTCAAGTTTTCGGTAACTATTCTGGTTTACGAGATACCAAAGGTCTCTTGAGTTTATCATCCTGTAATAAATCTGTTTTAAGAGCTAATGTGTAGAGATACGGCAAAATGTTCTGAAAACTGTAAGCCATTAATAAAATATTTCAGTCATATTCAGCAACATTTATCGATAGGACCAATCGTTTTGTCAGTAGAGTGGAAAAACTGAAAACGTGATTGCACAAAAATTAGTCTGGAGATTTATGCAATTGGTGCGATGTACGACAAAAAGTCACAGGGCCAAAATCGTAGTTCATCCAATTCAGTACCGTAGTAGTCTCAAATCTACGAAAGGACTAACCGTTTAGCTGCTAGAGCTGAAATACTAAAATTACGATTTCTCTAGTTGGCCAAAAGCCACTACTTATTTATCACAAAACTGTATTTTTTATTTATTTGTATTCTGTGAACAATGTATTTTGAGAGTAAACGGAAAGAGATACAGCAAAGTATGTTAGAATCAAAGTTGTAGATATTAAAAAGACCTATAAAAGTTGTCATTTAAACATTTTTGTAGGACAAATCATTTAGTCGCTAGAGCCCTAAATCTAAATATAAATTTCACAAAAATCAGTTTGGAGGGTTAACGGTGCGATGTACGACAAAAAGTCAAAGGACCAAAATTGTAGATCATCCAATTCCCTATCGTAATATTGATCTAAGATTTCAGATAAGACTAACCATTAGGCCGCTAGAGCTGAAATACTAAAATTACGATTTCTCTAGTGGACCAGAACCGGTATTTTCCCACTACTTACGTTCACAAAATCCGGAAAAAGTGAAAAATGTATTTTGTAAGTAAACGAGAATAGATACATTTGGCAGCTGTATCATTGCTGTATCAAAGCTGAAATACTAAAATTACGATTTCTTTAGTGTCCCAGAACCGGTGTTTTCCCACTACTTATGTTCACGAAATCCAGAAAAAATGAAAAATGAATTTTGTGAGTAAACGAGTAGAGATACGGCAAAATATATAAGGGGCAAAATTGTAGATATTAAAAAGATCTAACGAAATAAACCTTAAGAAAACTTTTATGACCATCCGTTTAGTCACTAAAGCCCGAAAACCAAAAACGGCATTTCATTAAAAACGCTCTGGAGGCTTAACGGTGCGAGATATGATAAAAAGTCAAAGGACCGAAATTATAGAAAATTAAATTCCCTGTCGTAGTATTGTTCTCAGATTTTGGATAGGACCAAGCGTTTGGCCGCTAGAGCCAAAAAACTAAAATTACAATTTCAGAAATCCACCATTTTTAATTTTTTTAACAGGTTAAAAATACAAATTTGCAAGTTTAAGATTTTATTCTTAACATTGACCATTCAGGGTAGACGTATGCCAAATTTCAAGTCTCTAGCTTAAATAGTTACGTCAGAAATTCGTATCCCATATAAGTGAGTCAGTCAGTCAGTCAGTTACACATAGGGCTGTATAGTTTATTAGACTCGCCTGCGGCTCGATGGGGGCTCCGCCCCCATGCCCCCTCAGGGTTTTGCCCAGAAATTCGTTAATTGTTGTTTAAGTCGCATATAATGAACAGATTACATATGAATATAAGTGTTTGTAAATGAGCAAAATAGCAAAATAAATGAGTTTGTAAGTTTATTTATAACATATATTAACTCCCACGACTGCAGAAGTAACCTAAATTTGAACTTGTGCAACTAACTCAATCTAAGGAATGAAAATATATTCGCCTACGGCTCGTTTTCAGACACTCTTTCTCCAAACCTCCTTCCCTAATTCCCCCGAATTCTATAAAGGTTAATGGAGTTGTGAATAAATTTTGTATGTAGGTATTGTATAAGTATTTAGTTAAAATTATAAAATTCATATAAATAAATATATGAAAAAATTAAATGGATAAACTGCATAAAAATGTGCAGTAGATCATCGAAAACAATGAAAAATTCCTTTAAACCAAATAATTTAAAATCTTAACAAAGTGAATAAAACTTGCCAAAAACCCTTTTTATTTACAAAAATACTATTCAGTTACTATCCTTCAATTAGTTGTGTTGAAATTCCAGGGAATAACATAACGATCCAGTAATATTGAACATACAATGATAAATACATAATGTAATATTGGCATTCATTACAATTCCTTCATTTCAGTTTTTAATAATGTAAAACTTTAAATTTACCTAATTTCCTAAAAAATTACAGTCAAGGCAAATAAAAAAACTTCAAGTTTCTAAATACAATAATACAGTAGTTACTAACAAAAGTATGTTAAATAATGGTTAAAATATTAAAGTTACCATACACATCAAAGGACGTATGTTTTAGCCGTAGGACCAGGTCAGTAAATAACAATCAAAGTAAAACAATCAGTTGCTTGATATAGCAATTCGTTCCGACTCACTTTCAATAGAAGAATACGTGATATTGAAAATCATCATGATAATTTTTAAGTTTGATAATTTAATTGATATTGGTACTGTGCAAGATATGTCTATGTGCAAAGTTGAGGTTCTGAGTAAAATATTATAGTAGTTGTAAAATTACGTCTACATGGGATAAAATTCCCCACAAAAATAAATAAACATTTAATTATGTTTAATTGTGTGGACTGGGGGGCGAAAATTCATTGAACCAAACTTGTAGTAACTTGAAAGATGTTCGCGAGGATTGCCTCAGATGTTATAATTTGGCCGCTAGAGTAGAAAAAAAATAATGTCATATTTATTTTGGGTAAAAATGTTTGGTCGCTAAATTTTGAAATCAGATAGTTTTCTGGGGCAGGAAATAAAAAAGCTTTTTTATTTTAAATGAAAATACTGTACTGCCACCTTTTTAAACTAAACATTAATTTATTACGCACTAAAAGATAAATCAATTGTGTAATCTGCTATTTTAGTTAAAATTTTTGTTGAATTGTAAAATTTAAATTAGCATGCTATTAGGTAAAGTCAATGATGTACTTCCTAAAGCCGCGTCCGCATTGGCCGAACATGTTCGCCGAACAAAGTTCTTCCGAACTTTTGTTTGTTTGTTGCTAACCGTTTAGTATGTAAATCATATGGCCGGTTAATTGTTCGTTAATAATGTTTGTTGATTTTTGTGTTCGCCGAACAAGTTCGCCACGAATGTTCGGCCAGTGCGGACGCGGCTTAATGAGTTCGTTAGAAATTAAGTGCCATCCCAAATAAAGAACCAATTTTTGGGAGGACTATCGTGCAAATATGATACTGTCTTACAGGGTGTCCCATACCAACCTGGCACCTCTTTTAAAATAAAAAAATAAAAAAAACAAATTGGTCCGTTGTAGGTAAACACATTTTGCACCCCTTTTATTTACAAAAATACTATTCAGTTACTATCCTTCAATTAGTTGTGTTGAAATTCCAGGGAATAACATAACGATCCAGTAATATTGAACATACAATGATAAATACATAATGTAATATTGGCATTCATTACAATTCCTTCATTTCAGTTTTTAATAATGTAAAACTTTAAATTTACCTAATTTCCTAAAAAATTACTGTCAAGGCAAATAAAAAAACTTCAAGTTTCTAAATACAATAATACAGTAGTTACTAACAAAAGTATGTTAAATAATGGTTAAAATATTAAAGTTACCATACACATCAAAGGACGTATGTTTTAGCCGTAGGACCAGGTCAGTAAATAACAATCAAAGTAAAACAATCAGTTGCTTGATATAGCAATTCGTTCCGACTCACTTTCAATAGAAGAATACGTGATATTGAAAATCATCATGATAATTTTTAAGTTTGATAATTTAATTGATATTGGTACTGTGCAAGATATGTCTATGTGCAAAGTTGAGGTTCTGAGTAAAATATTATAGTAGTTGTAAAATTACGTCTACATGGGATAAAATTCCCCACAAAAATAAATAAACATTTAATTATGTTTAATTGTGTGGACTGGGGGGCGAAAATTCATTGAACCAAACTTGTAGTAACTTGAAAGATGTTCGCGAGGATTGCCTCAGATGTTATAATTTGGCCGCTAGAGTAGAAAAAAAATAATGTCATATTTATTTTGGGTAAAAATGTTTGGTCGCTAAATTTTGAAATCAGATAGTTTTCTGGGGCAGGAAATAAAAAAGCTTTTTTATTTTAAATGAAAATACTGTACTGCCACCTTTTTAAACTAAACATTAATTTATTACGCACTAAAAGATAAATCAATTGTGTAATCTGCTATTTTAGTTAAAATTTTTGTTGAATTGTAAAATTTAAATTAGCATGCTATCAGGTAAAGTCAATGATGTACTTCCTAAAGCCGCGTCCGCATTGGCCGAACATGTTCACCGAACAAAGTTCTTCCGAACTTTTGTTTGTTTGTTGCTAACCGTTTAGTATGTAAATCATATGGCCGGTTAATTGTTCGTTAATAATGTTTGTTGATTTTTGTGTTCGCCGAACAAGTTCGCCACGAATGTTCGGCCAGTGCGGACGCGGCTTAATGAGTTCGTTAGAAATTAAGTGCCATCCCAAATAAAGAACCAATTTTTGGGAGGACTATCGTGCAAATATGATACTGTCTTACAGGGTGTCCCATACCAACCTGGCACCTCTTTTAAAATAAAAAAATAAAAAAAAACAAATTGTGCCGTTGTAGGTAAACACATTTTGCTCTGTTGATTGACACTGATTTCAATACAGAGGGGACCAGACGTAATTTTGAAGCAACTTTAAAATTTAATATTTTAAACCCTAATCATACTGATTTAGAATAATAAATAGCATGACATTATTTTTTTTTTTAACTGGGGAAAATTTAACATACATTATGTTTGAACATTTTACATATAACAGAACTTACCAAACATGTAAATGTCTAAGAACCTCATTTAAAATAATATACCATCATAAAACATCAATTATCACGTGATTAGTTTTACTAAACATTTAAATACATGTTCATTAATCTCCGACATGTTGTAAATTTAATAAAAAAACTTTTTGGACCAAACTGACAATTTTTGTTGGAAACGTATTTAAAAGAGTCTAAGACATTTTTGTGCCGAGACATTTTTGCTTAACCTAAAATGCTCAGAGAAGAATGAGGAAAATCAAAATTTTAACCTCAAATATTCAAAACTGCTAAAATTACGCGTACAAGATCAAATTGTAAAGTTTTCTTAAAAACCGTGTAAAACTAAAAAAAATTATTTAAAGTGAGAGTTAGTATTTGACATCAGTGACTTCCGGTCTGGAGAGGTAATTTCAGATACACCCTGTACATTGAAATTACTCTCGGTGGATAGACCGCTTTACCTATAAAGGCACAATTGGTTAATGTTATAAAATTTCTTAAAAAGAGTGTTTCGGTAATCCGCGACTCCCAGTATGTTGGCAATTTTCTCAATAATACAGGTCGGTAAGTTTAGTTCTCGCTTGGGAATCACTCTGTAGTAAAAGTAATATATAGGAGATCTACATTACCGACTTTTGACGAATTTCTGATACCCCGATGAGTGAGTCAGTCAGTTACACATTCGGGAGTATATAATTTAGATTCACTTGGCTGTGTTGACATTTACTAAAAAAATTCACATTGATTAACTTTGAGAGGTGTGGCCCACTAATTCAAAAAATGTTGAAATTTATCTTAAGAAACATAGTGTATTAAACACTGTAAAGTATAGACATGATGCACTGTAACACAGAATTGGTAGATCATAGTTATGCAACTTATCAGTTTACCTCAGAGAACGCGTAGACGAGTGTGCAATGCTTGACGAGGCTTCGTTTGTTAGATAGCAGCTCCACAGCGTGCGGCAGACAGTACACAGAACTATCCTGAGAGTTGCTCATCTGAAACGGAATTGGCAACAGCGTCAGTTGGAATTAAAACATTTAAAAAATGTTTTTACATTGGGGAATTGAATACACTCACCAAAGAAAATTAAGGATATCAGGTTATAATTTCTCATGTGGCAATTAATGAACAATATAAGTTTAAATAATTGTACTACGCTAAGATCGATCATCAATTTGCAAATCAAGTTTAAATACCCCCGTTGCAGCAGAACTTTGAACTCAGTATCCTCTAGTGGTGCGCGTCGCCGAATGAAAATAACCGAATCAATCGGTTATTGCTGCCAAACAGACTAATTCGGTTATTTTATTCTGATTCGGTTAAATTAGTCTATCTGGGAGATTCGGTTTTTTTTATTATTGAATAAATTATTTCGTGGTTTAGAATAATTTGAATAACGACAACGGCTTATGGATAATCACAGCCAACAGTTTCTATGTTACATATTTTTATGTTTTACATCTGGATCCGAATGCCATAACTTACATCTATCCAGGTGATTCAGTGTTTTTATTTGAATTGAATCCAGTATTTCAATGTTTAGAATAATTAAATTGTAATTATTCATTGAAATTGACCTACTAACGACCTCGCCATTTAGGATTTAAATTAAATTATTTATGGTTTCACATAAATAGTTTTTTTGTTTATCGTGAGTTTACCCCGGGCCCGCTGGGTGATAACCCAGAGCTCTACCACTGAGCTATGTCCGCTGCCTTCCAATAGTGATTGTACATGACGAATTTTATCAAGCTATAGCAGTAAATAAGCAAGATAAGAGGGGTTTGTTGATTCCCCATTTTAAGAATAACATGGAAAACAATTTTTTTTATTTCTTCCATTACCTTTAAGCTAAGTTACAAGGTCATAATACTAGATTGTTTTCCCTTTTTTTTTTACCAAAATAAATTTTCAAAATTTGAGATGTAGATTTATTAGGAAGCCTTTAACTTATATTTGCTCACAAAACCTATATGGCAGTAAGCTCACGTACTGATCCCCATGGTTTTTATGAGGAAAATTTAAAAAATACCAGAACTTTAAAATTCCGTGATAAATTCGCTGAGTATGCAGGTCTGCTGCGACAGGTGTATTTATATAACTCAGTGGGTTACACATATTTTTTATTGGAGATTCTGGAAGCCAATCCAACAATGGAAAATAACATGAGCCATTTCAAAATAAGATGATGATGAAAAAACTAATATGGTCAATTCTTAAGCGGGCCAACCAGAGTTATAGCAATTGAGTCAAAAGATAACACATATCCTACGTACCCTACACCTAATCCCAAGATACAGTACCAATAAAGAGGTTTTTCTAAGAACTGATAAAGGATTTTCCATGGTGAATAATTTTTTAATTTTATTATCTGAACAATTTTATTATTTGTGCCACCCCCTGGCTCCGATGAGTTTGAATAATCAATGATCACGACACCAAAATCACATATCACCCTTCTCCCCAGTGTAGCAGCTGCGTTGTTAGTTCTAACTACACACTGTCATTGTTTATGTCTCCCTAGGGACATAGCAGGTGTGGAAAAATATAACAAAGTCAGGTGATGTCATAGTAATAATTTGTAAATATGAAGCATGTTTAATTTGCTCACCCAGGATATGTAGAGTGTCATTCGGCACTCGTCGCACTCGAGGTCCTCCTCACCGTCGCCGGCCGGCCGCGCCTTGCCCTTGCGTCGGCTGCTGAGCCGCTCCGTCGTGTTGAGACCCAGCTCCTCCAGCTGGCGACGGCCGGCGATCTCCCCGTCACGCAGCGACACCACGATGCTCAGGATCTGCAAATGTATAGTCTTAGACCTTAAAGAGCTATCGAAGGATACATCCGTTTTTTTCCCTGTTCAATTTCAGGCTGATAGACATGTATTTATCTAAAATAAATACCACCACCTGTTATTTTCCAGCTACTTTTTCAGTAGTCAGTAGCTTTTAGTGGTATTTACATATTATGGAAATTGTGTTTGTTGTTTTATCAATCTGATTTTTGTCTATATTCTAAGTGCAAGATAGTTAAATCCTAATAATTAAGTATTGTTGCAAGCTATGGACTGATATTCTTCAAACGTTTAATTCTACAAAACACATAATAATTTTTTTTGCTTAACATCAGTATATTTATATTTGTTTGCCCACTTACAGAAATATAAATAGATAACATAAAACAATTTTTTTGGTAACTGTACTAAACAATACTAAAAAATATTAAAACAGATCTGAAAAAATAGGAAGTAGGGCAAATTTTCTAAACGTAGGACAGTTCCCAATTTCCTACTAAACAGAAGGAATTGTAGTACGACCTTGCTCCCAGCTAGTTGGTGGATGGTTTTTGACTATTTGTATTGATACTGCTTAGTATGTCCAGCAAAATTAATGAAACTAACATTTCAAAGACAAATAATACTAAAACTAAACCAAATTTTTATTTAATTTACATTATAATACCCACAAACCCGAACCCGACCCAAGTAATATTTAAACTTATCTACCCGAAACCCCGAATTTTTATTCAACTTATAATATCTGAACCCGAAAATTGATGGTGACTTACCATCCGACCCAAAACTGACCCGACTTAAAAATCACCACCCACAGACTAATCAATTTAAGTTCGTCAAATTTAAGTAATAATCAATTTGAGTTCGTCATACCCTATTCTAAAGAACTTAACCAGATCGAGGTTGTGAAATTTGAGAAAAAAGATTGTTCTGACTCTAAAACTCAACTATAAAATATAATCAACAGTAAATTACCTGATTGAGGACATCAGCGTTGGAGCGTGAATCATTGACAATGCTGAAGAGGAGTTTCTCCAATGAAAAAACTGTTGGTTCACTACTCTCCCTCATGTCCTGTTGGGCAAAAAATATTCCAATGAAAATATCGCTAATTTAAAAATAAAATTTAATAGTACTTAAAATAGAATTTAATAGAGGTGTGTGGATATCCGGAAAACCGGATCGGATTCGGATATCCGATTCGATCCGAATGTACAATAGGCGTCGGATACGATCCGAAAAATATCAGATTTTTTTTGGACAGATAGTGTATGTGAGCATAAAACCCTTTGAACACCCCAAAAACTACATTTGGAACGATACTGACGATCGCGTTCGTTCTAGGTATGAATACAATGTTGGATTAAAACACGACTCAATTATTATCATCTCTCTCGAAAACTTGAAAATTGAAGACAGTCAATCAACACTAGTATTGACACTCCAGGCTTTAGGGTGTCCCCAAGATACAGCGCACTCAAGGCAATGGTTGTCAAAACAAATTTGATATATTAGCGACTCAAGCGGATGGAGTAAAACAATCCATTCTAACAGTGGTCGTGATGATTGGCTGTAGAGTTAGGTTCAGATTCCAATCACAACGCGCGCTAGTGAACCCTCGCTAGCACTCCACAGCCACCGATTTGGAATTAACTGGTATGGGGAAACACCAGAAATGACCGAGTGTCACGATTTTAGTCTGTAGTTATTTGATTCTGTTGTCCTGCGCCGTAGACGACAGTGTTTCCAAGTACACGACAAAACTTAGTTATTGTACTCATTCTCCGACGTCACACTGATTTTCCTCCCAAAGATTTGCCGTAATTTTTTAAGATAATTAATGATAGTTTTGGAAAATAATTGATTTTGCGTGCCTAAAATATTACAAAATCAAATCATTCCCTACATCAATCACTAATTACATTGATAGACACGACATTTTGTGGCGTGCAATAATTTATTATCGTGTTGTACGATGTTTTGAAGTCTGGGAATACTGCTACAGCCGACAGCGTACGAGAAAAAATTTGAATTGAAGTTACGAACTGTACCTTTTAATGTGATCAACTTAATTTTCTAGAATTGGATAGGCTAGTTGTTAACCACTCGGTTATGGAGCCAAGAAAGAAAAAGAGTTTGATTTGGGAATATTTTGAGAAAAACCAAGAACTGTTTTGGGAATATTTTGAGAAAAACCAAGAACAGGTGGAATGCCTATTGTGCAAGCTGGTTCTAAAGGTAAGGGTAGGGTAACTAAGACATCAGAAAATGTTCTTTGTAGAAAAATAAAGTAATGTCGTTTTATTATTACTAAAATTGAGACTTGTGACTTGCTTCCACTTCATAAATTCTTTGAGATAGGAATGTTTTTATTTTAACTGAGCTCATTGTAATAGGCCTAAAACAAATTGGGATATAAGTTTAAAACCTAAATTGTTAAAAGTATTACATGTTACTGCATTATTGAACCTAAGTAAGCTTAGCAATCTACTTTTAAACATCAAACAAGACTGTAGCCTTCATGAAGGTGTAGGCCTGCGCTACCCCTAAGTTATTACTCAAATTATTACTATCAATATAGTATTCAAACAAAAATGTACGTGAAAATTACCTAATTCTGAGAGAGAAAAATTTATCTAGGTTGTAAGCAAATTTTTAAATAAATATCGAAAAAGATTTTCTCACCAAAAACAAATAGTTACAAATGTAGCCTATTGATTGACCGACTTTAGAGCTAAACAATAGGCCTACCTTAAGTTAAAACTTGGTTTGATACCGATAGCCTTGTTGTGAATTTTTTTTTTTTTTTGGATGAGACTTACTGTAGTTAGTAGAATATATGAAACTATATTATATAGGCTATAATATATTATAATAGGCCTATAATACACAAAATCATACAAAGATTAAATGGTATCATACTTAACATAATATATACAACTCAACGACAACATCAAACATGCACACTAAACACAATTAAAATCTTTATACGTCATTGTAAAGTATTTGTTCAAAATTTAAATTATAATTCTAGTTTTGAAAAAATATTTTTAAAAAAAATCAATACAGTAGACTCCCTCTTAACCGGCCACCTCGGGACCAAGGCGCGGCCGGATAACGAATTGGCCGGTTAAACCAATGTTCATTTAAGAACGCCAACCCACAATTTTATATGGCCTAAATATAATTATTACTTGAAAAACAACCTTACTGTATATGATTTATAGCTAACATCCAAAACCCATGAAGTCCACAACAAACCTACACTAATAATAATTCGTTTCTTTATTGTGGTCTACTGGATAGTAGGTCCAAACGCATTGACTTCCGGTGGCAGTCATTTCCGTCCAGGACGTTACAGTTTAATTGGTTTGAGAACGTCAATATGAAATAAAGTTGAATTGAATGATACATTAGATAAAACTACGTTTCCGGCGAACGCGGGCGGTTAAAGCGATGTTGAGATAAAAAATGGCCGGTTAAAAAGATGTTATTTTGTGTCAGGGTAGGCCGGTTAAAGCGGAGACCGGTTAAAAGGTGGCCGGTTAAGAGGGAGTCTACTGTATATGTCTACATTTCTATATGAAACAAAAATGAAATTAACATTTTTCATGCATAAAAAACATCCTAGGAATAAAGTGCTAAGATTTTACTGTTAATTAATTTGTATTTTAATTCCGAGTAATATAACAGTTGACTCTGTTATGCGAGTATCCGAATAACATCCGATCCGAACCCCTTACTATCCGATCTGAAATTAAACTATCTGATCCGAATCCGATCCAATTTCACTATCCGCACACCTCTAGAGTTTAAAGTCTTAAAATTTAATCACGTCCTTAGACTCTGTCTGGTATGTAACATTGTAGTTTTGAGGATATTTGTAATGGATTTTATGAATGCTAGGAATGCTGTCACAAACCTTTTCCTGGATTCTAGCAAGGCTTTGGCTCCCTAAAGGTGCATTCACACCTAGCTAGTTACTCGCTGCTAGTTGTTATTTGTTTACAAAATTAACTTTTGGATTGACTAGCAACTAGCCAACAGCAAGCTAGCTTCCACTAGCTCGTGTGATAATATATTTGTGATCTGTATGAATCAGCTGACATATTAATTATATTATTGTTTTGTTTAACCCTGAAAAGGAATAACAATGTTTTAAAATGTCCTCCAGATTCATTTAGAAGAAAATAATGAATACAACCTTAAAAATGCAATTTCTGAGGTGTGTGAAAAAGAGATTAGCGTAGAAGAAAGAGGAGATGGTGGGTGGGACCCTGGATTGGTCGAAGATAGGAACTTGGAGATCCATCTACGCTATTTGATGAGCTGAGAGTGATGCGATTCATTTCAGAGAAGATGCGAGTGCATTTACAAAAATTTCATGAAATCAGATATAAGACTATGAAAAGCAATCACCCCGAAAACAAAACTGGAAATTACACTTCGATACATATAACAACGGGTGACAGTTTTCATCTAGTCGTTATGGCTTTGTTATTTAGAGTACCGGTACCGCCAAGTACAATTTCGACCTTATGACTAGATGTGCTTTCAGCCATTAACGAATGGTTTTGTAAAGAATAATAACTATCAAGTGTGACTGTCTCTAAAATTTATTTAATTTAATTATAGAAGAAATGGTTAAGATTAACTGTATTTAGATGATCGAATGCAACACTATCAAGTTATCACCTAATAACTAATCATTTACGGACGGACGCAAATAAAGTTTTCAGAGTGTTTTATGTTGTCAATCAGTTTGAGTTTGGTTTCGGTATGTGAAGGCTTCCTTTAGCAGATACCGTAGCATAATTTCCCCACAGAGACAGAAGAAGTTGTTATACTAATGTATGTGCGTACACAATGTATTTGTACTTATTAATTAATTTCTTGTATTAGATAAGGAAATATTGTATTTCCTTATCAAATGTAGTGTGTTTTAAAATATGTTAAGTTACAGAAGCTTATATAAGAAATATGACCATTAACAAGTTAAAAAAATTGTAAATATATACATACAAATAATATATGCGCAGTATTTATTTATAAGGCTCACAAGTTCTTAAAAAAGTTAGCGCTTCAAGTCATGAAGTCAAAGATTACGAGTTATTTATTAATGCCTTTCCAAATAATTTTTTATATTCACAAAAATACCAAAATTTTGCGATATTTTTTTATGTTCAACTTTTTACTTATTTGAAGTGCACACTACGAATAGACATGGTCGTAGCTTCTACAACTGCCTCGAAGGAAATAGATCGAGCGTCAGACGCTCCTAGAAAAATACTTTAAATCTATGAAGCCCAGTAAGAGCAGTGGGCCTACCGCGCGATGATAGCTCAGCCTATATAGTGGGTAGCAGACGTAGCTCATTGTCAGACGTACGTGACACTCCTAACTAAATTAACATTTAGGCCTATCGTAAAATAATTTAAATTTTGATAAATTAAAATATAATTGTAGCATTGTAACACTGTAGCACAAGTAATACTGTGTGCCAAATAAAAATGAAAACATATTTTTTGTATGCGTCATGGGAGAAGCCGATCGTCCCACCACGTTCATTTTCTGTTTTCATGGGACAAACTAAAAACCAATAAATCCGATTAATAGCATTATGATAATAAATATTCTCCCACATATTGTCTTCAACCAAAACAGTTTTTATAATATATTCTTATATTTAAAATAGTAAGCCTACTTAATTTACTGTCTATAATTTAATTTTCATAAACCATATGTTTAATACAAAACGTGTTTACATTCGCTTCTTCTACTAGCAACTAGCGTAGTGTGAATGTAAAATTACCTTACCAGCGATTACTAGCAGGATTTTTGGATTGTTTTTTAATACAGCTGTCACTCGCAGCGAGTAACTAGCCAAGTGTGAATGTACCTTAAGACACAATATTCTTCAGGGGAAACTCTCTTGCATATGGGAGTAAGAGAGATGGAAAAAATTGTTCATCAGTTACCAAGGGAAGAACCAGATAGCTGAACTAATTAATCACATAAAAACAACATCACCACTGAAAATTAATAAACAGAGGTATAAGGCTAAAAGATTTATTTAGTACATTTTTTGTACTACCTCGTAACAATCAAGAACTGGTTTGACCATAACATACTTTCTCTTAATGTCGACAAAACTAAATGTATGCCAATATTTTAAAAAAATGACTCTGGTCCTGGTCAGAGGATGCTGAAAATGCACTTTGTGGAGATCCTGGGTCGGAAGTCTGCAATTGCGAAACTATTGAATGTGTTACTCAATTCAAGTATCTTGGAATAATAATTGACAATAAACTTTCTTGGGAACCGCATATTCAATATTTAAAAAATAAACTTAGGAAAGTGATTTATGCCTTTTGACAGCTCAGTCGCATGCTGACCCTGGATCGCTGCAGGAGTGTATATTACGCCTTTGTACAATCTGTGCTGCAGTATGGAGTGCTGGCGTGGGGTGGTGCCTCTGCTTCAGTGCTGGAGCCACTGGCAGTCACCCAAAGATCCATAATTAAAACAATCTTGAGAAAGGGACAACGCTATCCTACTGACCTTTTGTACTTAAACTTTCCCGTTCTTAATCCCCGTCAATTATATCTAAAAGTACTCTTGATCTATATTAAAGAAAACAAAAACAAAATTTTCCCCTCATCCATCCATAAATACAAAACTAGAAATAAAATTAATTTTGGATCCCAAATACCTAAACTATCATATAAAAAAAAATTTATCAAATTCTTTTTATCTAGCACATCAGCTGTATCGAAATCTTCCTGGAGAAATTTTAGCTATAGAAAGTGGCAGCATCACTGTCTACAAGCGAGAGGTGGAAAATTGGCTCCTCCAGATTGGTGCTGTGGCCGCCGAGGCCTTAACAAAGTCGCCCTATAATGTATGATCCAAGCTATAAAAAATGGATCACTCCTGAGCTTAAAAAACAAAGTGAAAATATAATGTTTTTAAAATCTCTTCCTCAAACGATTGCTCTGCAAAAACAAATAGAAGATGAAATTCAACTACATAAATTAAGTGTAAATGAAGCAAAATTAGTTTTTAACGACAATTTAATTTTAAATTCAGAAAATCGGACTAAAACTATCTGGAAAATAGTAAATCAAAATGTACTCCTAAAACCAAAAGTTGAGACAAAAAACATACATCTTGAAATAAATGACGAAACAATAACAAATAGTAATTTAGTGGCTGATCATTTAAATGAACATTTCACAAACATAGGGGCAGAACCTTTGGTCACCAATGTATGTCGAAGACATCATTGTCGAAGACAAGAAAAACAGCAGATTGATGAATGGTCTTGCACCTCAGGAGTTTATTGCTTTGCTGCGGAGGTGCATCGCTGAGGAGATGAAGGTAACGGACCTGACCAACTCCATGCCTGGCCAGACCGTCCAGCAGGGTGAGCAGCCTGATGAGAGACAGCTACCTCTGCAGGAGACTCCACAAGTCAACCCCGTCACTCCAGTCCCGCCCAGCCCTCAAACATCACAAGAAACGTCCCAGAGCCCCATCAACCCAGCCCCACCCAGCCCTGAAACATCACAAGAAACATCCCAGAGCCCCGTCACTCCAGCCCCGCTCAGCCCACCTACATCACCTGTTCTGGGATTTTCAACACCAAGCTTGAAGTACGTTCAAAATCAAATAAAGGTCATCAACACTTTAGAAGAGAGCATGGACAAAGAAATTGTTGGTAATTCTAGGGACAACAGTGAAAATAACTATTTTTTAAGAAACAGAAAAGTCTCAAAAAAGCCTATTTAAAAAATTCAAACCAATATACCTTTAAATGTAATGAAAATCCATCAAAGCACTCTAGCATAAAAACTAACGTAAATTCTGGATCTGATATTAAAATTTTATTTTTAAACATTCAGGGCCTCAAATATAAGTCACTAATCTTGGAGGCATTTTTAGCTGATGAGTCAAATACACACATATTATGTATTTCTGAACACTGGCTAACAAATGATGAAGCTTATGCAGCTACCCCTGAGGGGTATAAATGTGCTAGTGTTTTTAGCAGACAGGAACATAGGAGGGGCGGCACCCTTATATTTGCTCAAAATAATTTTGCAACGCGAGAATGCGATATAAGTTGTTTTATTAAAGAGATTCATTTTGAAGCATCTGCCGTATTTATTGATAAATTTAGATACATCATTATTTCTGTATATCACTCCACAGTTGGTGATCCAAAAGTTTTTCTAGAAACACTTGAATCCCTTCTGGTTTTTTTGTCACAGTGGTCCAATTATGAAATTATAATAGGGGGGGATTTAAATGCCAACTTTGATATTGCCACAAAAAAAAGAACGGCTAAGGAATTTATCAACGTATTAAGACAGCACAATTTTTATTGCCAAAACAGAAAGCCAACAAGGGGTCAAAATTGCCTTGATAATGTTTTTGTAAACAATGGTGATAAATTTTCATTTGCCTGTCGAGTTGCTCAGTTTCACTTTTCAGACCATGATGCTTTGGTTCTTGAAGTTTTTAATGAAAGCCACAAAACATCTTTTGGAAGTATTAGGTCCAGTCTTCCAACCAAATATTGTAAAATTATTTTTCCAAAAAAGAAAATCAATGATTTACTCAATAATTTACTAGTTTATGATTGGGTTTCGACCAGCCAGTCAATACAATTATTTAGTGCAAAGATGGCTTTTCAATCTGTTTTCTGTATTATTGAAAATAATGTCAACAACCTTCTTGTTGTAAAAAAAGACAAAAATCAGAACTCACAGAAAAATAATAAGTGGTACAGTCAAGAACTAATTAATATTAAGAATATTCTTGATTTTTTATATAGTATCTCTAAGTTGTCAGGAAATGCCAATTTAAAGAATCAGTTTATTGCTCTTAAAGCTTATTATAGAAAAAGTATTAAATCAGCCAAACTATCTCATAATGCCCAATTAATCGAAAAAAGTCAAAACAAATGTAAAACTGCCTGGAACATAATAAAATCTAACAATCCCAATTCAAGTCCAAAAACCCACAACTTAGAAATCTCTCCAAATATGTTCAATACGTTCTTCATCGACTCAGTAAATCAGATTAAAGAGTCTTTGGGGCACAATACTTGTATTTCCAATCAAATTTTACAAAACACAACACCAAATCACGCACATTTTTCCTGGAAAACAGTCATCTGAGGATGTCATAAAGGCTGGAAAGAGATTAAATTCTTCTGATAGCTGGGATATTTATTTCATGTCTAATAACTAAATAAACATATATTTTTGTGAATGCTGGATTAGAAAAATAACATACAACTATAAAATTGTATTACCATTGACTATTGATACTATTGATTTAGTATCTAAAGTCAATGGTATTACTCTGGCAATTTGATGTTAGCCATTGGTAAACCTGATTGATCACTCTTCTATGTCTGCCGTACTATTCTTACTGCTAATGTCAACACAGCTCTTTATTTTGTCTAAAGTTATTTGAATCAGTTTTAAATCATTGTTTTGATGCAATTAGATGTCAAATTATAATTGACTTTCAATTTTTTTCCCAGTGTTATGAAGGTCTACAAATGAATCATTTTATTAATCAGTAGCAATGTTGACTCTACCACTAACCGTGCTGCGCGTGACAAGACAAAGAGTCCAGTCAGTAGTCATTCAGTCAGCAGTAGAGTGCTGTCTGAGAAGCATGTTAGAAGCATTTTCATCGTCTTCACATCTATCTTTCTTTGGTCTTAAAATGTATCACTTTCACAATAAAAACATTTTACAATATAAAGAAATGGGATTTAAATAAATAGAAAAACATTTCAGAAATGCTATATTTTAATTTAATAACTACTCGACTCGACTTTAACAAGTAGTCACAAGTACTCGCTCGAGCTTCGAGTATCAAAAAATACTCGACAGATACTCGAAAACTCGAGTACTCGCCCACCCCTACTAATAACTTAGTTAAATCTTTTTTACCAATTATAGCTCAACCTCTCACCATCTGCATTAATAAATGTCTTGAAGAGGGCATGTTTCCTGCTCACCTAAAAATATCTAGAGTCTGCCCCATCTATAAAAAAGGTCTAAAGTCAAATCCAGAGAGCTATCGTCCGATTTCTGTCATCCCCACCTTATCAAAAATATTAGAAATTGTGGTTTATGATCAAATTAGTCAATATTTGGATGATAATAATCTATTCAGCATGTCTCAGTTTGGGTTTAGAAGGGGTTTTTCAACAGTGAATGCTATGGATGGGCTGGTGAGGATGGTTCTGTCAGCCTTTGAGGACAGGGCCTATGCTCAGGCCACTTTATGTGACCTGAGCAAAGCTTTTGCCACATTAATCTTCTCACTAAACTGTCTCACTATGGTGTACGGGGTTCTGCTCTCAAGTTTTTTGAATCTTATTTGCAGAACCGTAGCCAAAAAGTTTATATTGATGGTCAGTGGTCTGAGGAATTAAAGGTCAACTGGGGTGTTCCTCAAGGTTCCATTTTAGGACCTTTACTTTTCATTATAACCATTAATGATCTCCCTCTCTCTGTGAAAGCGAACAGCCTGCTTTATGCAGATGACACAACTTTTATTAACTTTAATTCTGACCTAGAACAGCTCAAGCAGATGGCAGAAACAACTTTAGTTGAGGCCTCTAATTGGTTTGTTTCTAATGGTTTTCTTATGAATGCTGACAAAACTCAAAACATTATCTTTTCTCTTCGTCCCATGAATCCATCTGAACAAGATCAATTGGTCACTAGCATAAAATTTTTGGGTATTTTCATTGATGACCACTTGACATGGGACTCACACATTGATTATATTTCATCTAAACTCTCAAGAGTAATTTATCTGCTGAGACGTCTTACCTTCTGTGTTGACATGGGTTATGTGAAGGTTGCCTACTTTGCATACTTCCAGTCAATATTTAGGTATGGACTTATACTGTGGGGCAATTGTAGTAGAATCAATGAGGTTTTGGTTCTTCAGAAAAAAGCTGTTCGAACCATTAATCAGGCTGGCTCGCTTGATCATTGTAGACCTCTTTTTATCAATTCAGGAATTTTGACAGTCATAAACCTTTACCTTTTTGATTTAATAGTCTATGTTTTCAAAAATCCAGATCTTCTAAATTTCAAATTTAATACACATTCACACGACACTCGAAACAGAAACAATGCAGTGATCGATTTTCATAGATTAACAAAATGTCAAAAAAGCCACAAAGTTTTATGTCTTAAACTGTATAACAAATTGGAACACCTCATTAACACCTACACTGAAAAAAATTTCAAACAAAAATTTTATAGTTGGCTCTTAATTACCCCAATGTATTCAGTTGATGAATTGTTTGCAATGAAGAGAATTGTATTTTAAATTAAATTTTATAACCAACAAATGCTTTGTAAACTAGTTCCTATTGTATGTGCAGCTTTGCTTATATGACATTTAATGATTTTCTTGAAGTGTTTTGATTCCACTGTAATTTTGTTTTACTGTATATTTCTTGACCTAGCAAGATGCTATGAATGTGACTTTGTCAATAATGTAATGTTTTTACGGCAAATAAACTATTTATTTATTATTTATTTATTTATTTATGTCCTTTGTCTCTTTCTAACATCCCACCCATTGCTCGTAGTATGTTTTTATCAGAGGTTACAGTTTCTCAGGTTGAAGATGTTGTGAAGAAGCTAAAGGGTACAAGAGCTTGTGGAGTAGATGAAATTCCTTGCTTTGTTTTAAAGAAATGTTTTCATGCCATAAGCAATGTTTTCACTCATATTTGTAACCATAGTATCAAATCTGCAAAATTTCCTTAAATTTTCAAAATAAGTAAAGTAGTTCCTGTTTTTAAATCTGGTAATGAAAAGCAATCTAGAAACTACAGACCAATATCAATTTTACATTCTTTTTCAAAAATACTGGAATCAATTGTCTGTCTAAAATTAGTCCAATTCTTTGAGTTAAATTCTGTTTTCTCTCCAAAATAACATGGGTTTCGCCAAGGGAAGTCTACCGTCACTGCAGTCTTAAATTTTATTAATAGTGTGGCCTCATCACTTGATTGTAGAAACTGTACACTTGGGGTTTTCTGTGACTTGAGCAAAGCTTTTGACACAGTGAACCACAACATTCTCTTTCTTAAACTTGAAAAGTATGGTGTAAGAGGGCATGCTTTGGAGTTGCTTAAATCTTACCTAACCTCCAGAGAGCAAATTGTGCAAATAACAAGTGCTGAAGGCCCTGTTTGTTCAAAGGCGAGGGATGTGTTTAGGGGAGTTCCTCAAGGGTCAGTACTTGGGCCTGCTTTATTTCTGTTGTACAGGAATGATCTGTCAACTGTTTCAAAAGATCTTGATCTAGTTATGTTTGCTGATGATTGCTCGTTGTGTTTTTCTAGAGAAACGGAAAATCAAACAGTTTCATCAACTAATGATCAGTTATCCATCATTCAATCCTCGTTCAAATTAAATCACTTAAAATTAAACATAAGTAAAACTAACTTTGTTAAATTTTATTTAGCAAATAATAAAAAATTAACAGAGAGCAAAAGAATAACATTGGCAAATGAACCATTAAATGAAGTAACATCCCAAAAATTTCTTGGTCTGCATATTGACGGAGGGCTAACCTGGTGCTTGCATGTGGAGTACGTCTGCAAAAGAGTAAAACCAATGTGTTATGCTCTCAGTCGTCTCTCCAGAGTCTGTAGCATCGAGGTTCTGCGTGCAATTTACTTCTCCCATGTGGAATCTATCTTAAGATATGGGATTTTATTCTGGGGATTCTCGTCCGTTCAAAATTTTAACAGGGTTTTTATTTTGCAAAAGTGGTGTCTCCGAGCAATGGGTGGGCTGAAAAAGTCAGAGTCATGTAGGCCTCTTTTTAGGCAACTAAATATTCTGACCTTTGCGGGGCTGGTTGGCTATGAAGCATGTATATTTGTCAAACACAATTTAGATATTTTGAGACCAATGGAGATTTTCACAACTACCCTACTAGGTCTAGAAATATGCTTTCATTGACTGGACACTGTACAGCAAGTTTTGGGAAGGGACCCAGTTATTTGTGTAGTAAAATTTACAATAAACTACCGTCTGAAATAAGACAACTAAATAACTTTACGTTATTTAAAAAGAGAGTTAAGGAGCATTTCTTAGCCCTAAGTCCCTACTTCATAAGTGATGTTGGATGATGTTTGTATGAAAGCCTATATGTTTTGTAGTAAGGTGAAAATTTATTTTATTTGTTTAAGGATAGCATTTTAAGTTCCTATTTATATTACTGACGTGTTCATTGTATCACATATATTTGAACGAATAAAATGACTTATAATAATTTTTTTTATTAATTATTTTAATGATATTTTTGGGATATTCTGATGATTTAATTTTTTCAGATGATCAATTTTTTTTCCATATTTAGTAAATTATTTAGCTCCATGTATATATTATTTTTCAAGAAGGCTTAATACAGTAGACTCCCTCTTAACCGGCCACCTTTTAACCGGTCTCCGCTTTAACCGGCCTACCCTGACACAAAATAACATCTTTTTAACCGGCCATTTTTTATCTCAACATCGCTTTAACCGGCCGAGTTTCGCCGGAAACTAAGTTTTCTTATCTAATGTATCATTCAATTCAACTTTATTTCATATTGACGTTCTCAAAGCAATTAAACTATAACGTCCTGGACGGAAGTGACTGCCACCGGAAGTCAATGCGTTTGGACCTACTATCCAGTAGACCACAATAAAGAAACGAATTATTATTAGTGTAGGTTTGTTGTGGATTTCATGGGTGGTGGATATTAGCTATAAATCATATACAGTAATGTATTTAAGGTTGTTTTTCAAGTAATAATTATATTTAGGTCATATAAAATTGTGGATGGAGTTCTTAAATGAACATCGGTTTAACCGGCCAATTCAGTATCCGGCCGTGGCCTGGTCCCGAGGTGGCCGGTTAAGAGGGAGTCTACTGTACTGTATTTCGTATATTAATAACCCTTTTTTGTATCTACTCATTAAGTAATATTGTTAAAACCGAGCTCTTGATAAAACTTAAATAAAAAGCACATCAGAGGGTCTTGTGGGGGATATTTTCCATTTATTCATAATTTTCTGATGTAATGTATGTAATTTCTTTTTTGGAATAAATATATTGTATCTTGTGTGTTTTGTATTTACAGCAATTTGACCTTCTGAAATATTTGCAATAATATAGCGAGGAAATTTAGAAGCTGATGACACTGCCCTCATCAGGTTATGACGCTATGGAATGGTGATAATTGTGACCTGGTATTGAACAAAACAAAAGCTCAGCAACCAAATTTAGGAGGAAGAACAGCTAAGATGACAGGACTACCAGATGCATTGGAAACTACGATTTTACTAAGCCAGGGGCAACTTTTATAGTAAAAACATAGAAACCTTGCTTGGACAATTAATTAAGAGTGTTCGCTGGCCTAAACCATGACCATGAATTCAAACTGTTTTTAAAGATATGAAAGTTTATGGGAAGATATGAAGACTGTTGGACATTGTCGCAGAAAGAACACTGCTGTTGATGAAAGTTTGGCTGCATCAGAAAGATCGGCCGCAGCAGAACATTGGCAGAGTTATTGAGTAGACTTTATTTAAAGTGTGGTTCTTTCTCACCTTGAGGCCACACATCTTGGGAGTGCTGTGGGTGGACTTGGTTTGCATAAACTTGTAGGAGGGTGAGGACAACTGGGGTTGCTTGTCTCTTTTCGTCCAGAGGTACTCCCATCCAAGAGGATTGATTTGGAAAGAAAAGCTGTCTAGATTAAGGACAAATGAACAGCTGGATCCAGAATGAGCACAAAAAGGGCGAAAGCCAAAGAAGGCCTAGTCTCATGAGCCTTGTACCTGTCGCACAGGCTTGGCCCATGTAAGGATTAAATTTCTCACAAATGTGTTGTGCCATCTGTTGCATAATATTGTTTGGTGAAATAAACTATGTTATTATTAAAAAAAAAAATTGATTTGATATGAAGGTGTAATGCGATAAGCAATTCCAGGCTAGCGTCCTTAAGCAAAAGAGATTTTTTTAATAGGTATGCTACTAGATTTTGTGTAGAAGTCCCACACTACAGTTTGGCCAACTATGTATGTAAAAAGCATTTTTCTTCTCTTCCTAAAAAAATCATTGTTGTACCATGACATCAAGTAGGGCCTTGTTAGTGAACATGGACTTACGTTGAACAGCGCTTGAGCGGTAGAGAGCCATGAGGGCTGGGCGAAGTAGACACTCTCCGAGACCAGATAGCCGGTGCAGATGCTCGAGGTGAAGGCCTTGGGGAACACAATGATGAACTGGCCGGGGTCCTGGACGATGCGACTCAGCGACACGCCTTTCTCAACGAGCAGCGGCGGCGGCACCTGTCAACCAGTGTGAAGAAGCAAATTTTAAATTCAAACAAAATTTCTTATCTGTGAAAAAGACTAAAAATTTAGTTACATTTCCCACAAAATTTGCCTGAGTAAAACATATTAACCTACACCTATTACATTTTAGCGAATTTCTCTATAGGGAATACGCTATTACACGGTATTAGTAGTCACGGTAATTCCTAAGCCCAGGACCATGTTACTTTTTTGTTTTGAGGTCCTCAGAGGCCAAAAACACCATTCATTCAAATTTATATAAGTGTGTGTGTGTGTGTGTGTGTGTGTGTGTGTGTGTGTGTGTGTGTGTGTGTGTGTGTGTGTGTGTGTGTGTGTGTGTGTGTGTGTGTGTGTGTGTGTGTGTGTGTGTGTGTGTGTGTGTGTGTGTGTGTGTGTGTGTGTGTGTGTGTGTGTGTGTGTGTGTGTGTGTGTGTGTGTGTGTGTGTGTGTGTGTGTGTGTGTGTGTGTGTGTGTGTGTGTGTGTGTGTGTGTGTGTGTGTGTGTGTGTGTGTGTGTGTGTGTGTGTGTGTGTGTGTGTGTGTGTGTGTGTGTGTGTGTGTGTGTGTGTGTGTGTGTGTGTGTGTGTGTGTGTGTGTGTGTGTGTGTGTGTGTGTGTGTGTGTGTGTGTGTGTGTGTGTGTGTGTGTGTGTGTGTGTGTGTGTGTGTGTGTGTGTGTGTGTGTGTGTGTGTGTGTGTGTGTGTGTGTGTGTGTGTGTGTGTGTGTGTGTGTGTGTGTGTGTGTGTGTGTGTGTGTGTGTGTGTGTGTGTGTGTGTGTGTGTGTGTGTGTGTGTGTGTGTGTGTGTGTGTGTGTGTGTGTGTGTGTGTGTGTGTGTGTGTGTGTGTGTGTGTGTGTGTGTGTGTGTGTGTGTGTGTGTGTGTGTGTGTGTGTGTGTGTGTGTGTGTGTGTGTGTGTGTGTGTGTGTGTGTGTGTGTGTGTGTGTGTGTGTGTGTGTGTGTGTGTGTGTGTGTGTGTGTGTGTGTGTGTGTGTGTGTGTGTGTGTGTGTGTGTGTGTGTGTGTGTGTGTGTGTGTGTGTGTGTGTGTGTGTGTGTGTGTGTGTGTGTGTGTGTGTGTGTGTGTGTGTGTGTGTGTGTGTGTGTGTGTGTGTGTGTGTGTGTGTGTGTGTGTGTGTGTGTGTGTGTGTGTGTGTGTGTGTGTGTGTGTGTGTGTGTGTGTGTGTGTGTGTGTGTGTGTGTGTGTGTGTGTGTGTGTGTGTGTGTGTGTGTGTGTGTGTGTGTGTGTGTGTGTGTGTGTGTGTGTGTGTGTGTGTGTGTGTGTGTGTGTGTGTGTGTGTGTGTGTGTGTGTGTGTGTGTGTGTGTGTGTGTGTGTGTGTGTGTGTGTGTGTGTGTGTGTGTGTGTGTGTGTGTGTGTGTGTGTGTGTGTGTGTGTGTGTGTGTGTGTGTGTGTGTGTGTGTGTGTGTGTGTGTGTGTGTGTGTGTGTGTGTGTGTGTGTGTGTGTGTGTGTGTGTGTGTGTGTGTGTGTGTGTGTGTGTGTGTGTGTGTGTGTGTGTGTGTGTGTGTGTGTGTGTGTGTGTGTGTGTGTGTGTGTGTGTGTGTGTGTGTGTGTGTGTGTGTGTGTGTGTGTGTGTGTGTGTGTGTGTGTGTGTGTGTGTGTGTGTGTGTGTGTGTGTGTGTGTGTGTGTGTGTGTGTGTGTGTGTGTGTGTGTGTGTGTGTGTGTGTGTGTGTGTGTGTGTGTGTGTGTGTGTGTGTGTGTGTGTGTGTGTGTGTGTGTGTGTGTGTGTGTGTGTGTGTGTGTGTGTGTGTGTGTGTGTGTGTGTGTGTGTGTGTGTGTGTGTGTGTGTGTGTGTGTGTGTGTGTGTGTGTGTGTGTGTGTGTGTGTGTGTGTGTGTGTGTGTGTGTGTGTGTGTGTGTGTGTGTGTGTGTGTGTGTGTGTGTGTGTGTGTGTGTGTGTGTGTGTGTGTGTGTGTGTGTGTGTGTGTGTGTGTGTGTGTGTGTGTGTGTGTGTGTGTGTGTGTGTGTGTGTGTGTGTGTGTGTGTGTGTGTGTGTGTGTGTGTGTGTGTGTGTGTGTGTGTGTGTGTGTGTGTGTGTGTGTGTGTGTGTGTGTGTGTGTGTGTGTGTGTGTGTGTGTGTGTGTGTGTGTGTGTGTGTGTGTGTGTGTGTGTGTGTGTGTGTGTGTGTGTGTGTGTGTGTGTGTGTGTGTGTGTGTGTGTGTGTGTGTGTGTGTGTGTGTGTGTGTGTGTGTGTGTGTGTGTGTGTGTGTGTGTGTGTGTGTGTGTGTGTGTGTGTGTGTGTGTGTGTGTGTGTGTGTGTGTGTGTGTGTGTGTGTGTGTGTGTGTGTGTGTGTGTGTGTGTGTGTGTGTGTGTGTGTGTGTGTGTGTGTGTGTACATTAACGTGATAACTTTTGAAGGAAACCTCCAATTTTGATGAAATTTGGTACAGAGGTGTAGGGCATTATTCATCATGTTAAGTTCGAAAACCAGCATGATCGGAACTTGGGAACTAGGTTTTATGGGATTTCAAAAGGGTCTAAAATGGGGTTTTGGCATTTTTCCACTTAATTTATAATATTTGAAAATTTAAACTTTAAAAAACAAACAATTTAGTATTCCGAATAATTAAAATAGCTCAACTGGTTATGGAGAAAATTTAAATCAAGTCACTCATGTTACTCAAAAGGGCAAATCTTTTAAAAGTTATTTATCACTTATTTATCAACATATCTCAATAAAATTTCTTTGTCAACCTAGGTGGGAAGTAACTAATATTTGATCGAAAGCCCGCTTGGCACCAAGCCTACATGTTAAATCCCAGGGTATTCTCATGGAAAATAAATGTATAATGGGAGAAAGAGAGATAGAGAGGGTGTCTGTTATGATTCATTTAACTTTGATTGAAAAAACACATAGTTACATGTGTAAAAGGCTTTTCAATAAACTTCCTGGAGCTATAAAATCAGTGTTTAACACAGGCAGTTTCAATTCTAAGTTAAAATCTTTTTTGCAAGAAAAATGTTATTATTCTGTGGATGAGTATTTAAACCACACTTTTTAATCGCATAATAAACTTGAATTTTATGTGATTTCCAGAGTTGAAAGAACTAGTTAACTATCTGTGCACTTCCCTTTTTATCTCGTTCTATTTTTTTTTTGCAGTATGCAATTTTTTTAAATATAGTGTATGATTTTAGTTTTTAATATTGACAATGTCGCCTGTAAAAATAGCATAGCTATTGTAAACGTTATGTGACAATAAAGAGATTTTGATTTTGATTTACATCCATTTACAATTTTTATGTAATTATATATATTTTTTTTAGTTTTTATTGATAATTTTTGTCTTTGTTTATAGTTTTGATTATGACTGTCAATTTTTGTTTTGACATCGTATTTTTGAGAAGTATTGTTAAGCATGACTACAGTAACATGCACGAAAATAGTCCGATGGAAATTTTAACCGCTGTCTACCCCTTCAATGTTGTCATTTGTGGTTATGTTTACCACGTGTAATACAGTATAAAAATGTGTTTGAGAATAAATTTGGCAACAATGTATCGCCTCTTGTCGGACTATTTTCGTGAATCCTACTATAGTGTGAGACATATTGAACTGAATATAGCAAAACACAAGACACACCAAAAAGTAGACTGAACTTATAATTTAATACTTAACTCCACCAGGGTTTCAGTCCGATAAACTTTGCAATTTCAATGTTTTATCCTAACTCTTATCACCATATCTTAGCCTTCTTTCAAGAGTTATTTATAATAAGGTACTTAAATACTTGTTTTTATACTGATGTATTTTAAAGATGTTTCTGAATAACAAAGTTGGAAATCAGTCTTGCCTGATATAATTTACATTTTTTCATAAATTATCCGTCATAAACCAGGATATAACAATGTTACAAAATCAGATTAAAATTCCAAGTGTACATTTCCCATTATGTACGGCGAGGGAAATCCCCTCTCAAAATTTTAGGGGAATTTAAAAAATCCCGTCTCGTCTTGTCTCAAACTATAAATCCAATCTCCTTCATCCCTAATTCTGCATTTGTCTAATTTGGAATGTTTGTTTTGTTATTTGTAAGCAGACCACTGTTTTTTAATGACAGCTTTGGATATGCACTTTTATTACTGTTAAAAAATTTATTTATTACAATTCAAATATTAATATAAAAATTATTAAACTAAAATAATTACATGAGAAATATAATGTCATTAAATATATCATACATCGTTATCAAATATTATTAATTATATAACCACAAAGTTCTTTGATGATGAAACAAAAATATCTTTGGAAATTTGCTGAGTTCGCAGATCTGCTGTGACAGGGGTATTTTTCTTTCTATTCATAAAAAAATCTACTGAATGTGTATACTTAAGGTGGTTTTTTAAATAATTTTTTTCTTTTTAATCCGACATGGCTTGATTTTATCAGTTTTAATTACGTCAAAAACTATGACAACGGGTTTTAAAGTTGTGCAGCAGTTTATAATATAGGTACGGCGATTGTCGACTGCCGATTGAACAGATTCGAACCTAAAATGAATCGGAGCATAACCGGCCTACCCGGGTTGGCCAAATGCATTCAGCATTCAGCAATAAATGGTATATGATTGTTGTAATTAAAGAGACCTTTTTGGAATAATAAGGCTTTAATCAACTAAAAATGTTACATAGTTGGAAAGGTAAACAAAGTATGAATATAAACAAGAAGTAAATAACTACAACAGCTGATTACTTAAATCAGTATTTCATAACATTCTCCCCCTCAAAACTTAAATTACGTAATCAGCCAGGTAAGTTGGCGGTTTTCTTGATCTTTTTGGCCTTTCTTGAAAATCGTTTTCTTGAATGTCATTTTGTATAGTGACTTTTAGCTCTGGAGTGATGTTCGGCTCCAAAGAAACACTCGACTCAGGAGTGACATTCGGCTCTGAAGTGACGTTTGGCTCACGAGTGTCATTCAACTCTGGAGGGACGTTCGGTTCTGGATTGAAATTCGGTTCAGAAACATCTTTTAGCGTTTGTGAACGTGGTACGTTTTCATTGTCTAGTAGACTCGTATCCCCCCTACGTGATAGATGCTTGAGAGATACAGTTGACTGCCTTCCATCATTGTGTTTTACCAAGGCATAGTGCGGGTTGGCATCAATCAGCTCAACTTCTTCTACTAGCGGATCGAATTTTGATGTCCGTACGTTTCTTTTTAAGAATATTGGTCCAGGCTCCATAAGCCAAGCTGGAAGCGAGGTGCCATTGATTGACCGCCGAGGATGCATAAAAAACCTGTCATGTGGTGTACTGTTGGTCGCAGTGCACAAGAGCGATCTTATGGAATGTAATGCATCATTGAGTACAACTTCCCATTGCTCTACCTTTAAGGATCTGGATTTCAAAGCCAACAAGATTGCTTTCCACAATGTGCCATTGAACCTTTCCACTTGGCCGTTTCCTGCTGGATTATATGGAGTAGTTTGACTAGTGGCTATCCCTCTTTCATGCAGGTAATCTCTAAGTTCTTTGGAAAGAAAAGATGTCCCTCTGTCAGAATGTATGTAGCTGGGCATTCCAAATATGGAATACAGATTTTCCAAACAACAAACCACTGTGTTGGAGGATATATCACTGCAAGGGTATGCGAAAGGGAAGTGTGAATATTCATCGATTATAGTCAGCAGGTATCGATTTCTCGTACAAGATGGCAACGGCCCCTTAAAATCTACATTTAGCCGCTCAAAAGGCTTTGTTGCCTTGATTAGGTGAACATTTGTAGTCTTATAGAATCGAGGTTTAATCTCAGCGCAAATCGGGCATTTGTTTGTCATTGTTTTAACATCATCAACTGAGTAAGGAAGATTTTTAATCTTAATCCAATGGTACATTCTAGTAATACCAGGGTGGCAGAGTGACTGGTGAAGTGCAAAAAGCTTATCTTGACAATTTATGTTAGTGACAGCTCCACATACGCGTGAAAATGCATCGGCGGTGATGTTTTCTTTTCCAGGTCTATACTGTATGTCAAAAGAATAAGGTGACAACTCTAGACGCCACCTAGTGATTTTCTCATTTTTAATTTTACTGGTGTGCCGACTGTTGAACACAAATGACAAAGCTTGTTGATCGGTAATCAAAAGAAAATGCCGTCCAATGAGAAAATGTCTCCATTTCTTCAGAGATTCAACTATAGCTAGAGTTTCCTTCTCAATGGAGGAATGTCGTTTTTCACAATCGGTCAACGTTTTAGAGAAGAAAGCGACAGGTCTACCCTGTTGACTCAATGTTGCAGCGATAGCAAAGTCAGATGCGTCTGTTTCCACAACTAATGGTGAAAGATCATCAATTACGGTGAGTATTGATTTTCCTATGTCTTGTTTAATTTCCTCAAATGCCAAAGCTGGCTTAGAAGAGGGCAATATAGGAAAAGATTTGCAATCAATTAAAGGCCGAATCTTGTCTGAGAACTTGGGAACCCACTTTGAGTAGTGTGAAAAAATCCCTAATGCGCGTTTTAAATGAGAAGCATTAGTCGGCAACGGCAAATCTAACAAAGGTTTCAGACGCTCTGGGTCAGCTTGCATAGACTGGTAGCGAATTTGATATCCTAATATTGATATAGTGTCTTGAGAAAATTTGCTTTTCTCATTGTTTAGAGTAATATTATATTTCTTAGCTACCTCTAAGAATTTATTCAGCCTTTCATCATGCTCTGACTGAGTTTTCCCAGCTATGGTTATATCATCAATGAAAGCCCACACCCCTTCTAGTTTTTCAGTGGAAATAATTTTATCAATCGTGCGCTGAAAAGCTGATACACCATTCGTCACCCCAAATGGAACTCTACAGAACTGATAAAGTTTTCCAGCTGCTTCAAATGCTGTATAGAATTTTTCATGTTCCGAAATTGGTATTTGATGGTAGGCATCCTTTAAATCTATAGTACTGAAAACTCGATTTTCTGCTATTTTACCTACTATATTTTCAATATTAGGTAAAGGGTAGGCATCTAATAAAGTGAACTTGTTTATAGTTTGACTGTAATCTATTACTAATCGCTTTTTATGAGATGAGCTTTTGGTAACAAGAACTTGGGCACGCCAGGGAGATGAACTTTCTTCAATTATACCATTTTGAAGGAGTTTTTGTACTTCAGAGCTGATGAACTTTTCATCATCATTAGAATACCTGCGAGACTTAGTTGCAATGGGCTTGCAGTCAGGTGATAAATTAAGGAAAAGACGTGGTGGTTCAACAGAAGCACAAGCAACATTACAAATAGACAGAGGTAATTTATCTCCTCCGAAATCAAGGTTTACTGAAGAATGCAATTTCATTATATCATGACCAACCAAGATGTCAGTGCACAGATTGTCAATAACAAATAGTTTTACATTTCCATAAGTATGGTCAGAGAATTCTAAGTTTGCAGAAACATACCCTTTGATAGGTGACTTTAGAGATGTAGAAGCCATAGATACCTGTTTTCGTTCTGGAATTACATGAAAATTATTTTCCATCACAATAGCTCGGTTTATAAAACTATCCGTACTCCCCGTATCAACCAAAACTTCAACAGGTATTTTATTTACATTACCTCGTACAACTGCTTTTGATAGCCCATTAGAAGCAGCTGCACATGAAAACGTGGGCATTACCAAGGAATAGGCATTAATGGGCTTACCTTGAGTTTTCATCAACCTGCATACCTTCACGAAGTGTCCCTTTTTCTTACAGCCAGCGCAAGTAGCATCCTTGGCAGGACAGTCGTTTCGAGTAAAATGACGCCGGCCACCGCAATAGAAACACTTCTGTTTTGAGTTTTTCGGTACAGCAGCTGAAGTAGGAGACTCTTCAGAATCCATATTATTAACCGGTTGATCAGGCAGTGTTGATGAGGTGTTGGTGTTGCAATAAATTACTTCAGTTTGGTTTGAAGATCCATATGCTTCACAGCTCTTTTGTGCAGACTCAAGCGAACGTGAAATGTCCTCTGCCTCTTTCAATGTCAAGGATGACATTTCTAAGAGTCTCTGACGAATATTGGGATTCATAATTCCACTTATAAAGGCATCCCGAACGGATTCATTTCGATAAGTATTCCCATCTACGGTGTGAAAGTTGCAATCTTTGCTGAGAAGTTTAAGCTCTTGTAGATACTTGTCTATGTTTTCATCTTTCTTCTGCTTACGATTTGCTAGTATGTGTCGAGCGTAAATTTCATTCTTCTTGGGATTATAAATATTTTCCAAGATCTCAACTGCTGACTCATATGTGGAACTTTCAGAAATGTACTCATAGACATTGTAAGAAAGAAAATTAATCAACACGTTAAGTTTCTTCTCTTTAGCAACTTCTGAATCAGTCATGAAATTTTCAAGTGTTTTGAGCCAGTGTTTGAATGCTCTACTTGCAGAAGGGTCTTCTGGATTTGTATTAAACTTCTCTGGTTTTAAAAGCTTTTCCATTTTTTTTTTTTTTTTTAGTTGATTAAATTGTTGTAATTAAAGAGACCTTTTTGGAATAATAAGGCTTTAATCAACTAAAAATGTTACATAGTTGGAAAGGTAAACAAAGTATGAATATAAACAAGAAGTAAATAACTACAACAGCTGATTACTTAAATCAGTATTTCATAACAATGATCGCTTTGCGCAAAGAGTAAGACCGTCTAAAAACTGTTTGTTTACATTAATTACATAGATTAGAAGAAACTAGAAACTTTCTAAAATTTTCAATTTATTTACAACATCAAATTGGCCTTTAAAATGTGGGCAATGTTTCTGAAATAACTATAATTTACATCGTTAACGATGTTTTTTTGGAGGTTTATATGTTGTGTATAGACATACGATACAGGCATTTACTTTCTCGTTGTACTTGTTGGCTTTTCTTGTTGGATTGTTTTTGTTTCATTGTTAGATTCATTACGCTTGCTCTGTCTCATCCAAGCCTACTTCATCGCGTCTTTGTATGATGGTTGCCCTGGAAGTTATATGGAATACATTTAGGATATGAATAGTTAATCAAATTTGAAGCATAATCATAATAGTTTAGTTGTAAATAAAGATTGTAATCATGAGTGATATTAACACTGGCGATACAGCTCCAATGACATCTGCCACTTCTACAATAGGCCTACTGCGGTTAAGTAGGCCTAGCCTACTAATGAAATAGTTTTGAGTTCTGTTTTGAATTTCTTTTTAATTAGACTAGTTTGTTCTTTTATATGTTCGAATAATGTACCTGAATATATTAGTATGCATATTTAGGTAATGAATTGAAAAAGACTGATACAGCATGTATGGGCTCCCTTTTGATAATCTACTTAGTGATTAGCTTACCTTAACGTACCGATTTTGTACCGAGAACCGAGGTACACAAAAATGTACCGGACCGAACCATACCGACCTGAAAATTCTTGTACCGCAGACCCCTAGCTTAAGGAAAAATTTAATTACATCGAGTGCCCAACGGAAAATGCTGGTTGACGCCACTCACCATGGCAGTGTCAGAAGCCAGCCAGAGGGTCTTGTCTCTGCACAGGCGCGGTACTATACTCATCACAGCATCTCTGAACTGGTTTGAGGAGGAGTCGGGAATTCCGTACCTGCAATCACACAATGATAAAACTTAAAGAAAATTCTTTAAACACTGGGATCATGTATAGTTTATCAAAGTGTGGAGCCATGGGCACGTATTGGATTTAAGAGGTGCCATGTTTTAAACCACATATATTGTTTGATCTATTCGAAGTATTCCTCCGAGATATTACTTTGAAAAGGAAAGCTGTGTTAGAGATTTGGATTATAGATTCAGGATTTATATTAATGATTTATTTATTATGGTTTAACGCCAATGGCTGTATGAGTCTGGATATATATAGAGGTATTATCTTATTCATTTTAGTTTTGTTCAAAGTTGTATTACAAAAAAAATAAAATTAAAAAATAAAAAGTAAAATTACAACCCGGTTTTGGCTGGTTATGGCCAACAAGCACGTTTGTCATTTTTGATGAATGGACCACTGAGCGCCTGATGACCGTCCTTACAAAAAATCTCTATATTCATTATGTGGATCTAAACTACATGTGTTTGTGTATGTGTGTTAAAACTGTGTACATTTCCAACAATGTCTATCAGACTGAAGAAGCTTTGCTTCTACGTGATCATTTTGTAATTAGCTCAGTTGTAGTTTAATTACAATTACGAACAAAATTAGATACGATCTAGGTAATTACAAGGTAATAACTAGAGGTCTGCGGGTACCCGAAAATTCGGGTAACTCCGGGTATTAGCGTGAACCCGAGTGGTCGGGCGGGTTTGACACGTCACGGGCTTTATTCGGGCGGGCTTTTATTTTAAGCCGGGTCGGGCGGGTACCTAATGCCCGAATTAAATCGGGTTGTAGGTACCCGACAGGACATTAAAAACAAACCCGGGTTTTTAAAACTATTTTACACCCAAAATTTGTGAATTACAACGTTCACGGAATAAATGGGCATCGTTCCACACACTATTTTAGACTAGTGGTCATAACTGCCAAACTGCCAGTCATTACTGAGGTGGATGTGGATGGACTGGAAATACCTTAGCTTACTATTCGCGACACTCACACATGAAAATGTGGCTTCTGAAAGAAGCTAGCGGTCTCTGGTGCCTAGAAACGTAAGCAATTTTGTTTTGTTGATAATTTAGTGCGCCATATTTTATGTTCAATTTAAAACAAATAACATTTTGATAATGAAAGATCGTATTTGACGTAGGAACATTTGTATTCCTTAGTACAGTACTATTTTATGCCCAAAAAATAGTTTAAACACCATTAAATCATTTGTTGCAAGCCTAGACACCAGTAGCGCTAGCATAATTTTCTCACTCTAACCTAAAGGAACGTGCTCAGTGTCGTGACTGACTCACACTCTTTCTCTTAGGCCAGAAAGATAGACCATGGCGTAGCCAATACCGTCACCAACTGTACAAACCGAAATCAAGGTAGTAGTGGCATTGGTACTATCATTGACTTTACATCTAACTCTATATTTGTATGTAAAGTCAATGGTACTATTTACACGATAACCGGTAAATAGCAAGAGCAAAATGTTATAAAAAGTAAATAATCTCTACAGATTAGTGTTTGCATTATTTTTACAACACAAAATTCATCAGTGTATATATTTTTACGAAATATAATCAATATATTATGACTATTCGGTATAATTGGTTTTGTTGCCGAATTATTTCTCATTCCATCTTGCACATTTTCAAAATATTTAAGATTTCTTGATAACCAATGAAAACAATTTCTTGGATAATGTAACAGTTGGATATCCATAGTCAATGGTTGGATACTTCATAGAGAGATTTCTTCATTCTCTATGTAGTTTTATAGTTACGGTACTCCATGTTTGTCGTATGGTATGGCGCGATCCGTCGTCTGCATTGATGATTTGATAGATGGTTTTGCTCTCGTTCTTGTTTATTCAATTTCACATTTGTGTTACTTCAGTGATGTTGAATTTTTCATGATATGAAAAATAAATATTAAAAAGCCACGGAATTGAGAGAATGCTAATGTCAGTGTATCCACTAACAGTCCTACTAGTGAAACCAAAGATTTGGGAAGTGTAAAATGTCGCGGATGGGCATTCATCTGCTATTTGGAATCACTCAAGCAAAGAAACAAATTTGCTGAAAGTAATCCAACAGAAATGAAATGCAATTATTTTAAGTCTGTTTTGAAAATATGATATGGCAATATTGATTGAAAGGCCAAGTTTGAGTATAATCACATTATCTTTTCATAATAAAATAACTTTGTGTATTATTAGGCCTACAGAAAAATAGGCTACGGTATGATAATTCGCATCTAAGGTATTTTGACATTTATAAAAGTGGTTTTTGTTTAGTTTCAACAGTGTACAATATAATTGGTATATTTGTCATGTTTGTTGAAAAAATTAACATTGGGTAAAGTAACTTAGGACTAAAGGAACCCTTAGCTTGATAGGTTATTGGCTCAGGAGAATTTTTTAACTTTTTATACTAGAATAAAATACATTATGGTTTTTTAACTTTTGTTAGGCTTAGGCCAAACTTAGTAGGTGGAAGGTTTTTGCCTTGTATTTATTAATACTATACTTAAGATTAGTAGGCACATCAACAATTATTTTAAAATGAAATAACTTAGGCCTAGACTTTTTTACAAATAATAGCGAAGCCGACCCGAAGTTTTATTCAATTTACAATACCCGAGCCTGACCTGAGTTTTTTTTAACATACATAGGCTACCCGAACCCGACCCGAGATTTTTTTAACTCCCACACCCGAACCCGACCCGAATTTTTCTTTAACTTATAATGTTCAAACCCGACCCGACCCGAAAATTGATGTTAATCTACTACCCGACCCGAAACCGACCCGACTTGAAAAATCACTACCCGCAGACCTCTAGTAATAACACTATATTAATCAGACCTCAGGGGTCATCAAAAAAGAAAAATGAACCTTCAGAACAATTTGATCATCAAGGGACCAGTGAAATTTGTACTACCTAAAACTTTGAATAAACTGATACTTTACAATGTTAAATGTTCGAAGCACTAAAAGATAATTCTAATTACAGAAATTTATTAAGTAAGATATTGAATTGCTTAGGTTCCACAGTTAAACATACAAAATGGTTTTATAACGACTGAAGGTTACCAAATCTTGCTGGCTCCAGTATGTAAGTACTCTATCCAGGGAAGGCCGTGGGGGTCCCGGTACCAACAGCAAGCGGAGAATAACATTCCCACGTGCAGCGTCGGGACCGTCACTCCTGTCACAAAGTGAAATAACATAATAAATACAAAAGTATGTAAAATAAATCCTTAAATAAATCAATATTTTTAATGTATTTTGTTTCTCTTTTTTAGTTCCTGATAAAACTTCACCATTCATTTAGAAAACCCTCAATAAGTACTTGAAAATTCATGGGCATTTAGAAATTGAAATAAATTTACAAAAGTTTAATTTGGTTATTCATAAAATTACAAGTATTATGAAATAGCTATAGCCTATCTTAAAATATTACTCTTAAGCAATAATAAAATTACTTATGCATTAGAAGTACGGTATATAGTTAATGCAGAAGTTCATCAATTGTATATAATTTTAAATATAAAAAATTCTGCTTCTTTACAAAATTTTGTACCTGTAACTGCGTCAAGCAGAGGCGAGGACTAGTGCAAGAACGGAGCCCCATGGTAAGAAAACGGTCGCTCCCACCCACACGATATATTGTTCAGCTTATATAATGATTGAGGTCCGGCAGTAATTTATTCAATAGGGGTGTTTTTTGCTCTTAGTACCAATTGCTACTTTCTGAACCAATTGTTGTAGAAAATTAAGTGATGCCTCATTTGATTCGTCTAATTCTCACAAATTAAATAACACGTCCACCAAAGTTGTGTGACTTTCCATTCAGGGGCAAAGTAGAAAAGTTTTGTAAATTAAATAATTCTTTAACCCTACGTCGATGACACCACAGAGTTTTCCTCCGGGCGCTTTAATTTTTTCAAAAAAATATGCGTTGTTGCCATTTGGTAGCCACAGAAGTCACAGTACCTTATGAGCATCTTTCCAGGAACCTACATGACCTCTTTAATCTCGCCAAAACCCCCCTCCCTCCCCTTTATATTCAGTTAAATGCTAAGGATCACGAAACACGAAGGCTACTTCCGTGTGTCACCGCTCGCGCCCTTGCTCGTGCCACTAGGCTCTCGGAGATTTGTTCCGTGTGTCACCAATGGTGATGTTGTTTTTGTTTTGTTTTTATATTGTTGTTTTCGTATAAGTATTTTTCTTGCATTAAATAATACTTTTACTGATTGTAAATGGTTTTTAAACAAGTTTGTATAAATATACGTATAAAATTACCCTTCTTGTCTATTATTTCAACACTTGGAGAAAAACTCCGTGAGTAATTATTCGTGTTTTAAAATCCATGTCACCGACGTAGGGTTAATACAATTACTGTTTTATAAAGCTAAAAGCATCTTATTATAATGTAATATAATTTTTAGGGATGGACGAGATTGGATTTTCAGTTCGAGACGAGACGAGACGAGAATTTTTAATTCTCAAACAATTTCGAGACGAGATCGAGACGAGATTTTCCCTCTCGTACATGACGAGAAATGTGCGTTCGGGATTTTAATCCGATTTTGTAACATGGTTAATCCTGATTAATGTGAAGTAACAAAAATTTCTTTGTAAATTGCTGATCATGTTAATAAACTAAAGTTAAAAAAGTCACTTTCTTAACAAAAGGTCTAGGCCTATAAAGGAATGACGTACCCAATAAAAAGGTTGAGAAGATATAGGCTCACCATAAACCCTAGAGACCTATGTTTATTAAAACATACCAAGAGAATCCTCTGTTACAGTTACTTACTTCACTTTTCACTTTCATGTTTCACACTTTTCACTATTAACCTACCTACTTTAAAATGTTTCCAAATAAGAGCTTTTCCTCACTCACAGATTTGTAATAGGCATAGGCCTACTAACTTTGAATCACGAGCCTAGAGGCTGGGAGGCTAACAAGAAATAACTTTTAATTGGAGGATTTTAATTTTAACTTTCAACTCTCTCTTCTTCTTTGTCTTTGTCCATAAGACAATCTTCAGCTCTCATTACGTTTGCTATTCATTGTCATTTCTCCAAACTATTCAAGTCCTGTATACATAACTTTCACTGCTTTCAAATTCATGTAATTCCCTTGATTTGTCGTCTGCTAGTGGTAAGGTTTTTATTTTGCTCCTAACTGAATAAAGGCAAGCATTAGTATAGCAATGGAACAGCCATGAAGCCTGTATGGTTCTGGTAAGACCATTGATTTTCTATGTATTCAACACAACCTATTTATTGCTGTTCAACAATTGTTGTTAATAGACCTAGTCAGTTTTTTTTAGTGTCCAAACCTTGAAATAAAATCAACCATCAGCCGATTTTATGCATTTATGGCTTAGGAAATTAAACTGTATTACGTGGGATATTTGAGGTTAGCCATTATTCAATCTGATAGGCTATCTTGTCATTCATCTGAATGTCACTACTATTCTTACTGCTAATGTCAAAACAGCTCCTAAATTGGTCAAAAATTATTTGAATCAGTTTTAAATAATCGTCTTGAAGCAATAAAATGTCAAATAATGATTGTTTATTGTTTATAAAGTTTTCCCAATGTTCTAAAAATTTATCAAACAAATGAATTATTTTATAAATCAGAAGCTATGTTGACTCCGCCCACTACTGTTGATTGTCAGTATCACTAGTCCGTGCAGATGCAGCCGTAGAGCCGTCTCCAGTCCAGTCCAAATCTTGGAAGTCCAAACGTAGTTTAACCGTTTATGATGGCAATTAATTTAAGTTTGAAGTTGTGAGGAGGATAGGAAAATAAAACACTTCACATTGCTTCAAAATAATTTATTTTGCAGTATTAAATTCGTGGATTATTTATACCCGTTTTTATCGTTATTCACGAATTATTTCTCGTCTCGAAAAATCTCGATCAAAATAAAATCTCGTCTCGGTTAACGAGATCGAAAATTTCTCGTAATTTTGAGACCCGTCCATCCCTAATAATTTTTTAACTAAACACTTCAAACCCCATTAAATATATTTTTAAAATGCAACATAACAAATACATTTATTAGATTTTTATGTTCATAAGTTATATTGTTTTTTATTGATTTTTTCATCATACTCCTTAATTTTTTCTGATAGGCCTTTGTCGCGTACCGAACGTCGTGACGCGATCGTGGGGTAGAATAAATGAATAAAACTCATTACATTGTGAAAGACCACATTGGATACCGCGGGAGCGGGTAGGTGACGGATCGGAGGTTGAGCTTGGACTGTCTGGCTGGGGAACGTCTGGAAGGGATGGTCAGATATGTGGCGTGATGGAAGTAACCAATGGGATCACTTTATTTAAATCAGACCATGTGACGTCATATAGCGTGATACATCGAAAGATTCTGGAGAGCAACAACCTCTGAACTAAATTATCGAATGTTAGAGTAAACCTTATTGAATATAATTATGGTTATATTACAGATAATTTTTATAAATATATTACATTTCCTCCGCCTTAAATTTTAAACAGTTCTTCCACAATATAAATAACAAGAAAAGTAAACAAATCAATTGATAAAAAGATTGATCACACCTTACTATAAAGTAATAACAATTCAAACTCATTGGAAAACAAAAAACACAATAAATTAAAATACAATAACTCAACAAAACTAGAAATCAATACCCAACAATCAACATCGAGAATTCAACATTATTCAACATTATATGAAATCAACATTATTTACAAATCAAGTTTTTTGGGCGGTTTTCTTTCTCGTATTGGATAGCGTCTTGTGACAGGTGACGTGCCCGTCCCCGTCGGCTGCTGTGACAGTGTCGGTGAATGTCGAACAGCTGGGCTGTGACGTGGCGATTGGTAGTGGGGAGGAGAGCGGCGAGGAGTAGGGGAGGGGGAGCTGCGCTGCTGAAATGGTGACACTGGCAAGGGAGGGTAACAACAAGATCAGCTGTAGGAGACGTCACTTCCTCTGTAGTACTATCCACAGGAAATTCTTTATTTGACCCAGATTGTAAGCCTACCAGCTGGTCTATGTGTCGCTTCCAAATCAAACCTGATTCGAGTTGAACTAAATAGGTTACTGGACCTAATATTTTCACAATGCTACCTTCAACCCATTTATCTCTTCCCCTATAGTCCTTAGCCAACACAGGTTGTCCTATTGTCAATCGTCTAGTTTTTGAACCTCTAGCATTAATGATTTGTTTATCTTGTTGTCTAGCTACAGTCATTTGAATATTAGGTCTAATTAAGTCTAACCTTGTTCTCAGAGAACGATTAAACATTAATTTGGCAGGTGTTTCACAAGTAGTACTGTGAACCGAGTTTCTATAAGCAATTAAAAATCTACTTAGAGCTAAATTAGGATCTTCTTTTTCAAACAGAGCACATTTTAATCGTTTCTTTACTGTTTTAACAGCATTTTCAGCTTGTCCATTAGACGCTGGATGATACGGGGGAATCAAAGTTTGCCTAATTCCATTTTGTTTCAAAAATTTATAAAACTCTTCAGAACAAAAAGGTGGACCATTGTCACTAACTACAATTTCTGGCAATCCATATCTACAGAACATAGGTCTCAACTTATCAATTGTTTGCTTAGCGGACGTTAAGCTAACAGGTTCAACTTCAATCCATTTACTGTGTGCGTCTAGTACAATCAAATACAATTTACCTTGAAATGGTCCAAGAAAATCTAAATGAATTCTTTGCCATACATTTGGTGGAAATTCCCATACATGTAATTTACTTTTAGAAGGTGATTCTCGTTGTGAAAGACATGCTGAGCAGCTGCTAGTCACGGATTCAATGTCTTTGTCAATAGACGGCCACCAGAGATAAGCTCTGGCTAATGACTTCATTTTTACAACACCCAAGTGTCCACTGTGGAGTTCTTTTAGTAACTTCCCTCTTAAAGATTTTGGAATAATGACTCTATAGCCCCACATTAAAATTCCGTGCTCTACAGTTAACTCAGCTTGCCTTCTAACATAGTCACTTAAACTAACATCAGGTTCAACTGGCCAGCCATATGTTACATAACCCATTACTTTGTTTAACTCATTGTCTTTTTTTGTTTCGGTTCGGACATCATTAAAGTCTATAGGCATATCAGATTCAGTAATACAATGTAAATATGTCCCTAAATAATCTACTTCTACGTTGTTATCTACAACATTAGTTGTGAGCGGAAGTCTAGATAAACCGTCAGAATTACTATTACTCTGGGACTTAACATAGTTAATGTCATAATCATACCCTGATAAGAATAACGCATAGCGTTGTAGCCTGCCTGCTGCAAAAGCTGGTAACGACTTTTTTGGTCCAAATATGGCCAAAAGCGGTTTATGGTCGGTACAAAGAGTAAATTTTCTACCCCATAAATATTGATTGAACTTTTTGACACAATACACAATACTTAATGCTTCTTTGTCAATCTGAGAATAGTTCCTTTCAGATGAGTTTAAGACTCGACTTGTAAAAGAAATAGGACGCTCAGTACCATTTTTCTCTATTATACTTAACACACCGGCGATACCATAAGGTGAAGCATCACACGATAACTAAAGAGGTAAATCTGGATTGTAGTGCACTAGCACTTTAGCTGAAACAAGCCTTTCCTTAATTGACTCAACGGCTTTTTGACACGCAATATTCCAATTATAGACTGTGTCTTTTCTGAGAAGTTGATACAAGGGTGTTAAAATAGTTGCGACATTAGGTACAAACTTGGCATAATAATTTACAAGACCAAGGAAAGCTTTAAGTTGAGTAACGTCTTTCAGTACAGGAGCTTCGACAATAGCTCTTACTTTATCTTCTGATGTAGCTAAACCCTCTTTGCTAATTACATAACCTAAGTACTCTAGGCTATCACAGAAAAATTGACATTTATCTTTACTGACAGTTAACCCCTTATCTTTCAATCTGGTAAAAACCTCTTTAAGCCTCGACAGATGCTCAGCTGTGTCTGACCCAGTAACAATTATATCGTCTAGAAAAGATGCTACTCCAGGTATGCCTTGCAATGTTTGCTCGATCACTCTTTGAAAAATACCAGGAGCGGATGATATGCCATAACAGAGACATAACAGACATGCCATAACAGAGATATGCAAATAACCCCTTGTGAGTACTAATAGTACAAAGTTTTTTACTTTCTTCGTCTAATTTTAATTGCATGTAAGCTGATGACAGATCAATTTTGATGACTCTAAATATGGATTCAAGGTAACCTTAAAATCACCGCATACGCGTATTTTACCATTTCTTTTGAGAACCGGAACAATGGGAGTGCCCCATTCACTACTAGAAACGGGAGAAATAATTTCCTCCTCAACTAAACTTTTTAACTCTTGCTCGACTTTTTCTTTCAAAGAGTATGGTATAGGTCTAGGTTTATGATACTTAGGTACAGCGTTTTGCTTAAGAGTAAGTTTAACAGGATCTCCATTGTAACAACCTAGCTTACTAGTAAATACCTCAGGAAATTCATTGAATAAATCTTGTTCGATCTTAGATTGCTGGTTAGCCACTATGCTTACTTTTTCCCTAGTACTGGAAGTCGCACTAATTGTTTACATTGTTAGGAATAGACACAACAACTTGAAGTTCCTTTATCCAATCGCGCCCCATGAGCGGATTAGCACCATTACTAATTACATACAAATCAAGAACTTTGTCAGTGGACTGGTACTTAACATTCAGCTTTAGTTTACCAACTGGTTTGATTTTCTCATTTGTATAAGAACTCAAAACTAAATCTGTGGGAATGAGTTTAACATGACTTAAATTATTTTCATAAAATTGCTCGGATATAACTGAAACACAAGCCCCTGAATCGACTTCAAAACACATTGTTTTTCCTTCTACTGAAAGCTTTACTTTGATTGGATCAATTTTATTAATTGCACCCAATTTAGGCTTACACTCCTCTGGAGGTTTATCTAGTTCACATTGAAAAATATTAGAAATATCATACACCTCATCTGAAGTATCATTTTTTGTTTCATGAGATTCACTAAGACCTACGTAGTGTTGTTTACGTTTGAATCCGTTACCGGTACCATGCTTATTTTGGTTTCTATTCCCTTTAGAAAAAGCAACATTATTCTTAGAAATTGGATGTTGGGACTTACCCCTATTCTTAGAATTACAAGCCTGCTCCAAATGACCCTTCTTGTGACAAAAATTACAAACATACTCACGGTAACGACACTTATTCGTTAAATGCCCAATTTTCCCGCAACAATAACACTTTTGCGCCTGCGAAGCACTTGACACTGCACTCGATGCACTACTGCGATGCACTTGGTGAGTTGAGAATTTCTGGAGTCTTGCCGTGTAGCCGTGATGAGCCAGGGAAGCCGCATCCTTTTCAGCTGATTCCAACGATGTCGCCAGCTGCACTGCTTTCTGGAATGTCAGTCCGTCCTCCGCCAAAAGTCTCTTCTTTATGGAGTTGTCTCGAATGCCACTTACGAGTTGGTCTCTCAAGTAGTCGGGGAGTTTATCTTGGAAGTCGCAATGTGTGGACAATTGCTTTAGATGAACGATATAATCAGAAATTGATTCATGTTCCAACTGTTGGCGTTTACCGAATATATACCGTTCTGTAATTATAGACGGTTTTGGATGTAAATGATTTTGGATCACTTCGACAATGTCCTTAAACGATTTATCTGCCGGTTTAGAAGGAGTAATTAAGTCTTTTAATAAGTTATAGGTTTTCACGCCTATCACTGTTAAAAATGCACTCACTTTTTTGTCGTTTTCGATGGAATTACATTGTACGTAAAGTTCAAAACGTTCCACATAGGTTGACCACGTTTCCTCCGTATTGTCAAATGGACCAAAATTCCCAATTAATGAAGACATTGTTGCAAAGTTTTAAAGTAAACTTTTATATTCTTTAAAGAAAAAACTGTCCAGTGGCATAGAACGAAATAAATTAACGTACCTTACTACGTTGAAAAGTTACACAATTGCACCTTCCTGCACTGTGACACTATGTCCATTGTCCGTCCACTTATAGAATACACAATTCTTCAATTTCAATGCGTGCGGAACTCGCGGCCGGGCCGAAAATGTCCGTAAAATACCTCGTCGCCATTGTCGCGTACCGAACGTCGTGACGCGATCGTGGGGTAGAATAAATGAATAAAACTCATTACATTGTGAAAGACCACATTGGATACCGCGGGAGCAAGTAGATGACGGATCGGAGGTTGAGCTTGGACTGTCTGGCTGGGGAACGTCTGGAAGGGATGGTCAGATATGTGGCGTGATGGAAGTAACCAATGGGATCACTTTATTTAAATCAGACCATGTGACGTCATATAGCGTGATACATCGTATGATTCTGGAGAGCAACAACCTCTGAACTAAATTATCGAATGTTAGAGTAAACCTTATTGAATATAATTATGGTTATATTACAGATAATTTTTATAAATATATTACAGCCTTTAGCAAAAAATAGTTAAATGAATACATAGAAATAACATAGAATACATAGAAATATTTATGTTTAATATATATATTTACAAATGGTTGAAAAGTATAGTTTTTAAAATTTTAAAACTAACCATTATTATTGTAGCGCCTCATATCCAAGAAGGTTGTCGCAAACCGATTTCAAATATCTCAAATAGTTACAAAGTTAGGGGGGGGGGGGTGCAAGTTTCTTTTCAACCACCCTGTATAAGCGAAATCCCCCTCACTAACTGATTCATCACGAAATCTCACCTAACGGATTTACTTGAAACTTTGAACATACCTACCTCTTGCGCGTCTTGCCTCTTAGGTATTTAAAAGTTAGATATTTAAATTTTTTTCAATAAACGGACGTTCATTGTAACTTATACAAAAACAAGTGGAACAAGTTGGAAACAGAACCGGTTGATATGTAACATTAATTTGTCGTTATACGACACTCAGATAAAGTTTCCCATAGCTTCAATACGAGCAATCCCATCCCGAATATGAACCGAAAATAAAAATTTCCATCCCGTCTCGATCCATAAAAGCATTCCTTCTATCTCTAAATTTTACCCGGGGTTAAATATCCGGGTATTTTACATCACTACCACTCACCCATGAGAGGTCCCAGGAACCTGAGTATGGAGCCTGGGTTGTTGGTCAGCATCTTGAGGTTCCACGGGTGGCGCGAGGTCGAGCTGTTCTTGCCCGTGGGGAAGCCGTAGCCCATTGCCCCTGAGTCAATAGAGCCCGAGTGGACACACACGTGGTGTTGCCGCGACGCCACATGCTAACAAAAAATCGGTGATGTAATGCAGGGTATCGAATACCAAAGAGTTTTTCATTAGTGAGTAACTTAGTCAATTTTCTAATATAATTTAGAGTCAACTCTTGCTAACTCAAAATTTACGGACCGGGATTTTTCTTTTAGGTACAAATAGTGACAGTTGCGAAGGTATAATTTATTAATTGGACTTAGTGAGGCAACAAGTAGCACAGTATACTGAGAGCATACTGATGGTAGGCTGGATGAGTCACAGAGTCGTTGCCACCTGTACACTGAGTACTCAAGTTTTGACTTGAGGTTTACATAGAGGTAAACTTTGACTTGTGGAGGTAAAATTCAACTTGTGTACGGTACTGATCTTCGAATTATGGAGGTAAATTTTGTATCTCTTTCACTTAGTATAACCATAATATTATTTCGAATTATGTATGGTTTTTTTTATTTGGCTTAGGCAGGTTTTTCCAAAGGATTCAAAATAATTTGAGTTACTGGGGATTTTGAGTTATAGGGGTAACGAGAATCAACAGTATTCATAGTGTTTTTACAATCATTCTTACCAACTTTTTTTATGTTACACTGTTTGTAATCTCTATCCTCACTATTGTAAAAACTCTGAAAACAGTCAAACTTGGATATCAAACCTCTACGAAATGGTAAATACCCCCGTCGCAGCAGACCTGCGTACTCAGCGAATTTCAAAACGATCTTGAGATATTGTATTTTCCCCATAAACACCATAGGAATGGGAATGTAGGTTTGCTGCCTTGGGATGTTGTTAGAAAATGTTTGTTTTGTTAGGAAATTTAATAGTTAGGTTAGGTAAATGTCAAACTGTATCAATATTCGGCACTTTTTAATTTTCCCCATAAACCCCATGGGGTGAGTATGTAGGTTTTCCGCCATATGGGTGTTTAAGCAAATATCAGTTAAATCCTACCTAGTGATTTTTATCTCTTTCTATTTTTATTGCAGTATGCATTTTTTTTTTTTTTAATATAGTGTAAGATTTTAGTTTTAAATATTGACAATGTCACCTGTAAAAATAGCATAGCTATTGTAAACGTTATGTGACAATAAAGAGATTTTGATTTTGATTTTGATAGTGAATGTACATACCAAATATTATCAAGTTATGGTGTTCTTTTCATTTTCCCCATAAACCCCATAGGGGTGAGTACGTAGGTTTGCCGCCATATGGGTGTTGTAAGCAAATATCAGTTGAACCGTACAAAGTGAATGTATATACCAAATTTTATCAAGTTATTCCAATAAATAAGCAAGATACAGGGTTTTGTTGATTTCCCATAAGAATAACATGGAAAACCTATTTTTGGCTTTTCTCCGTAACCTGTTAAGCTAAGTTAAAAATTCAAAATACTAAATTGTTTGGTTTTTTAAGCTCTTTTAAATGGTTACAGTTAAAATTGTTGAATTTTGAAAATTATGCTCAAAAAATGCGAAAAATCCATTTTTGACCCCTTTAAAACCCCACAAAACCCTGTTTCCATAACCCGATCATGGTGGTTCGCGAACTCATGAAAATAGATCTAGTCTTACACCTTCATACCAAATTTCATCAAAATCGGAGGTCCCCTTCAAAAGTTATCAGTACCACGGACACATAGATATATAAATATATATATAGATACATATATATGAAAATTAACAAACGGTGTTTTTGGCTTCTGGGGACCTCAAAATGAAAAAGTAACATGGTCCCGGGCTTAGGTCTTACCATGGCTACTACCGTAATAGCGTATTCCCTATAGGGATATTCGCTAAAAAGTTCAAATAATAAAAAACTTCAAATCCAAATCATTTTAAAATCAATACTCACCTTCCAGAACTCAAGTTCCACGTCGGCAGCGGAGGGGGTATCAGTTTTGGGGAACCACATGGACATGGTGTTGCGAGCAATGCGGTAGAAACCACTCAATGCCATGCTGCGGCCCTGCGACACAAAACGGAACTGAGTCGGGTAAACGACAACAACCACATAACTGGTAGTATCATTTAAACTTTCTTTTTATTTTGTTTGCACAAACATTGTTTAGCCTTTCTTGGCAGATTACCTTGAATATGCAGGCATCAAACTTTTTATAAATATCAAAGATTTAGTATTTCTAATTAAAGTTACGACCAAGCAACTAGGGATGGACGGGTCTCAAAATTACGAGAAATTTTCGAGAAATTTTTAATCTCGGTCACCGAGACGAGATTTTATTTTGATCGAGATTTTTCGAGACGAGAAATAATTTGTGAATAACAATAAAAACGGGTATAAATAATCTACGAATTACTAGGACTACTTTACTAGCAATTTAATACTAGAAAATAAATTATTTTTAAGCATTGTGAAGTATTTTATTTTTCCTATCCTCCTCACAACTACAAACTTAATTGGCCATCATAAACTGTTAAACTACGGTTGGACTTCCAAGACTTGGAATGGACTGGAGACAGTGGAGACTGCATCTGCACGGACTGTTATACCCCGTTCAAAATAAATGTGCGGTCGAAAGACAAAATTTTATTTCCCACTAGTAGGGAAATCCCCTCAATACCTTTCCTAATTCCCCTATTGTCTTCAAAATCATATGTTATTTTAATTTCGCCTTTGAAATTCAGAGTAGAAAATAGCGCTGATGACCATGTTACTTCACCTCGTCGCCGTTGCAAGCGCTTCTTTTTACATCTCAAATGTCAAAAGAAGAATATTTGTTTACAAAAAAGCAAAAAATTGGCATAAAGTGATATGAGATATTAAACAGCTGTACACATTTTTTGTGATTGCGATTGGTTGGATTGATAGAAGTGGGAGGAACGGGAGAAAATAGGGGAATTGAAATCTGCATTTCGACCGCACATTTATTTTGAACGGGGTATAGTGGTAGTTAGTCAACATAGCTATACTTACTGATTTATAAAACAATTCATTTGTTTGATAAATCTTTAGAACATTGGGAAAACTTTTTTAACAATAAAATATCAAAATTTGACATTTAATTGCTTCAAGACAATTATTTAAAACTGATTCAAATGATTTTTGACAAATTTAAGAGCTGTTTTGACATTAGCAGTAAGAATAGTAGTGACAATCAGATGAATGACAAGATGGCCAATCAGATTTAATAATGGCTAACCTTCAATATCCCACGTAATACAATTTAATTTCCTTTCACGCTCTTTGCAGAGTTCAGCTATTTTAAGCCAAAATGCTTAAAATTGGATGATGGTTGATTTTATTTCAAGGTTTGGATACTAAAAAAAACTGAATAGGCCTATTAACAATAATTGTTGAACAGCGATAAATAGATTGAGTTGAATACATAGGAAATCAATGGTCTTACTAGAACCATACAGGATTCATGGCTATACTAATGCATGCCTTTATTCAGTTAGGAGCAAAATAAAACCAGATGAAAATCAAATCGAGGGAATTACGTGCTTTCCAAAACAGTGAAAGTTATATGTATCTGTGTACGGGACTTGAATAGTTTGGAGAAATGACAATGAATAGCAAACAAAATGAGAGCTGAAGATTTTCTTATGGACAAAGACAAAGAAGAAGAGAGAGTTGAAAATTTTGATTTCTTGTTAGCCTCCTGGCCTCTAGGCTTGTGGCTCAAAGTTAGTAGGCCTATGCCTATTACAAAAACTGTGAGTGAGGAAAAGCTCTTATTTGGAAACATTTTAAAGTAAGTTAATAGTGAAAAGTGTGGAACATGAAAGTGAAAAGTGAACAAAGTAACTGTAACACAGGATTTTCTTTTTATGTTTTATTAAATGTATGGGTTGGTAGGGTTTATGGTCATATCTTCTCAATCTTTTTATTGGGTACATTCCTTTAAGCCTAGACCTTTTGTTAAGAAAGTGACTTTTTTAAGTTAAGTTTATTAACATAATCAGCAATTTACAAAGTAATATTTGTTCCTTCACATAAATTAGGATTTAACAATGTTACAAAATCAGATTAAAATCCCGAAGAAAGCACATTTCTCGTAAGTACGAGAAAGAAAATCTCGTCTCGATCTCGTCTTGAAATTTTATGAGAATTGAAAATTCTTGTATCGTCTCGTCTCGAACAAAAATCCAATCTCGTCCATCCCTACAAGCAACCAACATTGATTTTGCAATTCACCTTTACGATACACTCATCAATATCCGAGTCAGAGTCACTGTCACTCTCGTCGTCTTCATCAGTTGCGGATGATTCTTGTTGATTGGCTACTCGCTTTTCTCGCTCTATCCAATCACGCTCCACTCCCTCAAACAGCTGGGTTCTTTCCACTGAAATAATTCAAAAATGAAAACATTGTGGAACACATTTAATGCTCACTCTATTGGTTGTTAAAACCGATGGAAATAAAATGTTTGAAGTGTTTAATATAAAAACCATCATAAAACTTAAAATAAAAAGAAATGTTTACTTTGTTTGAGTCATGGGCATGAATTCAAAACTTAAAAAATGTACAGTATTAATTGCTTGGTATTTATGTTAATATCTTTCTGCCGGAAGTTAAAGATGTGAGTACAGTAAATACAAACATCGAATTGGGCCTAAAAAAAAAAAAAAAAAAATTACACTATACTAAATTAATGGAAGGTAAAAATTAAACTCTGTGTTTTCCATTCATGAGTCATGGATTGGAGAGATCTCTCGTTTATACATGTGAGAAACAAATACTGTAGGCCAACAGTTTCTGACTTTGTTAAATGCTTAGTTAAGTGTTTTTAAGAAAAGTATTTGTATTTTTCCTTATTTCTTAAATGTTGTAGTTGTTGTTGTTGTCACAGTATTGGTGAGTCTTTTGGTTACTCAGTGTGACTAACTTGAATAAACCTTGGTTCCTCCTTCACTCTCTGAGATCTCAAATCACTTTTGTTACAGTTGGTTGCACGAGACGTGAGACAGTCAGCCAAGATTTGTGCTATACATGGGCAGTTTAACATCTTGAATTTGAAATGCTACCTTGGTTATATTTTACTATTAATCATTAGGGCTGTCTCACGTGCCAGTGCCTCCCAATCCCTCTTAAACAACAATAATATGCATGCTACTGTACTTGTAGTATTGCAAGAATGGACTGATGATAACAAAGCTGTATTCTGTATCGCATAAATTATTTTTATATCAATTTTACAATCCAGCAAAGAAATTTTAATTTGGGTGAAGGTTATAATTTAAGAAATTTTAGATATAATAAAGTTAGTTTCTTATTTTACACTTAACTCTTAACAGGCCGCCACTTGACAGTTCAACGTTTATTAGTCCGATACTGTGCTTCACAAAGATGCAAGTCAAATGTTTTTGTTTACACTCGTCAATCTGTGATCTGCCATTTTACCCACACCTAGACAGCTTTCCTATGACAACCAATATCAATGGCTTGATCAAAGAACATCAATGAAAGTTGGTTTTAAAAACAAACAAAAAATCAAGATGCTTTACAAGTATAGTGATTTATTTAGCTTGTTGCGACCAATCAAAATTAGGCAAAACTGGTAACCGAGGAAACTAGAGTAAAGAATGGAATAATTATCTACAAAACGGGGTAAATTGTGGGTGAAATGGTGGAAAATTAAAACTAACTTTAAATTAACACGTTTATCACTCGATATGCAGTTTAACCTCCCTGGTCTTAACACTTACCGTGCGAGAGCGTGTCGTACGGGAGCAGGAACTTGCAGTAGATGTCGTCGAGCTTGGTGACGCGGTCCTGTGCCGACTTGGGTATCTTCATGAGGTCGGCGACGCGGTGCCACCGCTTCTTCTCTATCACCTCCTTGAGGCCGCCGCACTGCTGCACCGTCTGGTAGAGACGGGGCAGGTCCACCTCCATGCCCCCGATCTGATACACCCATCTTCGTTATTGCCACATATATTTAACGATCGACTCCCAACTGTCACTTTAGCGATTGTTTTTTTTTTAATTTAGCGATTGTTTTTTTTTCAATTTTCAGGTTGGAATAACAGGGAAATTATGGCAACAGTCTAGCCACTGATCATTGCCGATTATTAAGAATCTACTGTGTTCCATCACAGACGGTGACATACAGGACTGTTGTTTTGCCAGAAATATAAACCTATAGAAGTAGACCTTAAATAAGTTACTACATTAAACAAGAAAAGAAAAACCAAATTAAAAAATTTAAAAAAAACTATGGTATTTTTTAAATATAAGAATTGTGAGCAACCCAGGTGAACAGTTTGAAGCCTAACACCATCAAATTTGTTAATCCTCAAGCGTAAAACAGGAGAGGGGGCATGCGGAGTTTGGTTACACAACACTAAATAATGGTTATTGATTCTCAATAACGTTTGTAACGGAATTGTGTTCTGAAACAGTCTTCCCACATCATTTGACTTTTTAAATCATTACTCTCTTTCAAATTAACACTGCCATTTTTATTTGAGCAGAACAGCAGAGTTCTGCAAACCCAGACTAATGGTGTCTGGGTTTGTGAAAATTTTGGGTTATCGGGAAAGGAGTAAACATAAGATAGATCACAGTTTATTTTATTCCCATAAAAAGACATTTTATTCAAATGCACAAAATACAACATCTAAAAACTTAAACCTCATCTATTAAAACAAACTCAAAGAAAAACCAAACCACGACATCGTTCTCTGGCCGACGCCATGACGCTTAGCGCCTTGAAACCCAGCGCACTTTCCTGCTCTGGTATACTATCTGACTTATCCAGAATTCCGGGTTATCAAAGACCGGGCTTGCGCGACTCTATTGGATTTTACTACTCTACCAATTTAATCTTGACAGAGTTATACACTTTTTTAATCTACATTAGGACTAGCATGGTTAGGATAATTTAGTGTAAGAAGTTGCACCGTTTAACCTTTATCATTTGTAGCCTTGGAAGAAGATTCCAAGTAATCAGAATTTCACCAGATTCTAATTCTTATGCTGATTGAAATAAGTAAGGGGTAAGAAAGGTGGCATTTTCATTTACACTTTCCTACTCAGTACTGTAAAGTAACGAATAATGGAATAGCTTTTTGATGGGAAAACACCTTAGTATAAAAGGGTAACCAAACCAATGCTCACCCAGGGAGGATGAGTTAGAGCAATGCTCTGCGTGGCGAGGTACTTCTTGATGGCTAGCATCTCCTTGACGTTGGGGCCCCAGCGGTGCAGCATCTTGTGTATGTACTGGTTGTAGGCTGTGAACCTCATGTCATCACTCACTTTGCACTCCGGCTAAAAACATTGCGCAGCAACATTTGTTAACAAAATTTGATGTAGGAGCCGATAGGGAGTATGAGAGCGATGTAGCGCCTTAAGTAATATTTTACATTAAACATTAATAATAAATACATATGAATGTATAATCTAACTTAATATGGAATTTACAACAATTAATGAAAAAAAGAATAAACACAGTTGTGGCAAACTACAATGCACTTGAAGGTTTTAAATTTGTCAAGCAGTTAATAAAACAAAAAAGACAATTTATCAAAGTTTGAAACTTGATTTCTTAACAAGATAACTCTAGTATAAAAAAAGTTAGTTTGTCTGATTCCTAACAAGAGAGAATGCATTGTCCTAGAAGGCCTAATTAAGGATATAGGTCTTACCAATGTCAATGTGGGTGAGTTTTTAAATCTTTCCATTACATTTAATGTGCACAACAACTCCTAACATGTGGGCTTATTTATGAAAATGTTTTACAGAAGATGAGAGTTGAAACTCTCAAACACGCAAGGCAATCAACTGAAAAGATAATTCTATTACATAAAGGTAATTAATTACATTAGTAATAACTTTAATGATCTAAAGAACCTACATTTTTTCAATTATTATTGATAAAAAGACCAGCTTATTATCAAGCTTTGAAAATTCTATAGACATACCAAAACAAACCAAAAATACCTTGAAGTTGGAAGGAGGGACAACCCGACACAGGCCATATTTCTCCGCCTGGGGCGTGATACTGCTGATATACTCGAGTGGATCCTCAAACTCTTTCTCCGTCGGGTAAAATGTCGGAGCCTCCACCAGCTTGGCGGGGGGCACCTTTGGAGGGTGGTTCTCGGCACTGGTGGACGGCACCGCAGCCTTGCTCTTAATCCTACAAAACCCATCAATCTAATAGGTTATAAAAGTTATAGAAGTTCTACTAAGTTAAAGATGTAAAAATATTCAAGTTCATTACCAATAACACTTTATTAACGTTATTCCTGTGGTTAATTTTTTACTATTCGCACACCCAAAGTAGTTAGTTACCAAAAAGAGGCAACCAAAGGCTGAAGGACTGTTTAAAATAATCAGGAAAGTATCGATCAGGGATGAATCAAACTTGTAGTAAAGGATACCATAAAGAGGACAACATCAAGCACTGTCCAAGATTGGCATACTTGGCATTTTCCCAATATCTATCCGTTACTCATCAAGTTTAAACATGAGTATTTTATTTTACCTCCTGGTTCCTTTCTTAAAATATAAACAGTAGATATATCACACGAGTGTTCCCTTGTAACAGTAAACAAGACAAACAACAATCCCATACATCATGTTGTGTGATTGCTTTACAAACTAACACAAACTGTATATACAAGATTTTTGTAAAATTTGTACACTTAACTGTTAGTAAACATAAAGGTAGCTTAAAATTTGAGCATCATTTAGAATTAGTTTAAAATATCTGCAATAGAATTATTATTTCGAAGGTGACAACATTTTCTGGTTGTTGTGAATATATAGTAAGACAATTATTTTTATGAAAGCAGGCCAATCTGGAAGTCTTCTTCAAAGCTTTATGAACGTTCCAACTTGCTTAAATTTCATCCAGAATCAATAAATGTAATTACCTCTTGGCAAGCCGGGCAGCCTGTGGAGAACAGGTGGGGGTGGCCTTGCTTGGCCCAGGTAGGTCTTCCTGGGCCGTGACGGGCTTGGGTTTTGGTCTAGCAGTTGGCTGCACTGTGCCCACGGGCGGCTTTACCGACAGCGGCCGCACTTTCTGCTCCGGTTTGCCTGACCTTGTACCAATCAGTCCCCTGTACAACGAGACTCATTTGTTACTAATACTTTATTACCATATTACAGTTTGAACAAATATCTGCAAGAACAATAAGATAAGTCTCCACCATATACAAATTTTTATTTTATTAAAATTTCATTAGAGGTTATATATTAAAAAAATAGTAATAGGCCTATTTATTTTAAAAACCTAATTTAATTTTAATTAAGTAGACTTTTGCTTTTTCAAACAGCTTAATACATTTGTGCAGTAAATAATTTAGTTTCTATTTCAAAAAGCAAAATTATTTCAGTCTTACGTATCAGCCTATATTAAAGAAAGCAGTGAAGTGAATTATAATGTAGGCTAACGCCCTTGTTCCTTATAGATTATCACTTACTGCTCATGAACATTTTCCAAGGCATTTTTCAAGACTTTATTTTAAACAATATATACACTAACAGTAAAACAATATATATTAAGATATAAATTTAATTCCTTTCAGAAACTTAGTAGCAAGTCAAAGTATTGGCAAGAAGTATGATGCAAGAGTTCTCTATTAATCTAAGTTGTATGAAATTTGTTATGATTCAAAACATCGATACTGTATTTTACTGCATCGTGTTTCGACAGGAAATTCCAATCCTTTATTCTGTCCAACTTCCGCTCCTCAGAATCCTTTATTCTGTGAGTAAAAGTAAAATCCACAAAGTGATAAGAGAACGAGAGCTTTAATAGACAGGAAGTAAGCTCAATTCTGTCGATGAGTCTTTTTTTTTCTTAATTCTTTTCTCTACAAACTTTAAACTGGCTCTGAGCAATAGAGTAGGTTCAACAACGAAGCAGTTTTACTGAAACTAACTACAGTACTTCTTCCATTTTAAAGTATTAAATTGTATAATTGCATTACTGTATTATCAATTGATACTGTACAATGCATAATGTACAAAACACGGTATTTTAGAAGGAAATCAATTCTCCTAAGGTTTATTGGCTGTACTGAATTGAAACTCTATTATTCAAATTTTCGGAAGGATGAACCTTGATTAATCGAACCTTAATTATTCAAAGCACTTCCAAATATCCCGTTCCCCTTGTGATTTGATTCATCGAGTTTCCACTGTAATTATGTAAATTAAATATTTTGGAAAATGAAGTGTCCAAAAAATAATGGTACTTGAAAATAATAAGAATTAAATTTAAATAGACCTAGATAATTTACCTTGGAGAAGAAGACGATTGGCTGAACGTTGACAAGGGTTTGGTGACCAGTTTGGCTCTCATGATGACCTTCTGATCTGGACCTTCCGTGTCTACTTTAACAGCAACACCCTGGATAAGAGGTGGTTTATTTGTGTCAGCAGCACTTTGTTGCAGAGGAATGTAGAACGTGTGAGTGTCGTCATCATCTCCCTCCTGAACATCAGTCTGAGTCGAACACTCCAACACAGCTTCATTGTCAAAGTTGACTTGAACAGCAATGGAATTACTACTAGGAGTCAAATCTTCATCATCCGTTGTTGTGCATGTGGACTTTCCGTCTTTACCCTTGGATCTTCTGAAAGGTGTGCTCGTAGGAGGTAGTTCAGGATCGAATGCATAAACACTACTTTCATTTTCTGGAGAAAAAGCATTAACACTGGGGGCTAGAAGCTCTCTTCTCTCCTTCACTTTCAGAGTGGACCGCCGTTGATGAAATATGGATTTACGTTCAGAGTGAGATTTCTCAGGAGTTTCTTCATTTGATGAAGACAAATCATTCGAAGATGAGGCATCATCTCTTGCAGGAGGACACACTTCTATGATGTCTGTGGAGTTTGGTTTTGGTTCAACATCAGGATTTTTATTGGGTAATCTAAAAGTTCTCAGCTTGCTTAGTGGAGGGGTGGTGGGTGGTTGCTTAATATTTTCACTACCACCCACAGGCACAGGAACACAGAAATTTTTTATGGATACCAAACCTTCATCTTTCAGTTGATTTGAATTTGAATTTTTATCTGATGAAACACTTTTAGCCGGTTCGTGTTTTGAAACTAATACAGCTTCTGGCTTAACTGACTCCTCCTTCTTGATGTCTCTTAGGACATCCTTTTCTTTAGCTGTGAAGGAGTGTTTAGCTTCAAAGATCTCGGGAACTGATGAGTTTATTTGGGAACTTATGGTTTTCTTTGGTGTATCAATTGCACTAAACTGATTTGAATCTGAATTGTCTACACATGTAGTTTCACTTTTAGAGGTTGTTTCAAACTTGGTGGGTAAATCTATACTTTGTAAATTAGGCGTAAGTGTGTTCCTGTACTCACACTCACATGTATTATTTTCTAAGATTCCACAATTAACTCTGTGTTCTATTTCAGAAGTAGAGCTGTCGTTTAACCACCTTTTAATTTCTTCAGCTGACATATTCACCTTTTTCTTCTGCATTAAATCTAATTCTTCTTCTTGGTTATGTGAGTAAATCCCAGTGGTTAACTTCGGTACAAAAGGGCTTTGGCTGCCTCTCCAGTTAACTCCACCAGTAGAAGCTTCAACAGGCCCTGCAGCACCTTCAATTTGAGACTGTATATTTTTAACATTTTGTTCAGAAAATTTTACTTTTTGGGGTAGTGTGGGCTTCTTGTTTTGTGGAGATCTTGTCTGACCAAGCTTCTTCAACGTCTGTTCAACAGCTAAGGGTAAACGATGTTTTGCCTCCGACATACCAGGAGTATTCAATGAAATATTTGAACCTTGCACCTCACTTTCAATTTCTTGAGAAGGCAATGATGGTTTTTCTGGTTGATCGGGTTTCAAAGTGTTCTCGCAAGCAATAAAATCTCCTTGATTCCTTGTTCCTTTTAACTCAACCGCCTCTTCTTTCACAACCAAACTTTCCCCCACTACAGATTGACTACTTTGAAGTTGTTGAATGTCCACAGGTACTGTATTCTGAGTTGATGTTGGGCTCATGGGTTTTTGCTCAACAACTGATGAAATAGTGCTAGTAACATAAGCCTTACCATCTCTAAAAGTTTTTGGACCATCTTGTAGGCAACTTTCAATCTTTTTCTGTTCTATTACATCAGTTTTTTTTGTAGTTTCAGAATTACAATCTTTACTATCTTTGGAAGTCCCCAATTTTGAAAACCCGGTCCTATTACTTAAAGGAGAAACTGATCTTCTAAAATTAGGGTTTTGTGTAAACAAGTTTGGCACAGTTTCACCCTCATTTTGAGACGTTTGAGGAAACGTTGGGGAATAACTTCTTTTTGCAGGCACGATTTCTTTAAATATGTTTGGGGTGGAACATTTCCCAAAAACAGGTGAATTAGTGTTGCGGTTGATGGAGTTCCCTCTTGGAGAACTACTTTGATAAGGATAAGAATCAAAAATAGTAGGAGACTTTGTCCTCTTAGTAAGATTGCTGTCTTTGAATAAATTGTCAGTAACAACATTTTGGCTCGAACGGTTAGGTGAGAAATGGCGACTTTTGTCAGGGAGTGGAAGTTTTGCAGGTGTATTAGTTGGTTGAGTTCCAACCAAAAGATTAGCAGTAACAACCTGCTGAACAGTTTGAGACACAGGACTAGAAGTGGGAAATGATGAGTCATCAAATTTAGATTTAAGGTCAGTTGTTGTAAATGCACTCTTCTGCGTGAATGATTTGGGTGAGTTAGATCTTCTGACAGAGTCAATCTGAAATATGTTTATGGTCTGATCTTGTTTTGAAGAACTTAATGAGGTCTGCTTGATTATTGGTTGTTCAGGTTGAGGAATAGTACTTCCTGTAAGACTGCTTTTGCCATAAGGCGATAGCTCAGTTGAAATTTGACGTTTTTCATACTTTAGTGGAGAATTTGCCCTTCTTGCACTATCACTAGCAAACAACAGACCAGTTTCTGATTGCTCATGAGATGGTAGTTGTTTGGTAGGACATTTTACATCTGGCACATGACTTAACACTGGCTCAGAAGGTGAAGCAGAATTCTCTTGTATATTTGATGAATCGCCATGTGAAGGCAGATAGGGCGCCTTAATGCTACCAATACTACTGATTTCAGTACCTCTGACAGCAGTTGAGGAATTCACAGGAGTAATTGCTGGAGCAAGTGATCTGGAATATTCACCACATTGTCTCAAAAACTCCTCTACTTCTGCTTCTTTTTCTCTTAAACTAGCAGGATCTACATCATTGCTTATACTTTTCTTCACATCAGTGCCACTAGAGCCTGCATCTTTGGTTTTTGTTGGACTAGGACCTAAAAAAGGCTTATTATGTCTTAAAAATGGAATTGATGCCGACGTCTGAGGCAGCATATTTTTCTCAGTAACAATTTCTGATTTTGACTTATGCTTTTTCGCAAGAGCCGTTACTGACAACTGTTTTTTTACTACGGGTTTTTCACTTGGTGCATTATTAATGCTTTTTGGATCTTTCACATTTTTGAAAGCTTGCCTCCAAGCTGATTCATTCACAGGTGTCTTAGATTTGGAATCAGATGCATCCTTTTCTAATAGTAGCTCAGGTTTCACATTTTTTTCAGAATTTGAACTCTGCCACCTATACCCATATGTACTGGGTTCAATCCTTGGGTCATATGGCTTGAAACCTTGAGCACTTACCTTGAAAGGATCAACAATTTCTTGGCCAATAGGTCTGATGGGCCTGTTCATTGGAATTATCTCACCATCTACTCCAGGTCTCAACGGTGTCATTATTTCTGGACTGTGGCTGATTCCAGCAATGTCAATCAAAGTGCCTGGTTTTAACATTGATTTTGGATTAGAACATCCTTTAAGTACTTGTGGATGCTCTGGTCTTGGTTTATGATCCTGTATATGAAAACGTCTGAAATCACTTTCATGGGGATTCGATCGTTTCACATCAGTTTCTACTGCATGAAAGCGTTTAAATTCAGGTTCCTGGATTGTTACTCTTTTAACTTCTCCTTCTTTAACTTTGATCTTTTTGCAGTCTTGGGTATCCACATGTTTTGGCTCACTTTCAGTTAGCCGTTTGAAGTCAGGTTCGTGAGCTCTTTTGTGTTCAACATCAAAAGTTGGTCCACTTTTTATATTCCATCCTCCTGTTTGAATGGTAAAACTTTTCTCGTCAATTTTTTGTACATTCTTTAAACTCATTAGAGTCTCTACTGCAGAACTTACTTTGTCTGACATGTCTAACACATCTGATTTTATCTGACTTCCAAGTTTTGAAGAAGTGTCAACAAATTTTTCTTCCTTTATTGCTATTTTCTTATCATCAGTTTTGAAATCATGTGTCTGCCCAGTAGTTGTAATCACATGTTCAGAAATTTTTCCTTTAAAATCACTGGGTAGGAGGGCAGGACTTGGTGGAAGAGGTTTTCCCTCAAGAGTAAAGTTTTTACTTATAGGCTCTGAAACAACACATTTATGTTTATGTTTTTCATCTAAGCTTGTATTTATGGATTGGGTAGTTGGCTGTTGTTTAGTAGGTGTCACTTGTAAAGGGTGTGTATCTTTTGACATTGGGATATTTTTTGGTCCAAGGTTCCCATTTTCTGGCATAAAATTACTGCTGTTCTTGACACTGCTTACAATAGAAGTACCACTGATTGTTTTAGAAGTAAGAATCAGTTCATTTTCAATACTACTTAAACTCTTATTGCAACTATCTATATGACATGGTTGGGAATTCACGATTTGTGGGGATTCTGTTGATGCTAATATATTACTAGAATTACCTGAATTACTCATTTTCGTAATATCTTCAGCAACATCTTTCATAATATTAACCAACTTGCTAGAATTTGTACTACTATTCTTGTCATTTGATTTATCTACTACATTATATTTAGTAATTTTACTTGAAGTTCCATCATGATTAGGAGCCCTTGGAATCACCTCCCGGCTTTCTTGGCTTTTCTCATTGCTTATTATCTGCGAAGATGATGAGGGTATTTGTTTATGGCCACTGTTTTGGCTCTCAACTTTTAATGTTATGTCTTTGGAGATTACAGAACATGACCTATTATCTTTGGCTAACTCTTCAGTGTTATTAGTCAATATGGTTTGTTGACAAATAACATCAGTTGATGACCATCCTTTAGGAGAAGTGTTGTTAGAGTCCACGTCTCCTGATTTTCCTTTAAACAACATTTTATTTTTTTCATCTACATCTTTTTGTGCTATTTGTTCATCAGGAATTTCTCTTTTGGTAGTTTGAGGACTGTCTGAACAAGACAAATTGTTCAGGGCATTAATTTTAGAAGTTGGTTGTTTCTTCTTTTTAGTGCCAAGATTTGTGGAAGAAACTGATATTCTTTCCTCACTATCAGTTTTATTAGATTTTGTTAGCAAAGTTATTGTGCCACTGTCAAGCGCTGGTTTGTTGTTATTCTTAATATGTACACTAATTTTAGAATCAAGTGACCGTTCTTTTGAAGGAACTATGTTGTTGGATTCTGGTGATTCAATATCAGCACAGCTTTCACGATCAATAACCGTTTTTTCACTAATGGTAGAAACTGACACAGAATCATTTTTACTTTTAGAAGTTGCAACTTCTTTATCTAAAGGGTTAGCATTTTTCCTTGAAGTGATTTTATCCAAAGTGTTGTTTTTCTCACTATTATCTTTGCTGATCTGCACCGCAGAACCAATGTCAGTTTTAGAAAAATTGTCTGTTGAATTTTTTTGTTTTGCCACCTTCCCCACCTCTTTTGAAGTAAAGTTTAAATCAGCTTCATTCCCTTTGGCTCCTGAACTTTTCTTAGGGTCAGACTTTTTCATATTTTTGACTTCTTGCTTTTCTTTTTCTAATGTGATGTGACTGTTTTCTTGAGATTTCAGCTTTTTCTCATTTTCACTGTCTTTTACAGTGGATTTACTAACTTTCTTTTCAGTCTGAGTTTTGTTCTTAATAGTACTCTTGTCAGTCTCTTTTGGCTTTTGAATAATACTTGTACTGGTTTCATTTGCACTGCCAGTTACCTGCTTGGATTTCGTGTTTGGGGTTGCAGTATCATTATCACAGATTTTGGCCTTGTTTGTTGTTTCAGATTTTCCTTTTCCACGGTTTTCCGTTACACTACTAGAAGTGATCTTGGATACCTGTTGTGCTTTAACAGTCGTTTGTGCAGTTTGCTTGAGGTCTTCTTTTGAAGAATCATGCAGTGCATTTACAGATCTTCTTCTAGTTAATTTCTGCTCAAGAACATTTGTCTCATCAGCATCTTCTTTCTCATTCGTTGGTTTGGGTTTCTTTACAACTTTTGCCACACTAGCTGTAGTAATTTGATTGACTTTTTTGCCCAGAGGCTCTTCATCTGAATCATCAAAATTGGTTTCAGGCACCTTTTTCTTGGATGATTTCTTGGATGATTCAATGTCTTTGGTAACTATTTTCTGCTGCTTAACTTTACTTTCAGGAGATTTGATAGGATTAGTTGATGACCTTCTTTCTCTTCTGTTGTCTCTTTCTGAAATTGGTCCTTTAGAAACAATTTTATCCTCTTCATTGCTGTTATCTCGAGGCATTTCTTTAGAGGAAGATCTGGAAGACATTCTACTAATCAGTTTTGCTCTACTGCTCTTCAACCTTTTCAATTCAATTTCCTTAGAAACTAGAATATAGGAATTTCTTCTGAGGGTTCTTGTTTTAAGACTGGATAACCTCGAAACAGGTTGATCAGGTAACTTTCTGTTTTTATTAATTGGTAGTTTACTTTCATTTGGCTTAGTTTCTTTTTTCCCTGGCTTAATCAGAGCCTTCTTTTCTGATTTAATATTATCTATGCTGTCTTTTGAACCTCGTCGCTCTGCAAAAAAGATTAACAATGTGAGACATTTCAAGCATTCATCTTAAGTAAAATCCAATTCTGCATTGTAAACATAACGTAACTACTAACCATTTTGTATGGTGTTTAATTTTATTTTGTGTGTATCTAAATGTTCATTATTTCAGTTACATTGGAACACATCTCTAAACCCATTTCATCGAATTTTACAAGACACAAACAGTTAAGAAATTTAATTATCCATCTAAGTTTGTAAGGATTTGAAAACAAATAATGTAGTTATTGCCATTTTACTGCAGAAAAACATTGAATTTGAATTACACTTCTTGCAAATTAAGGTGATTTTATTAGGAAAAATCGCAATAACTACGTAATTTGTTGTCTGATTCTTAAAAATTTTCTATCAGTTTCAGAAATAAAAATAACTGAGTGTAATAAACAAAATGGTGGCTAGTGGTATATATGTTCACATGAACTTTTTAGTTTATTTATTTAGATCCAAGGAATCTTGTTGCTTGCCCCAGGACATTCTAAAGCACCTTATAGATGGGAATAAGGCAAGTTGGCTGCAAGTATACTGTCCATTACGTCACTTGCCGTATATTTTCCTAAATTAAGGAGGAAAGTACTTCTATAAACAAGGTAAGTTTGCAATAAGTGCAACAGGCAAGTACGTGCAGCCAGCAACATGCCTTCTCTTCTTTCCCCGTATATAAGCCTTTTTAGTTGCCTCATTTTCAAGATTTCAGCCAACATATAAATGCCCACAGATTAAAAAAAAGTCGGTCAATTTTCGACAGAGTTTTGTATAATCTATCCATTTTCAGTGTATAAAACATAGATTTAATCTTTTTATTTAGTATTTTGTTACTGGGTTTGATTTGAAACGTTATTTGTATTTTTATGATTGTTCTAGAAAAACATTAAAGTTGAAAAATATTCTAATATTTGAGCCTAGACCAAAAAATAAGTAATAATAATAATATTTATTGGACAACAATAAATTGCATTGCAAAATACATGATTTTTATATAGATAATTAAAAAGTAATTTGACCTACATTATAATATTATATTTTGTTCATGATATATTTTTAATCTAATCAATTTTTTACCATAAAATCTTCAATTTTATATAATACTTCTTCCAACAAAATAAATTAAAATTTCTTCTCAAAAATTCTAATATCTATTTTATTTTCATATCTTTTGGCAACTTATTGTATAATTTAATCCCTTGGTACTGTAGATTAAGTATTTATTAGTTTACTCATGAGAGTTTTATACAATAAACTTAAATTTTACATTACTATCTGATTGTTAACTGCAATAAAATACTTCTTTTTAATTAAAGAAACAGAAATATACTTTCCAATGTCAGTACATAGAAAAAATGACTAGAAATAAATCAAAATTGCACATTTTGTAGCTCTAAGTGAAACACATGTAAAAGTATAAAGCTATTAAATATTTATTTTTTATTTTTTGTGAGGATCTTTGATTATTATCAATTTTTTATTAAACAAAAATGACCAATGGAAATTCACGAAGTACTCAGGTCTGCTGCGACTTTTTTTGATCAAACAAAACTCAAGGATACACTGGCATTTTCAAGGCTATTTCAAGGAATTTTCAAGGAAAATTCAAATTTAAGGCATTTTCAAGGTTTTTCAAGTTTATAGACACCTTTATTATATCATTCTATTTTCAAATCCTCTCCAACATAATGCTTAAGGGCAAGGTAAATTTTACTATAAGTTTCATAGTTACAAGAATCCTGTTATGATAATGACATTGTTCAGTGTAAACATTTTAATTCAACTTGTGCACAAAAAGAAAATAATGGAGATCCCACTACCTGTCCGTTTGGGAGTTTCTACGAAGCTGTCAACCGACATGGCATCCGCGTTATCCTCCTCCTCATCAGGGCTGCGGAGATCTTTCTTCAACATCTCCATGAACAAAGTAGCTGCCTCCTTAGTTTTACGAGGTGGCCGAGAACTGTAAAATTTATTTGTTATAAAACAAGTTTTTCTACATAAAAGATAGTTTTTAACATTGAAAATAACTATTATATTAAATAATATATGCAAGGTAACCAGTTCTGAATTATTATAAAAAAAAAACTATAGGATAAACAAATTTGTGACAAATAGCCACAACAGTTATTCAATTAAATCTAGGTGGTGGGATCTTATGTTCATAAACTCAAGCTGTAACTTTTGTATCCTTTCAAAGTTTGTTTTAGCTACACTGTTTTGTTTTCATACACTGGAAAGCAATATTCAAAAGCTGATCACCAACGATTTGACTGCCTGCATAGTTGCGAACTCAGGCAATAAACCTCAGGTAATGTCAAAATTTTCAAAAAATAAACAATACAGGTTGTTGAAAGCCTACCTGGTTATTTGTGAGGTAGAGGGTTTCGTCATGAGCCGTGAGCGTGTGGTGACTCGGCTGGCCAAGATTGACGCTTTAGACACTACTCTCTGTTTCTTCACGAGAGGCTGGTCATCATCTGATGAAAAATCAGAGAGGGAACTCGCTATAGCAGGTTTCTTCACACCTGTAAACAATATTTGTTGAGATTTTGAAATGGGAAAAAATACCACATAAACATTTATCAGATAAGTTAAACATTAACCTTTGATATCAATGATTAATTTACTGATTGCCAAAATTAATTATTGACAAAAAATGAGATTTTAAATAAAATGTAATTGATGTAGAAAATGTAAAAAAATTTTAAAAACCCAAATTATTGTGTGACAAACAGGCACACTGTCTCACAATAATCTATCAGACATTATTAGGGTTATTTGTAACAAGAAAAATACAGTAGAACCCAATAATTTGACACTTTCTGGACTTAAAAGAGTATCTAAATATCAAAAAGTTGAATTATAGGGAGGAGTATATAGGAAATTTTAACACCGAGTATAAAAATCATAAGTTTATTTTAGGAAACACTAGGGAAGGACGGTAATGCTTTTTAGGTTCGGGGCGGGACAGGATAGGAATTTTTATTTCCCGCTCATATTCGAGTCAGGATCGGGACGGTATTGTTTGTCTCATAGCTATCGGGAAATATTCGTTTAGACTATTATGTGAGTGTTGTACAAAGACAAATTAAGGTTAAATATCAACTGGTACTGTTTCCAAATTTTTCCACTTGTTTTTGTGTAAGTTACAATGAACGCCCTTTTGTTGAAAAGATTTAAAATATCAAATTTTATATTTGCAATATACAATTTGATCAGGGAAAAGCATAAATTTTCTTGTCACCAAAGAAATTTAAACCAAATCACTAAACAAAATCCATACAAGGAAAAAGTGTTGTCCATGTCAAATTTTATACAAGTTTTGTTGAGTAAAATATTAAACGTTTGGTATGAATAATGAAAATAAAAAATTTTCACATAAAAAATATAGATGAAAAACTATTGGAAAAATTGTAAACTAAACTGTATTACATAAATAGGCCTAAGGCCTGCTCAAATTAAAAAGGACAAAAACATCTAAATTTAAGTTAGAATGAATATTAACATTCAGAAATCAAGTTGTTCAACAAACCAATGTCATTTATAACCCCAAGAAATTTTTGCATATCTTACTGACACAGGTTCTTACTAAGAGATTATCATAAAAATTAAACTTTGAAAATATAAATTATTAGACTTAAGTATTTTTATTGTTATTTCTATGTATTCATTTAATTGTTTTTTGCTATATCAGGAAAAAATAACAAAAAAATGTATGATGATCAATAAAAAGCAATTGTAAATTTAAAGTTATGAACCTCAAAATATAATTTATTTGCTATGTTTCATATAAAAAATATGTTTAGTGGAGTTTGAAGTTTTTAATTCAAAAATTATATTAAATTATAACAAGATGTTTTAAAAATTATAATACAGTAATTGTATTAAAGAATTATTTAATAACAATACTTTTATACTTTGGGCTTGAATGGAAAGTCACACAACTTTGGTTGAAGTTTTATTTAATTTGTTTAGAATTAGATGAATCCAATGAGCCATCTCTTAATTTTCTACGTCAATTGGTTCAGAAAGTAGCAATTGGTAGTAGGAGATAAAACACCCCTCTTGAATAAATTACTGCCCAATAGATTGTCCTCAGCGCGGCAGGCGTTCACGGATATTCTGTGTTTTCCTCGTTAGCGAGATCGCCAGCCGCCGTAAACAACTATTGTTCGGCAATTCCTGTCCTGATAATTTCCCGGGAAAAAAAATCCTGCCCGATGATCGGAACGATTTTGCTCCTGAAAATTTTCCCAAAATTTCGGGACCCGACCATCCCTAACTAACACTTAACTTTATTGAAACAATAGCTTGATTGAACTTTAACATAACCAACATTCAAATCATTCACCACTTGGTTTACATTTTCACCTTTATCAGTGTCCAACATGGACACTATCAATCGTTACTGGCATGTTAAATTGTCACCGATAGTGTCGTACTATAAGAAGTGTGGGACTATTGAGGTTCTGACAGGTTCTGAGGTTGTATCAGAAGTCAAACCACTTATTGTAACATTAATCAACACAATGGAACTTACTTTTTTTCAGTGATACAGGTTTCATCTTGATGACTTTCTTTGCCTTCCGCTCAGTTTTGAGGCCGTGGTCACTCCCCGGCGGCAGGCCGCCCCCACTTCGCAATCCGCCCCTAGTCACCGACGACTTGGAGGGAACCCTGCACGCAAATGTTTGATACTTACACAAACTTCTCATTAAACGATAAAAATTCTGAGCAGTTTTACCTTTTAAGTTCAACAATTACTCTCCTTTTTGCTTCATATGCTTAGTGTATGCGTCTGAGAACATATTATTATAAAGTTAATTAGTAAATACTTATTACTTAAATTAATTGTAAAAAAAAAAAAAAAATTAGGATTTTTAATTTGTACTTAGACCTAACTCAAATTAAGTAACTGAAGAGTTCATTGTACTTCTGTATTATACTTCTGCCAGATGAGTAGAATTGATGTTTTATGTTAAAAATAAGTTAAGTAATGTACAGAAGACACTTGATAGTCCAAAATTCTTTGGTCGATACGTTCCATAATCCGACAACACCTTGGAGGCAATAACTTAACTCTACATAAGTGCAAAACCTTCAAGGAAATGGTGGGAGCCACTGTACAGAATTACGTCAATAATCTGGGTTAATTGGGATTGGATCCCATTTGGTTTATCAAACTATCCGACTGTCAAAATTACCTTAAAAATGGCCAGTCTGCACTATTTTATTTAAGTACAAAACTTGTTAAAATTGTATATTTTTTACTTTTATAGTAAATGATCATGAAGTGAGATGAATTAAAAAACATGGTTTTATGTTCAAGCACTGTATATTTTACTTATAGCAACATGTGCACAGCAACAAAATCAGACATTAAGGTTTTTTTAAAAATGAGTGGTGGGCTTTTGAACTATGGTAGTGGTTAGTTTTTTGCAGCTAAGTACTTAACTGTAACCTAACACGTAAAAGAAACGTAAGTCTGAGTGTTATAATGCACGCACTGGGCATTGCCCAGTGTCAGTAGACTGACGGGACTGGTGAGTGGCAGGACAGTTGCATATAGCGGCAAGTAGAATTGGCTGTGTGATCTTAAACACGGCCCCTTCCCCTTCCGCAACCATTCCCCTATCCCCCTATCCTATCCTATTCCTTCAACACTCACCCTCCAATAAAGAGCATAGCAAATTGGCAGACAGTATACGATGTTTTATTTGTTTTTCATATTGGAATGTTAGCCTCCGGATTACCAATAAATACTATTAATGATTTAAATACCTGAGTTATGGTAATCCAATTGTTGTCGAGCAACTAGTTTCAACTCATTTGTAGAGTCATCTTCAGGCTTTTATAAAAAGATGTAATTTTTCTTCATAAGAAGAACGTCAACGTTGATAAAAGTTTAATAAATAATAGGCTGGCGAATTGACATAGACGCAATCCCGCGGTGGTGGGATCTAGATTGGCCGGTAGACAGGTGGTCGTTGCGTCACGTCGCTCACTGCTACCTCTTAGATGATAGGAGGTATGATAAGAGGTAGCAGTGAGAAACGTGACGCAACGACCACCTGTCCACCATTCTAGACCCCACCGCCGCCGGGATTGCGTCTATGTCTATTCGCCAGCCAAATCAGTATTAGAAGTCTTTAAGTGTTTCCATTTGTGTGTGTTCGTGTCTGTTGTGTCCGTGTCACTATTTGTAATGTATCCGTAACGTGTGTGTTCATTATTTATTAAACTTTTATCAATGTTGACGTTCTTCTTATGAAGAGAAATTACATCTTTGTAAAAAAAGCCTGAAGATGACTCTATACAAATGAGTTGAAACTAGTTGCTCGACAACAATTGGATTACCATAACTCAGGTATTTAAACCATTAATAGTTTTATTTGTTGCTAGATATAGCAACAGTTTGAATTTGAATTTGAATTAGATACAAAATCTCGATTGTTGACAGTCTGGATTTTGCAAGTCCCAATTTTCAACGTTCTACCATACTAGCAGAAAATGATATTTTAATATTTTAATTGGGATTCTATATAATTTGACAAATATATGTGAGCATAAAAGTAGTTTTTTTCTTTCCAAACCACTTCTTGAATAAATAGCTTTAACCTCATTCAGCATTTTCTTGATGACACCTCCAGTAAACCATATTCTTTTATGATCCGACATAGTCTTGGTTCCATACAACACAGATTATTGAGAGTCTAATTACACAAAAAAAAATATCGTATCACACAAAGGAATACTCCATAAAAAAAACTCACAGGTGTCTTCTATAAAAAATTAGGTACCGTACAATTTTAAGGTACAGGAAGTAAAATTTTTAATAAACTTCCTACATCAATCCTAAAAATAAAATAAAATTTGAAGTCCATACTATTACTAGTAATGAAGGTTCATTTTTCAATACTTGAGTTTTTTTTAATGTATAATTAATTGGTTTTAGTTTCAATTCTATACATCTCTGTTAATGTTATTTGTTTATAGGATATAGTACTGTTTTATCTGTTAATACCAGTAGTTGTGACAGCCAAAAATGTTATAGACTCTTTACCTTTTGACGACCGCAGCCTGTGGTGGTTTCCTCAAGACTGGTTTCCGAGTGGCAGATCCCACCTTGGGTTTCACAGCGGTGACGAGGCGAGTTGTGCGAACCGGTTTCTTCTGCAGAGCTGCTGCTGCTGCGGCAGGCTTCTCTTCCAGCGGCCCGGCAGATCTGGTGCGCATCATGTTCTTTCCTTTGACTGAAACACAACAAAATTGTCATTATATCCAACATATCCAGGATGTCACATTGACCCAATGGTCAACACCAATGCTTTTATTTAATGATAGATTTCAGCTCAAGTGATGTATTACCACATACCAGGCTGACTGATAAATGTTTTCTTGTAAATTGCTAATAACAGAAACATTAACGTCTTCGATGTTTTAACAAAAGTGTATTTTGAATGGTACATTTTTCTGTCTCTTTATTACAATATTAACATTCTTAAATACTTTTGTTAATAATGTATATTTGTACATTCTGTGCTTCTATCTCAAAAAGTGATACAGTAGACTTATTCTGGATATTTCAAACTAACTTTCACAAACTACATTATTTTTCAGAATGCAACAGAGTCCCGCCACATGTTTCTTGCTCAAACGATTCACTTACTTATTGGTTAAGTCACTTAATTTTAATATCAATCACACTCTCCAACAAGACGAATTACCACATTTACTTAAGTTCGTTCTCGTTGGTCAGAGCGATCTAAGAGAAGAGTAATCTGTACTCATAACAATCTGAGGCCTATTTTTTGTTGTAGTTTTAAATCACATAACTTATATAAAATATTAATTCCACAAAAAAATAAAAGTATAAGATGGGGTTAAAAATATAGCGGGATTCTGCAGGAGAAAATATCCACCATTAATAATAATTTTTAATGGTTATTAATTTTTTTAATTTTAATTTATTTCAATAACATTTTAAAATGGCTATTAGGCATTTTTGTAATTCGAGATGCGCATGCATGCAAATGAGTGACAGAATGTCAACAAAGCAATTCTCTGTTAATTTTGCAATTTCCACCCATTAGGCCTAATACTTTCCTTTTCCCACGTTGCACTGCTCTCACAAAGCCTTTGTAGCAGTGTGTATCTCTGGCTTTGTTATTATTCGGTTGTTGATTTGATATGTAAACTGTTATTATTATTATTATTATTATTTTAAATTAATAATTCATTTGTGTGGGCTATATACTGTTTAACTATGGTTTATAGTTATCCGTGACCGTCCTACCCATGATTACCCTGGATGATCGTGGTTCTACTGTATATGTGTTGATAAATAGGAGATCTACCAACACAATATCAGGCAGCATTGAATTAATGTATCTGAGTGATATTTAGATGAATAAATTTTTAATCAAATACAATATTTAAATACCTTTTAAGGCCAGTTTTGTCAATGACCTTTTTTCTTTATTCATCCTCTGCTCCTGATATTTCTTCTTCAAAGCTTGAACGGCTGCTGTTGATTTCGATCTATTTTTATTTCTCGCCTCTGCCTTTGCCACACCACCAGCCTGTATAAAAAAAGTAATAGGCTATGTCACTTTAATGTTTTTGTAAAAAATAACAATGTAAAAAAAACTTGATATACTGTGAGAAATAGGTCACCAGGGAGGGATTTATTTTGGTAAATCACAGTGGGTTATCCCTATGCATCGTGATTTCGATACTGTTAAGGTACAGTTGCAACAATAAAAGCAAAAGCTCTTTTTTTCGTCAAAGAATGAACCACCTCACCTGTTAACCTAAATCGAACCATTTCCATTATAACTAATACTATATAGTTCATTCAAAATTAATGCAAGGTCGAATAGTGCATATCAATTTCCTCAATATTTCCCGTTGCTAAGAATTCGAGAATTCGCGATCATTGACATTATTACTGCTTATTTTTATTATTGTGCATTATTTGCTTTGACACAGTTGAGGTGTAAAAATAATACATTGCCTAACAGTTCATTTGCCTTCATGGAAGACATTAACATTGACTGCATTGAGACAAATACACATCATAGAAAAGCACTAGCGGAGCTTCTAGCACCGCACAACATAAACAGGATCGATTTCCCACCCACAAGAATAACCCCACACAGTGCAACTTCAATCAGTGGTGTCATGGCAATTTTAGCAGTGGCGGAACGGTACATACCTGGCCCAGACTACCCCCCCCAGCCCCCAAACAAACACTTACAGAATTGTTTATGCCTGTTGTAGAAGCCATCATTGAAGCGGTACCAGTACCGCCAGTGTTAGAATCACTCATGATTACAATTAATTATTTATTTACAACAAAACTATTTGTGCTTTTCATTTGGTTACCTATTTAAATCGAATTTAATATCATATTAGTTGTGTGAAAGCATTTGTGCTTTTCAATTGGTTACCTATTTAAATCCTATACTTATTTCATAAAACTTCCAGGGCATTTATCATTAAACAAAGACGCCATGCATGTAGTAATAGGATAGTGAGTGTAAGCCTGACTAGACACAGAGCAAACATAATAAACAATCCAACAAGAATAGGCAAAGTACAACGAGAAATTAAAAGCCACAAAGTACGTTTTTACAACATCCATACTCTAAACCTGTGGAAGAAAAATATATAATAAAAAAAGATATATATTTTTAAAACATTGCCCATATTTTAAAAGCCAAGGTGGGCGTTGTAAACAAATTGAAAAATTTAGAATGTTTCTAGTTTTTCTGATCGATATAAATTCATATGAACAAACAGCTTTTGGACGGTCTTACCCTGCACAAAGTGATCGTGTATTATTTCCCTAATGCATTCAGCTAATCTAGGTCACTTTAGAGGTTATGACATATATCTTTTCTGTCAGCTCATTACATACAGTTCTCGTCACTTCTCATCAAACAACTGTCCATACTGACGATAGCGTCTCTGGCGGCAGGCATTCATAGCACTGTAGTTTGATGTAGTTGTTACCAAATAAGAGCTAATGTACTTGATCAGCCGCTATGAGCGCTGTTACCAAATAGAACATGATTGGTGTTGGGCCGCAAATTGTAAACTGTATTCTTATCCGTGGACTTGGCATTCGGTGAACGCTATATCTATCATTAGTTAACTTGTACAGTAGACTCCCTCTTAACTGGCCACCTCGGGACCAGGACGCAGCCGGATAATGAATCGGCCGGTTAAACCGATGTTCATTTAAGAACGCCATCCCACAATGACCTAAATATAATTATTACTTGAAAACAACCTTAAATACATTACTGTATATGATTTATAGCTAATATCCACCACCCATGAAATCCACAACAAACCTACACTAATAATAATTCGTTTCTTTATTGTGGTCTACTGGATAGTAAGCCCAAACGCATTTATTTCCAGTGGCAGTCACTTCCGCCCAGGACATCATAGTTTAATTGGTTTGGGAACGTCAATATAAATAAAGTTAAATTGAATGATACATTAGATAAGAAAACTTAGTTTCAGGCGAAACACGGCCGGTTAAAGCGATGTTGAGATAAAAAATGGCCGGTTAAAAAGATGTTATTTTGTGTCAGAGTAGGCCGGTTAAAGCGGAGAACGGTTAAAAGGTGGCCGGTTAAGAGGGAGTCTACTGTAATATTGTTGCTTGGAAAATTTTTCTTTATCAATACTTTTAATACGCTAAGGGTTTTTTTGTCTTGAGAACTCCTCCTACAATTTTTAACCGATTTTAAAGTTTTTGGAGTCGTTGGATAGGGCTTGGTTTGTAGTTGTGTCCACAAAAAACTGATGAGAATCGGACTGAAAATAAAGGCCCTATTTACCATTGAAATCTCAAAATTTCCCATTTAAATAACATTGGGATTGAATAAAGCATTTTAAACATTTGTTAATAATCATCTGTAAATACGAGTAGATTTTGACCTTTAAAGATATTCACAATATTGGATTGGTTGGATGTCATTGGTTTAGAGCTAAAAGTAAAATTTGTATCGTATTAAAATAAATTGCTCGATTTCGAGCAACACGTATACTAGTTTATAATTAAATTTGTTGTAACAAATTTTATTAAATCTCCACTTCCGGCCAAAACCAGTGCCGGAACGGCGTTCCGGTACCATGACACCCCTGACTTCAATAGACATAATCTCCAGCAACCTTGCACTACATGAAATAGAAACAGAAGTACACAACACCCACATTTCCGACCATACAGGACAGCCCTGTAAGATCACTTCGTTAGGAACAAAAACTCATATAGTGGTTGAGAAAAGACAATTAACCGACACTAACCTCAGGATTTTCAAATATCTACCAAGCAAAGAAACATGAGGGGGTACGGAGAGAAACATACTCCACAATGAAGATAAACAATTTTAAACAAATACAAATTATAATGAACAAAAGTTTTTCTGTTCAAACAAACTTCTCAGACTATTCACTTTTTGGCATTCAGATTATTTACTAAGCAGGACACTCCTGACCTGGTCCCCATGTTTGTCGCTGGTTCTGTGACCGGCCCGGGACGATCCACCAGAAGTTGAAGGTCCGTCTCGTTTGCTTTCTTCTTCACCAGCCAACGGTTCTGGTATCGATGGCTCATTGAAAAATTCCAGTGACTTTGGCAGCATATTACTTCCTATGACAAGCAACATTGTTATTTTAAAAATTGGATAGAATCAAAATAATGTAAGAAATGCACGGGTTTTTTACCTGTGCTAGGCCTATTCTAAATGTGAAAGACCTTATGATTTGGGAGATTAACATTTTTAGATCTCCTCAAACATATGTGTGCAAGACCCACTGGGGAAACTATTCCATCATATTGGCAACTGTGTAGCACTCATGGCGTTCCTCAATGCAAAAGCCGTTGCGTATCCCCTCACCTCACTACCAAACCCGCTACTGTTCAGTTTTGCTCGCATTATCAAGTTAGAGTTGCATGAATTTTGAAAAGTCTCTTACATTCCCTTTATTATTTATTACTGTATTGTAAAAGTTAGAATCAGTAACCGTATGTTTCTGTAAACTTTGTCTGGATAAGGTTGATTTGTCTTGGTGACTGGGTGTTTCTATTTGAAGTGTTGAACTGTTGTGAGTTTGTTAATATTTTGTTACGATTATTGTTTTTGAACTTGATGCTGTTTTACTAAAAACTATTAAAAGCTAATTTTCCTTAAACCTCGGTATACATTAAATATTTATTTATTTTAATTTTCTGTTTTACTGCAGTACTTTAAATGTTACCCAAACGTTTTTACTAATTAAATCAATTAGTCTTACTCAGGTAAAAAAAAAAAGATATGCTAGACTAGATTTTTTCTAAATGTTTTAAAACAGTGGTATCAGATACAGTTGTTTCCTTTAATTATAAAAAAAATAAAACTGATGTCTTCTGACTGGATGTTTCCTTGAGCGCGATGTCAATACATGTTTCGGTAAAGATGTTAAACAAACCTCTGAAAACCAAGAAGTTGACGAATTGCTCCGTTTTTGGCCGCTTGATTGGCAGTAGCTCAGCCGTCGGCGCCGTGCCATTGTACTTCGTTTTGTCCTTATCTTTCACTGGGGTCAAGACAGGGCTGTTTAGGTGAGAGCCCTGAGCAAACTTCCTCTGGGCATGAACTTTAGTCCTGAAAAAAATTGTTTTATTTGTTGCTATCTAATTTATTTGTAAATAACTTCTTGATTAGCATTATACGTGTTGGTACTGATATTCAGGTTGAAATAATCAAAAGTCTTCCAACACTACTCGTGTTGGAAGACGTTACAATTTGGAATTTACAAGTTGGAAGACGTTAGCTAGTTACAATTTATTTGTAACTAGCTAACCTACCCGTGCTACACAACAGTACTCAACTTGCAATGCATACCCGAGGACTATTTTTCCCTTCATGTTAGCTTGTTTGCTGCGCTCACTCGCTTCAAGTTAGTAATATCCTTTATTTTTTATATTACAAATCTTCTCTCAATACTTTAAATGATAACAATTCAGGTGCGCTCACTCGCCTCAACTTTGTAATATAATTTAAGTTTTTTATTACCAATATTCCCATAATTCTTTAAAAGAACACAGTTCAGGTGAGATCGTTCGCTGCGCTCACTCACCCAAAGTTTGTAATCTAATGCGCTCCTTATGAGAAATTCGCTAGAAGCGGCTAAACAAGCCAAAATAAAAAATTTTACTAGACATTTAACGGAATTTGTGACACTGTATTATAAAAGTCTTTAGTCTAAAGTCTAAATTTAATTTATAGCTTTGTATATTTAGAACCTTAAGGACTTAAAAAATTTCACATGCTCTCAAATTTTTTTTCTGAAATAATTTTAAAATATTAAAACGGACCTGAAAAAATAGGAAAGCAGGACAAATTTTCTAAGAGTAGGACAATTCCTTCTTTCCAACTTTTTAGTAGGAAAAGTAGGAAATGTATGACGACTGGGCTCCCTGATATGGAGAAACAGCTGTTCTCATTTAAAGTATTGAGGGAAGATTGGTAATAAAAAACTAGAGGATATTATAGACTTGCGGCGAATGAGCAAACGAGCTATACTTGACGGGGAGTGAGTGCAGCAAAAGAGCTGACCCTGACGGCGAGTGAGCGCAACAAACAAGCTCACCTGAAGGGCAAAAGATTTCTTAAGTTGGCATTGGAAAGCATGCTGTGTGAGCTAGTGAAATATAAAAGTGTTGAACTAGTATTGGAAAGTATAGGAATTTTTGCCAAAATAAAGGAAAATTGCCATTTTGGATGCAGTTTGATATTACTAAACAATTTTTTAGTACATCTTAATTTTTTTCTGAACGAAATTTAGTAGTTCCTTCCCAGCACTGAAAGCATATTGTAATCTATAAATTGCAATCCTGTACCTGAGGAAGTAGAGGGATAATTTTGAGTAAAATGGTGTTTAGCATATTTTAATGGAATGAAAATTGAAGTTTTATACAAGTAAAATAACCTAGGTTTTAAATGAACTTTTTCATTTATGTTATACATGAAGTATCACGTCAAGGTTATTGTTTCAAATAATACCAAACCATTAATCATTATGGTTCAAAAAAGTGTACAGATAACTTACCTTTTTGGACTCTCCCGTATGGAATCTACTTCTTCTTTCTTTCGTCTTTTAGAATCACTGCGACTTACAACCATTGTTTCCTGTAAAGGAGAGAATGTATCACAATAAAATAGAAAGGTTTAGTCAATAGAATTAAGCCTTATGAAACATTATCCACAAAAAATCTTTACCTACTAGTTTGCTTAGCCCAAAATAAAAACCTCAATTAATAAGTTGCCAACTAAATCAAATAGCCTAGATAACAAATCATGTTTCAATAAGTTATGTTAGTAGGATAGGCCAAGCTTACCATTGGTTTTAGTAAGTTTTACTCATGATTCACGTATATTCACGGTATATATTTGTACTGAGGGCCGGATTTAGGCATCGGCCACATGGGCCCGGGCCCAGGGCAGCAATTTTTCGGAGGACGGCAGATTTTGGGGACTAATGAAAATTATGCTAAAATATCAAGAGGGGTTTATGCAAATCTATCAAATTTATACCCTGAGTAAGACTTCAGCCAACTTTCTAAACATAGATAATTTTATATCAGATTCTATTCTGCTTATTGTTATGTCATAAAGATGGAGAACAGCATCCAATGTGCATTCAACATGTGCCACGACTTCATAGCTTATCTTTTCATTATTAGACTACGGTTCTTTGCCGCTTCCAGTGTATCCACTCGGCCGAAAGCAAAATCCCGGAGGTCGAGCTAAGTATCCCATTTCATCCCACTTATTCAATTTTTAATATAACGTTTTAGCCCACTTGTGATTGAGACGTTTCTGTCTCTAAGCCCCTCACCAATAGCTGCTGATTTTCATTTTGGATTTTCTAACTCCACTCTAAAACAAAAAAGCCAGACATGTCCTAACACCATATTTTTTCATTCCGTTTGAAATTTGTTTTATAATACAACGTAACTTACTAATAACTAAAATTGTATCGTAATTTCTCAATAACAAATAACGTAATAAGATTTTTTAAGTACATTTTTTTATAGACTATACAATAGTCTTGTTCACCTCCTGTACTCTGATTATAGAATCAGGATAGTTTTTTTTCTGTTTTCTTTCACCTATAACTGATCGCGGTGATTTCATTTTGCCATCTGCTTATGATTGCACCCGGTTTAGAGGATTAGTGTTTAACACAAGTTTTTAAGTAGTTTGATTATTTATAAGGTAATATTCTTTTCTGCATTGTAGGAATAAAATAGTACGACCGAGAAAAAAATGCAAGATGGAGGAGTTTTGGGTTTTTAACTCTCGTTATCAATTATGTGACAAAAATTTAACTTTGAATTTATGGTAATCGTTTATTTCCCTTCATTGTTATCATAATAGTTTCATTATGATTCCATGGACCATTAAACGGACCAAATATAAAAACAAATCCTGAAAAGTATAAAAAGAATTTAATTTTAATTTCTTTATTTTCATTCTGTCTAATGAAATTAGGTCGTGTGTGATGCAATTACCTTGATTCGACCTATATCTATTTTTGAGGATATGGTTATACAAAGAAATATTATTCTGGGTTTGACATATTGCCTCGTTAGTAATGGGAGGGGGCGGCAGAAATGCTATGGGCCCATGGGCAGAAAATTCGTAAAGCTGGTCCTCTCTATACTAGTATTAAAAATAATTTTCTCCTTAAGGCTCCGGTCTAACCCTGGTGCATCACTCAAATGCAAGGGTTTTTTTTTATAATCATGTTATCTTCTGCTAAATGCAGCCTAGAGCAACAAATAAAGTGTCATATTAAAGAAGAATAACGGTACTAATTTTCCTCTTTTACACTTTTGTAATTATTTCATCAAAACTACAGAAAACTTCAGTTAAATATAGAGAAAAACAGATGGTTTTAGACATTTATAACTGAAATCAGAAATTTTATTAGAAAATGCTAAAACTACAGGAGACGAGATTCATCTTTCTACTTTTAGAAAAAGTTAAAGAGTCAATTCTATCTTAATTAGTTAATTTTAAAACACGATCCCCGTAAACTTCTGCAGCCATCTCACCTAGCACTATACTATTAACAGTGATAAATTTGTGCTCTATAAAAATTATAATATTTAAATTAATACTTAGAGAGTAAGTAATTATACTTCTAATAATCATTTAAAAGAATCTAATTTCAAAATTTACTTAAGTGTTCAAGATCTATCTTTACATTTTTATACAAATATTGAAATTGGCTAGTATACATAACCTATCCAAGGAAATAATTTAAGAACAGCTAAAGTAAACAAATAAATTCAATAATATATTTTATAAACAAAATTGGATAATTTTGACCATACTTGTACTAAACAATGATTAGATCAATAATACAAACGAGAAAACAAAAAGCCAATTCAAACTCAAATGTTGCTTCACTGGAGCAATGCTCTGGTTCACAAAATAAAATATTGGTAAGTTCTGGATTGAAGATCACTAATAAGATCACTGAAATAAAAAATGAAATTGCTGATTTAGAACGACAAAAAAGTACTTTAAAAAAAAGAATTGAGATGCTTAAAATATAAGCAAATGACTATTATTAAAAATTTAGAGGGGATTAAAAATCGAGAACCACCTAAAGAAGACTTCACGAATAATTATTTGAATGATGATCACCTACAATCATACTTTGAATGTTTGTCTAGTGAGATTGATACTAGAAGAAATGATATTATACTCGTTGGACCGACAAACACACAACTGATAAAATGTGGCACACTATACGAAAATATAATAACACTAACATCTTATAATTTCAGTGAGAAAAACTTTGCTCTGTTCTGTGTCAATAACTGTCCAAAAATTCAAAGTGTATACGGTAATAATGGCACACACTGGAGCTTATTAGTATACTGTAAAGAAACTAACTCATTTTATCACTTTGACAGCATTAAAGGATTAAACAATAAACATGCGAAAACACTTGCAGAAAATGTATGTAATGGGGCCCTGTTTATAGAAGCGAAACGATGCAACAAAAATCGAACTTTGAATGTGGATTGCACGTCTTAGTAAATGCAAAAACAATTCTAAACAATATTGTAAATGGCGAAGCATTGACTATTGATTTCAGCAACAAAGTAAAATTAGAGAACATAAAAAATGGCGAGATTATACAAAACAAGAGTATCAATAGACCTAATGAATATTTGAGCTCCAGCCTAGATGCCTTGCAAAAGCCTGACAAAAGTAATGTAGAAGTAGCTACAGAATCTAAAAATAATGCAATTCAAAATGGATGGAGACTACAGACCTATAAAAAACCTGTAGAAGTGACCATTTCAAAGAATACCAACAAAACATCCAACAGATATTCAGTTTTTCAATCAACTGAAAAGACAACTGAAAGTGAAATGTTAAATTCACTTCAAGAAAACAATCAATGTGTTTCAAATGGTTCTACAGAGGATATTTCAAACAGAAATATCGAAATTTCCAACCAAAACTTGACACTACTTAAGGGAGGCAAAGTCACTGATTACATAAATAATAATAACAGTGAGACGAAGAAAAAAATAGTTGATTCGGGAAAATCTAAAAGATTTATGGTTGATATTAATGAACAGCTCACCATATCAACAAATAATGATTGTTGGAATCGGAATGATAAAAAAGATAGAGTTCGTAGTGAAAAAATGGATTGAAAGGTATACGACAGTCAATGGAGGAAGAAATAAATTTTTCTGACATAGTAAAATTTGATTCCAATGACACCGTTGACGCCAATGAAAACAAACAACAAAGTAATGGAAATTCTCTGAATTTGTCTCAAGGTGATGAAATTGAACTAGTCCCAAACTCTAAAAAATGTGAAAACAAAACAAAGATAAGAAAACGAAAAATTGGACTCTTTATGGACAGTCATGGTAGAAACTTGGGCAATTTAATATCTAATCAGTTAAATGACTCCTACTATGTGTACAGTATGATGAAGCCAAATGGTAAAATATCTCAAGTTTTGGACAATCATTTAATAAATGAGACAAAGAATTATGACAAAGAAGATCTTGTTATCATAATATGTGGAACGAACGACGTAAATGAAGATACAAATTTAGAGAACATTATTGATAGAGTAGAAAGTAAAATAAAATGTCTGTCCCACACAAACGTTTTGGTGACAGGCGTTCCCCTCAGATACGATAAACCAGAACTAAATCAAACAATTATTGCTATCAACTGTGGTCTAAAAACACTTATACAGAAATTTAAGTATGCTAGATTTATTAGCATAACCAACTTGCAACACAATTTATATACTAGACACGGACTCCATCTAAATAAATTTGGGAAGATAAAACTATCCAAAATAATTTCAAGACATATATTGAATATGACCAACAACCATGATATAAAAACTATTCCTGTAAGAATATCGTACTACAATAATTTTTTAGGAAATCGTCTAAGAAGAAAAACACTCTGGTGACATCAAAAAATCTAATTAAAGTAAGAGTAAACAAGGGAGACAATTTAAATTCATCGCTTAAATTAATGCACCAAAATATTGATGGTCTTGTAAGTAAATTAGAAATTCTTGAAATAATTTTAGAAGAAGAATCACCTGACATTTTAGTTATCACTGAACATCATTTAAAAGAAAATCAGTTAAATGTATTCTACTTAAGTAATTACAAATGTGCTACACATTATTGTAGGATAAACATTAAAAAAGGTGGAGTATGTATTTTTGTTAAAGAGACCTTGAAATTCATGGATATAGATGTTTCTGAGTTTAATATTGAAGGTGAATGTGAAATTGCTGCAATCAAAATTAATTCCTTCCCCAAAAATATCATCATAATAGGAATATACAGACCACCAAACAAATCATGTAAAACGTTTTTTAGACAAATATCTGATTGTTTTGAAAACATAATTAATAAAGAAGAAAGCATAGTAGTTTTAGGCGATTTTAACATTGACTATTGTAATAATAATACTCATAAGAAAAAACTCTCTTATTTAATGAAAAGCTTTAATCTAAAGGATACAATTTTTTCTTATACTCGAGAGTTCAAAGACTCAAAATCTCGAATAGACAATATATTTACAAATATAGAACCTAACTACATATCTAATTACATACTTGTAACGGCAATTTCTGACCACCATGCTCAAATTTCTAACATAAAAAATTCATTTCATGAAAAAGTGATGAGAAGTACAATTGATAGACGACATTACTCTGAGGAAAATATAAAAAAATTCAAGAGTCTTTTGCTTGAACAACCCTGGACAGAAATATACGAGGAAAACACAACCATGAATGAAAAATATAACTCATTTCATTCCACATTGTCAAGGTTGTTATCAGAATCATTCCCTATGAAGAAATATAAGATTATGCATAACAGCAAAAAGAATATAAAACTTTCAGGAGGAATTTTAGCACTTCGGAAAGAAATAAAATATCTATATACCTTGACAAAAAATCTTGTGTCTTCCGATCCACTACGGATAGAATATAAAGAAAAAAAGAAAATGTGTAGAAATCTAATAAGGAAAGAAAAATCCAAATTTATCAATGATAAACTATCAAAATAAAAAAATCCATCAAAAACTATATGGCAAATAATAAACAAAAATAGAAACAAAGTAGAACAGAAATTAACTAAATATGTACTAAAAAATAAATTTGGAGAATGTACAGAAGATCCACAACTAGTTGCAAATCAATTTAATGAATTTTTCATAGACGTTGGAAATGAAAGAAAACCACCCACATTTAAAAGTTTGTATGAAAATAATTATGTTTCTAAATCAATATTCTTATCCCCAACAACTGAACAAGAAATAATCGGGATAATACAATCAATGAAAATTACATCATCATTTGGACATGATGGTATTTCTTCTAAGCTTCTTAGTAAATGTTGTTACGAAATAGCAACCCCTTTAAAGTATATGATAAATTTATCACTGTCATCAGGACAATTCCCTGAATTATTAAAAATTGCAAAAATTGTCCCAATTTTAAAAAAGGGCGATCCTCAAAATAGTAGTAACTACAGGCCAATTTCATTACTTCCAACAGTTAGTAAAATATTTGAAAAGGTAGTTCTTGTAAGACTTCTCTCGTTTTTAGAAAATAACAATATTTTATCTCCATACCAATTTGGATTTAGACAAAAATTGACAACAATTTATGCAATATTCCAAATGATATCCAACACTGTTACAGAACTAGATGGTAAAAGAAATTCTTTATCCATATTTTTTGACCTAAAAAAGGCATTCGATATGGTTAATCATGACCTTCTTATCGAAAAATTGAATGAAATTGGAGTAAGAGGTATTGCTCTTCAGTGGTTTAAATCGTACCTTGCAAATAGATTTCAATACGTTCAAATACCAGACCAAACTAAAAGAAACCAAATAATTTATAGAAATTCAAGAAAAATGGAAATAAAATCAGGAGTGCCTCAAGGATCGGTTCTCGGGCCAGTTTTATTCATAATTTTCATTAACAACATATCGAACAATTTGAATTCTTCAAAAGTATATTTATTTGCAGATGATACTACTTTATCAATATCTAAAGAAAATACGGAGGAATTGGAGATTGAAACCTACATCAAATCAGCAGAAACAATTCAATGGTTTCAAGAAAATTGTTTTGAACTTAATTTCTCAAAAACAAAATTCATGGAATTTAAAATTAAACCACTAAATAAGCCCTGTGATTATATAAATTTAACTATAGATGAAAATGTAATTGAAAAAGTAGACTGCATAAAATTTTTAGGCCTTCTAGTGGATGAAAATTTGAAATTTGATAAACATATTAATTTTATTTGCAACAAATTATCAACAAATTTATTTATCATAAGAAAATTGTCTAAATTTTGTAAAAGAGAAGTACTGATGAATATGTATCATACTCTTTTTATTCCACACATCAGATATGGAATACCAATCTGGGGAATGGCCAATGCCGATGTTAGTCAAATATTTAAACTACAAAAAGCTGCTCTACGGATTATTTACCGGCTAAAGCCACGAGATTCCTGTAAACCAGTTTTCAAAGAACATTTATAAACTCTTAACATTTTGGTCAATATACATTTATGAAACTTTAAATTTTGTGAAAAAGAATATAAATCTATTCCAAGGTGATGAACAAACTACGTATGGTCTAAATCTTCGGGAAAAATATATATTACCTGTAAATTATCACAGAACATCCTTTTTTGAACATCACCTACTGTATAATGGTAGAAGACTGTTAAATAAATTGCCAAATCAATTTCAAAATCTATTTATAAATGACTTTTACAGTTTTAAAACAAATTTTAGAAAATATCTAATTGAAAATGCAATTTATTCAATGCAAGAATATTTAAACCCAGAATCAATAGAAAATTAAATGATGACAGTTCAGAAACCTATAGAGTTAAAGAAGATAATCACTGAAGAATAACTAGTTTTAGATTATAGACTAATTTAGCACATGTAAAAACATTCTTGTAATGCTGATGCAAATTATTTTGTCAACAATAAAATATTTATTTATTTATTTATACGGCCATTCGGGCCGGTAGAGCAGAGTTTTATTGAAAATTTGTAGGTATAATTAAAATAGGAATATTTTATGTAGAGTATAGCTTATTCAGAGGTTATTACATTGACAATACATGCAACAACAGGATAGGATAGGCAAAGTTGTAACATTGTATTGTACAATAAATTTTAACCACAATAAATTTTTGGTCTAATGTCAACAGACATGTAACAATCAATCTTAAAGGTTCCATAAAGAAACGTCTAAGATTTTAATGTCGAGGCTAGGGGAAAAAAATTAAAACTACAGTACAGAATTGAAAAAAAATGAACAGTTGAATATATTTTTGTATATCTAATGTGATGCATGCTATTAAAAAACAGTCTGTTCGGGACACTTATTTAACTTTGATTTTTTTCAAGATATGAATTGTTTTCTGAAAATTTTTAAGAAATTAAGTATTTAAATCTAAGTTTAAATTAAAGCGTGAAAATTCTTTTAATTATTTATAATATTGTTTAAATGTTCCCTTGATGTTTCCCGGAAGTATAAGATGTAGGGCCTTGTATAATTTAAGGTAAGATTGATGAAAATTTCAAATTAAATTGTGGACCAACATTACACAACAACTTAACTAACTCAACGTAATTTTCAAACTACTATCAACAGCTTTAGTGAATTTGACAAGAAATTGTATAACATGTTACCCTGCAATGTAAAATCTCTGGATGCAGGATAATTTAAAATTAGGATAAGAACCATGTTATGTGATTGTTGTGCTTATGAAGTTAAAGATTTTATTGAGTACTTATCAGGTTGTAGAGTGCAATAAATAGGCATACTGGGTTATTAAGATGCTTATTTCTTGGCGTTGCTGGTATACATGTAATTTTGTTGATGACAAAAACCAATTTGATTTGATTTGTCCTTAGACAAATTGGTAGGGTCATCTTTTTTGACGATTGTCCCCATGGATGAATGTATAAATTCCTCCCCCTCCCCTCCTTTGGAGTAATATTCGAGGAGAATATTAACTTCAATGACTGGCCCTATGCCGTCTTCTGCGGTCTATGTGATGTCGAGGAATAAGTAAGTAATTAAGTAGTGAAAAATTACTATTATTTAGAGTCATAGATTCCTTCATGTTACTTAATTACTACATGTACCTAGACTATATCAGATATAAAAGCTTAAGATGCATTTAAAAGTCGGTTTGGGGCCATCCATAAATTACGTCATAGCTTTTTGGCCATTTTTTGAACCCCCTCCCTAAAATTATCCTACCATCATAATTTGTCTTACCCCCCCCCCCCCCTCTTGGGAAAATGACTTCATTTTTAACAAACCTCAGTTTTAAATAAAAATAATGCTTTTTAAACGCTACATGATAGACAAAAAAAATTGACCAATCAAATCTGAATTTACCTTCAGAAGTAAAGCCAAAATGCCTTTCTCAATGGAAAAATTAATTATAAAACAACGCCTTAAAATAGTTAAATATATTTTATAGATAATTATTTTATAATAGTTGAGTTGTGTTAGAATTTATCATTGGTTTAGGCCTACTGTTAAAATTTGATATCAAACATCATATTTAAAATGACGTCATATCATAGCCGACCCCCCCCCCCCCTCCTTGCACATCACCTTACCGTCATTTTCAATCTGGACCCTCCCCCCCCCCCCCCTATTTTCAGATGACGTAATTTATGGACGACCCCTTTGAGAAAAAGTGAATACAAGGAAACCGGATGACAAGTTTGATCGCTTGGTGAACATCTTGGAAGACACAACTCTTCGTGCTTGTCCCATGAAAAGCTTTGGTACAGCTAGTTTCCCTCAGTGGTTTTCTGGAGATCTAAAGAGACTCATAGCTAATTCAAAAGAAGATTGCCCACAAGCGCTTCAAAATCAGTCTGGATACAATCCATTATTATGAATTTTCCAATCTACGTGACGCATGTAAAGTGCTGACCCCATAAATGCTACAGCGTCTACCTATCCAATAACATGTCCTCAAATCCTCGAGCATTTTTGAGCTTGGTGAAGGCACAAAGGAAATCTCCCGAAATCCATCCTGTTCTCTACCTTGATGGGAGTGAAGCCAAAGATTCTTCCTGTAAAAGTGAGCTTCTCTGTCTTCTTCAATTCGGTGTTCTCCCCTGCTTCATCACTTACTACTCATTACCCAACCTCCGACTGTCTCCACTCCATTATGGTTGGCGAGGAGGAACTCAAGTCAAAATTGGAGAATCTGGACGTCAAAAAGGGAGCAGGGATTGACAACATACCACCTTCAGTCCTTCACTACTGCTGTGACCTTCTTACAAAACCCCTTCAAACCCTGTTTAATGATTCTCTTGAAAAGGGAATCTTTCCCAAAGCACTGAAGCATGGATAATTCATACCACTTCATAAATCTGGTGACCTCTCCAACATCAGGAACTATCGCCCAATAACCATCCTTCCTGTTATTGGGAAGGTTTTTGAGAGTGTTGTTGTGGACAGACTCAATGTGTTTATCTCCCCAATGATTCACCCCTCTCAACATGGCTTTGTCCATGGTAAATCGGCGGTCTCCAACCTTTTGCTTTTTCAAGAGTACGTCTTGGCTGCCTTTCGCATGCGCAAACAAGTTGATTCTGTTTATATAGACATGGCCAAGGCTTTCGATAAGGTTGACCATTCTGTACTCATATCAAAACTGGAGGGGTGTGGTGTGGCTGACCCCCTTCTATCATGGTTGGCTGACTACCTAAGTGACAGTCAAGATTGGCCCCTCAGAATCAACCGTGTTCTCGCCGACATCTGGAGTTCCCCAAGGCTCCCTACTGGGTAAGTGCCTCTTTAACATTTTTGTAAATGACCTTCTAGATGTGATCTCGGTGAACGCTCTGCAATTTGCCGACGATCTGAAAATATTCACCTCTATCTCTTATGATGAGGATTCACGGAAGATACAGCAGAGCCTGTCAGCAATTGAGCCCTCAATGGAATGTCGGCCAACCTTACTAAATGCAGGCCCCCAAGGGGTTTTTGAGACCCAAAAAGTAAGAAAAGTAGGACTTAGGTCTTAGGACTGAGGTAAAAAGTAGGACTTTTTTGCAAAAAAGTAGGACTTATTTTGACCTAAAAATCTGCTAGCATATAGTAAGTTTTACTACAAAGTAACAAAAGAATAGCCCTTCAAATAGTAGGAATAAGTTTTCCTGGAAAAAAAGTACCTATCCTATAAAAACTTTAATGAATATTTATTTACAAAATTTGCAAATTTGATATGAATACTGTAGTGTATGCCACTAAAATAACTCTATATACAAACATTTCTATTATAAATAAAACCCCTAACCCAAATGGCCGGATGAAGTTTCATCTGAGATGTCCAAATATTCTAGATGTTAAGTTCAAAATAAATAAAAGGATCAAGGAATAATTAATTATTGTAAAAAAACCTCACAGTGTTCTCATAAATTAATTCAGGGAATCATCAATTAATAATGAAATACTAGGTGGCCCGTGTGCAAATTGCGCATTTTATGATTCTGTATGAGTGAAACTCACCTTCAGTGCGTGAATATTGATTATGAAGTGACAGAGATCTATTTTTGTTGTTTAATAACTGGCTTTTAAAATTCATCTGAAGGTAATCAGCTGTTAAATTACAATTCACATTAAAGAACTTGCAATAAAAGTTGGTCAACATTTTAAAGCGCCCTCTAGAAATGAATAAAAGGTGAGTGGGGCGAAGCCCGTAACGATATGACCTTTTTAATTAAAATTCGTCACTGCGCTATATCCTAAGCTTTAAAATGACACCTCAATCATAAATTCAGTAGGTTGAAAGAAAAAGGGACGTAACAGACGAAACCCTTATAGAAATAAGAAGATAGATAAAAAAATCCAAATGTAACCAGGACAAAATGTCTTTTTGAGAAATTTGTTCTATTATTGATCATATGGCTGTTGTGTGCAAAGACTGAGATATTAATTTTTAAAAATTTAACACAGGAACGTGATTGATTGAAGTTTGGGGTTAAAAAAAAAACTATTGTAAATAGATATTTCAAAAGATGTTAAGTGTATTTCACTTAATGATAATCCTCAAGTAATACCTTTGTAAAACTGGAGATAACTGCTTCCCTGAATCAGGTAGATTAGGCTAAGGTAAGGTCAAAATTTAAGTTATTATAAGCTATTTTTAAAACAGGAATTAATTTTTTACAGATAAAATTTAAGAGAAGTATAATTTTAACTAAATATAAACTAAATTAGTTAAAATTATAAAATATATTAATTTAATTTTAGGTTATTTTTTGTATTTATTTATTAGTAACTAGCTGCTACCCGTGATGTTTTGCAATGCCAACCTAAGGAATTTTTTGCCCTTTCAGGTGAACTTGTTCGCTACGCTCACTCACCGCAAGTCTATAATACCCTCGAGTATTTTATTACCAACCTTCCCTCAATTACTTTAAATGAGAACATCCCCACATACTTTTTAAATAAGAAAAGCTGTTTATTATTTTTAATTATAAAGAAATATTTTCACCAAATGTTGTGTTCATAAACAACTCCGATAAAAATAATCTCCTACAAAACCTAACTTGGTAAACTTATGGTGGTCCTGGGGCTAAGTTATACAAAAACTAATGGCTTACAAACCTTCTAAATGAAATGTTCCATATAGTTTCTGTGTACGTACCAAAGTTTCATGGTAAACAGTCCAGCGGTTTCCGAGTCCATCGATCACAAATATATCAAACATTCTCTTTTATAAATATAGATTTAAAGAATAAACGAGGTGGCCCGTGCGCAAATTGCGCATTTTATGATTCTGCATGAGTGAAACTCACCTACAGTACGTAAAAGTTGATTATGAAGTGACAGAGATCTATTTTTGTTTATTATCTGGCTTTAAAAATTAATATGAAGGTAATCAGCTGTTAAATAACAGTTCACAATAAAGAACTTGCAATAAAAGTTGGTCAACATTTTAAAGCGACCTCTAGAAATGAATAAAAGGTGAGTGGGGCGAAGCCCGAAACGATATGACCTTTTTAATTAAAATTCGTCACTGCGCTATATCCTAAGCTTTAAAATGACACCTAAATCATAAAAATCGGTTCAGTAGGTCGAGAGAAAAAGGGACGTAACAGACGAAACCCTTATAGAAATAAGAAGATAGATCAGTTTGAATTTGAGGTTCTTCTCCTCCTTTACTCTTAAAACAGAATTTAATGTATTTGCACCATTGATGGTTGTGAATAGAGGCAAATTGGTGGTTCTAGTCCAACGGTAATGTCATGTTTAGTTTTGCACATCTTAAAACTGGTAAATTGAGCTCTAAACGAGAACCTTAAAGGTGGGAACCAGGAAGGGGGCATGGGGGCAGAGCCCCCATCGAGCTGGGTGGTAAGTTCTAGACTTACTTATCTACTGTTACTAGACTTCTTTACATAAAAGTAGTTTGAAAACTACGTAGTTTAACCAAACTATGGTACGGTAATAGTTTCTTTCCTAAGGGGAAATTCCCTAAGATCAAAATAAATTTTAAATCAGCATAAGGTTAGGCCTAATTTTATAATTGAGTCACCAAGAATTTTTGGAAAAAAAAATACATTTCTTGGAAGGAAGTATAAATTTGTAAACATCGATAATAAGCATAATAAAAAATTATTGCGTGATTACAGAAATACAACAGAGAAGTAGGAAAGTAGGACAACTTGGAGGCCTGTAAATGTTCCCTTGTCATTTTCCACAGGACCAAATCTCCAAAGGAAAGTCCTTATTTCATTTCCGGCATACAGATCCCTAGGTCTCACAGCATAAAGGACCTAGGTGTTCATTTTGATGAAGACATGGGATTTTCTGTCCACCAGGATTATATCTGTAATCAGGCCATCAAGATGCTCGGTTTCATCTCTAGATTCACTAAAGGCATTAATAACCCAGCTGCACTTCGTTTTCTGTACTGCTCCTTTGTCAGACAAGTCGTCGAATACACTAGCCCTGTGTGGTCTCCCTACACAGCTTCTGCAAGAGACAGACTGGAAGCTTTACAGCGGCGTTTCTTACGCTTGGTGGGCGTGCGTCTGGGATTTGGCTACTTGGAGGCGCCGGTGGATGATCTCTCCAGGAATATAAATCTCCCACCTTTGGCCCTGATGCGTGACGTAGCAGATGTTGTCTTCTTGATAAAGATCCTCAACAGCTTTGTGCAGTGTCCTGACCTCTTGGCTGAATTCAACATCAGAGTTCCATCAAACACAAGATCCCAGGAGCTTCTGAGTCGAGGACATTACTACACAAACTACAGTAGGGCCTATGCTCTTTTCCATACAGCAATTAATGAACGACACACTTTTTAAATCTCTATAGTTCTTTCGAGTTTTTGTCACTTATTTCATTGACTTAGGTTAAAGGATTAAACAACCTAAATCAGCTACAGTATCTCCAGCTGGACAGCTGGACTGTTCAGTTACTAGGGTAAGATCCTTGTAAGTCCACCGGTTTTCATATTCACTTACTTCCAAAAATGGTTTTGAACGTTTTAAAGTGATATAGGCTAATCTGGATAAAATATGATTTAAGTTTTTTTAATTTCTTAAATAAGCTCTAAAATTAATCATTATTTTATTTTACTTTTTAGTAGGCTTCTCATGAGTTGGAATATAAAATGCAACCATGCCCTAATGAATAAACAATTTTTCATTCATTGATGAATGCTCAGTAATTTTGCTGTAGGCTAGATTTGTATACCTTCCCTTAACTTTAAAGAATATCTGATTTGAAAATAACCAAATAATATTTTTAATGAAATAGAGGTAGGCCTAACAATGGATTATCCTAACACACTTCTCTATTCAGTTGATTTTGTAGTACCGTAGCTTTGTTGTTATATATGCATGTTCATTTGTTCTTAATTTGACTTGCAGAGAATACTATTCATGTATTTATTCTCTTTGATTGTGCATGGTATGCTGTACTGTTTTTCATTTTTAGGCCTATTTGATTTTTATGACTCTTTATTAATTATTTTTAGATTAATTTAGATTAAGACATAGGCCCTAGCCTATTGTTGTAAAAACTTAAACTTAATGGCCAAATGAAATCTTTGAATCCTTGAATCTTCACTAGAACCTCACAGTTTAAGCATTGTCCTAATAAATGAACATTATCTAATCTGTTTGAATCAATAGAAAAAGAAATCTCATTTAACTTTAATTAGGCCTAGCCTAAGTAAGGCAGCAAGTTGGTAAATAATAGGCTAATAATTATTATTTTTAGCAAGTCGGTGGTCAAAAATTAAAGTTTACAGTTTATGGTTTCTGCAAAAGATTCTGGACATTTAAAAATATGATGTTATCGTAAAAAAATACGTTGCATTAAGTCTTAGTCTTAGTACCTGAGGGCCGAGCATTTGCTCAACAAATTTACAATGCAGTAATAATATTGCCTATATGTTATTTACTTGGGGACCGAGCATTTGCTCAATTAACTTATACAATGTAGTAAACTTAATATCAAGCCTATTGACAACAGGAAAAAACTGATAGGGGCCTAATAATAGTGAGTGAATATCTAGGTCTATGCGTATTACAGAACCAAGGTTGATACTCACAATGAAAATTATGAAAACATAAAAGAAAAATCAGAAAACCTTCAAGACAGGGGTTAGGCCTGGGCCACTTCTATGCCTAGGAAATAAAGTCAGCCAAGGCCTAATTCAGTTTTAAGACAGTCTTCACCTGGTTTATTTCAATTTAACTATTTATTATCAAACTAATAGAAAATATAAGACCAACTTGTAAATATTGAGGATTGCAATAACAATATTGGCTGCAGAAAGACACTAATAAACCCAAATCAAGAAGAAACTTTTATGTGCCAAGTATGTAAACAGTGAATGTAGATCATAAGCTTGTTAGCTGGTATCTTGCTGCCACCCCACAAGGTAGTCTACAGTCAACTTATGAGCTAAAGTTATAAAATTAATTTGGAAATATTCGTTAAATGACCTTACTGTTTCTCAAATCCTACATTTTCCTGGAATATTGAGAAAAAGAACGGAGATATTGCCCACAAATTTGACGACAGACACAAATTTCACGTAAAACGCCACAAGCTGGACAAGATAACTAGCACGTACATAAGTAAGTGGTGGGGAGAAGTTGTAAAAAGAGTTACGTTTCTCCCAGCTGGGACCAGCTTTACCAACGTTGTCAATATAAAATTCAAGTAAAGCTTGTATAATTTGATATATTATTTATATACTTATTTAATACGCTCAGGGTGTTTTTGTGTTGAGAACTCCTACTACAATTTTCAACCGATTTACAAGTTTTTTATGTTGTTGGATAGGGCTTGGTCACATCAAGTGCCTAGATTTAAAACATTTCAAAATTACTGTTAGAAACTTGTTGTGTAGTATTAGCGTATATGAGGTAAAAGATTTTATAGAATACATGGGTTCAATGAATAATGTTAATTAATAGGCTAACTATTGTAAATCATGACGATGCTATGCATGTAATGTATATAATGTAAATGGCAATAAAGGATTTGAATTTGAATTTGAATTTGTATTCGTGTTATGCCGTGTACGTACAATAAACAATAAACAATAGTCGTTTCCTCAAAAAACTGATAAGAATCTGACTGAAAATAAAGACTATAGCCACCATTGAAATATCAAAATTTCCCATTTAAGTAACATCGGGATTGAATAAAGCATTTTATATAAGCATCTGTTAATAATTATAATCATCTGTAAATGCGTGTAGTTTTGGTGATTAACGATGTTCAAAATATTGGATTGGTCGGATGTCATAATTTATTTACAGCTAAAAGTAACATTTGTATCGTATTAAAATCAATTGCTGCTCGATTTCGAGAAACTAAGTATATAATTCTTCTCATAACTGCAATAGATAAACTCTTTTAAAATCCTTCTTTTATATCAGTTCTTTTGTAAGCTTGGTACAACAGTTAAAACATGTTTTTATATTTATAATACTAACTTATAAACTATTAGAATAACGACTCGATCTCATGCACAGACGTAAATAAGCCTATGTGAGATATAATTTCATTATCAATGGTCAGGTAGGTTTAGTTAGACTAAGTTACTTATTTTTTATGTTAAACTGACTAATGTAATACTTGTAATATGATGTATACATGAGTTATATTGAAATAAAACTTTTTTTATTTGATTTGAGTTGAGTTGATAGTCATATTGAAGGGTTTGTGATGGAACAAATTTGTAACAGTTCGAAACCTGTACCAATTGAAAGTACATTCTTGGAGAATAAAATCCCCAAAAATCTCCTGGTGGTATATATCTCACAGTCCCCTCCTCAAAGACCCCCTAACTTCCTTATTGTAAGCGTGTATAAAAACTATGTAAAACCACTACCAAAAGAACTATCTTTTTTAATTTTATGGATTCCTCATGGAATTTTCTAAAAAAAAAATATTTATTTTGGTAAACCTGACGACGATTGAAAGTAACAAAAAAGCTCACCTGAAGGGCAAAAAAAACTCCTCATCAGATCAGATTGGCATTGCAAAGCATGCCAGGTATCAGTTAACTATTTATATCAATAAAAGACGATGGTACAGCACAAAATATATACTGTATATATATATATATATAAAGGACGACGAGGGAGTAAGTATATTTTTATTTGTATTTGATATGGACTTGGAAAACACTGGACAGTTTGAAGTAGGTATTATACGAAGGAATACATGAGTATGGCATATCGTGAAGTTAATGATTTAATAATATCTATATGTATCGAAAATCTCACGGAGAAGTCTTGTAAGCCAATAGTTTTTATATAGCCCTCTGCTGGGCTTAGCCTCAGAACCCTCATAAGCGTACCCATAGCAGTTTTTTGTTGAGTTTTTTTTTTATCTGAGTCGTTTATGAACACGATATACTGCAAAAAAGTTTCTTTGTTATTAATTCTATAAACAGCTGTGCTCATTAAAAGCACCGAGCAACGAGGTTATCTAGTTTAACCTCATTGGTTTGGTACTGAGAGAAAATTGATGATAAAAATACTGATATTACCTTAGACCATTGACTAAGGATACCTATGGTATTAGATGTATATTCAATGCTTTGACTAAGATCCATTGTCAATGATGTTACAGACTTTGCAGCGAGTGAACGTAGCGAATGAGCTAACCTTGACGGCAAGTGAGCATAGCATGCGAGCTCACCAGAAGGGCAAATAATTCTTCAGTTAGCATAGCAAAGCATGCTGGGTAGCATCGTAGCATCTAGCATTATTATACAATAACATTAATATTATATACCCAAAGAATAAAAAAGTTTTCAATCATTTTGAAATCCATTAACAATTTAAAAAATGGTTGTGTATTGGCAATTTCGCTGCAATGATAAAAAAGTAATAATTTGATAAGGGTTTTTAAATGTGAAATCCACTTTTTTATAGTAATCGGTTTAAAAAAAAGGTTAAAAGTAAAAGCGAATTTTTCATGGGAGAACGGTTGGCAATAAAAGTTGTGATTATGAAAAATACAAAAATCGAATTCTTACAGACAGAAAATAAAAACATATTTTACAATTTACAGTGGAATTATAATGTATAATTGTTGATTTGTGTATAATATTGATTTATATCTAATTTGTAAAACACTTTGTAAGTTTTTTTTAGACATGTACTTCTTTTATTATTTAATATACATAGGTTTAGTTTCAAAATCCATAATTATTTAGAAATATGCCGATGATAAAATACGGCATTAAGATGACAATGTAGCTTCTGATTCTCAGATCCAATAACTTGACCAATATATATTCGCCATATGCCTCTTTATCCCTTTATCTCTCGTTTCTATATTCAAACCTAAACCAAATCTACTCCTGTTTTAACATCACAAACACAAAATCCACCTTCAAAATTACTTAAACACCCTAGGGATAGTTTAAACTTTTCATAGGAAAGTCAGGGCCTTGGCCATCCTCCAAGGCCATCAAAGGAGGTAGGAATTTTTTAAATCTAAAATTGACATTATTTTGTAGTTTCAACATACTTAGCCGTGCTCTATCTACATAAATATTTACTTGGAAATATAATTGATTTGCTTATTCAGGCCTATTATTTTGCCGAATGACAAGTGGAGGCCTGATGCAGATAATTTAAATATTTTATAGGTAATGATTATTGAAAAAAATATTTAGTAATTTGTCTATTACGTTTGCCAATAACGTTAGGTTTATCGCTTCTTTTTTGTTTATTTACAATTTTACAAAGTATGCCTATTTCCATTCTACATGTGATTCCTTAGAATTTAAACATAATTTCTCAGAATGGCAATTAGTAAAAATTAGTCTGTTGATTTTGGACTGAATTTTTAATGTTTTAAGACGTAAAGGCTGATTTAGGCCTACACGCTGCCAGTGGCTGGCATGCCAGTTGAGAATTGACTGGAAAGTAGGCACTTTCAAGCAGTGACTGGATTGCCAGCAAACTGGTGCTTCAACAATGTGGCTGTTTACATGTTGCCATCTACTGGAATATTGTGGGTGTTTATTTTGTTTCTTAATTCAGACTCCGTTTTTGGATATTGGCTTTTTACCTATCCCTAACAATAAAATAACAATCAGCTGTTAAATTACATGTCTGTTTACACATCTCCAGTGACTGGAAACCTCCACTGGAACGCCAACTGGCAGCGTGTAAATCAGCCCTAAAGGTCCCTCGCACTTCAAGCATAAGACCTAGATTACCCATTTAATGCCAAATTATTTCTTTTAAATTTAGTGCGGTGGCTTAGTGCTGCGCTCTCGTAGCGAACTCGCATACCAACGGCCTACAGTCTGCCCCGCTAGGGGCGCACACTGTTCATAACCCTAATTCTCGTGTCTAGGCTGCCGGTCGTGATAGCTCAGATGGCTAAGGCGTAGGCATCCTTGGCCAGGATGTCTGCGTCGGCGCGGGTTCGAATCCGCTCACGACCAAACCCTGACCTGGTGGTGTAACTCTTAAAGGGTTAGCCGATCTGTGGTAACGTTGGTGGAAGGGCCCACGTTAAATAAACGGCGGCAGGCTTGCGTGGAAGTTGACGGGATCGGTTGATTCTTTGAGAGTTGCACCTTGGTCAACACTGATTTTGCTACTTTTTACTACTGTTAACGGTGTGTGTGCCATTACGGCCTTGAAATACGAAAGATAATCATATTTTCAATTCAAAATGACAATTAAATTCATTCTAATGATGCCATATATCATTTTACTCCAGTCTTAATTCTAAGTGTCCCAGATGGGGACACTTAGAATGGGTTACACTTACCTGGGCCTTAATGGGGTACCTTTAGAATAGGGTGATGGGCCTTAATGGGTTACACTTACTTTGTATCTTCATGGTGTCTACTGGTCACCAAAGTCACCAAAAGTCACCGAAAGTCACGGATTTTAGTTAGTGGTCTTGGAAGTCCCCAAAATGTCACTTATTTTTCAGTATTCTTGTGATCCTGGATTGGAATATATTAATAATGAAATAAAATTACCTTGTCAAATCACTGGTTGTCAAAAGACCACAACCAGTGATTGGACAAGGTAATTTTATTTCATTACTTATTTTCCGTTAAAATGCATTAAGTTAAAAGTCACAAATTTTTTTGTACAGTAGGCCTATATAAATTGAGAAAATAATGCAATTGTGACCAAAAGTTTTGCGACTTCAGCAATTTCCCCCAAAATTTTATAAATAGACCACTCAAAAGTCACTGATTTTTTAACATTTTTCAGCCCCAAAATCCACCGAAAAGTCACTGATTTTTGTATCAGTTTGGCAGTAGACACCATGGTTTTTCAATTTTGTATTTAGATTAAAGAATAGGATGGATTGTTTGTAGAGATATTTCCCTTCTTCTTGTTTAATGTTTATTTAGTAACTCATACTGTTTCAAAAGCCTTAGGCTGATTTAGAGAGCCTTCAAATCTTGATCTGTTGCAGTTATTTTATCCATCCTTTATTCTTATTTGTCTTATTGCCAATAACTTAGCCCATGCCCACTCTCCTGGTACTTCAGGCGTCTGAAATTCAATAAACCTCCTCGATATATTTTAAAGTTTTTTTTCAATAGTTATTGTACTGTATCACAAAACTAAAAATATAAAATCACAAGTTTAGTTTGAACATAATAGCCATACTGCACTAGCAATCCGGGACGCCTTAAGTATAACTGGGACGCGCATTCAATGAGCAAAAATTACATGTGGCAGTTCCGGGATCATAGGGTGGCAGAAAGCTGAAGAATGGAGTAATAGAAACCAACTGAGCTGCAATAAATAGAAATTCTTTTTTAAAGTTCAATTCTATCATAGATGTGTTCTTGCATCTGGAGGCGTTGATTTGTACTTTTATAGACTAAACTTTATAACAACTTTACAGTTAAGCTCAAATTCCTTTACAGACGTGACAATTCTTCACTATCTTTGCAGATTGTTAATACTCACGTATTAAGTAGCCTGAGGTGTCAAATATTGTTCTTCACACTGTACGCGTTTCAAACGAACTACCTTTCATCTTCAGCAGTCACTTTACTAAAATTAGGCTAAAAGCCCATTTTTTTATGGTTGTCAGTTTTTACACTCAACACAAATACCGTACCTGTCTTTACACATAACACAAAACATACACGTACGGTCCATGGTAACTGCGGCGCGGCGGACTCGTGGGTCCATTCCCGTTTGATTATGTAGGCCCACTGAAGTTTTGGGGTGATGTCAGAGTGACGTAATCTTATCAGCTGACCGGTGGTTGTTCGTTCCGGGCTTTTTATCTATGCTATTGAACAGCTGATACGTGATTTTGTCGGCATATTCTTCCCTCTTGTTAAGCATGCTACCCTTGCCATGAGCTAATACGCTTTTATAAATAAACAACTCCTCCCACACCTGCGCTTTATCTTTCTGGCTGCATAGTTTTAACACCTCAAGGGATTTTTCAAAATTGATACTATGCCCAATATTTTCTTTCAGGTGTCGTGCGACTTTTGAGGAAGGGTTATTTTGGCTTACTGCATTGTGTTCTCTGAATCGCTCAGCAAAAGATCTATTAGTGTAGCCGACATACTTCTTGTTACATTTCTCACCACCATTACATTCAATTTCATAGACCCCCTTGCCTTGTCTTTTGTCTACTAATGACCTAAACTTTTGGAACATTTTTCTGTTAGTTTTGTATCCAGGACAAAAACCTTTTCTTTTGAATACATTGCCAATTATTTCCGACTTCTTGCTTACATATGTAAATGGAACAAATTTTTTGTCAATCACACTGTTTTGTTTCGGGTTGGCCAATTTAATTCTGGTTTTTCTAATTAAAGAATCAATTATGCTAGGATTGTATCCATTATTCCATGCAACCTGCTTTATGACATTTCTTTCTTTTTCGTATTCATTTTTACTGAGATGGAATGTGAGCCAACGATTGACCATTGACCTGAAAGCTGCCATTTTATACTGATACGGGTGATTAGAATCAATTGGTATTACCAAATCTGTTTGTGTTGGCTTCCTGTGTATACCAAACTCAAGGCTATTGTTTTTCTTGTATATTTTAACATCCAGGAAGTTAATTGTACTATTACATTCTATTTCTATCTTGAATTTGATTGTGGTATGGACACTGTTAAGATAGTTGAGAAAAATGTTTGCCTGTCTTTTCGTTCCCTTAAAAACTATGAATTAATCGTCCACATAACGCTTATAATACTGTATCTTAGAAACATAAGGATTTTTTGCATTGACAATCTCGTCACTTTCAAACTTTTGCAAATATATTTCTGCTAAAAGAGCAGATAGCGCCCCCCCCCCCCCATTGGCAATCCTCTAGAGTCATGGTATACATGGTATTTTATGGTATTTTTTATGGTATTTTTTATGGTATTTTTTATGGTGTACATGGTATTATTTTTAGAGTCATGGTATTTTATTTTTCCATTGAAAATAATTCTGTTGTGTTATTTCCGCTACCATTAATTTTATGTCTTCTATTTCTGAGTTTGAGAACATTTCTGATTTAGTCAATCGTTCGATCAAGGCGTCAATAGCATCGGCTGGCGGTATGTTGGCATACATATTATCAACATCTCTACTGATAACATAATACATTTTCATAAGTCATAATGTATTGAATTCTTCACTGTTATGGACTTTGCAGTCATGTAATAGATTGTGTTTTCTTTTTAATTGAAGACTATATTATGAAGTTGGATTATGTATCTAGTTGTGATTTCATTAATTATCTTTATATTTATGTGAACCTAAATGTAGTATAACTAGGCTATGTAACTTAAAGAGGTTATAGGCCTACCAGAAAACATAATTCCTAGATGTTATGTGTTTCTGAGATTGTTTAGTACGAAAGGGAATGAATAGGCCTATCGCTATTGTAGCTGTGTGTCAAAGTCCAAGGGCGGATCCAGGATTTAAGGGAATCCAAAGGGATCCAAAGGGGGGGGGGGGCGCAGGGGGATTTAAGGAGTGTTTCATACGTCTACGATATGAAAGGAGGGGTGTATAGGTAGATAGCCTCTTCTCTTGAACTTGTTAAATGGAAACTTTTCAATGACAAAGTAACAAAATAATTACTTTTGAATAGGCCTAACTACTTTTGCTTTGTATTTTTAAGGGAGATCCATTTTTTTCACTGTTCGCTTTACAAACTCAACAAATACATCCTACATAGTTAATTACATCATGTACGGTAGTTAAAATACAACCCCTGGCAGTGGCGCACGGACCAAGACTCTATGCACAAACAGAATGGCACCCCCCACTCCTTCGCAACCCAACACCAAAGAGGATTGACGATGATGCCCAAACGAAGTTTGTGGAGCCGACATCACTAACGTGAGTGATCTGTCAACCCTACAGCATCGATATCATTGTGAGGAGCGACCTCGATAACAAAGGCCGAAGTCACCTCAAAATGAATAATGAAATGATCGAGGTATGAGGTACATTGACCGAATGATACAATGAATGTGCGTGGCGGTGTGTTTTTGTCTGCATCTGCCTTCAGCACACAGTTTTACAGTTTAATGAAAATATTATACTGCCAATTAATTTGATTCATTAGTATGTAATTGATTTGAAAGCATAATTTTTAAAGTCTTTATTTCTTTTGCATTTTGAACACAGATAACAAAACGTTATCTCGTAGATTCACTGTATAATAATAATAATGCGTTTATTGGGGAGCGTTCTTCAAAGAATACAATCTCTGCTTTTCAAAACAACTCCTTATGAGAAATAATACTGCATTACATCTTGATTTAAGAGACTTTGGTGATAGCCTAATATTTTTATAGTTGATTTAGGCTTGGCTTACTTGATTTATTAATGATAGGCCTTTGCAAAAAATAAACTTTTAGAAATATTATAATTTTTTGTTGGGGTTTTATTTATTTTAATATCCTATCTAGTTTGTGAGACAAACTTTTTTGCATTAACAGTGAAATTGCAGGTTTAAACTGTGAACTTATTTTGATCATAAATAAGTGTGTTAAATCTTTTTTTTTAATAGATTTTATTGCAATGGTCAGAAAGAAAGAAACTCATTAGAATGTCATTCTAGTGGTGATTAAATGTTATTTTTAATAATTTATATGTGCAACTAACTTCATAAACCATTTTGATATCCTTAAACAATTCAATAGATTTAAATATACAAAAACAGAGGATGATAGGGTTTTATTACTTAATTGTTTAGCGTTTTTGTTGTTGTTTGTGTTCAGGTGTGTCACATGACAGTGGACTAGTTGTGTCCTCAAGGTATGCCTAATGATATTTTTGGTAAAAGGTACTAAGATTAAAAATATATAATAATTTTTTAAGAAAGAACTTATTCGAATCATAAATCTACATAAGAGGTTGACAACTAAGTTGTCCCCTTTAGCCATATGGATATACCAGTAAAAGTTGATAACTTTTGTTTGTCAACCTCTGGTGTAAACACACTTTTACACTCACGATCCGAAAGCTCAAACTAAGACAGTTCAAGCATCTGATCCATCAGGTTACTTCGGAATCGTTTGGCAAGGTTTCATACATTGTGGCTCAGTTACGTTCGGAAACCCTCGGCAACGCTCGTGGGCTGTGAAGAGAATGGTGCGAGGTTGAGTCTTGTGCATTCGGATGCATCTTTGTGCCACAATAACAAAAGAAGCATAATGAGGATACACACCTCGACACTGGATCGTCGGGAGTCACAGACCAGTGCTACCAGCTAATTTTTTAATACTATTTATAAATATTTTCATCAATTATAGCTGAGGGGGGTCGCACCCCCTTGCCCCATGATCCTTCACTGTCAAGGTCAGGTGCAACCAAGTGATCAAGTGGAGGTGTAAAAATTCCTTTCCTTAAACTGTGTGGTAAAGACCAAAAGATATAACTTTATTCAATAATAAATAGCGATCTTCCCTCATTGAGGGTTGCCTAAGACAAAGAATACTAATACAATTACATTTTGATACAAATGAAGGTGGAGTTGAAATGAAGATTACACAACAAAAATTACACTACCGTAATAATAGTTTTAATATAAATGATGCCTTAAAATTTTGATAGAGTCTTTAAGAAGAATTGTTGAAATTTGGATTAATAATTTTGAAGGCAGACTGAATTGTTTGCTAAAATTTACTACTAGGTATAGTTCCTCTAGCACCATTGAGAATCGGAGAAGAAATGATAAATTAGTTTCTTTGAAAAACATTGTGAGGATTCTAGAATTTCCTTAAATAAAAATGGCTAGAAAACTTTAGTGATCAACCACTTTTAAAATGTGCCAAAGTTATTGACTACCGCTAGTTTATGTTTTATTTTGGCCTTGCAGTTTTAAACAGTAAATTCAAGATATGTAACAGTTATCAATAAACTGAGGTGGTTTATAACCACTTCACAGCCAGTGGCTTTTTATTTTGTATAGGCATGTACAGTAGGCTAGTTCTTTGTGTGTTTGAAAAAAATGATTTTTTTAAACTAACGTTTTAAATTATTTAATTTCATTTATTTCTTTGTTGTTAGATTCTACATTCATCTATGTATTAATAGGCATGCATGTTTCTTTTCCTCCTTTTTTCTCAGCTCATATGTATCGTAGGAGAAATACGCTTATACTGTTAGAAAGATATCGTCCTGCAGATGAGCAGAATCACATTATACTTCTCATTGGTCTCCAGGCCTACGCCCTATTCCAAGGTTAATCTTATGGGAGAAGCGTAATTGATTGAACCATAGACAATGTTATAGTAAAAAATGATCTTTGAAATCAGAAAGGTGTACCATTTATAAAATACCAGGTTTTTTCAAAATGAATAGCGGGTTTAAATGTGTTATATTTATTACCTCAAACATACACCTCTTTTATACTTAGCAGTTCTTACCACGGCGGATAAATACCCGCCTGTTCAGCAGTAGCACATTAATTTAAATAAAAGCTTACACATTGGGTGGACAAAATGAAAGGCGTCCATTTGTCCGCGCGTGGCGACTTGTGCAGCAGCTCGCTGCCACTGCGGCAGGCAGATTTTTTACATCTCTATCGACACAAAGGCCTCATACACAAATGAGCAATTACACATTGGGCGGTTTTTCTACCGTCAGCACTTCTCAGTCGACTATAGAAATTGCTCCATCCTCAAGACTTTGCTGATGGACATAAAAGAAAGTATATGTGCGTTATGATGACACAATATGGAAAACCCATTTTTTCAACATCAGCTTCACTGCAAATATGTTGTGTGAAACAAAATTAATTTCTTTAAAACTGTATTAACCTTTACATGAATTTACCTGAAGTTTATGATTGAAAATTGTTAAAAACTTTTTTTGGGTTTAAACATGGTTAAAATATAAAAGAATAATATTACATTTTTGTTTATCTTAATTGAACAAAACAAGATTTGGTTCATTTATAAATTTGCAAAAAAATCACATTATTTTATTTAAAAATGTAGGCCTAGTTGCTTTGTTTTACCAAGCTCACACATTTTGCTGTATAGTTAAGCTTTACCCAGCAAAATAATTTGGTCTTATCGACTAAACATTTTGAATCAAGTTTGTTTGGTTTAATCAAAATTATTCTGTTTAATCGGTCTAACACTTCTAACGAAAATATTCAGTAACAAATACCAAAGAGCCACTTTGCTCCTAGTGATGAAAACTACTATTCAACGTTATTATTTGATTAAAAACTATTCAATATTTGGGATAGTAAATAACTATTCAATTCAATTCTAACAAAAAAAATTCGCTATTACCGTTAGTAATTATTCTTTTCCATTTCAGGTGGAGAATGTATGAAGATAGTTCAGAGCAGTTTTCTCTTCGGTGGAATAATTTCTTCAGTAATTTAACTTCAGGTTTTCATTCATTGTGGGAAGAAGAAGATTTTGTTGATGTCACACTTGCAGCTGATGGAAAGTTTATCCAGGCACATAAAATTGTTCTATCTGTTTGCAGTCCTTATTTCAAACATTTGTTTAAAGTAAGTAGTTTAAAAATATCTACCTATATATTAATACGCAAGCATGTTTCATTTCCTCCTTTTTTCTCAGCTCGTGTGCATCGTAGGAGAAATCCGTGCATACCGTTAGAAAGTTACAGTCCTGTAGATGAGCAGAATCACATTCTAATTCACATCGGACACCAGGGGTACGCCCCATAGGCTTTTAAAGTTCCAATGTTAATCTTATGGAGGAAAGAAAATTTATTGAATCATTAGACAGCTGTTGTAAAAACAACCGCCAGAAAAACAGGAAAAACAGATGTTTCAGTTATAAAATGTAAAGTTCTTGGGTCCAGTTCAACTGAAATTTTGATCAAATTTTGATCAGGAGGCGATCTCTAGTATATATAATTCCGTAAGCGAATCGGTCCCCACGAAATATCTCGAGTTAAAAGAAAGATATTGTAATGTATGATGGCTCATTTTAAAGCTTGAGGGCCAAGGACGCAAGGAAAAATAACAGAATTATAAAAAGTTACATGGGCTTTGCCCCATTGGACCTTGAAGTTCCAATGTTAATCTAATGGGAAGAAGATTTTTAGATCTACACATGTGATAAGCAGATGTTCCAGTGAATAACTTTTATCATAAACTCAGCTGATTATTGAACAGATATTTTGAGTTAAAATAACCATTATAACTTTTTTTAAATTTGCAATCACTATGTAAACCACTAACATTAGATAACCTTCGCATGAGGAATTTTTTGTTTTATTCATTCTCTGCTTCTTTCCTTGCATAGGTCGTATGGAAACAATAAATGCCCATTAACACATAAATACGGGGAGCTTTTCATGTATGAAATGTGCGAAAACTAACAATATGAAAAAAATTAATATTTCATCAAACGAATAGACAAAATAGACTACAATCATAGCACAAGGAACGTCGTTAGACTCAATGGATGGGTGGGGAGCATGGGTTCACGGGAGAACGGTGTGTGTGGGTTCTTGGGGGGCACTAAGGGTGTCAGTGACACAAGGGGCAGGGGGGCATGGGGGCCTCGGTGAAGGCATGGGGGTAAATACTGGTCATGGGGAGGAATGGCAGGCAAGTGGGCACGGCGGTATGGGAACCACGGTGGGCACATAGGAGGCTCGGGGGAGGAACGGCATGCATCGGGGAACGGGGATACATAAGGCATGGGGAGGAATGGGGTATCATATCGGGTTATTAAGCACGGGTCACGAGAGGGGGCATGGTGAAGACTTAATGGTAAATAGAGGGAATGGGAGACATAGAAAGTACGGGGGCATCGGTGGAATAACGGCGGACATGTGAGCACAGGAGAATGGGGGTCAGAGAGGTATAGGGGGTACGGGAGCATAAGGGGGGTACTCGGGTTGCGAGGGTACTCGGGGGTACGGGGGCCTCGAGGAAGAACGGCGGGCATGTGAGCTTGGGAGAATGGGGGGCACAGGGGTTCGGGGGCATGGGGGGTACTCGGGCCACGGGTCATATGGGGTGCGGGAAGCACGGATCACGAAAAAATGCCACAGGCGTAGATATACACAAAATACAAACAAATACAAAGGAGACGGGGTACCCGGTGAGTGTGTGGGGGGGAGGGGTCACAGGGGTCGTAGATGCAATAGTGTATAGTATTAATGGGATAATAACACTATCGTCATGTTGTATTGAACTATTGTATTTACTTGAGTTACGAACTCATTATGTGTACATGTTTAAGGTAAAAACTAATTTGATTACGTCCGGCAGTCTAATAGTGCAAATATTTAATTTTTTCTACAAAATAGACTCATTTTATTTTAATTCAGGGGAGATTATTGGTGAATTACTGATTTGATACCACCAAAAAAGATTGATCAATATTAAGTAATATTTATAAGAAAATCCAACCGTGTAAATGCACACTACAGCTTGAGAAGAAATGTAGTAACTGTTCAACTAGGTGATGAATTTAAACTTAATTTTGGAAATAGCATCATCATTTGGATTTTTAGGGGCCTTTGCCCCTACAAGCCCCTAGTACTTATAGATTTGCCTATGGCTTGATTAAGGCTCTCCGCCCCCATTCCCCCCTTATCTTATTTTTTTAAAGAGTGAAATGAATATAAAAAACTATTAAAAACTATAATATTTAAAAATATTCCCTTCGCAGTAGACCTGCGTAGGCCATACTACTTAGCGAATTTCTAACACCTGTTAAGGATTAACCAACAAAAATATTTGGTTTCATGAGTGAGTAATATATTTAAGTTACAAAAAAATAAAACTATTAATCCGTACAAGAAAATATAAAATATTCCATTATATTTACAATAATTATTAACATTAATTACACATAATTACATTAGTTACTGATGTTAGTTTTAAGAACATAAGAAATGTACATTACATAAATTTATTTATTTACTTCCAACGGTACGAATCACCATATAACAATATATATCTAATTTCATATGGCTACAATTTAAAAACAACAACATAATGTCTCCAATATTAAGATTCACAATTGATAGCAATAACAATCGTATAAACTAAGCATAGCATGGACAATAACAAGAAAAATAGAGATCGTAAAAAACAATAACAGTCTTGTAACAATTACAACAATAAAATAAGATGCAAAAATGTTTCAATTCTCATAGCTAGGGACAATTTGGTTCACTTAAAAGATCAATAAATAATTAATCAGAAAAAGGTAACAGTAAACAACAATAATAGAAACAGATAAAAACTTAACAATTGCATAACAGGGGAACAATACTATCAACCAATAACAAATTTAACAGGATAATACTGAGGACAGTAACAAATAGGGGTCTTAATCTATATTAAGTTTCCAGACTTCAGTTGCAAGGCAACACCCTTCCGGAAAGAAGAGAGGGGCTCAAAGAAGAAGTTTCTTTTTGAAGCAACTCTATTCGCAGTCCTCATGAGCCTCGTCAAACCACTGTTTAGGTCGTAGTTCAATTACCCAGATTCATGTTTCTGCAACAGATGTGCAGACCAAGCTTTAAGCGATTGACCCATTAGTACAGTAAAATTAGGGTTTTAGATCGGCACATCTAATTAACGATCTAATTAAAGATCTAATTAAAGATCCGATGAGTCCCAAAAAAATAAAGTAGTTTTTCGCCTATAAAATCACATTTCAAAATGGCGGTTTTTTTGTTAGCGGAATACATTTTTAAAAATATATTTATTTTTATTTTTCACCTGCATTTCTCAATATAATGTTGTGGCACCACCAATGATAATTTTTGGATGGGAAGTAGTTCATTTAGACCGATCGTTAATTTTTGGCCGCCATTTAGAATCCGCCATATTGGATGAAAGTTATTTTTTTCTATATGTAAAGATAGTGTTGTGACACATCATTTCAAAGTAGATTTTTATGCTGATTACAATGCCGCAATTCGTTTTTAAAATCTCGTTTCGTTAAAAAGATACACTGAAATGAAAATTCATCCCTATAAATTTCTTATGGACATTTCGAACTTAAAATTTATTTAGCATTATTTTTGTTTTATATCTAGTTCTACTTGAGGAATGCTGTTCATTATGACCTTAAAATACTCAGTAATATTCTGGCATTAATTTGAGTTATTCTTCATTAAATTTGGAGGATATTGAGACGAGTTATATCCTTCTATTTAATAGAAACTGCATTTTTTTTTAATTCGCTTTTAGTTCAAGATTAATATTTCAAATTCTAAATAAGACACAAAGTTAATTCTAGTCTTAAAGCAACTAGTACATCAATAGCTTTAATTTGAGTTATTGACCATTGAAATTCGTGGGATTTTATGTGGCTTATGATTGTCCAATCAACATTAAATTTATTGGTTCCAGAAATCCGTCTTCAGTTAAAGACGTACAACTCTAGTTGTAAATGAGATTCAAGGTTCGTTTTGGTCTTAAATTACACGGTACATTATTGGCTTTAATTCCATATATTGATTGTTAAAATTGAATACGTTTAAGATGTGATATTATAAACTTTTCAATAAAAAATATTTCCATTTCAGAAATTTGGGTAAAGTTTAAAATTTACAAACCGAGACAAACCAAGCCAATTCAAACGAACAACAACTCTAAAGAAGCCCAATGATCCCCTGAGTGATCTGATTAACAGCATATCTCAATTAGAACAGTATATATAAAGAATACCCCCGTCGCAGCAGACCTGCGTACTCAGCGAATTTCCAATGGAATTTTAGATTATTTACTTTCCCCATAAAAACACCATAGGATCGAGTATGTAGGTTTTCTGCCATTGGGTGTTGTTAGAAAATCTAAGTTAATCAATAATTGGTGAATGTAAACACAACATTTTATCAATTCTGGCAATTTTTTATTTTCCCCATAAACCCCATGGGGGTGAGTATGTAGGTTTCCGCAATATGGGTTTTGTAAGCAAGTATAAGTTAAACCTTATATAGATAATGTACATACCAAATTTGATTAAGTTATGTCAATAAATAAGCAAGATATAGGGTTCTTGATTTCCCATAAGAATAACAAGGAAAACACATTTTTGGATTTGCCCCGTAATCAGTTATGCTATGATAAAAATTCAAAATACCAAATTGTTTGTTTTTTTAAGCTCTTTTAAATGGTTTCAGTTAAAATTGATGAATTTTAAAAATTAAGGTCCAAAAATTGCAAAAACCCATTTTTAACCCCTTTGAAACCCCATAAAACCCCATTCCCATAACCCAACAATACTGGTTCGCGAACTCATGAAAATAGACCTGGTCTTACACGTCCACACCAAATTTCATCAAAATCGGAGGTCCCCTTCAAAAGTTATGAGTACCACGAACACATAGATATATAGATATATATATATATATATATATATATATATATATATATATATATATATATATATATATATATATATATATATATATACATATATATGAAAATGAACGAATGGTGTTTTTGGCTTCTGGGGACCTCAAAATGAAAAAGTAAAGTGGTCCCGGGCTTAGGTCTTACCATGGCTACCACCGTAATAGCGTATTCCCTATAGGGAAATTCGCTAAAAATATAAAATAAATAAATTCAAAATTTGAAACGTCCATAAGAAATGTATAGAGAAGAATTTTAATTTCCGTATACTGTATCTTTGAAACGGAAAAATATTTTCAAAAACTGATTGCGGCATTGTAATCAGTGAAAAAATCTACTCTGAAATGATGTGTCACAACACTATCTTTACATTAGAAAAAAACAACTTGTATCCAATATGGAGGCCAAAAAATAAAGACTGTTAAAAATAAAGTATTTAGCAATCAACAATTATTGGCGTTGGTCCCACAACTTAATATTGAGAAGATGCACGTAAAAGATGAAAAGGGGAAGCTTTTTCAAAATTTATCTTATTACAAAAGAACCACCATTTTGAAAAGTGATTTTATGGGTCTAAAACAACTTTATTTTTTGGGGACTCATCAAATCTCTTTTTCTAGAGCTTAAAAGAAGGTCTCCTGAAAATTTCATGGACGCACATCAGTTGCCGATCAAAAGGTCGTTTTTGGCCTTATTTTACTGTACGACATAAAAAGGGGCTGGACCTGATAATGTTCCCCCTGTAGTCCTCAAGTTCTGCGATTCTGTACTGGCAATACACTTATTCTTACACTTATTATAGGATAGGTTGGAGAGCTATCTGACGGACAGAGAATTAACTGTTAATTATGACGTGTGACGGGACTTTTTCTTCTCCTTTCCCCGTCCTATTGGAAGTACCGCAAGGGTCTCATCTCAGACCACTGTTATTTATATTCATCAACGATGTTTGCAACATCAAATTATCCAACTGTCTTCATGTCCGCAGATGATATCAAGATTTTTGATAGTGTTCTCTTAACTTTAGACCAGCTAAATCTACAACTTTTTCTTGATAACATCTTGGTGTGGTGTGCTGACAACGCTATGGAACTCAACCTGTCAAAGTACCAGACTATCTCCTTTTCAAGATCTTCATATCCATATGTTTTCGATTACAGGGTTGGAAATTATATTCTGGGCCGAGTGGAGCACCTGAGAGACTTGGGGACGACATTCTCGGCCTCGGCCACTATGAGTCCCCTCTCACCCATCTCAAATAACACATCTAAAGCCTACTCCCTTATGGGGTTCATCTTTAGAGCTAAAAGGGATTTAGATCACCTTACTCAATCGTCTTTCTCTACAAATCTATTGTCCTACCTGTGTTAAGAGTACTGCTCTGTGATTTGGTCGCCTTACCAACTGGGACAACTTGATATGTTGACCAATGTTCAGACTTGTTTCATCAGACTCCTAGGTGTTCGCCTAGGCTACCCTTATCTACAAACACCAATCATCGAGGTTGAAAAGCAATTCCTTCTGCAGTCTTTGCAATCAAGACGTGAGGTGGCTGACGTGGTCTTCCTATACAATCTGGTGAACGGTCTGCTGGATTGCCTAAGTTTGCTGAGCCATGTTGACTTCTGTGTCTCGGGGAGAACCAGATCTAAGAACATTTTCATGATTTTTACAAACATAAAGAATGTTTATAAATCCTCAAATGTAAACATCAACATGACAAATGCAGAAAGTCAGTTGATCAGCAGATTATGTTCAGACACCTCTGTCTTTTGCTCCTCCCATTATACAACTATTTTCTATTAATATGACACGGAATTTAATAGGTTTGCTACCATCGGGGGTTTTTAGAAAATATTAGTTACTCATCATCTAGAAGGTCTTTGATAAGGTGTCAGTTAAAATTGTCAAATTTTTAAAATTATAAGTGAAAATGCCAAAAACACATTTTTGACTCTTTTAGAACCCAATAAAACCTGTCACCTGAGTTTGATCATGATTTTTTTTAACTTAACCTGAAGAATGCTGTCTTACACCTCTGTACCAAATTTCATCAAAATTGGATGTTCCGTTGAACGAACAGTGTTTTTGGCTTCTAGACATCAAAATGAAAAAGTATCATGGTCCTGGGCTTAGGTCTTACCGTGACTACTACCATAATAGCATTGACTATATACACTAACGTGAATAGACTTCTTATAGCATAGGCGGGTTTGAAACCAATATACGGTGGCGCGATCTTCAGCGGCGTACATGGAAGTACAAGAGTCATATGATAGGCTAATCAGTACTACCACTCTTCTCAATCAAGAATGAAACATTTTATAACGGAGGGTTTTGTTTATGTTATGATGAAATGTTTTTGCAGCACTGTAAATCCTGCCGAATAATAACAACATCGATTGCAGCAACTCTGGCTGCACGGTACACGAACCTTCCAAATTTTGCTATCAAACTAAATGCATTGGATGAGAAGTCTATTGACGTTAGTGTACATAGTTAATGATAACAGTGTACTCCCTATAGAGGAATTCGCTTAAATCTAAGTGAGTTACGGATTAGGTTAAAACAAATAAAATTATACAGTAGAAGCCCTCAAGTCCGGCCTCGGATGGTTAGGCCACCGGTTAATCCGGCAGAAGTCCTTCAGAAATAAAACATTTGGCTGCAAATATTTTCCTCAGTGGAAATAGACACGGGTAACTGGTTTCCTTGTACAATCACTAGAATATTTGATTTCAATTGCCAATTTACTGACAATTCAGTTTCAGACATCTTCTAAAATATTTTGCTCTTGTGTAATGGGAAGTATTTGAGCTTGCTGTTGTATGAGTACTCAGGCTGGAACTGTTATCAAACATTAGCTCATTTGTGCTGACCTAGGTCAGCTTAAGTGATCTGGCTTAAATAGGTCAGCAGACTTAGATTCAGGGTAGTCAGTCAGAGATGTAAAGTGTGAGTGTTTGGGTTGGGGGTGTTAGGTCCGAAAGGCCATGGGGCCCAAGGCCTTAGGTCTGTGGGTAAGTCTAAATTAGACGGGGTTTTCTAAATTGGGGGTCCTATCCATATTGATAAATGGTTTAAAGTTTCTCCAGTTAAGAAGTTTCAATTATTTCCTTGAGAGTTCCAGTCTACTTAACCTTAATATTGAATTTATTCAATGTATAAGTTAAAAATTCGTTTCAAGTTTGTTTATCATATAGTTGTTTTACTGTTTGAAAAGATTGTATTTCCTGTTTGTTGTTTTGATGTAATTTATGTTAATTATATTTGGGTTCATCTTAACATGTCTCTTTCATTTAAAGAGCTACGCCCTCTGTCATGATGTGTGGCTTCTCAGTCTGGCCAACTGAAGGTCTCACTCATGACAATTACAGTCAGTAGACAGATTCCATTACTATTGCAGTCTTATTTCTATATTAGAACCTTTGTTGATAGCTAATAAAATATTTGGTGTATATTCGTTCATTTAACGCAGTTTCATCATTCGCGACCTCTTACCCAATGTCCGATTGAATTTCGGCCCTATTACTAATGTCTGAGTGAGTAAATAATGCCTTTTAGGTGTAAAGTCAATAGCAAAACATTAAGTGTTGTAATATTCTTTGTAGTTAAATACAACTAATAGTTCATTTTTGGAACACATTTAATAAGGTCCCTTTTAACTGTATCTTATTCAATAAACCGCTGGTTAATCCAGCCATTTTTTATACTACAGTAGTCCAGCTTAAACATAAAAATAGGAACAACTTCTTATTTATATCTATTTATATAATACATTGAGAACATAAAAGGCAAACAGGTCATTGTAGGCATGCACTTTTTCTAAGAAAGGCCAATCGGAGTAAAACAGTGCTCTAAGAGGTTGTAGTTTTAGAACATTACTACCTTTCCCCAACACCATTCCCTCCCTTTCTATTAGTAAATACCCCCGTCGCAGCAGACCTGCGTACTCAGCGAATTTCCAAATTAGTAATATTAGTTTTGACCACATAAAACTGTAAACCAAATAAAATCACATGCTCATAAATAGGGAAATAAATGTCTATTCTCCTTAAGATAAATATAGGGAGAGTATGCAGGTATGCTGCCATGGGGAACACTAAAAGTAGGTTTTTATCATAAAAATATTTATTTCGACCATATATGAAGCCATTTACTAAGTTTTATCAATATCTGTCCATTGTTAAAGAAGTTTGCCTATTCTCCATATGATTAACATGGGAAAAGAGTATGCAGGTTTGCTGCCATGATAAGCACAAAAACCAAGATTTTTTACCATAAATGGATGAATCTCAACCAAATGAAGCTGAATTCCAAGTTTCATCAAAAAATATTGGTTAATAAGAGAAATATTAACACATCCCAATTCTCCATAAGATTAACATTGGAGCCCCAAAATACAATGTACTGTCTTTAGACTTTGTAATATCTCGGTAACCAATGGAGATAGAGCAAAGTTTCAAAATACTAAATTGTGTGTTTTTTTGAGCTAAATCCAATGGTCAAAATAAAAATTTAAAATTTTTAAAATTTACATATGAAAAATGTAAAAAACCTATTTTTGGGGTACAAAACCCCCCAAAACTACCCCTTTCGGTAGGTCGATATGTCTGGTTTACGAACTCATCCGAATAAACGTAGGATTACACATCTCTACCAAATTTGGTCTCAATCAGACCATTTTTACGAGAGTTATCGTGTCTAGGGACACATACATATATACATGTACATATATATATATATATATACATATATATATACATATATATACATATATATATATACATATATATATAAAATTTTTAATGACTATTATTTTTGGTCTCTGGGCACCTAAAAACGAAAAAGTAACATGGTCCCGGGCTTAGGTCTTACCATGAGACCTACGGTAATAGCTTATTCCCTATGGGAAATTCGCTAAAAATCAGGCCACCATAATGAGGGCACCTGTTTCTCATCGCAAAGACATTTCACAGTTTAAACGGAATAATTTTATCAATTTGCAGACGGCTGCCTTTCACCTTGTTAGGTCTACCACGCCTCTTTTGGACGTTATACAGACAGAGCCAGCTGATTTCCTAAGAAGAGTCAGAACTATGGTGAAATTTTCAGAACTGTGACCCCCTTCACCCCATCTCACCTGCAATGTTATCATTTGTTGATGCGTTTACCATGTGTAATGTAGAATAAAAATTTTCTCTGGAGAGATTTGGCAACAATGCATCAACTCTCATTGGACTATTTTCGTGTATCTTACTATAGCTAAATAAATTGATTGGGCATAAAAAACATGATTTATTTCAGGTAAATCCCTGCAAACACCCTATTGTCATTTTAAAAGATGTTGGCTATAAAGAGCTTAGTGGACTACTGCAATTTATGTATAAAGGGGAAGTTAATGTTTACCAAGAAGAGTTGGCGGACTTCCTGAAAACAGCAGAACTTCTGCAAATCAAGGGGTTGACAAGCAATGACAGTCAGGTGATTGAATAATTTATGGAAACAAAGCTGCAATATGCTAGTTGTATTTAGCCTTATGTTGTATTGAATTGATTCATTCAAAATGCTGTTTTGTGAGTTGAAATACAATTTTATCCCAAGTAGTTTTGTTTGCAACTTAATAATCTTAGTCCTGCTTGTCTTCAAGGCAGTTTTAATTTTATCTTTTACCAGTTTTCGCATATAATATTATCTGATAGCATTAATGAGCCAAGAGCAGAACATTTTTTTTATCTTTCTGAAACAAGTGATCTTCCTGTTGCGGCCAGCACGGCTTTCTGCAACGATCTCAGTCTTGCAGCGCTGCCTGTTTTTCTTCTTTGGGGTTAATGATTAAGCTATTATTGTTTAGTCCTACTAATTACTGACATTACGGACAACAAATACCTACCTGTGCAAGACAACAGTGGACTTTTTGAATATCATAATGTTAATATAAATAAATAGACACGTTCAATTTATTTTTAACTGGTGTTTTATTTCATTTAGCCTTAATCATTAATTCATTCTGATCTTAAAATTTTAAAAACAAAATGTACCTATTTAGCAAATTTAAGATTATGCAGTGCATAACAGTCACTGTATATGACTAACGGAAGGGGTGTGAGCCTCAATGAAAATAAAATGTGGCTTTCAGTTTAATAAGTTCATGGTCGGACTGCTCTTAGTGTAGGCTAGTAAAATTAATTGGGAAAATTTAAATAATTTTTGGACATCCAATTTGTTTTTAAATGTGTTGTATTTCATCCCCTGACCTTCCTTCCCCTTAAAATTCCTTATAGGATCATTCCTGAAAATGGGAGACCCAGGAAGACTCACAATAAAATTTTATATTTAGCATATACTAAATTTAAATTTAAATGCACTCCAGATGGGTTAAGGGACTGAATGGTGGAATACAATGCTGTAAACCCAATGTCAATATGAGGGTAGTGAGGAAAATGGCAGACGTTAAAAATTTAGCTTAAAATTCTACTATCACAACATAAAAAATCAATAACTTCTTATGAATTTGAACCATTACAATTATGGCTATGGACTAAGAATTTTTGGGGATTTTTCTTTAGGACGTCCATGTAGAGGTTCAAGGGTGGTATGATAAGCATAGGCTATGTCATGCTATCTACATCTTCAAACGTTTGCCACTAACCAGGCCTCAAAAGGACAAATATTTAGAATATTATTGCATTTTAAAGAGCGCATTATTAAAACAGTTAACATACTAAGTTAAACAGTGATTAAAAGTTATTAAAAGTTTGACAGGCTGCCATTTTTGACTCAGGCTACCTTTTTAGATGGAGTTTGTTACATTTAATTCTACTAGTTAAGTCCTTTAATTATATATATATATATATATATATATATCCATTAGCCGACGTAAGATTTACTTCTGACTCCACGTGACCCATCCTATCATTTTAAAGCGTGTTCTCCACTGAGAATTTCAAGGGACCTTCCTGAGGGAGGTCGAGGGATTACATAGAATACATTTTTCAATTTTTCTTACGTATTTACCCTTTGCAAAGGATTTTTTTCATAAACCACAGTTTTTTTAAAAACATTTCCTGTAGCCTATGATATTTTTCAGGCTTCAACACCAAAAAAAGAAGATTCAAAGGAGAGTAACTATTCACCATTACAACCTCAGCTCGAAGATAAGAAAAAACCACCTCTTTGCCAAAGTCCTACATCTTCTCTTCCTGGTAAAAGAAAACGCACTGATGCAGACCAAACTAATGTGAACAATTCACACCGAAATGAATCAACAGCATTATCTCTTCCAGCTCTGCCACCGTTGGAGCCAATAGATTTTGTTGAAAGTGAGTTTCCGGAGAACTCTAATGAGAGATTGGCTAGGCTCTTTGATGTCGACTCTTCCAAGCCAGTTACTAATAAGCCAGGTGAGTTAGAAACTCTTCAATTGGGTTCTGATTAAATTATTAATTTAATCTATGTTATTGAATATTCAGTTCCTAATTATGTAGTTTGTTGGCTATAAGTATCTTTAAATCGGAGTTTAAGATATCTCTGGTTAAATCCCAAGGATATTCACTATTCGTTTAGGTTTGAACTACTTTTCCTAAAAATGTAATACACTCCATAAAATGGTTATTGTGTGAATATGAAAAACCAAAATCTTTAGTCCATAGGAGAAGTTCTCAACGTGGTTTTCCAAGGCACGCTTATCTCATCTAATATAATAACAGGAACCTGGAATGTTATTTCCATTTCATTTGTTGTTTGTCATAATTTCATTTCTAGTTTTACATTTTTATAGTTGTACTAGGTGGCTCATGTGCAAATTGCGCATTTTGTAATATATTTCTTTCTGTTAGTGATAGTCATTGAACTTTGCGTTATGTCGTTCATTCGGTGTTGGTGAAACAGTGCGTCTTCAAGTAATTGATTGCACTTCAGACCGAAAAACACTTATATTTCACTTCTTAAATTTGTTTTAAGATTTAATTGTTTTTTAATATTTTAAGTACGGTATTTAAAAAAATTATAAAGTAATAACTAATTTCAGTGTAATAAATCTAAAAATTTTTTTAGACGAAGATTAAAAGTACAGTACCACACTGTGCATAAAGATGCACGAAAATTGTCCGATGGAAATTTTAACAGCTGTGTCCCCCCTCACCCCCTCTCGCCGTGCAATGTTGCCATTTGAAGTTATGTTTACCACGTATAGTACAGTATAAAAATGTATTTCATAATAAATTTGGCAACAATGTTTTGACTCTCATCGGACTATTTTCGTGAATCTTACTATAATTTCATTCAATATTTGTTTTAATTCCAAATTTAGATTTGACTTTTTACAGTCTATATTGATTATGACTTTTTTATTAGCTTACAGACCTCTGTATCTCATTAAATGCTTGGATTAATTTTTTATTGCATTACAAAGCACCTGTTTTCTATGTCCCTTGTGATGTAATGTAAAATGTATATGTGCTTATAATGAATTTGAATTTGTTATTGTTTTAGGGATTTCTTTTGTATTCAATTCAAGTTAATCAATTATAAAATAAAATGCAATTTATTATCCTCTTTGTTTAACAATAAAAAATATTTGTTTTTTCCTTTAAAAATCTGAATTTTTTCTGTTAATATGTTAAGAAAAAAATCTGTATTTTCCTGACTGAAGGTGTTCAGAAAAAGCGGATCTCCGGATTAGCGGGACCACTGTTTATATGTGAATTTGAACAAACTGTTTTTTTTTTTTTTTTTTTTTTTTTTTTTTTTTTTTTTTTTAAGGCCTTCAAAACGAAAAAAATATTATAGTTCAAGGCTTAGGTCTTTGGCCCGTTCCTATGTTTGCGATAGATGCAACGCTACAAGGGGGACAAAATTTCAAACAAATGTGTAAGCATTGGAGTGTTCTTAGTGGGCGACAGGAGCGACGACAATCTATGATGTATAACATTATGGTGATGCAAGCATTCCGCTGGCGTCGCTTCAGTCGCTCTCGTCGCTTCGCTTCAGACGCTTTCGTTGTGTCGCTTCAGACGCTCTTGTCACGTCGCATCTGTCACACATGTAGGAACGAGCCCTACCGTACCATGACTACTACCGTAATAGCATATTCCCTATAGAAAAATTCGCTAAAATTAAGTAAATCGGTTCTTAAATAGTTGAGATGGAGTGATTTAATTACAAATAGCCCCACATCCGAGTGTGGTTGCGGCTCCATCTCAATGATTGGCTGCATACCCATACTGCACCCGAAGAAGCGGTGTGACCATGACTAGCCTTAGGCAAATAGCTCTACCTCACTTATTTATAAACTTTTTTCTTTTAGCGAATTTCCCTATAGGGAATACGCTATTACGGTAGTAGCCATGGTAAGACCTAAGCCCGGGACCACTTTACTCTTTCATTTTGAGGTCCCCAGGAGCCAAAAACACCGTTCGTTCATTTTCATATTTGTGTGTCCGTGGTACCGATAACTTTTGAAACGGACCTCCGATTTTGATCAAATTTGGTATGAAGGTGTAAGACCAGGTCTATTTTCATGAGTTCGCGAACCAGCATTGTCGGGTTATGGGAACGGGGTTTTATGGGGTTTCAAAGGGGTCAAAATTGGGTTTTTGGCATTTTTGGGAATTAATTTTCAAATTTAATGAATTTTAACTAAAACCATGCAAAAGAACTTAAACAAACAATCAATTTAGTATTTAGAATTTTTAACTTAGCTTAAATGGTTACGGAGAAAATCCAAAAAAGTGTTTTCTATGTTATTCTTATGGGAAATCACTAAAACTCTATATCTTACCTATTTATTGACATAATTTAATCAAATTTGGTATGTACATTATCTAGATAGAGTTTAACTTATACTTGCTTACAAAACCCATACGGCGGCAAACCTACATACTCACCCCTATGGGGTTTATGGGGAAAATAAAAAATTGTCAGGGCTTGATACAATTTTGTGTTTACATTCACCAATTATTTATTAAATTAGATTTTCTAACAACACCCCATGGCAGCAAACCTACATACTCGATCCTATGGTGTTTTTATGGGGAAAGTAAATAATCTGAAATTCCATTGGAAATTCGCTGAGTACGCAGGTCTGCTGCGACGGGGGTATTTTTCATATCGTTGAATTCGGCAGCCACTATCGGCAGCCACTATTTTGAACATATGAATTGTAAAAAATTATTATATTGAATAAATTATGCCTTTACCTCAGAAAGCTGTTAATAACCAAAGCTTCAGCTTATTACAAGCCGTTATTAAATTAAAAATAATTATATAAAAAATACAAATTATCGGCAGTGGGATTAACTATGGAGTTTAGGAAATTTTGAAAGTGATACATTGGCTCAAACTTAGGAAAAGGTCAGTAGGGTTCAGGGACACTGTACATTATTTTCAGATTTACTACTTACATAACATTAACCTGAGGTGCAAATTTTGTCGCTTTCACATTGAATGTGTTTCAAATGCTTTATCATTCATCCACTTATGAAAAAAAAACATTAGAAAAGGTTTTTGGTTTTTTACATGTAACGATATAACACTAAACTCGTCTACGGCTCGATGGGGGCTCCGCCCCCATGCCCCCTTGTGGGGTTGCCCCGAATTTTTTAATTACTCTAAGTCTTAAGTACTGAACAGGCTAGTTGAAGCCTCCACCCTCACGCTATCCTTGTCTTCGCTGACTTATTTAATAGTTTAGGAAGTCTAAAGCATTTACAATATTCTGTTTATATTTAAAGTTTAAATTGATACTTTTGTTTTATATTTGATATAAAATGCTCAGGGTATGTGTGTAGCTAAATTTCAGGCATATATGTGCCATAACAGTAAAGAAAAGTATTCAAATAAATCATTTTTTCTGAAAGAAATTTGATTTTGTGAAAGTACACCCATTGTTGAGGATGAAGGGTGTGAGATACGTAAAAATATCACAGGACAAAACTTGTAGAGCGTCAATAATAGAATATAGTAATGGCAAAACATATATCGATGTAGCAGTATATTTACCAAATTAAAGTGAATTACAAACACTTTACATGAAAAAAATGTTAAGAATTTTATGATTTTACAATTTTTTTTAGTAAACTTTGATAGAAATTGGAAAAAAAGCTACTACTATGGAAAGAACCTGTTGAGTTAAGGGGGGTCATGAGGTTGAATTTTGAAAAAAAAATCATTTTTTAGTTTATTTCATATTTTTGTTCCCTGATTAATTACGAATTATTTCCTGCAAATTTCATAAAAATAGGTCAAAGCAAACAGTTTTTATTTAATATTATATAGTCGTATGTTCAGGGGATTTTCAGCACTTTGAGTGAGGTTCCGCGCGCAGTGTATGGATATAATCACGATTTTCCGAAAGTTTGTTTTTTTAACACGTATGTACCTTTTTCTCAAAAACGGTTAAAGATAGGATCCTGAAATTTTTACCACACTTTCAAATCACCTATTTACACATATTTATAACATTTCATAAAGATAAAAACCAAAACAATATAATTAACCTCATTACTACATTATAATTTTTGAAATTTTTTAATATATTAACATAATTTTTTACTGTGTTTATAATTTTTAACACAAATCAACCAAATGTTATAAATATTTGCATAATAGTATGATCAATACAGGGTAAAAATTTCATTCTGATATCTTTTATGGATCCTGAGAAAAAGGTACACAAAATTAGTGAAATTAACATGGCGGAGATACAACCTCATGAACCCCCTTAATAATATAAATAGAAATTCATGCGAATATGTAGCATGATAGTAAATAAAATATGAAAATAGCGCAATTTTTGCGAAGAATTTTAGAAATTTTGAAAGTACGCCCCTTTTTAATGGTGAAGAGGAAGAGCCCGGATTAAACTTGTAGGGCGTCTGTAAAAGAATAAGTGCAAAACATATAACGAAATGGCAATACATTAACCGGGTTAAAGTGAATTACAAACACCTCACATGAAAAAATGTTAAGGAATTTGTGGTTTTACACTTTTTTCTACTAAAATGTTATTGAAATGGGCAAATAACTACTACTATAGACAGAACTGTTTGGGATCATAATATGTACAGAATTTCATGTATCCATGTGCCATAATAGTAAATACAAATATCAAAATAGTGCAAGTTAAAAAAAAAAGAGAAATTTTGAAAGTACGCCCCTTTTTAAGGGTGAAGGGGGTGAGATACGGCAAAATTTCATAGGACCAAACTTGTACACCATCTAAAATAGAATACAATGATGGAAAAACATATATAAATATTGCACTACATTTACCAGAATATATCAGTTTACAAACAGTATACATGAAAATCTTTGAAGAATTTCGTGTTTTTACGATTATTTTGGACTAAACTTAGATTTAAATCGGTCAATGAATGCTACTATAGCTAGACCTAAATTAGGGCATAATATGTTCAAAATTTCTGACATCCATGTGCCATAATAGTAAATAAAAAATATTAAAATAGCGCAATTTTTGTTAACGAATTTTGAAATTTTAGAAGTACGTCCCTTTTTAGGGGGGGAGGGGATGAGATACGGTAAAATGTCATATAAACTAACTTGTAGAACATTTAATTCCCAACTAACGATTTTCCCTCAGATTTGAGGTAGGACCTTTCGTTCAAAAGTTATAGTAAAAATAGAAAACCCTTACATATTCAGTTTACCAATGTCATCCCTTTTTATTTTTTTAGGGGGGTTAATATTTGAAAATTCAAGGTTTTGGGATTTTCCCTTTGTATTGACCATACAAAGATTCAAGATTCAAGATTCTTTATTTGGTCATTAAACATGAAACAGTAATAGACCACGTCAAATAGTGGTCTGATCGTGCATTTCAATTACAAATAATAATTTTTTTTGTACAAACTACGTGTGTACAAAATTTCAAGTTTCTAGCTCATCCGAGTCTGAAATACTTTGTATACATGATCAGTGAGTCAGTTTCACATCGAGTTGTATAGTTATTAGAAGACTTACCAATGAGACTTAGCAATGATGTGCTGGACACTGGTGTGTCCATAACGATAAAACGTTGTAGACCTTCTGCAGTTTTGTCTTCCAACTTTTGTTCCAAACTTCAAAAAGTGCTCATATTTTTTACTTAATTATTTTGATTTTAATGATTATATTTGTCCACAGGTCAGAGGCTGATAGCAAATTTCTCCCAAGATCCTTTGGATGGTGCTCAAGGTAATCATGCCTCTGGTTAAAAAAATTGTTTTTATTTTTATCTTTTTACTCTTTAATTGCCAATATATGCATTTTCCTTAGGCCTTCAGCCTACATTTGCTAGGACATTTGAACCTTATTTGTACTTTTATGAATTGTTTTAGCGAATTTCCCATAGGGAATAAGCTATTACCGTAGGTCTCATGGTAAGACCTAAGCCCGGGACCATGTTACTTTTTCGTTTTGAGGTGCCCAGAGACCAAAAATAATAGTCATTAAAATTTTTATATATATATATATATATGTATATATATATATATGTGTCCCTAGACACGATAACTCTCGTAAAAATGGTCCGATCGACACCAAATTTGGTAGAGATGTGTATTCCTAGGTTTATTCGGATGAGTTCGAAAACCAGACATATCGACCTACCGGAAGGGGTAGTTTTGGGGGGTTTTGTACCCCAAAAATGGGTTTTTTGCATTTTTCATATGTAAATTTTAAAAATTTTAAATTTTTATTTTAACCATTGGATTTAGCTAAAAAAAACACACAATTTAGTATTTTGAAGCTTTGCTCTATCTCCATTGGTTACCGAGATATTACAAAGTCTAAAGACAGTACATTGTCTTTTGGGGCTCCAATGTTAATCTTATGGAGAATAAGGATGTGTTAATATTTCACTTATTAACTAATATTTTTGGATGAAACTTGGTATTGAGCTTCATTTGGTTGAGATTCATCCATTTAAGGTAAAAAATCTTGGTTTTTGTACTTATCATGGCAGCAAACCTGCATACTCTTTTCCCATGTTAATCATATGGAGAATAGGCAAACTCTTTTATTTATGGACAGATATTGATGAAACTTACTATTGGCTTTATATGGTCGAAATAAATTTTTTCTATGTTAAAAACCTTCTTTTAGTGTCCCCCATGGCAGCATACCTGCATACTCTTTCCCTATATTTATCTTAAGGAGAATAGACATTTATTTCCCTATTTATGAGGACGTGATGAAATTTTGTTTACAAGTTTAGCTGGTCAAAATTAATATTATTAATTTGGAAATTCGCTGAGTACGCAGGTCTGCTGCGACGGGGGGTATTTTGGTTTTGTATTTTTATTTTATCCCTGCATTTAATAATTAGACAATAAAAATTTGGTGGATATAAAATGACTATGAATTTTATAAATGTACCAATAAGTTCCTCATTTTTCAAATCATTACTTTGAGGTTACTGCTACTTTGGGGTTCAACTTTACCTAGAAAATAAAATATGAAATATTCTATGCAATTTTTTAAGATGGGGAATACTAACTATGATTTTATTTTATATAGCAACATTCCGAGTGACGTCCCGTGGAAGATTGCAGTTAGTCCAAAATAACTACGTTTACCATTGTAATCGGCAAAAGGACAATAAAATATTCTGGAAGTGCGCAGAGTACAACCGCACTGGCTGCCGCGGCCGATGTATCAGCATTGGTTGGTCTGTCACGGTCACTCACGCACTGCACAACCACCACCCCGTGTGGTCAGAAGGCTCGGACGATTCCAAAATCATCAGCGACTTTTCAGAAATGAAACAACTCTTTGGTTCGCCGCGGCCCGACGGCAAGGTCAAACCACCTCTGCCAGCTTATCAGAAGAGCTTGGTCAACCAGCCTGACAATGTGAGTTCCATAAATTTGGAAAGCTTTTGATTTGAATTTATCGGTTCTATTTATTAGTATAAGTCTGTTCGTAACTGAAGTGTGATTGCTTTGTTATTGTGATATAATTTAGTTAATTATAACTTTAATTGTACATTTTGCTTTTAATCTAAAGTTTGTTGGTTCCTTAGGTCTTGTGAACTTTTTATGTTTGTAAATACAGTAACCTTCCTCTAATCCAGCATATCTGAGACTTGACACATGCCGTATTACAAAATATTCCAAATTACAGGATGAATGTCAGGAATATGTGAATTGAAAAAAATTACATTAAATGTATTAGAAATATGCTTTACTAACTACAGTATAAAAACATTGCATTCTATACTGTAATGAGAAATACCAAACATGATTATGAAACTAAAATGAGGATTATACGATGTCACCCGATGTCGGATGAACGATTCGTGTTCCCTCCACGCATTCCAAAGTGCTTTGTATGGCACAGTGTTGTCCCCTCTCGACTTCCGATCCCAAAAGAACTTAACACTCAATAATATTTTTATACCTACAGTAGACTCCCCCTTAACCGGCCACCTCGGGACCAGGCCACGGGCTTAGGTCTCACCATGGCTACTACCGTAATAGCGTATTCCCTTTAGACTAAAACTTTCTGAAAGTCATATCGGATTATCAAGCGTGCCAAATTGTAGGATGCCGGAATAGGAGAAGTTAACTGTATCATAACATGGTGTAGCTAAATTATTTTTAACCTTTTTTATGCAAACTTGTACTGTAAGGTTTTATTTGAAATGTTGGTGATTGCAGCTCAGGAATACAACAGATAAACTTCTGTGTTTATATTCATCCTCAACTAAGGAAAATTAGTTAGTCTAGATATTTTTTAAGTTTTCTCATTATTCTAATGAGAAGAGTGGACATATATTAAAAGGTCCATGTTCAGATGGTGTAATCAGTTAGCTGGTGTATTTATTTAGAAGACATCAAAAGTATCACTTTCTTAAATGCACTTCAAGTGTATTTACGTAAAAATGATCATTTCCTCTTAAAATATTTCTAATATGCCTATTATTAAAATACAGACCAACTACAGTCAATAAAAGTCCTTAAATCAATTTTGAGGCTTGTTTTGAAACAGTGTTAGTTTTTAGCAAAAATTTGTAACATTCCATTTTACTAAGAGGTAACTTCAACAACTATTTTTTGTTTTACAATACAAAAACAACAAAAAAATTTCTAAATTTTTAAGCAATTCCTGGTGCTTAGATTATGATTCTTATATCTGTATATTGATTTCAATTAATAGAAATAATTCTTTTACCTTTTCAGTATTATTGCTCTTGTCAATATCCTCTTCAATATCGCTACATGTGTCTTGGCAACAGCTACTTCTTCAAATTATCTTTAAAAAGGTTCACCAAACATTTAAAATTGATAAGACACACAAACACGAATAAATAAATAAATACACAAACATTAAAGATCACGGTAAAAAGTACAAGTTTGTGTGTCCCCGTTACCGTGATTTTTAATGTTAAAAGTGAATTTATTTATTTGTGTTTGTGTGTTTTATCAATTTCAATGTTTGACAAACCTTTTGGGATATAACATGAAGATGTGGCTGTTGCCACGCAACATTAAGTAATGTACAAGAACAAGGATATGGAAAAGGCAAGGTAAAATAATATTTCTATTAATTTCTGGTGCATATAAGCCAAACCAGCACCAAGCATTAATGATTTTAGTAAAAATTATATCCTTGTTTTAATTACTTTATTGGGAGGGAGAGAAAATAAAACCCCGTCCTTAACTTGGTTGGTCAACAAAGTGACATCAAACATTGTAAATAACTAGTCAATTTCTCATGTAAATCGTAAGTCTCTTGTATTGTAACTTAATTTATACCAACTCAACACAAAACAAAGTATTTTGAAAAGAAAATCACTATACTTAATATTTATTATATTTTATTTATTTTTAATTTATTTGCATAATGTTTAGCTCATTATAAAATTTATAACAAATTGTTTTTACATCAGTGCACAAAATACTAAATGGCATTATAATTTTAGTTGTCTAAAATTTTAACTTCTTAAATTGTAAGAGGATTGAAGTGAAGGGCTCGACCAAGACCTCACCATACTACAGGCCAGAGTCATGCTGCGGTGACATCACAGCAGTGGATCGCTCAGAGCAGCGGTAATACATGTGTTAATATGGGTTTTTAGTGACACCGCCCTCATTAATCCTTTACTACCACTCACAATTATTTAAACCTAATCTACAAGTCAGCATGATATCATTGTAATCTGCAAGACTTGACAGTTACAAAGATACAGTAGAACCTCCCTAATCTGACCTCCCGATATCCAACCATCTATATGTGATTCCCATGCTCAACTGTCGAAACAAGAATGAGTTATTCTACGCCCTAAGATTTGTTTTAAACATATGTATAAATATTGTCATTTTTCAGTTATTATACACATCTTGATATTTCAATTAATGTGTTATAGGTACAATCAAGTTATGTTACAATATTGTATAGTGGTTTTTTTACCTAGGAAATGCGTTTTATTTGCTCCTCCCGATATCCGACTTTTTGGCTGTTCCTACCATGGGCTAGTCATGGCCATGGTTCATGGTAGTCATGGTTCATGTTCGTCATGGTCTGGTATGGGAGATTCTACTTCATTTTATATTTTATTCACTAATTATTGGTTGTTATAAAGCTAAGTATGAGTGATTTTGATTGATTCATGTAACATTTACTTTATTACCTTCGTTACAAATACCGTACTTTAAAATTGCTTTTATTTTACTGTGACTGTGGCAGAAAATCATACAAATATATCGTTATAGTGCCTTGATCCTTGATATATCCTTATCAGTTAATTATAATTGACATAACAGATTTTTTTAAATATATCATAGTTCACTATTACACAAACTACAAAGTCTAAAAAATGAATTTGATAACAACTGTAACTAAACATCTCTCGAATTTGCATTACAAATTTAAATCCAATCAATCAGAAAATGGATGAAACTGACACAATTTTTATCAAACTTCCGGATTTACTTAGCTTTTTTAAATTTTTTAACATCTTTGCTTTTTTTATATGATTTAACCTTTGCTGTTTTACGGGTTTTGTCATATGAATATTAGGTGCACTTATACAATAATCACTAAAAATAAACAAATATTTTTCGGTAAGTTCAAGTGGTTGGCATTGCAAACTCAATCAAATAGCAGTGTAGTGGGATTATTTAGTGCTGTCTTCCTAACAGCTTACTTGCATTCATACTCACCCGATACTAAATTAAACAGTTTTTAAATTAAGCATACCATGAAAAAAGCCATCACAGGAATTCAAGGGGGGTAACCGAGTTTTCAATAGGTCAGACTTAATTTATTTGCAAACAATGTTATGTGAAATGTGTTGCTTATGACAGACAATTAAATACATTATATAGGCTATCTGAGGCTTACAGTTGAATGTTTATAGGGCTTGATTGTTCATTTAACGGTTTGTTTGTAAGCATAATTTATGAACTGTTGCATAGGACCATTTAATTTAATGATTACGATCAAATTAACAATAACCTCTCTACTTATTCCCTGGTTTTTTTCAAACTGTCTGATAGGAAATAATATAGATAAATTAAAAATAATAAAATGTTATACTATTCTATACAGTAAATAAATACATTAATGATTACACTTATTGAAAACTAGTACCTATTTTATCGCCTGAATTAACAGGCTGTAGCTTCAAAGTAGGGAAAAATATTGCATTCTAATGTTACTCCATTGTTATCACCATTTAATGCAGATTACAGTAACATAAGATACTTATGTATTACTTTAAAATGAAACATGCAAGTTAAGATTATTCTAGCGGGCATTATAAAAAGCTCATTTAAGACCATGTATTTGCACCGCTCGAGCTGATCCACTTGTGCTGTGACGTAGCGGCTACGAGTGGATGGGGTGGCCTGCCTGTTGTGCAGTGGGGTCCCATGAGTTCTCTAAACAAAGTTTGAAATGCAAACTGTTTGGCTAGGGATGCCTTTAACAATATGGTGAAAGATTATTTCACTTTGTAAAAATCACGTTACTCTTTACTCTTTAATTTACATTTTGGAAGAAGTCTTTATAAAATTAAGAAGCCTACATAAAAGTTCTGGACATGGTGTCATAAAATAGTTTAGATTTTATATCCTTTTTCCATAACAATTAATTTTGATGTGGCTAAACTATTTTTTTTTTTTTTCAATTGTGATAATCATACTTAGAAATATTATTCAGGTGCTTAATATTGTGAATGTGAGCTATTTTTTTTAATTATGTAAGGGGCCGTCCATAAATTACGTCATCGGTTTTTGGCCATTTTTGGACCCCCCCTCCCTAAAATCATCCTACCATCATAATTTTTCTGACCCCCCCCCCCCCCCCCCCGTTGGAAAAATGACGTCATTTTTAACAAACCTCCGTTTTAAGTAAAAATAACGCTTTTTAAACGCTACATGATAAACAAAAAAAGATTGACCAATCAAATCTGAATTTACCTTCAGAAATAAAGCCAAAATGACTTCCTCAATGGAAAAATAAACTATAAAACAACGCCTTTAAATAGTCTAATGTATTTTATAGATAATTATTTTATAATAGTTGAGTTGTGTTAGAATTTATCATTGTTTTACTGTTAAAATTTGATATAAAACATCATATTTAAAATGACGTCATATCAAATAAGACCCCCCCCCCCCTAGCACATCACCTTACCGTCATTTTCAATCTGGACCCTCCCCCCCTATTTTCAGATGACGTAATTTATGGACGACCCCTAAAAAAACTTTTAATAGATTTTTTCACTACTTTTACTGTCACCACTTGCAATACTGATATTTAATACAATCTGTATATAATTTAATTTAAACAAAGTTTTTTTTATACCTTAATAAATGTGCTTAGGGTTAGGGGTATGCAAATCTAGTCTTATCAATGTTTAAATCTTTATATTTTATAACTATCGTCCAAGTTTGATTCTGCTTGGAGCAGAAAGCAAAATAGTTAAGTTAAATGTACAATATTAGTGTCTGGTCTATCTTGAAAATAGTGACAAATTATTAAGATTTACTTAGCTTTACATTGTTTTTCTTAAGTCATTAATATTACATTGTTATTTAATGTGATTTATTTTTATTTGCTCTGCATTAATACTATTTTTATGTAAATTGTTAAAATTTTTATTTAGTGTTAACATTAAATTTTTTATAATTTCTGTGATATTGTTACTTTGGAAAATATTATTTTACAATTAACAAACAATAAACTGCAACTAAATTAAAGCTTGGGTTTCAGTTTCCTTGGTGTTGTATTTTTGTTTTTGTCTTATACGATTACAATGAACCTGGGTGTTGGAACCTCAAAGGACTGGTGAAAATTTACTAAAACTTTAATTTATCAATACTACGCTGTTGTATTTTTTTTTTTTTCAAAAATTAAAAAGAAAGATATAATACCCCCATTGCAGCAGACTTGCGTACTTAGCGAATTTCCAATGGCTGTTAATGTTTAATACACAATATATTTGGTTTTATTGTCGAGGAGTGTCTGATATGTTTACAGTTGAAATAGACGTTGACACTCGAGCTTACTTCAAAGCCGCGTCCGCACTGGCCAAACATTCATAACAAAATATTTTTGGTGAACACAAAAAGATCAACAAACATTCATAACAAACAATCTCCTATGATTTAAAATAAATACCAAAAAACAAACAAATGTTTGGGAGAACACTGTTCAGCAAGTAAGGACCTTGGAGGAATTATATATTAGGAGTGGCTACATCCATATGGATATATCGTGCTAAAGTGAAGCCAGCCGCCGCTGTAAGACGGGAGAGATGGGAAAAAACGCGACTCGCGCAATTTTGAATTAAAATCGTGAGCACACCAGGCAAATCAAATAGTCCATCTTTTGCATTTTTAAAGAGGATTAAATTTTCTATCCAGTGATATCATTTTGTTCTAGCTAAAAAATATATTTTAATTTATAAAAGAACATTAAAGTAAAAAATCTGTAATAAAGAAATGATTTTAATACATAAAAACAAAATTTAAATTATCTCAATATATATGTGTTACTGTAAATTAATTTTTATTGTGTAGTATAATATACTATTAACAAAAGTTAATACATGAATTGATATTTTTTTATGTAAATTGCTTATAATAATTTGTAAAAAACAGATTACGTTAAAAAACACCTCTTTAAGTGATGTTCAGAATCATTTCCAATATTTTGATCGGTTATTTATTGGCATACAATTAATTACTCATAATTACTATTAATGGATTAATAATAATAAATTAACCAAATAATAAGTACGGAATTAAGGGTACAATAAGTTAAAACGAACTTATAACAATAGACGACCTTATCAGCAAAATTAGGATGATTTAATAATATTAATCAAAAATTGCTGATTCTATTTTTTATAATAATTGCATAAAATTCAGTCGACATAGTCTTAACACAGTTATTCTTAAACTTAGAATTCAAACTTTTGTAGATCTAAAAATCAACATAGTATATTTCATGACAAGAGTGGAAAGTGTCTTTTCCGGGCCGAGATCGAGTTTACAGCCGAGCGCGGAATTTCGATCAAGGCACGGAATAACACTTTCTACTTGAGTTATGAACGATATTTTTCATCACACTGTAGATAATTAATAATAGTAATTAATTAAATAATGCAAGTTTAAGAAACCACCTATGGATGCTCAATTGATTTCCGCAGTACCATGAAAACAGTGATTCTGTTTTACACAGCTGATTACATTATTGAGAACAGCTGATTTAGGGAATAATATACTCTTAGCACTGCTAGCGCTACTTGTGTCAGTAATCATAACTAATTACTAGTGTGGGAAAATCAACAGCTGATTTTCCCTCTCTAGAGAGGGAAAACGGTTTTTCTACACTCTCAGCTGGTGATGAATATAGCTGTTTCCCGTACAGTGTGATGAAAAATTATTTTAAAACTTTTCTAAATTTTATTCTGTCATTTAAAACAATTAATTACACTTAAACTTCCATGATTCAACGACTCGGTAGCCCATCACAACTCGGCGGGCGGCGCAACGGCTTCGCTTCTAGCCCCGCGTGGCCACTCCTTATATATAATTCCTCCTGAACGGACGCGGCTTATAACTTCCTCCACAATATTCTAAAGGTTACGTGAGAAATTTTTTTTTTGATACGTGGATTGGAACCTACTTAACCTAATTTCATAAAAATCAAGACTGGAAAGGGTCTCTCTAACACAATAATACTCCCATCGCAGCAGACCTGCATAACTTACTTAGCAATTAAATTGGGATATTCAATTTTTCAGTACGAATTTTAGTGATTTTGGTAAAAAAATACTGATTTTCGGTTGTTTGCACAGTTAGAGAATTATTTTTTCTACAAGACCCAATCTATTGTGTAACGCTATCATTCAGATGAAATGCTCAAAATAATTCAAAGACAAGGAAAAAGGATCTTTAGTCGCTTAGATCCGGCACACATTGGTGTGAGGATTGACCGAGGGGAGGAATGTCTGCTCAACACATTGTTGCAAGGTAACGCAGAGCTCAGTATGAGGAATTGGCCTTCATGAATGTCAACTAATTGATAGATTCAGATCAAAAATCTAAATAGTTGTCTAAAAATTGTAATCTAAATTCTTGTGAATAAAATTGAAGTCAATTTAATTTGTTCTACAATAGTTTCCTTGATCAACTAAATTATTGCGACTTTGAGTGTCATGGTCTTGCTCAAAACTTTTCTTTTATTTTTTTTCATTTTTTAAATTCCAACATCAGCCAACCTTTATATATAAAAAAATCTTAAGTTTTTTTTCTTCTTTTTGTCGGGCAAAACATATTTGTTGATGTTTATATGCCATTAAAACTCCTTTACCTCAATTAGATATTCATAGTTAATTATTTTTTATTATTTAAGTTTATATTTAAGTTCTAACATTCGTCTATAGTAAGCAGTGAGGAGGACTGACAACTCATTCCCACACACAGACGAGAAGTTTATGTGGGAATTAATTCCATTTTATAACCTTTTTTTTGTACTGCAACTTTGTATTTATCAAGGAATAATTGAATTAGAATTTTTTTATCCAGTATCGTTTTAGGAATTTATTCATTGAACAATGCAAAAGTCTAAATTTGAATAGTCGTTACTCTTTAGTAAATTTGGTTTCAGGCAAACAAATAAAATTGTTAAAATACGGCCCATTACGCTGTCTCTATTAAACAAAAATTAACTATTAGGCCAACATTATATATTGTAAGCTGATATTTATGAAACATAATGTCTATAAAAATAGCCAAATAATATTGGCTTCATTCTAAAGTTTGTTAAAGAAAAGTTAGTATGCTAAAGTATTAAATATTCGTGAATCAACCATTTTTACACTTTACAAAACTTCCCTAAATAGACACTCAGAGTCTTTGAGTACCTTTGTAGTCTTTGGTACTGACCAAGGACTGAGGAAAACTATGCGCCAACTACAAACCCTTAAGGGCCTAACAAGCATGCCGTCACCTCGTCCTCGGCTCAGTGTGCTGCTCCATTTGAACGCATGTTTCATAAACCGACCTCTTACTCGGCTCGGTCAATCTTCGCACCAATGTGTGCTGGGCCCTATGGAGTTCTTGTTAAAAATAAATTTGCAGTCAAATCACACTTCAATTTCCCAATTCACCCTTCCCTCTCACTGAATCCAACCAATCACAAACACTGGAGACCATTTGTTTTACATTTCACGTCACTTTAATTATTTTTTGTTTTTCTGTTAACAAATATGATTATTTTGAAGTTTGAGATATTAAGAGAAGCACTTGGAACAGCAACAGGGAGTAGCACAATCATCAAAGCTTCTATTAAACTTCAAGGGCAAAATTAAAATAAGAATAAAATGGGATGTTTGTACTACTTTCTATGCTAAAACAATTATTATTATTATGAAGAGAACTACGGGACTTTATCCCAGTAGTGGGAAATCAAGTTCAGACTTTCGACCACTAATTTTGAACAAGGAAGAGTAGACTTCTTGCACAATGCTAAAATCAGTTATCATAATTGAACAAGCAGCATAACTGGCAGAGAAACCAGCTTAATATCTGATGAAATTGAAACAGATAGCTTTGAAATACAGTAGAACCTTTATAGTTCGACTCTTTGTGGAGTTAAAGAGTGTTGAACTATCGAAAAGTCAAACTATAGGAAGTATATGGGAAATTTTACTACACGGAGCATAAAAATCATAAGTTGAATTTAGGAAACACTAAATATTAATGAAAACATATCTTAACTGAACCATAACATAGCCAAAATTAAATTCTTTCACCATTTTGTTTTAATTTTCATTTTTGTCACTCCCCAACATGGACTTTATCAGTCGTTACTGACATGCTAAGTAGTCACGGACAGTGTTGAATGATAAAGAGTGTTGAACTACCGAGAGTCAAACTATCAAGGTTCTACTTTACTGTCCAATTGCAAATTATCTGTGATTCCGCATTAACATAGAGCACTGTTCATCATCCTATGTTGTAATCATGAGAAAGTAACCAATGCTTATAAACTAAGTCAGTTTAAAGCATTCTTTATCAAAAATTTAAATATTGTATGCACAAATAAAAATATATTCAAACAAGGATATATAAAAACTCAAAAGTTAAAAGGTGTGGAATTTCTGTTGATTTAATTAAATGCAGTGAATAACAATTTTAAGAGGTAATCCTTCAAATGATGTTCCTAAGTGCTAATTTAGTCTTCATAGATCCATGCTTGGCAGGCTGGTGTCCAGGAGACGAGTTCCTTCTCATTGAACCATAAGGCAATTTCCTTGTTAGCAGACTCAACTGAGTCCGACCCGTGGATTATATTCCTGGCAACAAACAACAGTAGCTAAATTTATGAATGACAAAATTGTTATACATAAATAAAATAGCAACTACTATTACTGCTCTGCTTGTAAAAGCAAAATTATCAGGGAGGACAGGATAATCAGAGACAGACCTGAAAAACCCTTACAATATTATTTTCCTACTTTACTGCATGGAAATGATCACATTGCCACACCTGTAAACCGTATGTAAAACAGTTCATTTCTGGTTTCCATTTCATTCCTGCTCTAGAGGCAATTGTGAAGGAGGGATGTAATTAGGGGTTTTTTATTAATTAAAATAATACACATTAAAATATTGTAGTAGAAGGCTGTGCAGGTCTTTACACCAGTTAAGGACGGGCAAGCGCACTGGAGGTGGGTTGATAAACACAGGGGTCGTTGCTCTGAAGGTCGGTAGAAATGCGATCAGATATATAGGTCAACTTCCTGGTAGTTCGGGAGAGCGGTGCCTGGACCCGGGGCGGTCAGATGAGTAGCCATTTTGGTTGTTCGGCGGTTTCGGTTCTGTCGAGTCTTTGGGGATTTGACCTTTTTGGAGTCTCGTAGTAAAGAGAGTTAGTTCAGAGTTGCTTTGGGGTTAAAGTATTTATTTAAGTAGAGTTCATCAGCAAAGAGGGATATTATTTCGGTTGCGTGTTGAGTTCCAAATTTTAAAAGGGCTTGTTATTTTGAGTTTTTTAAACCTTAGTAGGCCTAGCACCGAATAGTCGTACAGTACATCGCGGCCGTATCTACTTCCCGCGCGCACTTTTTTCTCTGATATAATTCTGTCTATTAATGGAAATATTATTTCTTTTAGCGAATTATAGCTATTGATCATATTAAATTTGGCTCTTCATCTAAAACTTCTCAGCAGGGCGCACATTCCTGACCAAATAGTACGTAACTTGGTAGCCGACTAAATGTTTAATGTTTGGTTACAATAAGTACCAATTAAAAGTTATTTCCCCAGATCACTCAAAGTAATAATATTTTATTTTAAACCAATCGCTATCTTCGTTTATTGGCTACAATCACGGAACATTTCAAAATTATAGGATGGCCCTAAGTAGTTCAAATCATTGATTAATTGACCCGCGTCACTCCCTCCACGAACGGGATGTAGCGCCTCATCCCAAGATGACTTAGCATCCGCCCGGCCGTGGTTGGGTAGTATCACACCTAAGATACTTACACTATAAGTAAAAGCAGATTGTTAAGGAATTTTCTGTTTGAAGATTGTGCTGAAGCATCAAACACATTGTTAACAAGCCAGTCCGTGCACAAACCTCTACCGTGTGGCCGTAATGGGAGCTCCCCGAATTCTTTATTTGTGCGTGTGTAATGTACTATTAGTTCAAGTGTGTTTGTGAAGTCTGAGGATGCCGTAAACGGCGAAACGCATCACAAACCAAAAAACGAAGATTGCTTCAGGCTGTAAGTATCAATAATCTGAATTCCTATAAGCAAGAAATAAATTGTGTTAATCTAAGAGCTTTTGTTATTAATATTTTTTTTTTAAGTTTACTGAGACTATAAAATTTTTATAATTTTAATCTGAGTCTAATTTGTTTTACTTCAATAGGTAGGCCAAATAATTTTATTTATTTATTGATTAGATATATTTAGTCTAATAAAAGAAAAATAGATATAAGAAGTTTATGTCATTTGAAATGTTCTACAACTGAAAGCATATTTTAGCCTATCTAGGAACTGTAAATTTACTGATAGGTAAAGCTAGATAAAAAATGGCACAACCATTGTTAGGGTAGAAAACATAAGTCTTAACACACCTGCCGGTCTGTATACAGTAGTCCCCTCGGATCGTTCCAGGGTTGGAGTCCTGAGGGTTAGTTGTTCCCAGCATGAATCTGCCAGTCTTCACGACATTCAGCCCTTCCCATACCTAGAGGATCATTCAGATTATGAGATAATTTTTTCCGTCAGTTAGAGTCAGTTATTTTATATCAATAAACTAACAAGTTATTCTTTTTCCCACAACTGCAAGGAAATCAAAATTATCACATTGCCACACCTGTAAACCGTATGCAAAAGAGTTCATTTCCGGTTTCCGTTTCATTCCTGCTCTAGAGCAGCAAACTTCATTCCTGCATGATAAATCACATGGCAATTTAAGGTCAGCTATTATTACAAACCATGCCACACCTGTTGGTCATTGTTGTCGTTTAGTAATTAAATTGCTGCTTTTTTAGTTTGAGGTTATGTTTGATAGTTAACAGTGAGTTAAAACAGAAAAAAATCAAACATAACCTAAATGACATTTTGTATAACAGTAAAACATTTAATCTATTGAAATTGTGGTGGCAGGGAAAATCTTGTGTGTATTAAGAGCACAAGTAGTCATTGTCACTCTCAAAATGTTAGGCCGCACGAAGCGTCTCGAGTGGCAATGACGTACTTTGCGCTCTAAATACATAAATAGCTATGATCAAATGCCATAATACTAATTGGTTATGGGCTGCTTCCCCATCAGGGGTATGTACTTACAACATCAAGTTATGTTTGATCACAATAACTCTTATTGACTGTTAGATAATAGGGAAAGTCACTCGTACGTGAAGTAGAACTTCACTAGTAGTAGAAGTAGAACTACATTATTAATAGTTTAGCCACCCGATTTTGAAATAGAATGGTTACAGTTAAGCTACTAACTTTCAGTTACATCACACAAGTCATAGATTTAAAATTTGAAATTGATATATCTTATAGTGTTAAAAGTTTCATGTGTTTCCACACCTTAAGGAACTCTACTATGAAGGATATGAAGCAGATTTGCCGCTCTGACCCTGATGTAGCCTGTCGTCAACCTATAATCTAGGATATCTTTCAATTTAACTCACAAACTAGACTATTCATTGAAAACTTGATTTTACAAAAATACATTTAATATTAAACAAAAGCAGCACTGACTGCAATAAGTAAACACTCGTGGAAGTTCGGCTCCGTGTTATTTGAACTATATCGTTAATATTTCGTTGTCAGATAGGAGCTAATTGTGTTCAAAGGACATTAGTTACATTAGTGATCCACTCGCAGATAAGATATTGAGGACTAACTCGGCCATTAGTTATCTATCGGTCGTTCGAGTGGTCGTGCTTCTCCACGTGGTCGCGATCGTGCGGGAATCAGCCGGTCCCCAATGTGTTTAAAGTATTTTTTAGCCCTTTGAGCGTGTTCACAGTGCATATGAGTGATAGAAAAACTATTGACAGGTACTTTTCCCCTGTGTCATCAAGACCTAAACGTTTTAGAGAAAATACTCCTCCAGAGCCCTCCGAAGTTGGTGAGTTGCAAGTCGAAATGGACGATGAGAAGGTAGGAGATATGACCCATGGTCAGTTAGCTAGTTTATTAGGCAGCATTCTTGACCAGAAATTGGTTAACTTAGCAACCAAAGACGACCTGATAAATGTATGCAACAGAGTTCAGGTGTTAGAGAGTGAAAACACTGACCTAAGGAATCAGATTGATGAGTTAAAAACTACACAAAAAAATGTCATGAACAAGCTGGTTGATCTGGAGGGAAGGTCACGACGGAATAATTTAATATTTCGTGGCCTCAAATTACCAGAAAACGTCCGCGATTACAAATACCATGTGGTCAAATTTTGCAAGGAAGTTTTTGGGATGACTAATGACATGTGGGTGAATAGGGCTCATAACCTGGACAGGGACAAAAAGGACGTGATTGCACACTTCCCTGTTGATGCTGATATCGATTACATAATGTCTCGAGTGAAACAGTTAAGGGGCACTGGGTATTCAGTGCAACGAGACTATCCGCGGGAAGTCAGAGATAAGCGTTCACACCTCATGGCTTTAAGGACAGAAATCGAGCGTGTCTGCGGTAAAAAAAGAATGATGCTTTTTTACGATCATCTCACTATTGAAGGTGTGAAATTCACGTGGGATGAAGGAACGCTCAGAGCAGGATTACAGGACGGAGGTGCGAAGCTGAAAGATCTCCTACAGCAGGACTTCACAGAGTTTCTGGTGGGGCTCAAGCAGCGAGGCCCAGGGAAGGCCCGACCGGTGTCAAGAACGGAAGGTGCGACAACTGCAGGTGCGACAGCGGCAGGAGGGATGTCAGTGACAGCAGCTCCGCAGTATGACACCTACGCCAGGTTAGCAGCTAACAACAGCGCGGTGGGGAATGGTGGCCGTTGAGGAGGTATCGCCAATCTCCCAGGTGGTATGCGGCGGGTGACTGCAGAGCATCAAGGACAGGTTACTGATAATAAGTTTAATTTAAAGATATTATCCTATAATGTTTGCGGCTTAAAGAAGAGACTGACTGATGATAGTTTTATGCAATTAATTAGTGGCTATGACATTGTATGTTTGCTTGAAACGTTCATTTTAATGTTAGATTTAGATTTATTGTTAAGTAAACTTCCACATTTTGAAATTCACATTATACCCGCTACTAGAGTAGCAAATTTGGGCAGGTGTTCGGGAGGTATTGTACTTTTAATAAACAAAGCTTCAGCCATGACGGGGGATCTAAAATTTAAAATAGTTGATGGTTACAGTTTAATTCAGGTTAAGTTAAGGGCAGAAGGAAATGACATTTTCATATTGCCGCTTTATTTAAATTTTGGTAACTGGGATGTAGAATTTGAGAAATTAAGGGATTTGTTTATTAATTTTTCCCTGGACAGAATTATTGTGATAGGGGATCTGAACGGAAGGTTTGGTGAGGAACAAAGCTTAGAGTATCAGATACTGGATGGAATTAATTATTATATGGTTAATGATAGAAAATCCAAAGATAAGGTTAAAAATGCTAAAGGGGTGAAGATTTTAGATTTACTCAATGAAGCCGGCTTAATTTTACTAAATGGTAGGTCAAAAAGCGATAGTGAGGGAGATTATACATTTATAAGCCATGTAGGTTGTTCAGTAATCGATGTTGCGGAAGTTTCAATTAGCTGTTGTAAATTTGTGCAAGACTTTAAAGTAATATCTTTTCCAGGGTCCGATCATATGCCAATCGCAGTGTATTTAAGTTTAAATAAAACGATAGCATCCAAAGGTAGCGTAGGCGGAGATAGTGAGCATTGCGTATTACAACTATTGCCTAAACTTAAATGGACGGATAGTGACAAAGCAGGATTTAGTGACAAACTTGATAGCGAATCAACAAATTTTCGGATCTCGGCTGACAATCAAGTAAACGTAAATATGTTAACTTCCTTCATAAAGCAATCGGCAAGCTTTAAGCCGGGTGATAATAAAGGTATTATTGTTAAAAAACAACCTTGGTTTGATTTAGAATGTTTCGCAGCTAGAAAGAAGGTTTTTCGACTTTTGAACTTATTTAGGAAAACGGGCTCGGCACTGGTAAAATGTCAATATTTGGGGGCAAGCAAAATTTTCAAAAAAGTTTGTAACAGTAAAAAGGTGCAGTATTACAATAATATAGCCTCAAGTTTAACGAGATCAAAAAATTCCAAAGATTTTTGGAGTGCAATTAACTATTACAAAGGAAAATCTGATAAGAAAGTAGGGAATATTAAACCTGAGCAGTGGTTTTTACATTTTAAAAATTTATTGAATCCCAGATTAACAGCTTGCAGGGTTTCTTATGCAGAACCAGTTATTGTAGATGATACTCTGGACGCAAATTTTTCATTGTCTGAACTGAAACAGGTGCTAAAATTGGCAAAAAACAATAAAGCGCCGGGGTTTGACCGCATACCATACGAGTTCTATAAAAACGCCTCTAACGTATTTTTGGAAAAACTCTTATTAGTTTACAATAAAATTTTTTGCGAAGGTCTTGTCCCCGAAAGTTTTAAAAAGTCGATAGTCTTCCCACTTCACAAAAAAGGAGATCTAGATCTGGTAGAAAATTATCGCGGGTTATCATTTATTGATAGCGTATGTAAGATATTTACTAGCTTGGTGAATAACAGACTGCAAATGTGGTTATCTAATCGAAATATTTTGACAGAATTCCAGGCAGGGTTTCGAGGTGGCTACTCAACATTTGATAACATTTTTAACTTATCGAACATGGTAAATATTCAGTTGGCTTCTAAGGGACAGAAATTATACAGTTTTTTTGTAGATTTTTCTTTTGCCTTCGACACAATTGATAGACACGCTATGCTATTTAAACTTTCATGTTTAGGCATTTCATCGAAAATTTTAAAATTACTGAAAAGTTATTATAATGGAACGAGTGCTAGCGTATGGTGTAAAAATGGCGTCACAAATAGCTTTGAAACGGCCGTTGGCTTAAGGCAAGGTTGTATTTTATCACCTGCCATGTTTAGTTTGTTTATAAACGACCTGCCTGACGCAATCGGCGGGGGTTGTATATTTGGTTCAGAAAAAGTAAATATTTTGTTGTATGCAGACGATCTGGTAATTTTGTCGCCCACACCTGCAGGCTTGCAGCACATGATTAATCGATTAGAAGATTACTGTAACATTTGGAACTTAAAAGTAAATTTATTAAAATCAAAAATAGTCATCTTTAGAAGGGGAGGAAGATTACGAGCAAACGAAAAATGGTTTTTTAAGGGGAATCGAGTTGAAGTGGTAAATAATTATAAATATTTAGGTACGGTATTTGCTTCAAATTTGTCTTGGGAAACACATTTTTCAGATAAGGCTGCGGCAGCTAAATTAGCAGTTAACTCGGTTTGGAGTAGTCTAATAAATCAAAATAAAGTACCTCTTAGTGTAAAGCTCTTGTGTTTCGACTCAGTGGTAAAAAATATGTTTGCTATGGCGCGCAAGTTTGGGGTTATGTCGAAAGTAGTAAAATTGAATCAGTTCAAAAATTGTTTATTAAAAAGTTACTGCGCCTGCCAAAAAATACCCCTAATTATGTATTGTACATCGAAACAAACAGAGAAAAACTGCATTTAGCTACCATGATCACAAACATAAAATATTTAATAAAAGTTTTGGAAATGCATGACGAACGACTACCAAAACGGCTAGCAGACGTCATAATTAGCAAAAATATTTATTGGTGCAAAAGCTGGAAATTGCTGGGGATAAAATATGGTATTGATGTGGATTTTACTGCTCCCGACAAACAATACCTAGGATCTCAATTGATGCGCGTAGTCGAGGCTGAGAGGGAAGCTTGGCGAGCCACGTGCCGCGGCCGAGCGATTACTTCACCTTATCACAGTCAATACCTTACGATCGACCTTGATCTTGCCGAAAACAAAGTCTTGTTTTGTGATAAGAATGATATCGGGGTCATATCATGGGCTATCAAGGCAAGGGCTGAACTCCTGGATCTTAACTACAAACCTTGGGATGTAGGGAAAAATTACACTTGCTCATTATGTAACTTAAATACTCAGGAAACCGTCTTTCATTTTGTAGCAATCTGTCCGATTTTGTCCGAAATCAGAAATACATGGTTCAAAAAGAGATTTTTAAGCGAATCAGATTTTAAAAACTATTTAAACGGGGAGAATTGGCGTGATTTAAGTAATTTTTTGAAAAATGCGTGGCTTTTTAGATGGGAATTAATTGCAGAATTCAATGTTTAATTTTATATCATGAATTGTTATTCTGTAAAGCTATTTGAAAAAAGCAAATGATTGTAAACATTATGGGATTTTCTCAAGAGAAACATGAATTACTTTTTTTTAGTTAGTTTTTAGTTAGTAAATTGAGTTAAGTAAATTGTGTTATCGATCAAGTATGTCTTTATTTTGTTTTCGTAACAAGATGCTTAGCGCTTTTTGTATTATTGTGTTATATAGTATATTAAGTATTGTTTATTTACTTTCAGGTAGCCAACCCAACAGACGGCCTATAAAGGCTATTGTTGTATAGCGCGTAGGTTAAGTTTCCTGCGCGAAACTTACGCCATGTAAATACTTTTGAAGAAAATAAAGCGCATTTTCATTCATTCATTCATTAAACAAAAGCGAAAATTAACAAATCTTGAATTTATTTGGGGCCTAATGTCATCAGCTACAATTTGGACTTAAATACAAATTCATCTCTAATATTCAAGATACAATAATCAGTCAGAGGCTGAAGACATTACAATGCTTTTGTATAAGAATCAATTGATAAGGTAACTAATTGGTGATTGTTATGAGGCTTGACCTATGAGTAAACAAACCAAGGTCAAGACTGAACATAAAACTAAAATTGTAACCTGTACATGGTTATGGTTTTATAAAAATCACGGATTGGCTATACATATTCACATTTTACACATAAAAATAAATTGAAAATGTTCACTTTATTTATTTTTATTTCAGCTTTGCTAAGCCGCAATACAACAACAACAAACAGCATTTTGCTGTGTTTATACACTTAATAATTTTTATTTTAAAAAGACTTGTAAAGTTGGCAGCAATAAAACAGGCGGATGGTCAAGCTTAATAAATGAATTAACATGTAGCTAAATGAGAAAAAAATTAGCGTGCTTATTGAAAGACATGACCTTAACACGCCTGCTCTATTGCCCCCGAACTATAAAAAGTTCATATTTTACATGGACATTTGTAATAAAATGACAATTTTCAGAACAAATATTACTTTTTCAAAATGGCGGCCATTAATAAATTTTACAAAACCATTGTGTCCACAGAAAATCTGTTATCGATTTTCCTGACTTTCACTGACCATTTACCATTGATTTCCCTGGACTCACAGACTTTACTGAAAATTATAATACTACATATACTAAAAATATTACTGCCTAGGCAATTTAACTTACAGAAAAAAATGAAAAAGTATTAACCGATTACAAAAGATAATTAATTTTCCAGAACAAATTTTTTTATTCGAATTTCTTGATATAGGCCTACATTTTCTCATGATGTTGGCAACGACACTGTTTTCTTAGAAAACGGATATTGCTGGCATGGAATTTTCAGTCTGGATGTATTTTAAATGATTAGATCCTTCAGAATGTGATATTACAGCTTGATTAACCATGTTATCGAGCTTGAATGACTCGCGACACACTTTACAGTAAGCAAAAGTTGCACCAACCAAGTCTAACCATTCACTAATTACAGGAAATATTTTGGTAAACAAGCCACAATTTATTAAATTTATTCTTAAGCAGCCATTGTACAGCTAACAACTAATCAACATCGCAAAGAGAAAAGATTAACAATAAAAAACATTCCTTTCACAATTGCCCAGCAATAAATTGAATTGTCGTATATTTGTGAAAAATACTACAATAATCGGGATTAAGGCTGACTGAAGCATTAAAAAGTCCCCTCAAATCCATCATTAGGGCGGATTTCCCTCACTTTCCAGACTTTTTGCCCATTTCCCTGACCAGAGGAATTAATTTCCCGGACTATCCCTGACTTCCCACAATGAGGACACCCTGAAAAAAATATCTTAAAATGACTATGTTAACAAATTTTGACAAGATTATAGTCTAGATATTGATGAGTAGAAAAAGAAGGTTCCAAATGAATAATTATTAACAGATTTTATGAGGGCTATTCAGAAAGTAAAGAACGTTTCCGCCTTACGCCGCTGGGCGCGCTCGTATCGCCTATATTAGGATATGAAAGCACTCGGTGCCTCAGTGGCTATCCAGCCGTGACACTGGGAGCATCGTCGCGCTGCTAGTTTTCTTTATTTTTAAATTCAAATTGGCCGCTCCAGTAAAAAATGCCGCCAGTTGCGAAGTGCGATCAATAACACGGTTTTTGTTGGCAAAAAATTTAAAACCGATAGAGATTTATAGATTTTTATTCTTTCAATTTCAACACAGCAAAGTCCGTGAAAATTGAGGGAAAGATAACAAAAGGTCCGTTATGGAGGAGCAGCGGGTTTCACGGATCTTCTCGTCAACTTTAATGACCAGTTCGTCAGTCACAAAGCTTGGTTGTCCACTCTACTGCTCATCAAGTACTGGTTCGGTCATTTGTAAACTGAATACACAACTTACGCACAAAACTTTCATTCAAGACGTTGTTCCCATACACCTCGCACACTTTTTGATAAATCTTTATCGGTTTTAAGGTTTTAGCCAACAAAAACCGTGTTATCAATCGCACTTCGCAACTGGCGGCATTTTTTACGGGAGCAGTCATTTTGAATTTAAAAATAAAGAAAACTGGCAGCGCGACGATGCTCCTAGTGTTACGGCTGGATAAACACTGAGGCCAAGAGTGCTCTCATACCCTAATATAGGCGATATATAGGCGCCTTGCGGCGTAAGTCGGAAACGTTCCTTACTTTCTGAATAGCCCTCGTAGGTTTTTACTACTTCCAATTTATTTTTTTATTTTTTTTTTTTTAGCGAATTTCCCATAGGGAATACGCTATTACAGTAGGTCTCATGGTAAGACCTAAGCCCGGGACCATGTTACTTTTTCGTTTTTAGGTGCCCAGAGACCAAAAGTAATAGTCATTAAAATTTTTATAAATATATATGTATATTTATATATATATATGTATGTGTCCCTAGACACGATAACTCTTGTAAACACCCCCGTCACAGCAGACCTGCGTACTCAGCGAATTTCCAAATTAGTAGTATTAATTATGTCCAGAAAAACCTGTAAACCAAATATCATCACAAGCTCATAAATAGGGGAATAAATGTCTATTCTCCTTATGATAAATGTAGGGAAAGAGTATGCAGGTATGCTGCCATGGGGAACATTAAAAGTAGGTTTTTAGCATAAAAAAAATTATTTCGAATTAATATGAAGCCATATACTAAGTTTCATCAATATCTGTCCATTGCTAAAGGAGTTTGCCTATTCTCCATATGATTAACATGGGAAAAGAGTATGAGAGGTTTGCTGCCATGATAAGCACAATTGAAAGGATTGTGGTATAAGGCGATCCAACCGGAGCCCCCCGTCCTGCCTTGGTTCAAGAACATCTTTATGAATGGAAAACACACTTCGTTAATTTGTCGTCTGCGGTTTGGTCATGTCTACTGTGCTAGCCGACTGTACCAAATACGTAAAATTGATTCTCCTCTGTGTCGTTTTTGTAGTGATGATGTCGAAGAAACTATACACCATATTATCTTTGAGTGCTCCACATTTAGCAGAGAAAGGTCTTTCCTTCTTCAAAAGATTGCAAAACATAGATTTCCGTTTGATGTTCAATTTATTTTGTCATCTGAAAAAATGTATTTGTGGTGTGATTTAGTGGCCTTTTTAACGGAAGTTTTCTCGAAGTATAATTTCAAATTATAGTAGTTCTTAGTATGCTGCCTTGTGCCAAGGAATTCTAACGCAAATTTATTCCTGTCTTTTATGAACATTTGAATCTCTGTACTTTAATTTAGTTTCTTTTGTGTAAAATTGTTGGTCTGGCTTCATGATTTATTTCAAGCCACAATAAAAGATAAAAAAAAAAGATAAGCACAATACCCCCGTCGCAGCAGACCTGCGTACTCAGCGATTTCAAAAGAATTATTGTTTCAACATCAAAGAACTTTGTGGCTTTCTTATATAATTAATAATCTTTACAAGGAAATATAATATATTTAATGGCATTATATTTCTGAGTAAATTATTTGTATTTAATAATTTATATATTAATATTTATGTTGCAATAAATGACTTTTTTTAACAGTAATAAAACTGCATATTATCCAAAGCTTCCATGCAAAAGGAATGATTTTTTTACAAATAACAAAACATAAACATTTCAAATTTGACAAATATGCAGAAGACAGCTGATCAGCTGATTAGTAACAGGTACCTTATTATCCCCATCTCTCTTGCACCCATTATACACTTATTTTCCATGAGAATACCATGGGATTTAGCATGTAGGTTTGCTGCCATGTAGCTTTTTGATCAAATCTTAATTACTCACCACCTAGTGAAGGTTCATAAAAATTTTTATTAAGATATGTTGATAAATAAGCGATATATAACTTTTTAAAGATTAACCCATAAGAATAACATGGGAAACTTGATTTGAATTTTCTCTATAACCAGTTAAGCTATTTTAAAGATTCAAAATACTAAATTGTTTGTTTTTTAAGCTCTTTTAAATGGTTTTAGTTAAATTTGAAAATTTAGGTCCAAAAATGCCAAAAACCCATTTTTGACCCCATTGAAACCCCATAAAACCCCGTTCCCATAACCCGATAAATGAACGAACGGTATTTTTAGCTTCTGGGGACCTCAAAATGAAAAAGTAAAGTGGTCCCGGGCTTAGGTCTTACCATGGCTACTACCGTAATAGCGTATTCCCTATAGGGAAATTCGCTAAAAAATAAGATTTTTTTTCAAAAATGGATTAATCTCAACCAAATGAAGCTGAATGCCAAGTTTCATCCAAAAACATTGGTTAATAAGTGAAATATTAACACATCCTTATTCTCCATAAGATTAACATTGGAGCCTCAAAATACAACGTACTGTCTTTAGACTTTTTAATATCTCGGTAACCAACAGAGATAGAGCAAAGCTTCAAAATACTAAATTGTGTGTTTTTTTAAGCCAAATCCAATGGTCAAAATAAAAATTTAAAATTTTTAAAAATTACATATGAACAATGCAAAAAACCCATTTTTGGCGTACAAAACCCCCCAAAACTACCCCTTCCGATAGGTCGATATGTCTGGTTTACGAACTCATCCGAATAAACGTAGGATTACAAATCTCTACCAAATTTGGTGTCGATCGGACCATTTTTACGAGAGTTATCGTGTCTAGGGACACATACACACACACATATATATATAAATTTTAATGACTATTATTTTTGTTCTCTGGGCACCTAAAAACAAAAAAGTAACATGGTCCTGGGCTTAGGTCTTACCATGAGACCTACGGTAATAGCTTATTCCCTATGGGAAATTCGCTAAAATTGTCCGATCGACACCAAATTTGGTAGAGATGTGTATTCCTACATTTATTCGGATGAGTTCGTAAACTTGACATATCGACCTACTGGAAGGGGTAGTTTTGGGTTGTTTTGTACCCCAAAAATAGGTTTTTTGCATTTTTCCTATGTAGTTTTTAAAAATTTTAAATTTTTATTTTGACCATTGGATTTAGGTAAAAAAAACACAATTTAGTAATTTGAAGCTTTGCTCTATCTCCATTGGTTACCGAGATATTAAAAAGTCTAAAGACAGTACATTGTATTTTGGGGCTTCAATGTTAATCGTATGGAGAATAAGGATGTGTTCTAATATTTCACTTGTTAACCAACATTTTTGGATGAAACTTGGTATTCAGCTTCATTTGGTTAAGATTCATCTATTTATGGTGAAAAATCCTGGTTTTAGTGCTTATCATGGCAGCAAACCTGCATACTCTTTTCCCATGTTAATCATATGGAGAATAGGCAAACTCCTTCAGCAATGGACAGATATTGATGAAACTTAGTACATGGCTTCATATGGTCGAAATAATGTTTTTTATGCTAAAAACCTACTTTTAGTGTTCCCCATGGCAGCATACCTGCATACTCCTTCCCTATATTTATCATAAGGAGAATAGACATTTATTTCCCTATTTATGAGCATGTGATGATATTTGGTTTACAGGTTTATGTGGTCAAAATTAATATTACTAATTTGGAAATTCGCAGGTCTGCTGCGACGGGGATATTTTTTTATTTAAACACCCCCAGCGCCTATAGCTGAAAGTCTGGAAAAATCTATTTCCTAAAGGAAAATTCACTAAAGTAGAAGTAAGACTATAAAAATAGAAAGGACCAAAAATGATATATTTTTAAAGAATGTAACTTTCATGACAACGTAAAGAAATTGAGGAGTTCTCTGTAGAATGGGCGTATATCAGAAAACTGCGTTTTGAGAAATGTGAGGTTAAAGATTTAACTTTATTGTTGCAAGATAACTATCCAGTTTTCAACAAAAACCATCTTACAAAAAATTTAGATCAACTCTTGAAATAAATTTCAATGATATTTTAATGTGCATTTTAATGTGATTAAGTAATAAAAAACGTATGTAGAAAACCCTTCGCATAAGGCCTTTTTGCAGAGATGGCTGTCAGCCATGTTTTTTATACGCCCTTTTTCCATTCTTACGCCCATTTTCCATAGATATTCTTCTATAAAAAATTAAATTAAATTATTAAAGAAATATTTAACTAAATAATATTTATTGGAATGACACTTTTATTGTATTAAGCAATGTTTAAATAGATACAGTTTTATGAACATTCATAAAAAATATTAAATCTAATTTTGGTCAGGAATAGGCATAAAAATTATAAACACATTTTAGTTTCAAAGCAACAAATATATTATGAAGTAAGTCTGATAAGTTAAGTACTGATAAGTTACTCTTATTTATTAAAAAATAACTAATGATATCACATACATTAACAGTTCTGACCTCACATAACGTGACAACAACAAACAACAGGCTGCTACCTTGCTTATTTCCCACCAGACAGCTGACATGTGGCACGAAAAAAATCATAGAAAAATAATGGTTCAAGATAGATTGATGAAACTTTGCGGGGTTGCCAACAGATACACAAGCAGCATAAAACCGCAATCTCCCGAAAAAGGGCGTATCTTGGGTAACGCCCCTTCTACAGAGAACTCCTCAATTTTATTTATAGGTTTCTATGGAGATAAACTGAAAGTAAAGCAGTTGTAGGACCATGTTATGTCAGAATACTATAAAATGTTTAACCTTAGAAAGGTATCGTATGCAAAATTGACGTATAACCGGTTTTTTTTGTTGCCCCGCTCGTTACCCCCTTTACTGAGGTTCCCCTCCTTCCAGCAGTGCTCTCAGCAGTCAATTGCCGTAGGATGATTGCCGTGGTTAAGATCGTAGTGCGTTTCTTTGATTTCTTCCTGGTCAGTTTCTTGGAACGTGTACGTCAAACTTATGTGTCAATACCTTTATGAGGTATGCAAGTGTTTTGTAATATATGTTAACAATGTTGAAATAAAAGTGTAATTTTTATAAATTTTGAGTTTACTGAACAATGAAGGATTATATAAGAACAAAAAGAAGAAGAAAAACAACAAAAATACAAACATTGACTAAAAGCTGAAGCTATAAATTTGTTTTTGATGGTATTCAAGAATTCAAGTTTCCCAGTTATTTTATTATGTTTTAGCTGTACAATATATTACAATAAAACTTTTCCCTCTAATTATTTTCTTTTAATTGCCTTATTCTTGCCCTTAAATAAATATAAAAAAATAAAAAAATTGAAAAAAACAATACCTTGTAATGCATTTATATATATTATATATGTATACATATTAACATGTATATATATTTATATAAACACACATAATATTAAAAAATTACCTACAAAAGCAATGGTTTATTTTTTGCAAATTATCAATTGCCATCCCCAACATTTATAGTCAAGAAACGCCAAATTTTGATATGTGTATATATATATTTTTTTTACTCAAAGGAATATATATGTATATTAGCAAACTAAACCCTAAGACATTTTAAATGAGATTGTAATAAGCAAACTTTATCCCTAGTACATTTTATTTCGTAATTATATAGCTAAAAAAAAAATAAATATAAATACGTCAAATTTGCGTATTGATATCTTTAGCGTCATACTGAAACACGATACCTTTCTAGGGTTAAAAGTTAATTTTAAGTACTAAACTGTTCTGAGTATATCACACTAATTAGGGCTACACCATGGAAAATGGATGATGATAAATAAAAGATACTCCACATGTATCATTTAAAGGCCTGCACAGAACCAGAATTAGGGTGGGTTTACACGTGAGAGTTTTTCACTCTCGGAGAGTGGTTAGTTACTCTCATAAAAATCTCAGACAGCTGTTGATAGTACTAGCAGAAAACTGTCTGGGATTAACAACCTTGGAAAATTTCCTTGTTGTGTAAACACCTCTGCGAGTACCTGCTGAGAGTACGAAACTCTCTGAGAGTGAAAAACTCTCACGTGTAAACCTACCTTTATGATGATGAGGAGATACCCCAAATGGACTATTTGGGGCCTCGCCAGGGCTGGTCCTAATAGTACCTTTAATACCTTTAATACCTTTATTGAAATGGCGACCTAACTCAATAGGTAGTTTAAAGCCAAGTATGAATGAGGGACGAGTGTAGGATGATTGTGGCACGATCTTGTAGTCTTGTTACTGACTAAGGCCGACATTCTCCTTAGACAGGACTGTTAATTCATAGCCCAACAGCCAATGGTATCTAGGGACCTACAACGTGGGATCCGAACCACAATTTCAACCTCCCACAATACAATAGTTTTTCCTGGTACATATAAGATCTGATGAAACCCGATTTCAATGTTCGATGATAACTTTCGAAGGAAGCTTCAGAACGACTTGGAACTTTCGAGGTAGATTTTATGTTTAGTTTGTAGATTAAAGTTCGTTGCTTAAGTTATTCTGTAAATAATACACTAATTATCAGCAATTGAATTCATCATAAGAAATGCATAGGAGGCTGTTTTAGTGGTGCTTGAGTTGTTTGTTGTTAACCAACGTCTGTGCATCAGGCATAAAGAATTTAAAACAATTTCCTGCCCACTGTGATACTAATTACACAAAATAAAATTTGTGATTTTGCAATGAAATAAAAAATAACTTACATATCAGAAAAATCTATACAGTACACTCTCGTTCATCGGAACTAATGTGGCGGACGGCCGGTTCGGAAGTCAAAAAATTCCGATGAAGCGGAGTCCGTCGTGAGTCATCATTTCCGCCCGTACGGTGAACTATCGTGATTGTATTCGCTCTTGTTTTTAAGATAACACAAGATATTTTATGGAAATAAGGCACTCAAACTTTGAACATGGTAACAATGAACAGATATCAATAAAAACAACTCAGGAAATAAAGATCCAAAATCTTTATTCTCATATTCCACTCATATTCCAGCAGTCAACTGACTTCCACGTAACATAGGTGCAGTCGCGACGCGAGACTGACTGAATGACAGTTTGGGAAGCGGTCGAACCGGATGTTTACTTCCTGCTCCCTTCCTCTTTCTATTTTGAAGGCGCTAAAACGTAAAAATTATTTATTTCGTAAGAAAAAACAATTAATAATATCCAGATTTTCAGTTCCGATGAAGCGGAGTTCCGATGTCGCCGAGTCCGATGAACGAGAGTGTACTGTACTTTGTATTGACTAATAACAATAAAAAGTGATATAGGCTAAAGTGTTTAATAATTGAAATCAACACTTTAAGTCCAAAAGAAAAAACACATCAATGGACCATCAGCTGACTGCATCAAAAGGAAACGAATGTTAAAAGTAGCATAGTAAACAAACAGTATGTGAGAAAAGGATATGTTGTTATAGGCTACTAATGTACAGAAACTAACTCTGAATTATCTTTAAAACAAGCACTGTTTAAATGAACATTTTTTTCTGTCAAAGGATTTTTTAATATAATTAGGTTGAATATGGGGCTTTTGACTGCGAGGAATCGATTGTAGTTGGTTACATGGCTGAGAAAAATCCAGTTTTCGTCATAGAGCCCTTCAAAGTTCCCATGTTATCATTATGGAGACTTTTCGTAGCTACTAAATTAAACAAAAATCAGCTGATAATTGTAGATATAAACCAATTTGTTAAATATTTAACGTGTAGCTCAACAAATTTATATCAAATTGCACCACCATTTGGCCTAGTGAGTGAATGAAGAGAATAAGCTCGTCTTAAAAAGGAAGAGGGCGAGTGAGCGAAAAAAATGAGCTTTGTCTGAGAAAGTTTAAATAAATAGAAAAAGGTAGGCCTATTCCAATAATTAGCCTATCACTTTGTAAAGTAAGTGGTTTATATCATTAATTCAGTTTTAATAGTTTAAAGCTATATATTATTATAAACCACTTCCAAGGGTTAATCAAAAGAGTAAGACCCTCGCTCCTGTCGCTAGCTTATCATTATTATGTGTATTAATGATTAAACGTAGATGTCAGAAGGGTTTGTTTTATGAACAAGACACAGCTTCAGATCTTAAAAGAAGTACCTGTAAACAAAAACAATATAGGAGGCCAAGGAGGCCAACAACATGTTTTATAAAATGAGAGATGGTGAGGAGTCACAGCCATATACTCAACTCCCAGTGACAACGAGAAGTTCAAGTAGTGTTATTGGCAGGAAAACGCACAAATAATTGGTCAAGGCCTACCACATAATATGTGGTATATATGGTAGTATACTTTGTAAATATATTATATTCACAAAGTTTAGGGTAGGCTTTAATATTTCGTATGCATATATTTATATACAATTTTTTCTGACTTGATTAAATTGTATTAGAATAGTAAGATTTTGAATCAAACTTGCAAACCTCTAAAAAATTAAAACTTAAGCTCGACTCAAATTTAAAACAAGTTTCTTTTGCTGTTGTGGAATTAATGTAGCAGTAAACTTACCATGGGAACAACTGGACCAGAGGACATGTACTTCACAAGACCAGGGAAGAAAGGTCTGCTAGAAAGATCTGCGTAATGCTTTTTCAATAATTCTTCAGTAGGCTAAAACACAATGGCAATGTCATAGGTAGGGATTATTTATACATAATTAATTCCTTTTACATTATTCACCAATAAAATTTTTTTTAAACATGCCTACGCTTAATATGAGAGATAAAGAGGTACCGTAGTATATATATAAACATACATAAACATAGCAATTTATTTTAATACAATACAAATGTTAGTTTTATATTTAAATCAATGACATCCGCCCAATTCAATATTGTGAATATCTTTAATCATCAAATTACACGTATTTACAGCTGATTATTAACAGGTGTTTGAAATGCTTTATTCAATCACAATCCCAATGTTATTTAAATGGGGAATTTTGAGATTTCAATGGTGGATAGCGCTTTATTTTCAGTCCTATTCTCATCAGTTTTTGGCGGAAACAACTACAGACCAAGCCCTATCCAACGACACCAAAAACTTAAAAATCGGTTGAAAATTGTAGGAGGAGTTCTCAAGACAAAAAAACCCTTAGCGTATTAAATAAGTATGGATACCACATTTAATTTACCTTTACTCTAATGAAACAATTTGTAGGATACCGTATTCCTTTTAGTTAGACGTCTCTATGAGCGGACGTAAAGTAGCCGGATTGTATTGAGTGAGAAAGTGAGGTTATGCTTTAGGCCTAGCAGATATGTTATCGGCTTTCCATACGTTGAAGCTTAAGTTAGATTAACGCGACCATTCGTTTTTTTTTTTTTTTTTTTTTACATAATTTGCTCTGTTGTTAGTACCTAAGTGATTAAAGTATATTTAGGCCTAGTCAAAGGCACTGATAGCGAAAGTGACTGAGCCTCGTCTTTGAAACTAAACTGCATTATCAAAGACAAATCTATATTTTCAAAAATTTTACCCTTCTCTTACTTTAAAATTAAAGACGAATCCTGAAAGTTTTCATATTTAATTTTTGATAGTTTATGCAATTAATATAAATTTATATACATAACAACAAAACAAAACCTAAGTTACAAATTTTTTTTGGCTAAAATCATATTTACTTTGACTACTTTCCACAATGTTGAGTTTAATTATAAGTTAAAGTTTGCACCTTATTTAGCATAGTATCAAGAAAAAAGTGTAGGGAACCCACTATGTGAGATCGGTAATTATTGAGTTTAGCTACGACCATCGGAAAATGGAAATTTTTTTTTCTCAAAATGTCCGAAATTTCACGCTGATTCCGAAAATGATAGTTTTTCCCCGCGGAAAAACTCGGAAAACCTTGGAAAATCGGAAAAACCGAAAATTAAGTTTTTACCTGGAATCTGTCAGTTCAAATTAACCGGGATGTTAAGCTGATCACGAATATGTAAAAATTATTTCGATCCGATTTGAAATAAGCCGGAAAATGCAGAAAAAAAGTCGGAAAAGCTATAAGATGAACTATTTTTAAAGTATATCATGTGGGTATACTCAAATTACGCGGAATTTCATATATAATATAAATATGTGTATAATAATTGAATATGTGTATAATAATTAAATACAACAAATTAGTACTCAATAAAGATAAAAAATAAATTAGAAAACAAATCAAAACACATTGAAACTTACTTAAATAAAGCACTAACAATGTTATAAATGGGGCTAGTTGTTATTTAAAATAAATTATTAGATACCGGTATTAAGGTAGTACTAGATACATTACATATTAATATAACATACCTTAACCTAACTAGGAAACCTAACCTAACCTAACTTAAACCAACCTAACCTAACTTAAACCAACCTAACCATTTCCATTTCTGTAGTCACTGCCGCAATCGGATGATTGGGAGATCGTCAAAACTTCTTCCCTTCGGTTGGGGCTTCGCGGAGTGAGCTCTATAGTCGGGTTCTGTGTTGGAGCGAGTGATCCTCCATGTATTCTGTGATAGTATAGTATGGTCTTTCAGTAAAATATTTTTTAAGTTTTCTGATGAGTTCTGTTTTGTTTTGGATCTGTTTCAGATGGTCAGGTAATAAGTTGTAAAAAAGTGCGCCGGAGTAATGGGGAGTGTCACTGTACTTTTGTAGTCTGTGTTGAGGGAGGTCTATGTTGGTTCTATGGCGAGTATTATGGGAGTGCTGGTTCTGTCTGAGGATAGGATTTGAATTTAAGACTAGGATTATGGTTTCCAGGATATAGAGTGAAACTATGGTCAAAATTTTGGAGTTTATGAACAGCGGTTTACAGTGCTCTTGCGGGTGTTGTCGGAGTATCATCCTCACTGTTTTCTTCTGTAGTATTAATATTTTTTCAATGTTCTTAGCGGATGCTGCTCCCCAGGCAACAATGCCGTACCGGAGATGAGAAGAGAAGAGTGAATGGTACGCTGTCAGGGCTATTTCTTCGTTGGTTATATTTCTAATCCTTCTTATTACGTAGTGAGCTGTTGAAAGTTTCTTACATAAGTAGTCTATGTGATACTGCCAGTTTAAGTTTTGATCGATGTGAATTCCCAGGAATTTTGTTGATGCTACTGTAGGAATATTTAAGTTTGACCAATCTTCTTCTGTTCTATTTCTGTTGTTGGGGGTGAAGTTTATATGTATGGTTTTGGTTTTGTTAATGCTAAGTTTAAGACTATTGCAGATTTCTGTGGCCTGATCTAAAATGGAGTTAACTAAGTTGCAGTTGTTCATTTTCTGTTGAGTTGGAGTTATAATGGTAGTGTCATCCGCAAAGAGTATGCATTTATGCTGTTGATCTAATAGGTTTGGTACATTATTTATGTAAATTAAAAAGTACAAAGGTCCAACAATCGATCCTTGTGGGATTCCTTTGTGGGTGGTTCTGAATGAGGATCTAATATTTGCAATTGTATTATTGTATTTGTATTCAATTTCGACAAATTGGTATCGATCAGTGAGATAATTTTTCACCCATTCAAGTGCGTTTCCATTGATGTTTAGGCTTTTAAGTTTTTGAATTAGTATTTCCCAATCGAGAGTGTCGAACGCCTTCTGTAGATCAAGGAATAGGCCTGATGCGCTTTTTTTCTCCTCCCAGATATTGTTTATGTCACTACAGAGGTTTGTTATTGCTGTACTGGTACTATAGTTTTTCCTGAAGCCATGTTGGCGTACGGAAATTAAATTGTTTGTTTCTAAATGGGTTATGATTTGGTTGTAAATGGCTCGCTCCAAAAGCTTGGACATTATAGGTAAGTTAGATATTGGTCGGTAGTTATTCGGGTCGTTCTTTTCACCCTTCTTATGTTTCGGGTAGATTTTTGCAATCTTTAAGTTCTTTGGTATTCTTGCCTGTACTATTGAAGAATTTATAATGTGAAGTGTGGGTTTTAATATTTCTACCATACAATATTTTATCATTTTTCCAGTTATGTCATCAAAACCAGCCGAGTTTCTAGGCCTAATATTTTTAAACAGATTTTTTAGTTCACTCTCAGTCAATAAATTAAAGTCATTTAGTTGTGGTATTGCGAGGTTTTCCTGTTGTTGATCAGGTTGCTCCAGATTCCCATTGTTTATTAATTCTATGGTTGGTTGAGTAAACTGTTTGTTAAAAATATTACTGACATGATAGGGTTCGGTAATCTGTCTGCCGTTGTAGTTTAGGCCTATGTTACTTTGAGTTACATTAGATTTGCACCTCTCAGTGTTTATTGTTTTCCACAATTCCTTGTTGATGGACCTTGTTGATAACCTAACCTAACTTAAACCAACCTAACCTAACCTAACCTAACTTAACCTAACCTAACCATCATGTGGGTACAACCATGCTACATTTTATGTGAAATGAGAATATATACTTGTATATGGAATAAAACACATTAAAAGGCAGTACCCACACGATGGTTAAGTAAGGTTAGGTTGGGTTGGGTTGGGTTAAGTTAGGTTAGGTTGATTTAAGTTACTGTAGGTTAGGTTAGGTTTTTTAGTTAGTTTATGGTATGTTATATTAATATGTAATGTATATATTTTAGTAGGCCTACTACCTATAATATCTAATAATTTATTTTAAATAACAACTAGGCCCATTTATAACATTGTTAGTGCTTCATTTATGTAAGTTTTAATGTGGTTTTATTGGTTTTCAAAGTTTTTTATCTTTATTGAGTATTAATTTTTTGTATTCAATTATTACAGACATATTCATATTCTACATGAAATTCCGCGTAATTAGAGTACCCACATGTCATACTTAACACGTTGAGTGCGGGGTACGTTAATTAACGTAGTGCCACAGTGGCGCAGGCGGCGGCCTACGTTAATTTACATAGCGTTCCTGCCCGAAACATAATGGTTCAGTGTGGGCTTAGCCATTTACGGGAGAACTTGATTGGCTTACCGACTGTTTTGCCAGTCCATGTGTTTACTTCGGCGTATTTTGTTTCCCGGTCCGCAATTTTTTAAGGAGTGGGGAGAGCAGCTTTGCGTGCAGCGGCCTGCGTAATATTACGCAGCACTCCCGGATATTGTAACATTCATTTTATTGATTGGTTTATTCATTTATTGTGGCCTTTAGCCACTGTCGAGTGAGATTATATTGCTCGCTGCAAATTGGTGCAGTCCATGAGCTTGGTTTGCGGATGATCACTTGCCGGTCCCCTCTAAGGGCGCGTAGCGTACGAAGTGATTGGGTTCAGAGTGTTTTCTATTGTTGTTTTAGGCTTTATTCATACAATGAAGCAGGGTAATGATGACGAATTGTTGGAGAATGTGTATTCTAATGATGAAAACGGCTCCGACAAGAGTTTTGACAGTTATAAGTGACAATCGCCGGCACCACCGGCGGACTACGTTAATTAACCCTGGAACTGCCAGTCGTCTACATTGTAGCCGACCGGCCCCCTACTGTGAAGTGCCAACGGCTACAATGTGACCGATCTGATTTTTTCCCTATATACACGCTCCTGATCATTGTTTCGAATTGTTTTTATAGTCAATGTAAAGCCAAAGAGTTTCTCCAGATGCTCCTACTTGAGTTATTTCGTTTTATCACGTTGGCAGCAAGTAAAACAAAAGTTTAAAAATATACATGCAAATTGCCCAAAAATACCCCGGCATTTGAAGAAATTTGTTAGGCAGTTCCAGGGTTAACGTACCGGAAATGACGTCATGAAATTTGACCAAAAATAGACGCCTAGACAACTTCTGACGACTTTTTAGCAACATTCAAGCAATTACCTAGTAATTTAACAAAAAATATATTTCCGCAATTTTTGGTACGCAATTATATCGATTTTCAGCACTCAACGTGTTAAAAAATAGTTCATCTTATACCCTGGCTTTCCCGACACTTTTTCCGCATTTTCCGGCTTATTTCAAATCTAATCGAAATAATTTTTACATATTCGTGATCAGCTTGGTGTTTCGGTTATTTTAAACACCCACTCGTATTTTGGAATAAAAACTTAACCCTCCAACTGGTGAACGTCGCGATCGCGACCCATTTAGGCCGTTCTAAACTGGTAGGATCGCGATCGCGATCCATTTGCAAGGTCTATGTAAAATGCATTTTACTTCGTTATTTTATAGTCAATGTCGATGTTTTTTATATAGTATGAAAGAGGAAAAGATGAACAATCTAGTCATCATATGTTCAGCTGTATTTGTTGAAATATCAGTATGTTGGTAAGACTGAATTTCTGGTGTTTGTTTTTGTTTACACGTATCGTAGGGGCGGCGCTGTTTTGTGGTTATGTTATTACTTGAAATGCAAATTTTAGTGAATTATAGTTAGTTTGCAATGTAATAATGAGTGAATTGAGTAATTATAGTGCTATTTGGGCCTTCTAAATGAAGATTCAGAGTACAAAGTGAAGTTGTCAGTGAACATGAAAGTTGTGAGTTAGGCCTAGGCCTAGGTGAGTGAATAGGCCTAGGCCTAACTTTATTAATTTATTATAAATAAATATAATTATTTATATACATAACAAATAGTTATATTTAATATTTATAAATAGTTCTAGTAAAAATTTTATCATAAAAAATTAATAAAATAAAAAATAAAAAATTTAAAAAAATATGGCGGCGAAAATGTGGTTTGTGCTTACCTCACATATTTGCTTTGTAATATTTTATTTATAATATAAACAATCAAGTGTTATACATCAGTAAAAAGCCAATAAAATTGTGGTTATTTTGGCTATCTTAGTTTTGTTGTATGGACAACATACCTTATTATGATAATACTCTAAAAGGAAAATAATAAGAAAAAAAATCTTTATTGTTACAAAATAGGAGGATTAACAAAATAAATTTTTGTAAGTACACTAAAAACAATATTGTTTTGAATAGCCTATTTCATTCTGAAAAAATTGATATATAATTTGTATGTTTTATATACCAATTTATATGTTTTATGTTGTTTGTACTAAATGTTTGCGCGGCGGCCAAAAAAACCTCACCAGTAAAGGAGGTTATAATGACCAGTTGGAGGGTTAATTTTCGGTTTTACCGGGGTTTTCCGAGCTTTTCCGCGGGAAAAAACTGTCATTTTCGGAATCAGCGTGAAATTTCCGACATTTAGGAAAAATATTTTCCATTTTCCGATGGTCGTAGCTAAACTCAATAATTACCGTGAGATCCCTGTCTCAAAATAGGCCTAGTGATATAATTATGAACTTCTGTGATTATGAATAGGCTACATGTCTACCCTATGGTTGGATAGATTTGTATCAAAATCAAAATGCATACAATGAAAAAACATTGAAAATTCAGCATAAAAAGCCTGACAAAGTGCACTAAGTTATATGGCACTGATGATTGGACACTACTGATTGGATCGGGGCCAGTTTACAACATGGAAGGATACCTCTTCTCCTCTATTTAATTAACGTTGGGGCTAATAATTAAATTAGTGTAGGCTACTAAGTAACGATGAGAAATTTAACTTAAAAGAATTTAAGCTAAATGGACTGGTAATTAAATTAGGTTTACTACAATGATCCTAAAACAGTCTGTACAAGGTTTCAAAAAGGTAAAACTCACCCATGTGAATTTCAAAGCGACAAGTTTAAATCCTTTAGTTTCAAATCGCTTGATAATTTTTCCAACAAGACCTCGCTGGACGCCATCTGGCTTAACCATAATGAAGGTGCGTTCCTTGTTTGCTGCCATTGCACTTGAAAATAAAGAATAAATTGACAACAATGTGCAAACAACCATACGACGATACAAGGCACCGGCTTGGCAAAGAAGGACAGATTGTAAGAGAAAATTTCTTAAATACTCTTTAGACTTCCGTCCACCACCACCTTCACCAAACACGTAACAAATTTCAGGCTCGCCAAAAGAAACATCCGCAAAGAAAAAACTTTACTGCCTTCTCTAATATATTGTACAAAGTTCATATTGCACTACCTACTCAATTTTTTTTCGACCGATTCTACCAATTAACTTAACAGACTAATGCAATTAATTTATTATTTCGAAAGGTCAAAATTAATGTTCAACTCTCTGGCAGCAGGGGCGGATCCAGAGGGTGAGCTTGGGTTGGGAACTAAGTTACTGGGAAATATTTGTGAGACAATAAATACACAATAAAAAAAAACTGCAATAATTTATTTGTTTGGTTACATTATTTCCAAGTTGTTACAATTAAATCTTAAATAATGATATTAACCTTTCCGCACTCAATGTTGATTTGAACCAACACCTATTTTATAGGCAAAATCTAGTGATTTATTCCCCAACACCCAGTATGGCTTCAAAACTACATTGTTTTATATATGTAGGCTATGTATGATCGTAAAACAGCCACTGATGAGATCAACAGCTTCCAGTCACATGGGTATAAAAATTAATTCAGTTTGGATGGAGCAATGTGTTCTTTTTATTTATACACCTTGGCAATGTATAACCTACACTCGCCTGCGGCTCGATGGGGGCTCCGCCCCCATGCCCCCTCAGGGTTTTGCCCAGAAATTCGTTAATTGTTGTTTAAGTCGCATATAATGAACAGATTACATATGAATATAAGTGTTTGTAAATGAGCAAAATAAATGAGTTTGTAAGTTTATTTATAACATATATTAACTCCCACGACTGCAGAAGTAACCTAAATTTGAACTTGTGCAACTAACTCAATCTAAGGAATGAAAATATATTCGCCTACGGCTCGTTTTCAGACACTCTTTCTCCAAACCTCCTTCCCTAATTCCCCCGAATTCTATAAAGGTTAATGGAGTTGTGAATAAATTTTGTATGTAGGTATTGTATAAGTATTTAGTTAAAATTATAAAATTCATATAAATAAATATATGAAAAAATTAAATGGATAAACTGCATAAAAATGTGCAGTAGATCATCGAAAACAATGAAAAATTCCTTTAAACCAAATAATTTAAAATCTTAACAAAGTGAATAAATCTTGCCAAAAACCCCTTTTATTTACAAAAATACTATTCAGTTACTATCCTTCAATTAGTTGTGTTGAAATTCCAGGGAATAACATAACGATCCAGTAATATTGAACATACAATGATAAATACATAATGTAATATTGGCATTCATTACAATTCCTTCATTTCAGTTTTTAATAATGTAAAACTTTAAATTTACCTAATTTCCTAAAAAATTACTGTCAAGGCAAATAAAAAAACTTCAAGTTTCTAAATACAATAATACAGTAGTTACTAACAAAAGTATGTTAAATAATGGTTAAAATATTAAAGTTACCATACACATCAAAGGACGTATGTTTTAGCCGTAGGACCAGGTCAGTAAATAACAATCAAAGTAAAACAATCAGTTGCTTGATATAGCAATTCGTTCCGACTCACTTTCAATAGAAGAATACGTGATATTGAAAATCATCATGATAATTTTTAAGTTTGATAATTTAATTGATATTGGTACTGTGCAAGATATGTCTATGTGCAAAGTTGAGGTTCTGAGTAAAATATTATAGTAGTTGTAAAATTACGTCTACATGGGATAAAATTCCCCACAAAAATAAATAAACATTTAATTATGTTTAATTGTGTGGACTGGGGGGCGAAAATTCATTGAACCAAACTTGTAGTAACTTGAAAGATGTTCGCGAGGATTGCCTCAGATGTTATAATTTGGCCGCTAGAGTAGAAAAAAAATAATGTCATATTTATTTTGGGTAAAAATGTTTGGTCGCTAAATTTTGAAATCAGATAGTTTTCTGGGGCAGGAAATAAAAAAGCTTTTTTATTTTAAATGAAAATACTGTACTGCCACCTTTTTAAACTAAACATTAATTTATTACGCACTAAAAGATAAATCAATTGTGTAATCTGCTATTTTAGTTAAAATTTTTGTTGAATTGTAAAATTTAAATTAGCATGCTATCAGGTAAAGTCAATGATGTACTTCCTAAAGCCGCGTCCGCATTGGCCGAACATGTTCACCAAACAAAGTTCTTCCAAACTTTTGTTTGTTTGTTGCTAACCGTTTAGTATGTAAATCATATGGCCGGTTAATTGTTCGTTAATAATGTTTGTTGATTTTTGTGTTCGCCGAACAAGTTCGCCACGAATGTTCGGCCAGTGCGGACGCGGCTTAATGAGTTCGTTAGAAATTAAGTGCCATCCCAAATAAAGAACCAATTTTTGGGAGGACTATCGTGCAAATATGATACTGTCTTACAGGGTGTCCCATACCAACCTGGCACCTCTTTTAAAATAAAAAAATAAAAAAACAAATTGTGCCGTTGTAGGTAAACACATTTTGCTCTGTTGATTGACACTGATTTCAATACAGAGGGGACCAGACGTAATTTTGAAGCAACTTTAAAATTTAATATTTTAAACCCTAATCATACTGATTTAGAATAATAAATAGCATGACATTATTTTTTTTTAACTGGGGAAAATTTAACATATATTATGTCTGAACATTTTACATATAACAGAACTTACCAAACATGTAAATGTCTAAGAACCTCATTTAAAATAATATACCATCATAAAACATCAATTATCACGTGATTAGTTTTACTAAACATTTAAATACATGTTCATTAATCTCCGACATGTTGTAAATTTAATAAAAAAACTTTTTGGACCAAACTGACAATTTTTGTTGGAAACGTATTTAAAAGAGTCTAAGACATTTTTGTGCCGAGACATTTTTGCTTAACCTAAAATGCTCAGAGAAGAATGAGGAAAATCTAAATTTTAACCTCAAATATTCAATAAACTGCTAAAATTACGCGTACAAGATCAAATTGTAAAGTTTTCTTAAAAACCGTGTAAAACTAAAAAAAATTATTTAAAGTGAGAGTTAGTATTTGACATCAGTGACTTCCGGTCTGGAGAGGTAATTTCAGATACACCCTGTACATTGAAATTACTCTCGGTGGATAGACCGCTTTACCTATAAAGGCACAATTGGTTAATGTTATAAAATTTCTTAAAAAGAGTGTTTCGGTAATCCGCGACTCCCAGTATGTTGGCAATTTTCTCAATAATACAGGTCGGTAAGTTTAGTTCTCGCTTGGGAATCACTCTGTAGTAAGTAATATATAGGAGATCTACATTACCGACTTTTGACGAATTTCTGATACCCCGATGAGTGAGTCAGTCAGTTACACATTCGGTAGTATATAATTTAGACTCGCCTACGGCTCGATGGGGGCTCCGCCCCCATGCCCCCTCAGGGGTTGCCCCTGAGTAGTTAAAGCCCAAATTAGAGTCGTCGTTACCAGGCCCGCGGTTTGTATGTGACGCGCTATGGGCCCGAGAGATGTTTGCGCCCCCCCCCCCCCCTTCCGCCCCCCCCCCACCCACCCGAGGATATGAATCACCAAATAAACAAACCCAATGCCATAGGCATTTGACGATTTGAGACGCGCATTCGCAACATAACAACAAAATGAAACAATGACGGAACTATTATTATTGTGTTTATTTTCGACCGCTAATAATGCGGTTGCGCATTGTAAAAGATAACTAACTGTGCTTGCGCACTTTGTGGCTGAGTGGGGGGGGGGGGAGTGGGTGGGGCGGCGGGGCAGGGGGAGATGGACCCGTGGTGGGGATTAGTCGTTGGCGCGCCGTTCGAGAGGACGGGTGTTCTTGCCACGTCGCCTTTCCACACTTGTGTACTACACAGTAATACACAACCCGCAGTGTTTAAGTACCCGCTGTATATTGCGACCTCTACTGATCGCAAAACATTTATCATTATTACTGTTAAGAGTACGAAGCCCCGTAGTTATGGCGTCAACGTCAAAATCTGCTTGATATGTAAAATATTGTTCTTGTCTCGCTCCCAACAAACCTAAGAAAGCCCTTGGGCTCTTGCGCCCCTTGGCCCTTGCGCCCCTGGGCCCGGGCCCACCGGGCCCATTTACAAAATCGGCCCTGGTCGTTACGTCATAGATATATCTTTCATAGTTATAATTTGAATGCCAGAGCTCAAAGTTCAAGATTTCATAAAAGCTTAGTGTTAATTTGGGGGGATACATAGTGTTACTTGGAGATTAAAAGTAAAAAGCAATTATAAAATAATTATTATCTTAGCTTTTTACAGGCTGCGAGACTATCTTCAATTTATATGTGAGAATTTTTTGATATTTAAAGAATGGTAAAAGAATCGTTGAGGGACATTACGTCATCGCGCAACTAAGAACTTGGTGTAATGAAAAAAGTACAAAAATATCGAATTATCATTAAATTTGAATTAAATGTGTTTAAAGGTCCATTTTTGTAAAAAAAAAATTATTTGTTCACTTGAAAAGAACTTAGCCATTACAAATGTTCAAATATGCTACAAATTTAAACCTGGAAGGTAGAGAAACGGTTAAAACAAAACTTATGTGTTAAAAAGTAGTGGGATCACGCATCTTGGTTACTTAGCGCAAATAAAGGAAATAACGTATAAAAATTAAGAAAATCTTGTTAATCAATAATTAAGTCTAAATTATTAAACTGGTTAGTACCACCGAAGTAGTGGACTGCCAATTTAACTTTACTCACAATTAATACTAATAAAAAGTTTGAAAATTGCTTATGGCTTTTTTCTTTTTTCCCTAGTCTCTTAATTCATAAAAAAACTGTCCCCACTTAGGAAAATAAATAAAAAAATTCTAAACATTTCCAAATCGATGCAAAAGTTCACATTAATAACTGTAAACTAAAATGCCTTGCTTGGATAAAATAAAACTATAGGTGCATGGTGGTAATAATAATAAAAATAATCGGCCTGTAAAATTCACCAATAAAAATGGAAAAACTTATTTTAGATAAAGAGTGTTGATATTGACAATGGTTTTGTCAAATCATGACTTACGAAAACTTATAAAATAATTGTTTATTCTTAGGCCTCCTTAGACAGTAGATCTAGGTTCTTGTATAAAGAAAAAAACATTTGGGGAAATGAACAAATATTTATATATGTAATGTACAGCAATATCTCACCTAAAATAATCAAAACCTTCAATGGGATTATTTTAAATATAAGTAATTGTAGGGATAGAATGGAGTTGTGAAATAATAATGGACTATGTAAATATTCTAGATATCATGCTTAAAAATTGATATGTGTTAAAATTTTGGCCACATGATGTAAGTAGTTGGTGTATTCAAAATGAATAAAAGTGGAATAAAATTATAAGTTTTAATTGAGGTACGCTGTATATAATGAAAGACAAAAATACTTAAGAAAGATATTAGAAAATTTAAAAATCCACCGATAATGAGTTGCAGGTGAGGCCCACCGAAGAACTGCCCGCTAAGACAGTAAGAAAACCGGCTAATACGAAAATCGCCTGTAGCTCGTTTTTTAAAACCACATCCTAGTTCTCCTTAGTTCGTAAAAAAATTGAGAATTGTGAAATCATGATCGATTATGGAAATATTCTAGATATTATGGTATATGGAGGCTCCACCCCCTTTCCCAGAAATTAGTTGCCCCTATTCTTTAATTGCCGTAAAAATCTCAAGCACTGAACATGGTAGTTGAGGCCTCCACCCCATAACCCTCGTTGTAATTTTGTTTGATACTCTAACTGTACTGATTAGGGTTATGAGTGTGGGTTTATGTGTAGTTTCTATGTACCTATTATACCTGAGTACTAGTACAGATTTTAAGTTAAACTTGTTAATTTTGTTTGATACTCTAACTGTACTGATTAGGTTATGAGTGTGGGTGTATGTGTAGTTTCTACGTACCTACTATACCTGAGTACTAGAATAGATTTTAAAAGAAACTATACTGTAGTAAACTAGTCGTCAGGGGATGTGACGCCATGCCTTGCCTCACCCTCCTAGCGCAAAAAGTATGAAAAAAATATCTGGATAAAATGGATGAAAATGTAGGATGGCTAAGCTAAATAAACTATTTTGCATAAACTAATTATTATATAAACTATTATTTAAATGAAAAAATAAATACCGTCAGAAAAAAATAGGATAACATGAACAAACTGTTATGAACCCGCTACAGGCTAATCACAAAAATACTATTCGATGCAAAATAAAAATGTATGTTATAATTTAAGAATAATTATTATAAATACTACTCATAAATCCTGTTGGAGTTACAGGGATAATTCAAACATTAGTTAAAAATTAGAAATTTACCTCGATTCGTTGGAAACCAAAGTTTTAGGTCAGTAAGTAACAAACAATGTAAAAAATCGCTAAGTAACAACAAACAATTCAAAACAATCAGTTACCTAACAATTAATTGTAAAACAACAGTATGGCCTAACAGGTAGAATAAAAGGCATTCATAACACTTATTTTTTTTTGTTTGGTATGTACTTCCCCACTCACTCATCAGGGTATCAGAAATTCATCAAATGTCGGTAAAGTAGATTTAGTTCTCGCTTGGGAATTACTGTGTAGTAAGTGATATATGGGTGATATAACTAAACTTCGCTTAATCTACTTTACCGACACTTTCTGATACCCCGATGAGTCAGTTACACATTCGGGAGTATATAATTTAGATTATTATAGCTATGAAATTATTGCTATAATACTACCTTCAAAATTTTCCAAGTTCACATTTTGAATGGTTATCAGTGTAATAGGAAAGAAAAAATTACTTTGGTTTGAATTATGTTATTTTCTTTATATTCGTTGGCTATTTAACTTTTTTCCTGTTGTCCTGATTTATAGTAAAATCATTAAATGTACACTTACGTGAGTAGACTTCTCATAGCATAGGCGTGTTTGAAACCAATATACGATAGCGCGATCTTCAGCGGCGCACATGGAAGTACAGGAGTCATATGATAAACATAACTTATAACATATCCGGAGTAATTCTCCACAATCCTAAGGATCGGGGAATCGTCAATGTTCCTCCTTCGCTGTCTTCGCGAAGTGAGTTCACCTAATGCTGGAAAGTGTGCTCTTGAATGTAGTCAGCTATGGGTATAGTACGGTCTGTCAATGAGATATTGCTTAAAGGCTGGCCCACACCGAAGCGAGAGAGTTGCGGGAACAGGACGGTAGCGGGAAAGGTGTCAATGACCTGCGGGAACTTGCGGCAGCAGGACGTTGCGGGAAAGAGGGGGCCCACACCGAAGCGGGACATCTGCGGGACATGAAACGACTCATCGGTTCATTTTCTGCAGTGCTACAGCGTGGATGTGACGAATTGTATGTGTTTATGTCATGTATGTGTAGTTTTGTGGGTGGTACTTTGCTATGAGCCTAACGCCACAAGAGAAGGAAGCTCTCCTATTGCTAGCAATAGCTGAGGATGAAGATAATGCTGGGAGAGTGGAGTCCACTTGTGTTCAGGAGATTAATCTATCAAGAAACTCACTTGGAGAATACCACACTCTGATGCCAAAACTAAGAAAATTTTATATTCTTCAAATTATTATGATTCAAGTCAGTGGAGGATCCAGGATAGGCCAAAGGGGGGGGGGGGGGGGTAGTTGGGGGTCTGGGGGTAACTCCCATCAACAACAGGAGGGAGGGATCTGGGGTTCCCGCCCTGGGAAAATGTTTCGGGGCTTAAAATAATACTTTAATGCAGTTGAGTGATATTACTATCTTTTAAAGTGATTAAGTTAAACAAATATTTATGTACCCGTAATGTATTTCGTCATTTTACCCTATGGTAAGTTTCTACATTCTAAAACAATATTCATTGTACAATATGCGTCAAAATCAACAGCACTGAAATTGATCAGCCATCTTTACCAAAATGATATACAAAACCTTCAAAAACGGTAATACGAGTGTTGCCTCAAGTATGTTATGAATTGAGTTTAAACCTACGTTTATAATATGTTGGTGGAACTAAGTATATCAAATATTTCAATTTCAATATGGTGCTGTTTATTTTGGTGCGTAGGCTACTGTAGAACCATATCCTCACATAATAACATAATTTTTTCATAAGCTATAGGCCCTAACCTCACTATCTGCTGTGTCCAGTTCGAATGCTAATTAAGACTGCATGTTATTTGGGATGAACAGAGAATTTATAATATATTTTGACTCCTTTTCAGGGTATCGCTTTTATTATTTATCTGTTTAATGGTCCAGGTAAATCTTAATAAAGTAGTATAATGAAAGAGAAGAAAAATAAACGATTATTCAAAGTTAAATTTTTGTGACTTGACTGATAACAAAAGTTAAAAACCCCTTCCATGTTAAAATTTTTCTCGGTCGTACATTTGTCTACTACCAATACAGAAAATAGTATTTCTGTATAAATAATAAAAATACATAAGAACTTAAATTAATTTATATTGCGTCTAACCAACAGCGAATCTTCATAACCCATAAATTGGTTCATAAACAGACGGCAAAATAAAATCACCAAAATCAGCTACAAAGAAAAAAAAACATAGATTCCCAGAGAGCGTTTGGACGCAGCAATTGTATAGTCGATATTAAAATATGAGACGACAGTGTGTACAACACAATTTTCGTAATATAGTAAGCTACGTTATTGCTTTACAAACAGACCTACAAATGAAATGGAAAAATATCGTGTCATGACCATCAATGGAACTTTGTTTTGAGTCAGAAAATCCAAAATGAAAATCAGCAAGATATAACTTATTGCTGGGGGTTTAAAGATCAAACATCTCAAATCACAAGCGTCGGGATAAACCGTTATATTTATACAATAAATGGAATGAAATGGAAAATTCAGTCCGGAAACCGGACCACCAGGATTTTTATTTTTGCCAGAGTGGTTACGCTGAAGGGGCAAGACGGTCAGCCTAACGATGCCAAATAATTAGCTATGCAGTCGCGGCTCGCGCCCTCGCAGTTTTATTCAGTGTAAACCATAATGAAACCAAATAATCTCATGTACCACTGTTGATATTTTAGACTAATTTAATCTAATCAAAAAAAAAAAATTTGCCACCCCTTAAAATTTGCCGCCCTGGGCCCGGACCCATGTGGCCCATACCTAAATCCGGCCCTGGTGCCGCGGCGCGCACAGATTCCTTTCACGTTCGGCAACCCAACAAAACAAATTAACCATTTATCTAGTGTAAAAAGGATACCCAAGGGGGGGGGGGCTATAGCCCCCCCTAGCCCCTCCCTGGATCCGCCACTGATTCAAGTTGATGTGCACGGTTTTCGTTTTGTTGTTAAATTTAGAGAAATAGAATTTTCTTTGTCCAGGGTTGTGTGTTGATTATGTTACTTTTGTTGATACTTCGTTCGGTTGGTATTACTATGGTCGTTTCATCCGCAAATAAGATGTATTTGAGATTTCTTGCCCAATAGTTTTGGTAAGCTGTTTATGTAAATTGGGAAATACAGGGAGCCCAAAATTAAGCCTTGCATAAATACTTTTAGAAAGTCTCCGGTCTCCCTAGCGCGCACCCAAATGTAAGCGTTTTTTAGAATCGTGTTATCTTCTGCCAAATGAAGCCTAGAGCTATAAATAAGGTGTCATATTAAAGAAGAATAATGGTACTAATTTTCCTCTGTTACACTTTTGTAATTAGTTCATTAAAACCAATAGAGAACTTCAGTTAAAAATCGAGAAAAACAGATGATTTTAGACAGTTCTTACCGAAATTAGAAATTTTATTTAAAAATCCTAAAAAGATAGCAGACTAGATCCTTTTTTCTACTTAAAAAAAAAAAATTAACAGCCAATCTCTACCTTAATTGGTTAATTTTAAAACACGATCCCCGTAAACCTCTGCAGCCATCAAACTCGCCTAGCGCTACGGCCGCGAGGCGGCATTCGGCATTGTTGTTGTTTTGGCTGGGGTAGACCGGAGCCTTAAGAGTCATCTTCACCCCTGGACCAGTAGTCCATTGTTGCGCAGTAGGCAATGTTAATCATACGGCTTTTATGCTAAAACATGGTTTTGTATTCCCCTGTTTCGGACGCCGTTTTTCAACCAATTTTCTTGAAACTTGGTAAGTGTTTAGTTGAATAGTTATATTAGGTTTCTCATACCTCGAAATTTCGAAAATTCAACCACTATTACTCTCTGTGACATCGCAAAGTACCTCGATTTTCCTTAGTAATATTTCTAAATTTAGTGAAATTTTCAAAATTTTGAGGTATGAGAAACCTAATATAACTATTCAACTAAACACTTACCAAGTTTCAATAAAATCGGTTGAAAAACTGCGTCCGAAACAGGGGAATACAAGACCATGTTTTAGCTTAAAAGCAGGGCCGCCCCGACGGCAATAGGCGCCCGGGGCAAGATTTTGATCCTCGCCCCCTAAATTAATTAATTGACTTATCATGAACTATAATGTTAAATTACAGTAAGAAGCATTAAATTAGGTGCATGGTTCAATTTTCAGTGTTGTTAGGCCTAGTTTGAATAAACTATAAGGCCTGCCGCACACTACATGCACACTACACTACGACAAGACATTTTGACGGAAGGCGTTTTATATGGCTCAGTTAATAGGCCTATGAGTTTAAGTGGAGCTGACGCATACTACATCGAACAAAACGCGACACGACGATAAAACGCCTTAAAGCGTTTTTTTCCTTTTCTGGCAAAGGTACTGATATTTTCGTTTTATGACAAAACGCTATCAAACAAAATCAGAGAAGTCACTCTGGACATGCGTTGCGAATCACGTGACATCCTCCTCCCTCTCCAGAGAGCACGTGGAACGGTGGAACAAACACATCTGTCATCTACGGAACGAGTAGGTATAGGATTTTTTTGCTTTGTCTGCTTTTTAGTTGAAATAAAGTGAAGTTGAAGTGCAAAATGAGTGAATATAGTGCTCATTATATAATATTCTATCACAAGAGAATTCACAACACTGAAACTAAACCAGTCTGAACTGACAAAGAAGTGAAATAGAGGAACCCCTATTTATGAAATAGACAACTTATAACCATGAGGGGTCGTCGGAAGCCGTCGTGTTTTGTCGTGACGGACGGATTTTTTAACGCATCTGACAAAACAGAACAGAACAAAACAAAACAAAACAGAAACTGTCGTGCCGTGTCGTGTTGCGTTCGATGTAGTGTGCGGCCGGCCTAACTAAACAAATTCACTTGTAGTTTAGGTACTACTATATTTGTTGACAAAATATGATCTGGGTCTGGGCAGAGCGTACGAAAACTAACAGGCCTATACATACATTTTTTGTCGAGTGACCAGATGCGGCTGACTTTCAGGTATTCCTCTAATAATTATATAATCCTAATCCTCAATTAGGTGGTGGGGGAAGTATGCAGGCCCGTGTTGTTTCGTAGGCCCCGAGTGAATGTTCGAGGCATTTTTTCAGTTCGTAAGATCAGCTGACCAATAGGCCTAAATGCAGCCAAATGCTACGCTATCATGATTCACTTCCACTCTTCCACTTGCATTTGTAAAAAATCTGTATAGTTACAATAAATTAGTCTCTACACATTTCCGACTGAGAGCCTAAATGTTTTAAATTTTAATTTGAACCAATGAAATGAAAAAAATATTATTGAACAAATTGTTTTTAAAATATTTATTGGTGCATTTTTTAGAATTTTGTGAAGTGTTTGAGCCTTCCCGAGACGGAGATTTCGTCTCGGCAGCGGCGCCCCCTTGGCCGTGGCGCCCGGGGCAACTGCCCCGGTCGCCCCGCCCTCGGGGCGGCCCTGCTTAAAAGCCGTATGATTAACATTGCCGACTGCGCAACAATGGGTTACTGGCCCAGGGGTGAAGATGACTCTTAACATGTGATGAGCACTCTATATCTATTTAACTTCGTTGACGTATATAACGTAGTAATAAGTTTGGACATCTGATCTCTGATCTCCAGCTGGAAGTACCGTCCACGCGGGTAGCGATGAGGAATCGCGTGGACGGTGCTTCCAGCTCAAGATGACTGTAGTGCCACAGGTGAACTACATCCCATAAGAGCAATGGTGTCATTTTCTGCGACATCCGTACTTTTTTATTCTTCTGTGACAATGAGTAATTTTGTTTGATTCGTTAACATTTCCATTTTATAACTTATTTCCTCCACAACAGTTATTTTAAAATAACATTTGTTGGTAGCAAAATAAACTGTTTAAAAGTAAGCATAATTAATTGGGCCAGACATGACTTACTTGCAGACACTGATAAGGGTTTTGTGAAATGTGTTGTTGATGTCCACTCTAAAGGAGATAAATTTTTAAAGTACTAGTAATATAAATACAATTAATGCAAAACAAAAATCTGACAGTCAAAACGTGTTTTGAAATGTACTAATTTTTTTATAAATTTAGAGTTAAATTAATCTTTTACAACAACACAGAATTAATTGTACAAAACCAATCACATGAGAACATTAAAACAGCAACAGCGTCAAAATGCGACCTTAAAATAAACATACACTTAGAATAGTGTTGGTGTTGTTTGACGCTCAGTTTGCAACTTGAACTGATGTAAGGCTGAGTGGGAACAGGGCTTACGAAAACTAAAGTTTTCGTAGGCCGTGGGTGGTGAGTCACTGCTCCCGCGCCTGAGCGGCGCGGGGCCCTTGAGTGCGTGTGCTAACAGCGCCTGGCAGGCATCTTGGGAATTTCTCACAGTAGCGCCACCACCCTCATACGGAAGCCCTGAAGGGCCAAAGAGTAAGCGGTCATTTTTTACACCGCCGTGTTTGAAAGACGGCCAGCCGTCTTTAAAAGTCGGCGAGCCGTGTTTGGAAGGCGGCGAGCCGTGTTTGGAAGGCGGCGAGCCGTGTTTGGAAGGCGGCGAGCCGTGTTTGAAAGGCGGCGAGCCGTGTTTGAAAGGCGGCGAGCCGTGTTTTAAAGTCGGCGAGATGTATTTGAAATTCGGCGAGTATTTTGATCAAGTAATTAAGAGTAATAATTATAGATATCTAATATTAGGTTAGGTATATGACTAGATATAATCTCATTTGCAAACTAATTAAAAAATATTACAACTTTCATGCCATATTTCTATGAAATCAGAGGTCCCAAAAACAAAGAAAACTGTTTTTTTATGGTCATCATAACGAATGCACAGACTATTTTTGCTCCAGAGATTTGATTGTTTTGGTTATTTTCAATTTTATAAGAGGATGAAAATCCGTTTAAGAGTCAATAAAAAAGCTTTTAATTATTAGTCTTAGTTAATTTATCAAAATGCTCGCCGAATTTCATATACTTCTCGCCGACTTTCAAACACGGCTCGCCGACTTTCTAACACGGCGATCGCCGACTTTCTAACACGGCTCGCCGTCTTCCAAACACGGCTCGCCGACTTTTAAACGCGGCTCGCCGTCTTTGAAACACGGCTCGCCGTCTTTGAAACACGGCTCGCCGTCTTCTAAACACGGCTCGCCGTGTTTCAAACACGGCGGTGTAAAAAATGACCGCTTACTCTTTGGCCCTTCAGGGCTTCCGTACCCTCATTGTTTACAATTATTGGTTTAGAATAAAGCTAAACCCCCTGAGAGTGCGGGCCCCTATGCATTTGCCCCCCCCTCCCCCCGTCGCCCACCCTGCTGTGAATCCATAAGCTAGAATGATTCAAAGTTGATCATTATTTAGATAAACTTTAGAACATCATAGCTTAATATGGGTTAAAAATATAAAAAAAAAAAATCAAAATGCCCAAGTCTTTCATTAAAAGCTTGTCCACCTTTATCGGATTTAAAATAAAGGTGCACAATGGGAGCAAGTGAAACACTGCACGATGAATTTTTGATCCCCTAATACTGACAGCATCTATCCGCATCTGCTGAAACTGCTGGGCGCACAGAGCTAGGAAAGTAATCAATGAATAGCAGCATGTATATTAATTAAAAGGCCTACTTTCCGTGACCAAAACCCCTCCCGCAACATAATCTACCTGAAGAGCAGCACCGGGTTTTTTTAGCCTCAGTGTTTTACACTTCATACTGGATATGGTTCCTTGAATCAGTATGGTTGTGATAGATGCGAAATGTATTTAGGTAGTACTAGCCTAAAGAGAAACTCTGTCCACCAATGCGTGTAGGCAGTTTATCTTAATTGTTGCTATTAAAAAAAAGATTTAATTCAATAATAATAAAAATTACTTTATTAATAAAACTTATAAAATTTTTATTTAAACAATATTGCAAGTGTAAACACGGTTGTCTTGGTTGTCTTGAAGAAGTCGGCCTTGGTGTTCTCCATCTTTTAGGCCTATGTAGTCTTTAAGTCCATCAAATGATCGGGCTCTACTTACTGCGATCTCTTGACTCTCGTCCTTGTTCCGTTAGTTAGACCTTTTGCTACATCAAAATTATGAATCAACATAATCAAGGCGTTCTTCTTCAACCTTAGTTCATTAGCCGGAAGTCCGCTAATTGATAAACTATTCAAGAATTCCGTCGGGTAGTTGACATCGTCGCTGCCGTCTTCTGTGAGTACCTTGTCAAAACTATAATAATTTGCATATTGACCTGATATTTTCTCAAAAATTGCTTAATTTAGGGAAGAACATTCTTCGTTTTTCGGGCAGAGAATTGTACGATCAACGATTTCATCTGTCTCAATAATCTGCGAAATCGAACCCTAAATGTCTTCAATTGGATCGCCGACACCAATGATTTGATTAGGTAACTCGATCATGTCTTCTAGATTAAGCTCCACTGGCAGTGTGCCATCTCCCAAAATTTTCATGAAAGACATGAATTCGGTTTCGGAATTGTGTGCTCTCATATTTTTGCTTAATTTAAGCTGCTTGATTTGACTACAACCGGGAAAATACCTGACGCAATTTTCAACGGTAACCGCACGACTTGCGCGAGTAATAACCAGTAGTGTTTACAGGAAATCTCCACAAAGTAGAACGGTTTTACAAACCAATCATCTGAGAAGAGTCACAAAAGTCCCTGAGCAGGCGGGCAATTGTTTGCAAAGCGTACACGGGACACATAGATATTTCATCAATCAAAATCAAAGTACTGTTACGAATAGCATCCACCATTAGCACTGTTAGCAGTTATGGATGACACTGAATTCTCTAGTATCGGAATTGAAGTCCAAACCGATGATGTAGAATGCGCCCACCGTCTAGTAGACTTGCTGTGATTCCACTGAAGGCACATGGGAGGAAAGATATATTGAGTGAATTAAGTTTGCAAGGAATTGCTTTTTCCACAAAGGTTTTCCCACATCTCGCATGAGCAGAAAGTCAGAAAACTTTTTGATTCGATGAACCTTGGACAGATAACACAATTGTATCGATGGTGGTTTTCTGTTCTTGATTCAAACTCATGATCTAATCTCGAATTTGTAGACAGCGTTGGAAGTCGCAATTGGTTGTATGATGTGTTGTCTGGCATAATCTTCAGACTTTGGAGTTCTAAATTCTTCCCAAAGCACTCTCCCAAGCATTATTAGCACGTTAAGTGTACAAATTATGATCTTCAAAATTGAATGTGAATTATTATCAATATGTGAATTATTATTAATTATATGTGAATTATTATCAATATGTGAATTATTATCAATATGTGAATAATAATTATCAATATGTGAATTATTATCTTCAAAATTGAATGTGAAATCTTAAGGCGGCTGTTGGAGAGTACACTTAAACCTAACACGAAAGGGTGCTTGCTGTTTTCGGCTATCAACGACAATTATTATTTGTATTTTGTTCGCGTCTATCAGTTAAAGTTCGTCGGCCTCCTCCTCTTGGCCGTCGTGGTCTTATAGTCTCCATAATGTCGAATGTTTTTTTGGTTATTTTTTTATTTTGTGCAAATAAAAACTGGTGTTTTGTTGCCAGCTGTACATTCAGTAACCATTTTTCAGGGCCAGATTTGATTTGTTTAACCACTTCCTTAAATAAACAGCTGATTTCTCGATCGTTGGTTTGTAACTGCATATTATGTCTATGGGGAAAATCACGACTTTAACCTCATATTTCCCCATGTCCACGGTGACTTTTCTAATTTTTATTTAATTGATGGCAAAACTACATGCTAAGACCTTTCTAACGACACCTTGAACATGGTGATTGGTAGCACCACCGCTCCAAAACAATTATGACAAAAATATGCCTAGTGTATTAAAAATATAGATTGCCAGCTGTGCAGCCTAAATAATCACTATCCCTTTAGCTCTGTCTCAATTTATAAACATTCTATTTTGACTATTGGTTGAGTAATTTGTCACTAACGAATACTCCCAAAAGGTACTCAATTCAAAATGAATATTGAATTTCAGTCTTTGTTAAAGCACTCTTCTTGAGCTATTATTTGTTTGAACCTAATCAATATTAGCATTATTCAGTTTTACATTAACAAACTGCGGGTAATAAGTTTTGTAGATTTGTGTTTCAAAGAAAAGAATAATTTATTGAAACAATTTAAACTGTAGCAAAAATATGAAATAGGAAATTACTGCCATCACCATCTGAAATAGAAAAATAGTAATAAGTTATAAAAATTAAAAATCAAGTGGGAACCTTGGGATTTCAACTATGGATTTTATGTTATAAACTTTTAAGATTATTAACACTAAAAAAATGAGGATGTCTCTAAAAACAACATTAACACGTTCGCGGCGGCGAGGTTTTTTGCTCGAACCTCGTCGCCATCCTAGAAGTAATAATTTTGTCACCCCGCCGTAGCAGCAGCACTGCCCCATTGAAAACCCACGTGGTCCCGAAATACATTATACTATTGAGCAGTGCTGTGAAAAGTATCAGATTTCTAGCTCAGATCCTGGCTTAAAAATAAATCACGTTGTAAAGCAGTGCAGCTTGGGAGCGATCGCACCCATCAGGATGGCATTAGGGTTCCGCGTGGGAGCGATCGCTCCCATGCCGCCGTGAACGTTTTAAGATTAAAAACAGTATCCTATAATTTAAAGTTCAAAGTTCTCTGTACCGTTAAAAAGAAATTATAGTTTTTTACAATTCAGCAAGTGAACTATTAAAGTGAGGTTCATGAAAATAGTCTGATGCAAATTTTAACATGTGTTAATTTGCACCCCCTCACCCCCTCTTTCCCTGCAATGTTGTAATTTTTTATGTTTACTATGTGTAATATCATATAAATATATGTTTCTGGATGGATTTGGCAACAATGTATCAACTCTCATCCGACTATTTTTGTGAAGCTACTATAATCTTCCAAACTTTATGGACAATGCTGAGTGAACATGAGGATTCAGCCTTTGATATTTACAAAAAGTTATTAGGGGATATGGAAAACCGAATCAAACACATATTTTTAGGATATGAAAAATTAACTGTTTTGTTGTGTTGCAGAATTTACATTTACAAAATCCTGTAGGCCAAACAAACTTGTAATCTTTGATTGGTGAAATTCTAGCAATGTTTTGGGCCTTGCATTTTCAATAGCCCTCTTACCTGGTAAATCAATGGCATGTTTACTTGAAATAAATCGCAAGCAGAAAGTCCCATGACTCTTGATTTGATCTGGTACATGAATATTCTTGTCTGTAACAATCATTTATGCTTAAATAAGTGTATTGTGACAAAATTTTTGTGGGCTCACAAAACAAATTATAGTACAGTAGTAACTATGAAATACTAACTAAAGTACTGTACTAAGGTACTATCAGTTCTGAAGTTTTTTATTTTCTTATGCAACTTTGGTAAACAAAGTGGATGAAATTAGTGATTTATGTTGTAAAATTTGGGGGGAGGGGCAAATGCCCCCCCCCCCCCCCCCCCAGGAGACGCTTATGTGATAAAATTACTATAATTGCACGAAAATAGTCTGATGAGATGAAAACATTGTATGGTGAGAGGGGGTGAGGGGAAAACAACTGTTACAATTGCATTTTTTTGACTATTTTATTTCAATTTAACTTACCCTAGTTATTTACTTTTTATATGCGCTTTAGGTTTATGGTGAGTGTAAAATTGTTCCTTTGATGGAAACAATTTTTTTGGCCTAAGTAAGGCTGTTTACTGCCTCAGCCATAGCTATGAATTTTGCCCTCTTAATGGCAAAACTCAGCACCCTTGTATTTATGGCACTGCATGGATTTGGTTTAAAAGCTACTTACATGACTGTCACCAAATAGTAACTAGAAATCAAACAAAACATAAAGGTTATTTCATTATTTGTCAAAGTCATCAAGTCATCGATGCTTCAAATCAATCTTGATCTTCCTGTTTGTACCGAAGATTACAGTATGGTAAATAATACTATTAAGTTTTCTGATGACACTGTGACATCAGAATATTATCTGACAAAAAGTAGAAAATTTAGAAATTCAATCATACATTGTCCCCAACCTGGCTGCAAATTATTCGTAACAAAAACAAAAAATATCTTGTTTTTAATGAAACAAAAACCTTTCACATACCGGTAATCATAGGTAACAGTAAATTAGGAGGTACTAGGGATACATAATATTCAAAGATAATTCAACAAAACATCTGGGGATAGTTTTTGAGGACGAGTTGACATGGTCAAAACATACTGAAAAGCTCTGTAGAAAACTATAGCTAGGATTCAGATTCAGATTTAGATTCACATATCTTTATTCACATAGTATACAGTGGTATACATAGAATGGCGTCATTATGCTAGTTTAAAAATAGTCATAAAACAGCTATAAACAGTTTCATTATACATTAACTATAGAGTATTTAAAGTTCCTCAAATTTATATAATAAAGGATTACTAATTAAGTAATGTTTTAGTTGCTCCTTAAACAATTTCATGCAATCTATGTCTCTCAATTCCACAGGTAGTTTTAATAACAACTTTGCACCCGCGCATGATGTTTCTTTTTTATAAAATTCAAGCCTATGGGCATCAATGGCAATTTGATTTCTGTTTCTCGTGAAATATTTATGACTATCCCCTAGTCTAGAAACTAAATTATTTTTGCTTAATTTCTTTACATGAAGTATTGAGTGAAAAGCATACAAACTGTAAACGGTCATTATGCCTAAATCAGAAAAATGTTGGCGAACAGAAACATCAAAATTTAGATTCAACATGGTTCGGATTGCTCTTTTTTGAAGAATAAGATTTCTATCCAGATTTTGTTTTGATGTGCCCCCATAGATTGCAATACCAAAACTAATTGAGGATTCTATAAGTGAAAAATAAATTACTTTTAATGTGTTTAATGAGCAAAATTTGGACATAAATTTGGACAATTTGTAATGCATACAACCCAGAGGTTACTTTATTAACTACATGATCAACATGGAGATTCCATGATAGGTTTTCATCTAACATTAATCCTAAAAATTTTGTAGACCTTACTTTTTCCAAAGAATGGTCATTTATTTTTATTACTGGATCTATCGAAATTTTACTTTTACCTGCATTGAAAACAATAAAATTAGTTTTACTGGTGTTTAATAAAAGTTTATGATTATTTAAAAAATAATTTATGCCCGATAAACTTGAAGAAGCATTAATTTCCAAATTATTCAATGCACTACTACTAATTTTTAAACTTGCATCATCGGCATAAAGACAAAGAGTTTTTGATGGACAGTTATGAAAAGAAAGAGGAATACCTTTTAGATAACAGAGAAACAACAGTGGTCCAAGGATTGAACCTTGTGGTACCCCATGTTGAATTTGAGCTAGTGAAGAATGGCTGGTGATTATTTGATTGTTAATTGTACTTTTGATTTCAACAAACTGTTTTCTATCAGCTAAGTAAGAGGTGAACCAATTTAAGGTATTACCATTGATACCCAGGCTCTTAATCTTATTCAATAGAATTTTGTGCGATACACTGTCAAAAGCTCTGCTCAGGTCCAAAAAAATACCTACTGTCCTTTCTCCTTTATCTACAGAGTCAATTACAGAATTAATAAAATCTATGCCAGCAGTAATTACAGATTTATTAGGTCTAAAGCCATGTTGTTCATGGCCGTGCAAGCAATGTGTTTCGAGGAAATTAACTAATTGATTGTAGGCTGCTCTTTCAAAAATTTTTGAGAAAGTAGGCAATAATGATAACGGTCTGTAGTTGGACAGATTTTTGGAATCACCTTTTTTTTAAAGTGGAATAACTTTAGCTATTTTTAATTTTGATGGAAATATTCCACTAATAAAGAAGAATTAATCAAGTGGACTATGGTTTTAATTAGTTGTTTGCTTGCATGTTTAATCACTGTCATTGGAACCTCATCAAAACCAGTTGAGAGCTTATTAGGAAAGGAATTTCTATTGAGGAAAGGAATATAGTTCCATATTTTTTCAAATTCAAGATTCAAGATTCTTTATTTGGTCATTAAACATGAAACAGTAATAGACCACGTCAAATACAATCAAGTGTTAAAACAAAATTAGGCTAGAATAATTTAGACAATAATAAAAGATAACAGTAAAAGAGATTTAAAGTGTGACAATAATAATACTAATGTGACATGTTTAAAACACATATAAAATGATGACCAACAGATTTACATGATTTACAAATGAAAACACTACTAGCTAATCACAGCCTAGTTAGGTAAAAACAAGGTGAAAATCATTTAAAGGCACTTCATAAAATTCGTTAACATGATAAAAAGGCCTACAAACTAAAAATTTATGCAAACGGAGTTTGAATTTACTTATGGACATAAAATGAACACATAAAGGTAGCCTATTAAACATTTTCAGAGAAGAATAAAACCAATCAGCACATTTGGAAAAGAAATAGACAGTTTTGCACAAAAATTTTAAGTTGAGTTCAGGTCTTATCTAAAAACTAACCTCCTGATTTCAAGTCTGATCAGTTCCAATCAAGCCCTTATAGCCTGAAATCAAATTAATTCAGGATGGATCATAAGCAAAATTTCTGACAAAGACTAATCAGATTTGATTAAGCTGAATCGATCAGTGATAGGATTATATTCTGATAACAACCGAGTAATCTGCCCTTTTCATCCATTCATTTGCCATATATGTCAATGACTAAAAAAAAAAAAAAAAAAAAAAAAAAATCTGTCATTTGTAAATTATGTTTCTTCAGAGGACAACATTTTAACACCGACATCGGACAAGTTTCCCATTGGGTCCCGGCTTCCAGTTTCACTGGCAGTGCTCCTGGGTTAGATATTAGATTTTTCTCCAAGCAAAGAAACCACTGACTGCGTCATCTGCCCTGGGGTGTCATGATCCAAATTCAATTTAGAATTCATGGGAGTTTTTGTGTCTTTTGATACCAATGGTATTTTTTGTCTTTACTGTCAGTAATTCAAAACCTAGTCTTTGACTATTCAGTGTCAAACTGTTTTTTGATATCATAACTTATTCAGCCCGTTCACAATCGTCCACCTCAAAGCGGTTTGTTTACGTTTTTGCCTATCACATGACAAATTCCAGACACTTTATTTGTGTGATTTGTCAGTGATAGGCAAAAACACAAACAAACCGCTTTGCGCTTTGCGGTGGATGCTTGTGAACGTGCTCATTAACAGCCAAAATGCAAACAGTTTAGAATTGCTCCTTTCGAAGATACATCTATAAATGAGTTTATTTATTTCTTTATCTTAAAGTTTTTTCAGGGACCAAAATCAATAATAACACAGCAGTGTTTTTATTAAGAAATACTTTTTTGTTTTGTTTTTTATCTGAATTAAAATGAAATTTAAGATGCAAAATTTTTGCATGGAAAACTTAATGAATTCTTTCTAGACATTACAAAAAAGTACTAAAAGATTTAACATAAAGATGGGATTTTTTATTTGTTTGTTTATTAA